>OZ034966.1:70055559-70655559 GCA_964030785.1 Siderastrea siderea | reverse complement strand
TAAACAATGTGGTTTCTCTTGAGCGGATATCTAAGCCGGATGTCGCTAGCCTGAGTAACCCATGTAGAAGACAACCTGAATAACCCATGTAGCCTGCCGTCTGGCAATCTTTACCTGATCCTTTATCGTTTCTAAGAGCACAATTTTGTGGCTTTCGGCCGAGTTCTTCGCGATCGTAAGGGGGCGAGAAGGCCGACAATTTTCCGGGTTGTGTATGCAATGTGACTTGTATCATTAGCATCTAGGGTTGGACTAAATGTTGCCCTAAACTGCAGAAGTGCAAGTACAGTGCAACCCCTAAATTCAAGAGTCAGCTTAAAAATAAACTTATAAAGGAAGTATTTAGTCAATGTATTTAGAATGGACAACCATGGTTGGTTTACTCGACAGGTCACGTAGGAATTTGAAATTATAAAATTACGTAGGACGTAACTTGAATGGAAATTTTCGGTTTTGTTAGGAATTGGTTATTTGAAAGCAGCTTGTTGGTCATAACTTTATTCACATTTGGTGGCTCCTAAAAGAGCCGTTTTTGTAAATGAAAGCTTAAGTTTAAGCTTTCGCCTTCTTCTCGGTCTTTTTGGGCAGAAGTACAGCCTGGATGTTGGGAAGAACACCTCCCTGTGCGATGGTTACACCGGCGAGCAGTTTGTTCAACTCTTCGTCATTGCGCACGGCCAGCTGAAGATGACGGGGGATGATTCTTGTCTTCTTGTTGTCACGAGCAGCGTTGCCCGCCAACTCGAGGATCTCGGCGCTCAAGTATTCGAGCACAGCAGCCAAGTAAACTGGAGCACCAGCGCCAACACGCTCAGCGTAGTTGCCTTTGCGAAGAAGACGGTGGATACGACCAACGGGGAACTGAAGCCCTGCTCGGGAAGAGCGGCTCTTGGACTTGGTTCCCTTTGCCTTTCCTTTTCCGCGACCAGACATGATTTCGAAACACAGCTTTAGAATGTAAGTGTAAAGCAATGACGGATGACAGCGGAGGGCAAAATTTATACGCGCCAAAGGATTTGAGTAGGATCACAACTCACCAATCAAATCTTTGAAACCTAAGTGTTATTCGATGATAAATGCGGAAAACCAATTGACCTTTGAGTAACCCCAGCTGAGATAACCAATCAAAGCTCGACGATTTTGATCCGTATGATAATTGATCGCTTGGTGAGTTTGTTATAAATACAACATGCTCCACGCAATGTAGCATCAAACTCCATTCTGATCTACAGACATGGCACCCAAAGTTGCAGGAAAGAAAGGCGAGAAGAGAGCCGGAAAGGCAAAAGCCGGGGCTGAAGGAAAGAAGAAGAGAAGAGGAAAGAGAAGGGAAAGCTATGCTATTTACATCTACAAGGTGTTAAAGCAAGTTCATCCAGACACTGGTATCTCCAGCAAAGCCATGGGCATCATGAACTCGTTCGTCAACGACATCTTCGAGCGCATCGCCACCGAAGCTTCCCGCCTTGCCCACTACAACAAGAAATCAACCATCAGCTCTCGCGAGATCCAGACCGCCATCAGGCTGCTTCTGCCCGGTGAATTGGCCAAACACGCCGTCAGTGAAGGAACGAAGGCTGTGACCAAGTACACCAGCAGCAAGTAAACTCGCTGAGTTTACCGCTAAAACCAAACGGCTCTTTTAGGAGCCACCAAATGTTATAAAAGCAATGACCAGTAAGATTAAAACACCCCTGTACTCATTTCCTAATTCCTATCGTGTCCTCCGGCTTTGAATGAAGCAGAAAAGTTCCGTCTTCCCCCCTAAGCCAATTTTTAAAATTTATTTGGAACAACGGTCAATTATTGGTTTCACTTTATATTTTGAAACGAGCTTGCATCTGTTTACCCTTGAGAAATGCACCAAACGTTGTTTCACTGCAAGCGGTCTCGGCATTCTATTCCAAATTTTTCTGGCGCAAGAAGACGAAGCGACGGAGCGCAAAAGACCATTTTCCCCTACGCGTACCTCGCTCCCGCCGCACACGTATTATGTGCGCTTACACGTGTTTCGTTTTAGGCGAAAAGCTTAGCACGCGATCGGACGCGGAAGCCGCCTGCCTCTCGAAAAACCCACTCGAAGACACGTTAAAAGTTGCCTGATCGTAGGGGGGCCCCAAGAAAACATTTCTGCTTATTAAATCTAGGATGTTGTTTTACAATACTGGTGTATAACAATCATTCAGGATAGCATATTGTGTAACGAACTCTAACATGACAACACTAGAGACTGGTGTGATCACTACGTTATATGAACCATGTGGAAGTATTTGAATTGATAGTTTTCCCGCCGGATTAGGGACACTGAATAGAGGGACGCTTATTGGGAAAACACAGGTTAATATGGACGTTTCTAAGAGAATGGGCGCGAGTACGCTAAATCGAATCATTAATTTTAAGTTTTGGTCTTTGTAGCAAGCAGTATCGCGTATAAACAAAGAGGAACAAAGCAAAACGAGATGCGGAGTGGGGATGGGGGGGGGGGGGGGGTAGGGGGCTCCAAACGTACCGGTTCCCGTACCCTTTTTTGGCTCATTTTGGCTCCCGCCTATATGGGCTTCTTCGATTCATCATCAGCAGGAGCCCGTCCTGTCATCATCATCATTTATTTGCCTTATACAACATATTACGCAAAAATTTGTAATCTTTCCGATTTCACCCCCCTTCCATCCACCATGGGAATTCCGTCCACCCCCCTTTTTGCGTTTTCTGCACTCTTCCCGCCCCCTGTTCTCCCTGGTAGCAAGGGAAGTACAGTCCAATCTCCCTCGGCTGAGCGATCGTAGACTGCGAGCAGTCGTCCAATTTCCCTCAGATCCAACGTGCGAGTGGAAATGAATAAATTATGCAAAATAATTAGGAGCAGAAAGAGACTGCTTGCAGTCTAGAGCAATCGAGATCACTTTCACCTAGAAGTAGCCTGCCTAGTAGGCGCTTGAGTAACTTTAGACTGCAAGCAGTCGTTCATTTTCGTCCGGGATACTAGAGCGCGCGAAAAATTGGAGAGATCCGAGTGGCGAGCGGCGAAGCCGCGAGGAAAGAGGGCGCAAGTATCCCTGAAGAAAATTAACCTGTTAACGACTGCTCGCTGTCTAGAGTAACTTTTAGGCGCATGAGTATTTGAATAACATTGGACGCGCGCGAGCGAGGATTTCGTCACACATGCGCGCGTTCCAACGCAGACGTTTTTAGTGCTCGGGACGCAATTATTCCATGCGGAAGGAGCGCGCAACAAGCCCAGAGAACGTCTGCGTTGGGGGATACTTTACCATGAAACCGAATTTCTTTTCCAGTCAACACACTATATCCGTAACACCTCTGGTTAACGAGCAACTTTCTAAGGCAACCACTTTTCTCGGCATAGTAGGTGGTCACTTTGGAGAGGTTTGACTGTAATCTTATTTGTCTTATTAAGGTATACACAAGGAGAATTTGGTGGACCCAATCACACATCAAACGCAAGTTGTAAACAGAATAACCACATTAGTGAAACCCATGAGCCTGTGGTGTCCAGTGGATAGCAGTTTGATGAATCCCTTGACGGCAGCGGCAATTGACCAATGGCAATCCGCTCACGGTAAGGCAGCGTTCACACAACCTCAGCTTTACTGCAGCAACAGAATCATTTCTCTTAGGTCTGAAGTTCACACATGATGGGGAGCCTATCGTGAATTCTGGTTTCAGCTCGTTTTTAGTGCGGGAGTGAGGTGCTCCGGTCTGGGAAGTGGGATATTTTGTACTAGATAGGTCATCGTGTGGCACCAAGCATACTTAGACTACTCTAGTAAACGGTATCGGCACGCAGTACAGAGTCTTTTCCGACACGAAACCTATCCGATATTGTAATGTCAACTTTCCGGTTTGCGCTGTTTCTGTTGGTAGCTTGCCGGAGGGTTAAAAATACTCTTTCGATGCAAAAATTGCATCATTTCCGTACAACCTTTAGCGCAACAATTTTGAGTTGTAAGTTCCATTCCACCCACCCCCACCCCCCCCCTTCCCCCGTGCCAAACATGAGATAGAATGAAAACAAACCTAGTAACTTATTTTTTCATGTTTTCTTTTTTTTTTTTTCGGAAGAAATTCCCTATGAGCCAGTGGCTGTCTTTCAAGATGACGGTGATAGAATAAATGTTGAGCTGAATTTTAACGCTGAAGTGTCGAACGTCCTCATCGTGAATGCACGAGCTCTAGGAGATGCAGAGTTGGATCCTGCAGTCGCATTTGACATGTCTGGTGTAAGTAAGAATGGCAAATTAAGAAAACTAGCAAAATGCTCTGGGTGAGAAAGGGGACGCCTGCGGTGGGAATAGTTCCTTATAATGTGCAGATAACTAAATCCAGTTTTTTTTTTAGCCTTTTTGTTGTGACACATGGTGTACATTTTGACCATACTGGTCGGAAATGGGGTATGTATTTCCTACTGGTCGGGAAAAGGGTGTATACTTTTGTTGTTTTGGGCTACAAAGAAGTTTTTTTAGGGATTAATTCTGAAATAATGTACGAGAAACAAATATTTTGGTCTCAAAAAACGTACGGTTTCGGTGTCCGAACCGTGCACCCCACGCCCTGGGGCGGAGGGAGGAACACCATGAACGCCACTTTCTCTCTATTAGTTTCTTTGTATTCTTGGGGGGGAGGAATAGTTATACCTCTAGTTGGTTCATGTTACGGAAACTGGAGTTTCACGCCCTGTTTAACAACTGTTTCATTTGATTACCAGGTTGTCAGCGGGTGTAGAGTTGAGCGAAATTCAGTATTCGGGAAGAAATGTCGACCATTCGAAGCCACACTCAAAGTCAAAGACCTTCAACGGCTCACGGTAAAGAGTACACTTAAGATTTTGCTCTGTTCTCTTAACCTTTCCCACTACATTTAGCTATCGACTGTTCGGCCGTTTCATTTATACGCAATGCATTTGATATCAGAAAACTTGGGAGTTTCCAAAGAACCTCAAAGGTACCCTAATACCTGTCAAACACTTTCGAAAATTTCAATAAGATTTTCGAAGTCGCGCGATCGGTATTACTTTTCATCTCATCACTTATCTCGTGTTATTATATCGGTGAACTAGTCCGTAATGAATCACCCTCCTTATTGCAAAATACGGACCATTACTCGCTGATTCAAGTGTATCCACAAATCCAATTCTAATTAGCTGATGCAATTGCACGGTGCAGCACCCTGGGTGCCAGAGGCCTTTCTTGCGCGGTTTCCGGTTGCAGCTTATGAGACGCGGCTCGGCCTGCGGCCGATTTCGCCCGACACTAGCGAGAAAAAAAACCTCTAGCCTCTGGTACCCAGGGTAACGGTGCAGGGGTTGGGTTGGTCATGTTGTGTATTTTCCTTTTCCTGGTGGGGGGAGGGGAGGGGTGTTGTGGCCGGGTGCTCATGGGTACTCATATACGCTGACTGATAATCCGGAGGCCCTTTGGTCCGAGTCTGCCTCTCTAACCACAAGATGGATTTTTAATACGGTGCCCCCCTCCCCCTCCCCCAAATACCCGGTCATGCTTTGTAAACAGGCAACTTGTCAACCTCCTACTAGTTGGGATTTTTAAATTGGTTGAATTTCCAATGTTAATTTCTCCAAGAGCCTATTTACTTACTTTTAACACATTGACCCCTGAACCGCCCGTAACCCGCCTTTGTTTAACCACGTCCCTTATACCACTTGTGACGTCATCTAGACAACTTTGACACCTGACTTGGACAGGGAGATGAGATCTTTCAAGCCATACCCAAATGAGCGCGATTCAGTCAAACAGACCAGAGAAAGAAGCAAAAAAACCGTGTAGTTTTGACCAGAAAATTCCAATGAAAATCTTGTCCCACTACCCACTCGTACTTCCTTCAAAAAAAATCCAGGATCCTGGAACTTTTTGCGAAACCTTTTCCCGCCGAAGAAGCCTAGTAAATGCCCAACAAAAGAAAAAAAAACGGGGAAAGAAAAGCAAAAGAAGCGGAGAGGAGAGAACGCAAAAGGTAAAAGACGAGGGGGCAATTCAGTTTGCTTTCTGCGCATGCCCGAACTTCGAAAGCTGTAATTTGGCATCAGGAACGAAAGCTAGTCTAGTGCTTGACTTGTAAACAACGTTTTGGACAGTTTCGATTCTTTTGTAGCGACCTAAAAACGGCTTGACTCGCTTCAAAAGGCTTTTTTTTGGCAAAATGTCCAGCCGTCAATGGGTTAAAGTTCGTTTTTTTTTTCTCCAGCGCCTCTTTGACACCCTCTTTTGCTGCAAGTTGTTCTTATCAACAACGTAAGACAAAGAGTTTAATTTTGCAGTTGTTGCATTGAAATTTTCATTTCTTTCTTTTTAAGGGACCCTTAGAGTTAAAGCTGACAGTTTTGTACACAGTGAATGGGGAAAGAAAACAGAAGGCTGTGAGTTACACAATGGAAGGGAAACCTCTTTATGCCAAACTAGTAACGAGGTGGTGAAAGAACAGAGCGGCACAGGAAAGGGAAACTGATGACTGTGGTCAGGACCACAAAGGGGCTCAGGGCTCCAGGGTTAAACAAGGTTCCAGCGCCCCAAGACGGAAAACTTGGGCCCCAGGGCTGAGGGCTCCATCAATTCACTCCAAGGAACCATTTGGTCAGAATCAGCACCTTTGTCCGGACTCCAAGTGACAAAAGGTCTTAAGGCTCCGGGCTCCACAGCAAAATTTCACGGCCTCAGGGCTCCAAAAGATTTTTCCTTTGGGAAGCTATCTCTTTACTGCACTGCCTGTGCGCAAAAAATATAAAGTGTAATATCGAACCATTTTGGGTTTTTCTTAATGGATATTTTATTCGGCCTGCACCAGTTGTGTATTTTTTATTTATTAGAAAACCGCTAATTAAGAAGAACTACGTTCTGTTTATTGATATCTCAAAAGAGGTATCACGCCTCAGTTTCAGTCTTTTCGTGAGGTATAAGGTAGGGTATTTCGTAAGGTATTTTCATAAGGTATTTGCAGGGCCCCACTGAAAAACACCGTAGTGATGTGGGCACCCTGGATAAATATTATTATTATTATGGTCACATTCGTCTTCAATTATAGTTAAATAAGGTATAATTGAAGCTGTGTTGGTTTTTTGGTACTCTCAATATTACAGAAGTCTGGCAGGGGGGCAGTTGCATTAGACCAAGAAAGGTTTCACTTAACCATTTTAATTATGGGCTTAAAATTGGCTGATTCGCAAACTAACTTTATTGTGGACACGGCTTTTAAGAAACTAATGAATTATAAAGAAGGTCTCTGTCCTGTGAAGTGATGTAACAGCACGTCCAGCATTTTGTGCAACCTGATTTGTGATTAGATCATATATGCATGGATTTTTGCGCTATAGAAATAATAAAGTTATGTTATGTTTTATCTACGTCACTTTACATGACACCGAACGTCCTTGACACAGTATAAGAATTATAGTTCGACACACAAACATGTGTGTCGACTATTTCTTGTCCATTATATTGGTAAAAACTTTGAATTGGCGGCCAAACTGAAGAGCCTGAGATTTGAAAGGTTCGTTGATTCAAATGGAAATTTGAGGATGTTTGAATCAGACAAGCGCGTACAAGAGGCAACGTGGGCGCGAGGGAGTTGGCGTTTTTAAGGGGCCACGAACTATAAGCATCTTTTCTTCAACACGAAACGCTCCTAGAACATTAATAGGAAAACATTGAGTGGTTTTCTCAAAGGGAAAACAAACCATACTTAGTTTTTAACGATTTTTTCAAGTCATGAGGGGAGAACTTAGAAAATTGGCCTTTTTTCAAATTGCAATCCTTTCCTATCCTGGCCATAGTAAAGTAGAGTAGATGTTTTATTCGGGCTAAACTATAGATTACAGGACCACTTTTTTCCAGAATTATTAAGCCAACCGGCTCGCCAGTCAAATCGACTGACGAGCCCCGGAGCCGTCAAGCCCATACCATATTCACCTTCTTCGTTCTTTAACTGAGCCATTAATCATCCACTGAAGAGCCGCAGAGCCACCACAAAGTATACCGCTAAGTCGATTGTCGAGCCCCGGAGCCGCCGAGCCACTAAAAATATATCTTCCTCGTTCTCTAAGCCAGTGAGCCTACAGTTGCTCCGATTCCAATATGTTTTACAATAAAATAGGTCACATGGCATCTTCTAAGAGAGCTCGAGTTTAAAGAGGGTCTTTAAAGTGTGATCAACTCTCTTGCGTCGACTCTGATTCTCATTTATCCCATCATCACTGTAATATTGAGTGTAATTTGATGGCAACGAATTTGCCATTTATCATGTTAGGCTAATGGTTATATCTAAATAGAGGCCCCTCAAAATAGGAATTTGCTGTAGAACTAAAACGTGATTGAATTATTGAAATCAAACCTTTCTGTCTTAGATGTATATACCGTCATTTCACCGGTTAGTGAAAAGTATGTATTCTTGTGTAAATAAAACAACAGTGTTTCTGAGAAAAGGTGTATTGTCTATTGTTGGTTATCAGTTATCAGAAAAACAGGTGTTAGAATTTCTTTACGTCCACGAGTGTCAACCCCCGTTTTCTGTCTTTGCGTTCCCTCGTTTCCTGCAGAAAATGAAATTGACACCAAGAGAGGATAATTATTATTTAATTCCATGTAATGGGAGACGGTCACCTGGGTTACGGACGAACCTAGCACCTACGGACGATAATATAAAGTGTAATTGAAAACGAAGCTTTGGAAAAAGTCAGCAGCACCCTTGTTTGATATTTCAACCGTCAACCACACCTCCAGCTGTATAGGTATGTGTGTGGCCCCAAAGAATGTGCCCCTTATAGTTTTACACCAAAATAGCCTAGGTTTAAAAAGATCTCTATTCTTTTATAAGGCTACAAAAATGTCTGAAAACTCAGAAAAAGTCCTACATAATTAAAATAAACAAAGCCTCGCAGTGCATTTTAAGTTGTACACTCGACCATGTAAACTTGATATGGATGTATTATCATGCTCGAACCGAAAGTTGTTTTCAAAACCCTAGGCATGTTTTTTTTTTTCTTTAAAATAAACACGTCGTGAGATGTTACATCAGGCGAAAATATGTTAGCGAGCGCTAAATGATTCGGCCTTAGCCTCAAAGAAGCTATCGGATATCCCCTTGTTATCAGTTGAAAGCTGTTTACCAAGACTGTGGTTAACTGGTTTACACGTGTGCACCCGGGCGTGTGCACCAGGATGCGCTTGCAAATACCGTGAAAAGTGACCAAATGTTATAAAAGCAATGACCTTCACGATTATCACTTCCTATATTTGCATGACTTTAACTCGTCTACTTATTCCTATGTATGTAGCGATAAATAAGAGAATAGTACCGTCCTCCCATCCTAACTTTTGATCAATGAACGGATTATCAGTCGCATTGTTTTTTCTCCCACACCAAGTTGCTTCTCTTGTGGTCGTCATATTTCACAGACGTCACTGTGATAGTCTCGGGATCATTAGAATGAAGCGTAAACTTATCGAGAGGCAAACTCGAGAAGCGCGAGCTCTCCAATCCCTTCTCGTTTTTTTCCGTAATAATAACGGGACTGTCTTCTTCTCCATCCCGCCACGAGTTATTTCGGGATAGAATTAATCTTGGCGCGCGCGTAAATTCATAGCGGACCGGTTAAACGAAGTGCCAAGGGACTGACAAAATATGTTTGTTATAACACGGGTTCGTTGTATCAGGCTTCTTTTCCATACATTTTGCTAACACTGGGCTTCTTTTGGTTGGATCTTACGTAGAGGTTCCGCGCATCACACGCAATATTCCACGCGCGTTTTGCAATATCGCGCACTACACACAAACACGTATCATCTGTTTCCTCCCAAGGGGGCTTCATGGCATAGCCACGGACAGAAAATATGCCGCGACTTGCGAATACAAGCGCCTCTCGTTGCTCCTTTGTGAAGGACGAGAGGTTGTTTCGAAGAACTTAAAACTGAAGTTGTGTGAACTCGAGCCTCAGGATTTAAAGAAATCTTTTTCAAACTGCAGCATCATCATATTGTTTTCATCAGTATTATCCATTCCTTTCACACTTCTTCCGCCCGTGACAAGAAAACCTCTAGCATACAAAATACAATTTACAAGTTTCTGAAAAATTTGCAAGTGCCACGATGATTTCTGTTTTCATAAAATTTGCCTTGAGTGATCGTAATGTGTCCTTGTACAATAAGGAAATTTGTTTCAAAATACATGCTGGAAGGCTAGTTGGAATCACCGGGGTTGGTAACGTTACCTTACATATAGGGGCGTCTGACATATAGGGGCGCCTGACATATAGGGGCGAGTTCACGCATACCTTCATTTACGCAATAGCGCGATGTCACGCGAGGTTACCTTACATATAGGGGCGTCTTACATATAGGGGCGAGTTCACGCACGCGATGTCGCACCAGGTTACCTTACATATAAGGGCGTCTTACATATAGGGGCGAGTTCACGCGCGCGATGTCACGCGAGGTTACCTTACATATAGGGGCGTCTTACATATAGGGGCGAGTTCAAGCGTGCGATGTCTCGCGAGATTGCCTTACAAATAGGGGCGCCTGACATATAAGGGCGAATTAACACATACTTTCATTTACACAATAGCGGGCGATGTCACGCGAGGTTACCTTACATATAGGGGCGTCTTAGATATAGGGGCGAGTTTACGCACGCGATGTCACACAAGGTTACCTTACATATAGGGGCGTTTTACATATAGGGGCGAGTTCACGCACGCGATGTCACGCGAGGTTACCTTACATATGGGGGCGTCTTACATATAGGGGCGAGTTTACGCGCACGATGTCACACGAGGTTACCTTACATATTGGGGCACCTTACATATAGGATCGAGTTAACACATACTTTCATTTACGCAATAGCGCGCGATCGCGCGATGTCACGCGAGGCTACCTTACATATAGGGGCGTCTTACATGTAGGGGCGAGTTCAAGCATGTGATGTCACACGAGGTTACCTTACATTTATGGGCGTCTTACATATAGGGGCGAGTTCACTAAATAGAACAGAGAAAGGCTTCTAGATAAAACTGAAATAGTGATTACAATTTAGTTTCCCGTTTGCCCTTATATGTAAGGTAACCTTGCGCGCTATCGCCCCTATATGTAAAACGCCCCTATATGTAAGACACCCCTATACGCAAGACGCACCTATATGTAAAACGCCCCGATATGTAAGACTTTCCTACACGTAAAACGCCCCTACATGTGAGACACCCCTATATGTAAGACGCCCCTATATGTAAAACTCCACTTTATGTAAAACGCCCCTATATGTAAGACACCCCTATATGTAAGACGCCCCTCTATGTAAAACGCTCCTATATGTAAGACGCTCCTATATGTAAGACGCCCCCATGTGTAAGACACCCCTATATGTAAGACGCCCTTATATTTAAAAACCCCCTATTTGAATGAAAATAGCTTTGATAGACGCCCCTATATGTAAGATAACTTTTACGAGAGTTTAATTTTGCGGATTGGCAATTTTTTGTGTTTTGCAGGAATTAATCTTTGCGATTGGAAGAGACTGTTTTTTTGCTGGAATTAATTTTTGCGATTTTCTGAAAGTCACGTTCACGTTCAATTAGTTGAGTACAGACAAAACAAAATGAGAATGTAAGACAGATTAATCAATGTCACTCTATTACACTGCAATGGATGGGCAATAACCAGGGTACCAGTTGATGTATGATCCACAGAGTTATGTATAGCATTTTTCTTCTTCAAACCAGTATTTTTGTACATAATTTCTACTTTGGAGAATGATTTTTTTTTCGGAAAAAAAAATTACGGTAATTTTATTTTGTGGGAACTTATTTTTGCGGATCGCGAAAAAAAAACCCCTCAAAAATTAGAATGGCAAAAAATTCAGTGCCACACGGTAACTGGAGGTATGTGAGAACTCGCCCCAATATGCAAGACGCCCCTATGTGAAAGGTAACCTTAACCTTGCGTGACATCTCGCGCTATTGCATACCTGGAGGTATGCATGAACTCGCCCCCATTTGCAAGACGCCCCTATATGTAAGGTAACCTCGCGGGACATCACGCTCTATTGCGCAAGTGTACTATGCGCGATGCGTGAACTTGCCCTTTATAACTGAAAGGTAACCTTGCGTGACATATTGCGCTGTCGCATAACAAGAGGTTTGTGTGAACTCGCCCCTATATGTAAGGCTTGTACAGGAAAGCTTGCAGATTTTAAAACACGCCATTAAATGTAAGTCAACCCTCCATAAACCTGATATAAAGACGCTTAATTTAATACTGCTAGATAACGTTTGTAGGATGAAGAAAATAAAGATTACAAGTCACTTCCAAATTATCACTTCTCAGTAAACAAACGAATTATTATTTTCTTTCTAGCACTTTTAAAAGTCAACACACTATATCCGTAACACCTCTGGTTAACGAGCAACTTTCTAAGGCAACCACTTTTCTCGGCATAGTAGGTGGTCACTTTGGAGAGGTTTGACTGTAATCTTATTTGTCTTATTAAGGTATACACAAGGAGAATTTGGTGGACCCAATCACACATCAAACGCAAGTTGTAAACAGAATAACCACATTAGTGAAACCCATGAGCCTGTGGTGTCCAGTGGATAGCAGTTTGATGAATCGGTAGGTACGTGATGTATGGGGAACTATATTGTCCCCAATATATTATTTAACTAACTTTACTTGAGTTCTATTACTTATACTATTCTACTTGCTTGGCTACCTTGATGTACTCTACTTGCTTGATGTACTTCACTTGCTTGATGTACTCTACTTGCTTGATGTACTCTACGTGCTCGATGTACTCTACTTGCTTGATATACTCTACTTGCTTGATATACTCTACGTGCTTGATGTACTCTACTTGCTTGATGTACTCTACTTGCTCGATGTACTCTACTTGCTTGATATACTCTACGTGCTTGATATACTCTACTTGCTTGACGTACTTCACTTGCTTGATGTACTCTACGTGCTTGATGTACTCTACTTGCTCGATCTACTCTACGTGCTTGATATACTCTACGTGCTTGATATACTCTACGTGCTTGATGTAAATACGTACTCTATGTGCTCGATCTACTCTACGTGCTTGATATACTCTACGTGCTTGATGTACTCTATGTGCTTGTAATACTCTACATGCTTGATGTACTCTACTTGCTTGTTGCACTTTACTCGCTTAATGTACTCTACTTGCTTGATGTACTTCACTTGCTTGATGTACTCTACTTGCTTGATGTACTCTACGTGGTCGATGTACTCTACGTGCTTGATATACTCTACGTGCTTGATATACTCTACGTGCTTGATGTACTCTATGTGCTTGTAATACTCTACATGCTTGATGTACTCTACTTGCTTGTTGCACTTTACTCGCTTAATGTACTCTACTTGCTTGATGTACTTCACTTGCTTGATGTACTCTACTTGCTTGATGTACTCTACTTGCTCGATCTACTCTACGTGCTTGATATACTCTACGTGCTTGATATACTCTACGTGCTTGATGTACTCTATGTGCTTGTAATACTCTACATGCTTGATGTACTCTACTTGCTTGTTGCACTTTACTCGCTTTATGTACTCTACTTGCTTGATGTACTTCACTTGCTTGATGTACTCTACTTGCTTGATGTACTCTACTTGCTCGATCTACTCTACGTGCTTGATATACTCTACGTGCTTGATATACTCTACGTGCTTGATATACTCTACTTGCTTGATGTACTCTACGTGCTCGATGTACTCTACTTGCTTGATATACTCTACGTGCTTGATATACTCTACGTGCTTGATGTACTCTACTTCCTTGATGTACTCTACTTGCTCGATGTACTCTCCTTGCTTGATATACTCTACGTGCTTGATATACTCTACTTGCTCGATGTACTCTACTTGCTCGATGTACTCTACTTGCTTGATGTACTCTACTTGCTTAATGTACTTTAATTGCTTGTTGACCTCTACTTACTTGATGTACTCTACTTGCTTGATGTACTCTACTTGCTTGATGTACTCTACGTGCTTGATATACTTTACTTGCTTGATTTACTCTACTTGCTTGAAGTTCTCTACGTGCTTAATATACTCTACTAATGCTTAATGTACTCTACTTGCTTGATGTACTTCACTCGCTTGATGTACTCTACGTGCTTGATGTACTCCACTTGCTTGATGTTCTTTACTTGCTTGTAGTACTCTATGTGCTTGATGTACTTTACTTGCTTGATGTACTTTACTTGCTTGATGTACTCTATGTGCTTGACATACTCTACTTGCTTGTTGCACTTTACTCGCTTAATGTACTTTACTTGCTTGATGTACTTCACTTGCTTGATGCACTCTACTTGCTTGTAGTACTCTATGCGTGCTTGATGTACTTTACTTGCTTGATGTACTTTTCTTGCTTGTAACACTCTACATGCTTGATGTACTCTAAGTGCTTGATGTACTTTTATTGCTTGTAATGCTCTACATGCTTGATACTCTATGTGCTTGAGGTACTTCACTTGCTTGATATACTCTACTTGCTTGATGTACTTTATTTGCTTGTAGTACTCTATGTGCCTGATGTACTTTTCTTGCTTGTAGTACTCTACTTGCTTGATGTACTTTACTTGCTTGATGTACTCTATGTGCTTGATGTACTCTACTTGCTTGTTGCACTTTACTCGCTTAATGTACTCTACTTGCTTGATGTACTTCACTTGCTTGATGTACTTTACTTGCTTGTAGTACTCTATGTGCGTGAGGTACTTTACTTGCTCGATGTACTCTATGTGCTTGATGTACTCTACTTGCTTGTTGCAATTTACTCGCTTAATGCTACATGCTTGATATACTTTACTTGCTTGATATACTCTTCTTGCTTGATGCACTCTACTTGCTTGTAGTACTCTATGCGTGCTTGATGTACTTTACTTGCTTGATGTACTTTTCTTGCTTGTAACACTCTACATGCTTGATACTCTATGTGTTTGATGTTCTTCACTTGCTTGATGTACTTCGCTTGTAGTACTCTATGTGCTTGATGTACTTCACTTGCTTGATATACTCTATTTGCTTGATGTACTTCACTTGCTTGATGTACTCTACGTGCTTGATGTACTCTACGTGCTTGATGTACTCTACGTGCTTGATGTACTCTACGTGCTTGATGTACTTTACTTGCTTGTAGTACTCTATGTGCTTGATGTACTTTACTTGCTTGATGTACCTTGCGTGCTCGGAGTTTTTTACTTGCTTTGAGTATCTGTACATGGTCATGAGGACTGCGACTCCGAAGCATTTTATTTAGCAATTATGAAACACATCTGAGTAAAAGGAGGGCCACGAAATTGTATTAGCCTTGGCTTTAAGAAGTTTGGCTTGAACAAGTTTATTATCTGCCTCAATTGTTTGCAACTTCTTTTAATACTATATATTATATGCTTCTCTGAATATCTCAGGAGAAAATTTTTTTCGAAAACAAGTAACATTTTTTGGGGAAGTTGAGGATTTAGTAAACTAGAACAGTCCCACATTTTTGAAAGAAGTCTAATTTTCCTGTATTGCTCTGTCTGACCATTCATTAAAAGATTATGAGGGGTCAGAAAGGGACACTGGCGTTAACCAGAATATGTCACTTTCACAAAGATATTTATCAATTGGCCCTGAAACAGGTCTATTTCACGAGACGTACGCCACCTAACATTTTCTCTGGTTATGGAAATCATCATGGAAGTCATTTTTGTCGACAAAACTTAACGCAACCGCTTTCCTAACATTAAATAAAAATTGACCTCTATGCAGACGTCTTGGCCAGGGGAACAGCGTTCTCAAAGGCAATATCTCTCTCCTTTTAAGTGTCTTTTTCTTTTCCTCATTTTCTCTTGTAATAACTGTCCTTGTTAGTTTTTTTTAGCATTCCCAATTTTAAGTGTCCCCAATTAAACTGTTAAATACTAAATACATTTGACACTTTTAATTAAGATTTTATCTACAGGGGCGTAGCTAGCTTTCTGAAGAGCTGTAGGCCTGGCCGCCTCTAGTTGGGGGGGGGGATTAACCTACCGATGAAGACCCTTAAAAGTGCAATTGCACAGCACCGAAATTTTGACATTTTATTACAGAGAATGGGCCAACTTTCACTCATTACTTAATATATAAACGCACTTGCCTTTAACGACACATACCTATCACTTGGCTTTTCCAGAAGTCTCCCGAGTTTCTACTTGCTTGCATGAGACTTAACCAATCTCGAAAGGTTTTTTGTGGTATGTATAATGCCTATTGCTTTCTATTTTATCTTGAAAGTGTTTTAGCCTGAATTGCTCTCTATTGCACATTTTAAAAATACGAGCGAGCTAAAAAAATTTGTACTATAAACAAACAAAAAAAAACTAAAAAAATGGTGTAAAAAGTGTCATTTTGTGTAGTTTACAAACACAAACATTTCGGACATAGCCCTTCTTCAGTATGAAACCGTTCTCCATATGTGTACACCTGAGAGATTGGTTAAGTCTCAGCAAGCAAGTAGAAACTCGGGAGACTTTTTTGTTGAAAAATGTGAAGAAATGACCACCTTCTTTGAAGACCGTGGCTATCCTTCCGATCTACTGCGCAATGATCGGGAAAGAGTGCATTCCATCTCAGGTCAGGAAGCACTCGAGAAACGTGTCAGGCACAGCGAAGAAAGGATCGCTCTGGTACTCACCTACCATCCTCTAAGTTCACGCATTAAGCACATTTTGCTTAACAACTTTAACATCCTGATAAGTAACCCAACGACCGCAGCAATATTTCCAGCACCACCTATTGTTGCATATCGACGCCATTGCAGCCTCAGAGATCTCCTAGTACATACCTCCGACCACTGTGTAACAGACGAACCAGGAACATTCGCGTGTGAACACCCACGCTGCCGCACCTACCAGTACACCACGTCCGATGTACATGTACGCGGACCGAACTGCTCAACTACCATCCGCGAGCACTTCAACTGCAAATCGGAGAACATTGTTTACTGCATCTCGTGCCGTTGATGTCCAAGGCTGTACATTGGGGAAACCGAACGTTCTCTCCGCGAGCGATTCGGAGAACACCAACGAAGCGTTGAAAAGAACACACCCGGTTTCCCTGTCGCGGAACATTTTAACTCCCCCGGCCACACTCTATCAGACATTCATTTTAGAGGACTAAGAATGTGTTCTGGGTCCGGAGCGCGACGGAAGCAATTTGAAAAGGAAAACATTTTTAAGCTCGGTTCAATGGCACCACAGGGCTTGAACAATGTTTTTCATTCCATTTAAACTGGGCGCGCGCGCTCAGGCTTCCGCGCGCTCTTGGGCATTTTAAATTTAATGACGTTTGCGCTTTTTTTCCTATATGGCTTATTTGTCGCCCAAAAGCTGCTACCAACTCTAACAAACCGTCGTCTACAGGAAATTGCAATAATTATGTACAAGGTCCAAATCAACATATCTCCTACCTATATAGCAAACCTGTTTATCACAAACACCAGGCGTTATGCCTTGAGAAACTCCGATTTTACCATACCCAGGTTTAACACGAAAACGAAGATACTATATGTTTCCATATGTCTGAAGAGAAAGAAAAACGCACGAATTCATCATATCTCATTAGCATTCAGCACATGGAGCAGCCCTCAACGTCTACCAAAACTATCATTCGAACTTGTCGCGTAGGCTTCGGAAAAGCTTTGATCCGTCAACGTTAATTGAAATAGCTGTAAAAAATAGCTAGAGTAAAAGATTCAAAGAAAGTAGTCAATGCCAAAGAAATAAAGAACTTTCGAGTTATCGTGGTCTACGTTCTTTAATTTAATCAAAATTCCGTCAATTCACGTTGCTGTTTTGCAGATTACGGCAAAGAAATTTACATAGATTTGTAACACATGCAGAGCTCATATTTTGTTTGCTTTTTTGGTAAAAAAATTATTTTAACATTATTTATGCATTTGATTCAGCATAGTGACTAAATCAAATGCGCCTAATTGAATTATTCGATTTGTTGCATGAGAAATTCGACTTCTAAACCAGGCCTTAGATGCTTGTTTTGTCTCTATTGCTGATAATTGTTAACCACTGCTTTTTCCCTACTTTTTTACTTTTTAGGGTTATTAACCCTTACACTCCCGAATTTTCCCCCCAAAACCCGTTTTTTTAAACGTTAAACTGAATTTTTGGTGCTATGATCTTGAATTTACCTAAACTTTGCTAGAAAAGCACTTTTTCACACTGCAGCAACATTTGGATAAAGATGTAAAAATGTACAATATTTCACTTGGTGCATGCGCATAAGCCAAATTTGGACTCTTTTTGCTGAACTAGTTCGCACGTCACATTATGCAGGAAAGACTGGGGAATATATACACAAGTCTCCATTTAGCGCTAAAATATGTTCGGATATTAGTCCGTGGACATTATCTGTTACGAGACGTGATCAGTTCTCCAAGGGCGAAGCTGCAGGAAAATTGACAGTAGTAAAGGACGCTCGTATGGACATTGTCCTGGCTTCTGATTGGTCGAGAGCAAATCAATGACGTCACAGGAACCGGAAGTGCCTGGAACCGGAAGTCACGTGTTTTTGAAAGGGAAACCGCTGACCAATGGGAAAAAGGGATCGTGGGCTCATGCAACCGGAAGTCACGTGATTTGGAAAGGGAAACCGCTGACCAGTTGGAAAAAGGGATCGTGGGCTCAAGGGGAAGTAAACCCGCTGAGAAAACGCGGGCTCAAAGTCCAAAGTCCAATTTGGGGAACGGGGGTGCCCCATATATGGCCCAGATATGGATTTGATATGGTTTTGATATGGCACAAGTCCAATTCAAGCATCGGGGGTAGGTATAAAAGGGTAAACCCTAGGGTTAGGGAGTAATCACGATGAGTTTTTACATTACCCTTATTAGTGATCAAGCACAAGGCACGGGACAAAAATTTACGGCTCGACTTCCTCATTCACATTATCTGGTAGAAGATGATTGGGAAGTGGCCTTGGTTCATATCTCACACCCTGGTTTTAATCAACCATTGGTAGATCAAACCAAACAGAATTGGACGCAACAAGATAGTCAAAACCATTGGATGAAAACAGATGTGAGATACATACCAAAACGTGCGGATGGAACGGCTCCCATTCAAGTCACCAAACAAATCCATTTACCACCAGGGTATTACTACAATTTGAAAGAAGCATGGATCGCCATCGCGTACGAAATAGAAAAACAACACATGGAAGTCATGATGGATATAACTAAAATGGACGTGGACGATCAAGCGAAACGACAACAACTAGCTGCTCTGAACCTGGCTCAACCCTACGTGAAAATCACCAATGCCGGCATTGCCTCCGAATTAGATTCGTTGTATGTACTCATTCCAGCCAACATGCAATTTGAAATGGAATGGAAATTAGCTGGCTTGATGGGCCTTGTGAAAGATGGAACGCCCACGCAACGAATTGTGGAAGAAAAAAATTATCTGGTGAAACATATCGTGGATTACAACGATCGTCATAAATGGGAAGTAACGAAAGGTCCTGCCAACAAATATCCACCGTTTGGTCATGTCTCCGTCAGTTTTACTCACCCCGATTTCGAGTATGAGTTGTTCTTGGGACCGAATCTGAGTCGACAACCCTTTCCCAGTACGCCGACGGTCAAACCGCAACAACAACAACAACAATTGATGATTTACACGGATCTGGTTGCATCGAGCATTGTGGGAAATCAACAAAAAGGTTTTTTACGTACCTTGGATGCCGGCAATACCGACCATCAGTTTGATACCAAGCAACGGATGTATTTTCCTCTTGGCAAGACCATCTTTGACAGCATTGAGATAGACATTCAAACAGCCAATGGACAACCGACTCCTTTCAAACAAGGCAGAACCATCATGACCCTTGAACTCTCCAGAAAAAGTCAACGATGTATGTAGAGAATCAATAAAGATCACAACATCTTTTATTGATCTTTCGTATGTGGTTTTTTATAGAGAAAACAAAAGGGTCACGTGGGAGGGAAGGGACCAATGAGAGAAAGGCCCATCATGCTTTGGGAGGGGAAGAGGTGGGGGGGACCCCCCTCCCCCCTCCTTAGATAGACCAGGGTGCATTGCGCGAATCAGGGTATATAAGTCAAGCGAGGCCACAGACGCCATTCCTAGCTTTGAGTTCATGCTTGGTTGGTTTATGTCAGTTGCTATTGGAAAAAAATGTCTGAATCGAGAAGACCATTGGGGTCCCTGTGTAGTGAAACGAATGTGGGAGGAGAAGAGGTGTTAAGAAGCAGAGTGGGCCCTGAGCGAACGCCGGTGGAACGCCACACCAGAGCCATGTACGCCAGGAGGGAGGAATCATGGCGCCCCCTTACAAGACAACGCGTGGCAGCGTTTCTTCGCCTTTTCATGTTGTGCTTTGTGGAGATGGAAAATGGACGCCCTCTCCAGAGTCTCACCTACAGGTTGTTGAAGAAAGCTCTGGTGAAGCGCATTATCCCGTGGATTCAGAACCACTTGGTGTGGTCGACTAATGACCGCTATTGGCCCATTACCTTACCACAATTTCGAGACCTGGACTCCTTCTTGGCCGAGCACTTGCCGCGCGTGCATAAAGAGGACGAATGGTCCGCCATTGCGTATTTTTTTAAAGTTGTCGCGCAGGAAAGAAGGGATGAATATAAAAGATTGGAAGACATGGAAAGGGAGGCGATGGAGGCTGTGCGCCGGTGTTTGAACAGTTGAACATTTTTTAATTCCTGTTGTGTTTTGTATTGTGAGTCAAGACGCATGTGAGTCAAGACAAATTATTTATGATGAACGTGCAAACTCAGTGTTGTCAGTTTTTTATTTTTTAATTAAAAAGTGTTGATGTTACAAATGGTGGTCTGTGTTCTTTGCCACGCGGGTTGGGGTGCTCCTATTTACAATTGAAAAAAGCTATCTACAATTTGAAAAAATAAAAAGTAAAAAGCTATGTACAATGGGAAAAAATAAAAACTAAAAGAATTGAAAAAGAAAGCTATGTACAATTCCAAAAGTAAAAACTAAAAAATTACAAATGAAAGTCTTCCAGTTCCATACGTAATTGATCAATGTTCTCGGGTAGACAGAAGGTGCGGTTGAATAAGGCTTGAATTTCGGCTCGGGTTTTCTCGTCCACATCCCGGGATCCCACAATAGCACTGCTTTGATGAAGGGTGGGCTTTTTAGGTCCCCAAGGAACAAATTGACTGCCAGTGACCAGGGTGGCGGCATTCTCATTGACTTGGTAGTAATGGTCCGAGCGGTACCATGATTGACTGGGGATGTCAAACAGGTAGACGGGTTTGCCTTGATCCATAGCCAATTGCACCGTCCAACCAGTGCCTCCTTTCACACGTTTATGATCCGGTTCCAAGATGCCAAAGGCATAGATGGTATGGGCTTTTTTGGCCAATTGATAATTACGTTGCAGCAATTGCAAGGTGTAAAAATGACTGGGCATTTGTTTGCCTAGTTTCTCCGCTGCCTGGTGAAGATGGGGGTTGGCCAGCATCAGGACTTCCACGGTAGAAGGGGTGATGAAAGTGGCTCGAGGATGGTTCGGGGGGACCAGGACTTCTAGTTGCATCCCAAAGTGTTTGGCCTGTTCTTCCACGAGGGCATCCGTACCTTTGGCTCCCCCGGTGTAGACCACATGGCCATGACCCACTTGCAGTTCCAAGGCACCGAGATCTTGTTCTCCGATCATGATGTCTGGGGGCATGGCTTTTGAGAATGAAGATCTAGTGACCAAGGGACCGTCTTAAATAGGGACAACGGACCAATGGGAAGACAAGAGGTCCTTATTTGGATTGAACAAGCTGACCAATGGGACGATCACAAGTCCTTATAGGGCTAGGATAAGCTGACCAATGACAGTCAAGGGTCTAAGGTATAAAAAGGCAGGGTCGGTAGGGGTTGACATCAACCTTTGAGTACGATGTCCACCGAGCGGAAGAGAAAATCAACCCATCCCCCAGAGGGGAAAAAGAAGAAGAAGGCCATTCAACATATGACGCCCGTGGACTGTGATCCTGTGGTGTGCGACGTGGTGGAAGACACCCGAGCTGCTGTGGAAGATATGATGAAAGAATTGAATGACATGGTGGAGCAATCACCCCCATCACCTCAATTCACCTTGACGACCGTGTATGATCCTCCCAGTTCAGTGGACACTATGGTATGTCCTTACCATGAGGTGCGTTTGGAGGCCCGAGAATCTCAAAAGGGATGGAAGTATGTGAAATGTCCCATGCAACCGTGTTTGCTGTTTTGTGGTCAAGATAAAGTTCTGGAGTATATGAAAGCCGTGTATAGTCAACCTCATGTCGAAGTGTTGGACATGTGGGGTGGTTTGCAATGCTTTTGCCGTGAACCCGCCACGCTTCAACAGAGTCATTCGACCCAGAACCCCGATCGGTTGTTTCTGACTTGTTCCAAGAAAACGTGTGGCTTCTTCCGATGGGCTGATCAACCCTTGGGTCCCAAGTACTGGACGTGGTTTCATGACAACCCTCCCAAAAAAGCCGACCAACAAGCTGAAGCACCCACCCGTGATGCTCAAGGATATCCCAAGAGGGGCTATGACATCCCTGGCCCGCCCCCTCGAGTCCAGAGCAAAGAGGACGTGGAACGAGAACGACCCCTGACAGACTATGAGAAACAATTGTTGCGAGAAATTCAAGAGCTCAAGAACCGTCAAGAAATGATGGTAGCCCCAGCTCCACCACCCCCCAAGTACAGTGACAGTGTAGAGAACTGGCAGAAAGGTCTAGAGACCGTCAGTTACGGTCGTCTAGGTCTCTTTTAAAATGAGAGAACGAATAAAAGTTTTTATCAATGTCACCATGGAGTCTGTGTGTGATGCGTGGGAGTCTGTCTTGTCCCTGGGGCAATGGCAATGTCATCAAACCCTTTGTCAAGTCTTATATGATCATCAACCCGGGTCCCAAATCCCCATACCCCGTTGTCCCGAGGACACGCATCCTCTTCACCTGTTTGAAGAAACCCATGTGGACCGTAACCTATATCGATGGGTGGTGTTTGTCTTATGGTTAAAAGCTCACCCAGAGGCATGGCGATGGTATCGAATCATTCAAAAGGCGCATCCCCACACGGTCCCTACCATATCGACCTTATGGGATGAATGCCAGAACGTATGGCCCCTCGAAAGAGAACCCAACGCTGGAGTTCGTCGTCCTCATGGTTGAAGAAGAAAACCAAGGTTTCGTCAACGAAGAAGAAGGCCAATGTCTCGCAACAATGGTTGAAGCGTTACCATGATCCTCGTACCCCGGGGAGTTTAGGTGGGGTGCAACGATTTGCTAAAGCCCAGGGTCTCCCTTTGAAAAAAGCCCAACAGGTGTTGGAACAGGATGTGGGTTACACCTTGCATAAACCCCGACGTCGTCGTTTTGCTACCTTACCCGTGATCGTAGGGGGGTTGGATGATCAATGGGCCGCGGATTTAGTGGAAGTGCAACGTTTGGCCAAACATAACCGGGGTATACGCTACTTGTTGACCGTGGTGGATGTGTTGTCCAAGTACGCGTGGGTCGAACCGTTGAAAACCAAAACCGGGGTGGCCCTCGTGAAAGCCTTTGAGAAGATTGTGAGACAAGGAGGACGTCACCCGAATCGATTGCAAACGGATCGAGGGAAAGAATTTTATAATCGGACCTTTCAACGATGGGTCGACGAGCAAGACATCAATCATTTTTCGACCGAAGGGGATGCCAAAGCCAGTGTCGTGGAACGATTTAACCGCACCTTGAAAGAACGGTTGTACCGTTATTTGACCGCGGCCAACACGTTGAAATTTGACAATGTCTTACCCGAGTTGGTGCAGGGGTATAATGCCACCCGTCATCGAAGTATTGGTATGCCCCCTGAAAACGTGACGTGGGACAACGAAGAAGCCGTGTGGAACCGATTGTATGCCAAACGATTGAAAGGTTACAAAAAACCCCAATTGAAGGTGGGGGATCATGTCCGTCTCAACACGATTCATCGTACCTTTGAAAAAGGGTATTTACCCGGTTGGACCGAAGAAGTGTTTGTGGTGCATCGTGTGATCCCTGGCCCTGTCCCCACCTATAAGATTCGCGAATGGGATGAGACCCCCGTCAAAGGTACGTTTTATGAAGAGGATTTACAAAAAGTCCATGTGTCCGAGGTGTTTCGGATCGAGAAGGTACTTAAGCGACAAAAAGGTCGTTGGTTGGTCAAGTGGAAAGGGTGGCCCGACAAGTACAATAGTTGGATTGCTCGTGGAGACGTGACATCCCTTCGACCCCGCAAACGACGACGACGCCGCTAAAAAACAATGACATTGGTACCCAACTCTTCGTTTTACGTGACGTTGATGAGTCATGCGAGTACCAAAGAGTTTCCTGGGAACAAGAGTCATCATTTCAGAAACCGATTGCCTAAACCCATCCGATTTGTGGGACGAGGATGGATGGTGGGTATGGTGAGTTTATCCTTACCCACCATTCCGGTGGTAGCGGAAGAAGGAGGCGTGGGTGATTCCCATCCTCTGTTGTACGTACGATGGCACGAACGGGTGTATGCCCAAGACGATCAAGGCAACGATCGATGGTGGCATCAACGTCGGGAACTCACTGTCTACGGACGAGATATGAGAAAGGAATTGGCCTCCTCGACGGGATCGCACTTTTTTCATCAACTGGTGTACCGTTACGAGCAAAGCCGTGCCAAACAAACCGAACCCAAAAACAAATGGACCGAGGACAATGGTGTCAAATTATACCCGACGTTTGAATGGACCTCCGAAGGGGATTTGTTATTGAATACCACCAATGTGGATTACACACGACAAGTAGCGCACGTGTCATGGGGCAGATCCTTGGCCCTGAGAATGGGATGGATTGAACAAGTGTCCCCCGGCCAGTATCGATTGGGTCCGAATCTCTTGCAAGAATTTCAAGGCATTTCCACCATTCCCACCCCGACGGATGTCCGCGATGCCGCCAACAACCCCATCTTTTGGAAAGTGGAGGGGGATTATCTGAAATTGAGTCTATCGTGCCCTTGGCGGTTTGTGAATTTGAACCAGACCTTTCGTCCCTCGTTGGAATTTCCCTCCACGCGTCCTTTGCACGTGTATTGTGATGTAGGGACCAGCAGTATGGTAGGGGGTCGCATCACTGATCTCTTACGAGAAATCAAGTACCAGCCTCAAAACACCACCCACTTTGAACCTCGACATATTCAATATATCCCAGTACGCAACGAAGTGGTAGAAATCGTGGAAACCCAGATGGCCGAAACTAATGGGGATCTGGTGAAATTTGGTGAAGGCCATGCCCTCCTGACCCTCCACTTTAAAAGGGAAGTGGCGGTGTGAAGAAGAAAGACAACATGTCGTTCTACGTGACGTTACCCAGTCATGCCAACCGACGTGAATTTCCCAACAACCAAGCCAATTCCTTCAAGATTCGTTTACCTCAACCGTTACAGCTCACAGGGGGTGGATGGCAAGTGGGGTTGAGCGCCATTTCCTTACCGGATACCCGCGTCAATTTGTACGAGTTGGTGAAGAAAGATGGGTACATCCTAGCGACGTCGTGGGAGATCACTTATCCCGCCCCGGGTAAAACCGATGGCACCATGGCCGCGCGCATAGGCACGGCGCAAACCCTCATCCAAGACGTTCAAGATTTGGATTGGGTGGTGGATGGCGTGAGTTTCATGAAAGCCACGATTGCCCATTTGGAACAACGACGCCAGGAAACGGCCATTCAAGGAGGCCGGTTTACCAACGATCAAGGCAAACACACCTACGTCAAGTTCAAGTGGGAAGGCGACGATCTGCTCATCGACAACACGAATGTCTGCCATTGTGGTAACAAAACACCAGTCCTGACCATCTACACCAAGTTGGCGCTCAAGATGGGATGGTTACGTAAAATTAGCAGTGGATTGGTGTTGGGCCCGAACTTACAGCAAGAATTCCTGGGGGATCAAGTCCCCGACATCACCAACAACAGCGATTGGCAGGATGTCACCGACGGCCAGGGGAACGCGGTCTTTTGGACGGTGCGTTCTATTTTACCGGATTATTTACAATTGAGTATGAGTTGTGGGTGGCGTTTCACCAACTTGAATACGGCGTTTCGGGCGGTGGTGGGGGAACCCACCCGATCGTTGCACGTGTACTCGGACGTGGCAGGCAGTATGATGGTAGGCAATCGCGTGACTGATTTGTTGCGTGAAATCCAGTACAAGCGAGAAGCCCGTGGCACCCTGTATTTTGAACCGTTGCACATTCATTACATGTCTCTTCGTAACGAGGTGGTGGAAATGATTCACGTTCAAGTGGCTGAAACAATTGGTGCCGGAGGAGACTTGGTCAAGTTTGGTGAAGGCCATACCATTGTCACGTTACACTTCAAAAAGACATAAAAAGGGAGTGGCCAAGGGAGTGTCGCAATGACAAGATGCCCAAGACAAGAGTGCGTCGAAGAAGAAGGCAACGAGGGGGTCTCTTGCCCCTGGCGGCCCTCATTCCAGCCTTGATCGCTGGAGGAAAAGCTGTGGCGTTGGGTGCCGCAAGTGGTGCCGCGAGTTACGGGGCTAAAAAAGGGTTGGAAGCCGCTTTTCGGAAAAAACGACGACGACGATGATGACGGTATAAAAAGGGGAGTCCCATAAAGCCTAAACAAAACGTTTATCCCTGGTGAAGAAGAAGGCACCATGCGTGGGGGAAGTTTGACACGATTTCGAACCGACGAGTGGTATGATCAACAAGGCAAAGGAGTGATGACGGATCTGATGCGTGGGGGGTTGCAAGGTCTTATAAGGACGCGAAATCCTTTAAAATTGCCTAGTAATATCAAGAGAGGCTTGGAAACGGGTTTGACACGAGGTATCAAACGCAAAGCCGAAGACGTCCTTAAAAAAGAAATCACCAAACAAGCCAAGAAAGCGTTGAATCAGAAGAACGTGAAAGACGCCGTGCGTGTAGCCACTGCCTTATTTCCCAAACAAACCAAACGTGCACGTGATATTTTGGGAGTCTAATGGAACCCGTGCATTCACGACCTCGACGGATTCGTAGTAATCGAGGGTTGTCTCAATGGGGTGGACTGTATCCGTTTTGGAAACTCATGCCACGACGACGACAACGTGGTGGCTGGTTGAGTCCCGAGGTCATGAGAGTCCCAGGGTTTGATTTGAGACAACGTTTAGCCCGACGACGACGCTATAAAAACCCCTCACGACGACGACGGGGTACCACTCGACGACGTTAAACATGCCTGACGTGAGTACACAAACCGCCCCGGCTCACGAGCGTTCCGAAGGGACCGTCAACCCTGCCTTACGGATTTTCAAGGTGCCACCGACCGACATTAGCATCAATGCCTATCGCATGGTCACCATCCAACCCACCACCACGGGTATCAATCCCATGGAATTCATCATACCGGGGTTGGACGATTTTGTGGATTTGGGACGCAGTTACTTTACCATGGAATTGAGTTTGAAAAAGGCGAATGGTGCGAACTTGGTGGCCGCGGAGAAATTGTGGCCCGTCAATAATTTGGCCCATTCCATCATCAAACAAATTGACTTGCAGCTGAATGGCACGTTGATCAGTCCACAATCCGACACGTATCATTACAAAGCTTACCTAGAAAACTTGCTGAATTTTGACCGAGAAGATGGCAAGACCGTGTTAGGACCCCAAGGCTGGTTCAATCAAGTGGATTTCCCACCCGAATGGACTGCCACCAACACAGACAAAGCAGGAAACCATCAACATTGGCAAGATCTGCCTGCTAATCATCAAGCGGCCTTCAATGCCTCTGCGGCCGAAGTGGAGAAGTATGCTGCAGGTGCCACCCACAGTCTAGTGTTTACCCCGCACTTGGAAGTCTTTCATACCGGCAAGCTGTTGGTGCCTGGCATCGAAATCAAGATGAAATTTCATTTCAATGGCCCCAGCCTGTTTTTGAATGGAGTGGCTCTAGCTGGCCGATTGATGGAAGGTGATGTGAAACTACGGTTTCATCTCTGCCAACTGCGTTTGAATGACGCCATCTACCAGAGTATCTCTAGCAAAAGACACAATGAAGGCCAAGTGGCGGCTTACCCGACCGTCCGCAGTGAAATCCGGACCTTCAGCATGCAAAACAACCTGGTCCGCTTTGATATCCCCAACCTGTTTCAAAACAGAATACCTGACCGATTGATTGTGGGGTTACTGGACAGCCGTGCCTTCAATGGAGATGTGACCCGAGATCCATTCTGTTTCCAGAAATTTGGTCTGAGTTCCATTAAACAGATTGTCAGAGGAGAAGAGTACCCTTATGAAACCCTGCAGTTAGTGCACAACAATGGCACCCGAGATAATCTAGGCTACTTCCGTTTTCTGCAAGCCAGTGGTGCCTGGTGTAAAAAGAAAGGCAATATGGTAGAACTGCTGGATTGGGGCCAAGGTAAAAATTGTACCTTGTTCATGTTTGACAATGTGGCCAATGGATGTGCTGACAGTCAAAACCTCAACCCCAAGCAAACGGGTGATTTACAATTGGTGTTGGAATTTGGAGCTGCCCCCGGTGTCAATATAACCGTACTCGTGTATGGAGAATTTGAGAATTTGCTGGAGATTGACAGGAACGGAGCCGTGTTGTATAACATTTACCAGCACTGAAGAAATGGAACATGTGGCCTTGAATAATGTACAGTTGGATTATTTAGCCCGCGACGACCCCCAATTGAACCCGGTCTTTTACGGGACGGTGGCCTGTGATCGTTTACCCAAGACTCCCGTCAAGACTACCCCGCAAGGGTACATTGTGAATACCGACCCACACGATCAACCGGGACAACATTGGTTAGCGGTGTGGACGGATGGAAAGGTGTGTGAAGTCCTGGACAGTTATGCTTTGCCATTGGATACGTACGTGCAAGCGACCCCGTTACGAGATTGGATCGTCCAACATTGGAAGTATGTAGTGACCAATGGCAAGTCCCTCCAAGCCATTACAAGCAAGAGTTGTGGTGATTACGCCTTGTTGTACTTGAAAGCCAAAGCCCGTGGACGGACCTTGCAAGCGTTTTTAAATGAGTTTTCGGATCATGATTATGTTAGTAATGACCATCAAGCCGGTCAACGCCTTCAACAATTGATTGTAGGCCAAGAAGCCAGATGGTATCAACTTTGTTGTCAGCCGTATCATCAATGTAATGCTTAAATAAAATTTGTTGGAAAAAAGTGGTGTCGGAGTCGTAGCTCAGTGGGTAGAGCCTTTGGATCCCCTCGAATACATGAGGAGGGTCGTGCGTGGGTTCGAGTCCCACCGATTCCAATAAAAAGGTGCCTTTTTTTTTCTAAGGGTAGTTCGTCGTCATCATGCAAACGGGGAAACCGTTTCGTTTTCATACGCCTTCCTCTATCTTGGTGGTGGGTCCTTCGGGATGTGGGAAAACTGCGTTTACGGAAAAACTCTTGGTAGACAACCCGGAGTTGTTTGACACCCCACCGACCCAACTGCATTATTGTTATGGGGCCTGGCAAGATCGATTTCAAGGCATGCAAGATCAAGGGGTGGTGTTTCACGAAGGGATTCCCGATCATGAGGCCTTAGTGCAATGGTTCCCTGAAGGACAGGGGGTCCTGGTCTTGGATGATTTAATGGACGAAGGGAGTCACGATAAACGCGTGTTGGATTTATTCACCAAACATTCGCATCATCAAGGGGTGACCGTCCTCTACTTGTGCCAAGACATGTTTCCCGTGGGTCGCTATGCGAAAAGTATATCCCGCAATGCCCATTACATCGTGGCGTTCAAGAACCCCCGAGATCAATTAGGGGTACGCAATGTCATGCTTCAATCGTTTCCGACCACGTGGAAAGACACGTTGGAGACGTTTCATCAAGCCACCACACGACCGTATGGGTATTTGGTCTTGGATTTACATCCCGCCTCCTCCGATCAACAACGTGTATTGAGTCACCTGTTAAAAGACGAAGGATGGACTCGCACCTATCAAAAACGACTATAAAGGCACGACACCCCATTTGAACAGGAAAAAAGAGCGACCATGGCCGATGATGATGACCGTCAACCTCTGCAATCGTACGATACCGTGTCCCCGGCGGGGGTGGGGGCGGCCAGCGGCAATCAAATGTCCCCAAGGGCCTGGCAAGATTTATTTTGGTCGGGAGACCAAGGCCTTCTCGACGCCGCCGAGGAGGAAATGGAAGCCGAGCCCCTCTATCGGTTTATGCAATCCATCCCCCCTGTTGGTGTAGATGGTGTGCCCCCTGTGCAGGCTTCTTCCCCAGCAGGGGTAGGAAGTCCAGGAAATCAACCATCTTCTGGTCCTCGAACCCCTGCGACTCCTCCTAGCGTACCCTTGGCAGCGGGTGCTCGAACACCAACGGGTGCTCGAACAGCAGCGGGTGCTGGGGGTAATGGGCGTGGTGGTGGACGTAGTGGACGTGGTGGTGGTGGTGGTGCTGGACGTGGACGTGGTGGTGGACGTGGTGCTGCTGGTGGTGGTGGTGGTGGTGGTGGTGGTGGTGCTGGTGGAGGTGGTGGACGTGGTGCTGGTGGTGGAGGTGCTGGTGGTGCTGGTGGTGCTGGTGGAGGTGGTGGTGGTGGTGGTGGTGGTGGTGGTGGTGGTGGAGGTGGTGGTGGTGGTGGTGGTGGGGGTCGTCGTGGACGACGACCGAGACGAATACGAGGACGACGACGAAATACCCCCACTTCCCCTTTGACACCTGCCTCCAATCCAGCTACCCCTCGAGGATCTTGGACATCTGGGAGTTCTGGCCGACAGCCTCGTACCTTGCGTCAAGCGGATTTACAACGACGTTTACGCATGCTGTTACAAGATCAAGAACAGTTGGCCCAAGGACGTGAAATTGCTAATGTCACCATGACCAATAGCATTGTCACCAGTTATAAACAGGGAGGAGCACCGAGCGTACAAACCTCGTCGTCCCGTGTTTCGCCGTAAAGATGAAAACCGTCGTGTCGTTATTGAATGGATCGAAACAACATGGTCTTCCCTTCCCCCCGGAATTATTACAACGCATGGATTCCTTGTATGCCTTTTATCATCAACAATGGTGGTGTTATCGAAAAATGTTGAATCATTACAGGTGTATCAATGCCTTGTTCAATGGCATGGCCTTACTCCTGATGGCTGCCGGTATGATTGCGGGTCCCCTTTTGGAAAACAGTACATTGGTAGCCTGTTTGGCGGCGGTGAGCACCGTGGTCAAAGGATGGAATGATTTTAAACAATACCGATTTAAAGTGACCATGAGTCGATTTGCGTTTACCACCTATGCCAAAGCCTTGACCGAATTGAAAACCCATGTGCGGGGTATTCCCTTGGAGGATCTGGAACGATTTTTAATCAAGATGCAAACCTTGGATGATACCATTGTGGATTTCACCCCTCCATTACCCAAACGATGTGTCCAAGATTACCATGGTCATTTTGTGTACCAACCCTTGGAAGCCCTATGCTATGTAGATGGATGTCCTCGTCCCTTGAGACCTAAAGAGTATTGGATCCATAAAAAGCCGCTCCCTCCTAGTCCCACACTCTTAGAACCATGGCCCCCCGAAGAAGAAGACGGACAAAAAGAAGAAGAACCCAGCAAGGAGAAGGCATACCTTGGCTCGTCGACGTGAAAAAGGGGTATGACGTCACAAGTGATTTGGTCAAAGCCTTGAAAAAACCACAAATGAGTGCTGCCCAAGGGAGAAAGATGGTCTCGGGGTACAAACAACAATATCAAGCGTATAAAAGACGAGGGGGTACCAAAGGGTACAACAGTTGGTTGATCGACAAAGGCTATGCCAAAAAACCTAACAAATGTTGTATCCAATGAAACGTCTTCGACGTCAACGCAGAAAAAGGAAACAACGAGGAGGGGCTTTAATGCGTCGCAAACCCCGTTTGGTGGATAAAATTGCCCATGGCATGAGTATGTTTCTATCAGGTCCCGCCCCTGGGTTTGGACTGGCTTTAGGCAAATTAGGGGGTCAAGCCTTGAAAGGCATTACCGATAATGTACAACATGTCCGACGACGACAACGAGGTGGGGGTTGGTGGTCCAATTTCAAACGCAATACCCGTCAAGGTTATAAAGAGACGCGAGACCTCATCAAACAAGACAAAGCCCTTCAACGTCTATTGACGGGTCGACCATGGTGAGGAGGAGAAGACGACGCCGTCGTCAACGAGGCGGTTTTTTAAATCTATTGGTGCCCGCTATGGCAGGATTGGGGAAAGCCGTGGCCTTGGAAACGGATAAACGTATAAAACGCACGATTCAAAAAGCCAATCAACGGTATCGTCGTCGTCACCGATAAAGGATGCAACGTCTTCGACGTCAATTCCCGTTTTTACGGTCCATGTTACAAGAAGCCAATGGTTCCAAACGTCAAGAGTTGTTACAACATGCCAATGCCGATCAAATCAATGCTGTGAGTGAACTGGTCTTGAACTTTTTAAAAAACAAGATTCCCGTCACCCCACCCATGCTGGCTAAACTTCAACCCTATAAAAAGGTACTACGTGATTTGGGACGTCGTCGACATTCCGTCAAAAAACGTCGTCAGTGGTTAGTCCGACAAAAAGGACAAGGGTTGTTTCAAGGACTTCACGAGGTGTTATGTCAATGTGTTCGTTAACGCCCCCTACGTGGATGACTCTATTACAAGAGGCCAATCGGGCCACCGACCAGTGGAAAGACGAGTGTCATTATTGGAAGCATAAATATCACCTGTTGTATCGAGAGTACCAACACATCTTGAGGGCCCGTCTTTGTAAGAGTTGCCGTGACCAGGAAGACGGGGAACTTTGCTCCGAGTGTAGTCAACGACCATGGACGAAGTGTACATGATTCCCCACAAGGACTTGGAACAACTCATTCAATATTACAAAGGAGAACTCACCGAAAATGCCTTGTTGAACAAAGCCGCGACGCTCGCCGCCCAAAAACATGTGTTGTTAGCCAACCCTCAATTACCTCCCGCCCTGGTCAATGCTCAAACCAAACCGTTGAGTCAAGAATTAATCAAGTTAACCAAACGCATTCGTCAATTTCCTGGTGGGGTGGGGGTTGGTGCCCCAGGTGCCCCGGGTGGTCCACCAGGCGAAGAAGAAGAAGAAGCCGGGGATTTGGTGACGGGACCTGTGGAACAATGGTTGAAGCGCATGATAAAAGGAGGTCCGTCGGCTCCCAAACCCACCATTACCCCTGCTACCAGGGAAGGCGCGAGAGAACCGAGACCTTCTACCAGTCGAGGAGAAGAGAGACCTTCTACCAGTCGAGGGGATAGCCGATCGCGTTTAGAAGTCATTCGAGAACAGCGCAAGGCTTTGGAAAAAAAGTTAGCCGAAAGTGGTAAAGGCAAAGGCAAAGGCAAAGGCAAAGGCGTCTCCCGGGAAGTGCAACGATTGAAACCTTTACCCGGTTGGGAAGATTGGACCAAACCCAAACAGCCCCGACGGAGACGTTTGCAGTACGACAGTGAATAAACATGCCCACCAAGAGGAGGAGGGGTATTAAACGCCGCCAACGAGGAGGGGCCTTGGATGTCCAAAAATGGATTGCGAAAACGGGGAAGGAATTTCATTGGCCCGGGTATCAGTACATGGGCCCTGGCACCCATTTGGCTAAACGTCTGAAACGGGGGGATCCCGGAATCAATCGCTTGGACCAGATTGCTAAGCAACACGACATTGATTACAGCCGTGCTAAGAATTTGCAAGATAAATGGAAAGCCGATACCAAGATGATCCAAGCCATTGATCGATTACCCGGCAAGAAAAACAAGACGGAACGGGTGGTCAAGAAAATCATGCAAGCCAAGAAACGTTTAAAATTGTAACCATTTAATTAACATGTTGAGTCAAAAAATGTCACATTGTTATTCTGTAGTTCGTGTTGAGTCTCAAGCAGGATTGGCGAGACAACCCATTGTGGTGTAGACAATCCAGATAAAATAAAAAACAATGTCACTTGTGTCATTTTGATTGATTGATGAGTTGTCAAGTTCATTGTTCTGTCCAAAATACTGAGACGGATGTTCTTCCAAATACTGAGACGAATGTTCTGCCAAATACTGAGACGAAAATGTTTTTTTACGTTACTAAATCATACATTAAATCCACCCCTTCGTCGGGTGACATGTCGTGAACGAGGTCTTCAGGGGGTACCAATGCCTCCAGATCAAAAGAACAAGAGTCCTCCACATCCTTCAGTAACTCGGTCCACTCGTCAGGTGTTATGTTCTGCAACAAAGACGAAAAGTCCTCCAAGTCAGAGGGGTCCAAGTCAGGGGGGCCCAAGTCAGGGGGGCCCAAGTCAGGGGGGTCCACGACTTGCACACCCCCCGAATCCATATCCGTGAGAGTATAAGAATCTAGAAATGATTCACAAAAAGAAAAGTTCTCAGGCATTTTAGGCGTCGATTTCTTAAAGTCCTCCAAGGGAATAGTCACTTTCAAGGGTCCTAAGGCTTTGATTTTCTCTTCCGTTTTCTGTCTCTCTACAGAAGGTAAGGAGGTACAAAAGTCATTCAAATACGTTTCCAGAGAAGGTTGCGTCCTACAATTAGTCAATACCACCCGCAGTGTTTTGGGGTTTGGAGGCACCTGCTTCCTTTTGTTTTGGTAGTACCTTCTAGCGAGCTCCAAGAACCTCTCGCGGTTCGCCCAGTAGTACTCTCTTCTTTGCGCATGCAGTTTCTCCTGGTTCGCAGCACGATAGGCCCGACGAGCCGCCTGGGCTTTGGCCCTTTTATTGTACATCCTTTTGTACGCCAATATTCGTACACGATTCTTTTGACGATATTCACGCGCTTGGACTCTCAAACGTTCCCGATGTTTCTCTCTATACTTTCGGTCGTATTCGGCACAACGTGCTCGGTTCTTTTGGGCCCATTTTTTTTTGACGGCACGCCGGTGCTCCTTATGCGTCTCCTCATAACGCCTGTGGGACTCCTGCACTCGATCCGGATATTGTTCTCGGTATCGTTTGTGGGCCGCACGCACTTTCTCTGGGTACTTGCGTCGGTAGTTGGCTTTTTTCACCATATTCCTCGCTCGGGCTTTCTCTGGGTAGCGGGCATTGTACCTAGCTTTTTTGATGGCGTTCCGTCTCCGTCGTCGTTCGTCTTTCGTCAGTAACTCTGTCGTTTCGTCGTCGTCGTCGTCGTTCGGGTCGGGAACATAGTCCTCGTCGTTCAAGTCGTCGTCGTCTGGGTCAGAGTCATCGTCGTTGTTTGGTCGGTACGTCGTGCGTCGTCGGTTGCTGCGGCGGAGGCCCTCGTTTCCGGCAGGCATTGGGCGATGGCGGTGGTGCTGGTGGCGGGGTGAGGGGGCGCTTGAATTGGTAGCGCCAGTAATTGCAACAGTAATCCAGCCCCTCCACAAACCACTCACAGGTCATTTGAGGGTAGCACAGTGGGTGAAAAGGAGCCGCCTGTTCTGCCCGATGTCTCTGGGCTTCCACTTTTTCCGGCTCCAACTGCTTCAAAGTTTCTGCAAACTCACTAAAGCCTTCGTCCTTCAGCAACAACTCCTGCTTCACTTTCTCTAACACCTCCTCCACTTCCAAATCTACTTCAAATTCTTCAAATGCTTCGAGCAGCTTCTCATGGCAAGAGTCCATGTTGAGATGTTCCAGCCCGAGGATCGATCTGTTTTATAGTCTCTCATTCGTTCCCGTGATGCACCAGGGACCCTCACTAGAGAGGGGGGAGGGGGGTCCCCCCACCCCGTCCCACCCCTCCCTAGGGCACCCCCTCTCTACGGGGCACCCTGTTTAGTGATTGGCTCCTTCCCCTCCCACGTGACATTTTAATTCTCTATAAAAACAGAGCCCCGATCTCCAGTGAGTTCATCTGATCATGTCCTCACAAGAAGACGATGTGGCGGGGCCAAGTGGCCTCGCCCACCATGAGGTTTTAGCCATGCTCGGTTTGGACATCTCTGATTCGGACGATGATGACACCCATTCCTGTGTGGGACCTTTGATTTGCACCGAAAACATGAGTGACGAGGATGATTTGATCTGCCCCGAAATCCTGGATGACGATGATGATCAAGACTATCATGATTTGATGGATCATTTGGAACGGCAACATGCGTTTCAAACCCAACTCCTTCAACAAAGTGGCGGAGGATTGGATACCAATGAAGAGGGTGCCTTCGACTTTGAACTCGAACCTTTTGTGAATCGGAAGAGTGATCGCATGGGGGTACAAGAACGTCATTTCAAGACCCAGTTACGCCAAAGGGGGAACTTGATACCAGGTCAAAATATAACCCAAGCTCTGCAAGATGGATTACGTCGAGCCGTCGATCAAGTGTTAACCACCACCCCCGACCTCCACGATCAAGATCGCCTCTACTTTACCATAGCATCCGATCGCTTGCACAATAATTTTCAGGGGTGGGGATTACGTGCAGGTGAATGGCGTCGAGACACAGAACGGGTGGAAGCGCTGTTCCAACGTTTAGCCCAAGCCCTCAACAGCAACGAACAATTTGAAATGGATGATTCCTTTCAAGTCTCCATCACTCAAGTTCATCATGCGCCTCAAGGTACCGGCAGACCCCGTCGTGGGAAACCAGGGCATCCTACCATGACCATGTTAACGGCCAACAAACGGTCGGTCATCCGGATTATCAACGACGATCAACTCTGTTGTGCCAGAGCTCTCGTGGTCGCCAAAGCTCACGTGGACCAACACCCGAAATGGAACAGCATCCGACAAGGAAGTCAAATCCAGAGAACCCTAGCTTGGGACCTCCAGAATGAAGCCCAGGTACCGTGGGGTCCTTGCAGCTATGATGCCTTGACCCAATTCAGTCAAGCTCCCTCCCTCACCGGTTACCAGATCATCCTGGTGGATGCACAGCGATCGTTTCACATCACCACGTTTGGACCCCTTTCTGACAAACAACTGATCCTGTTGCACAACCAAGACCATTATGATGTCATCACCAAATTGCCAGGATTTTTTGGGTCCAGTTATGTCTGTGCGGATTGTTGGAAACCCTATGACCATGAGGAAAAGCATCGATGCACCAAGACCAAGTTGTGTGGAGCCTGTCGACAGAAAGATTGCCCCGACTTTCAAAAGGCTTACCCCCGACACCTGAAAGCCACTCAACGTTGCGAGTCGTGTCATCGGGACTTTTTCGGACCCACGTGTTACGAAGCCCATTCCAGCAAGACCCATGCGGGCAAACCCGTCACGGGCCTCCAGACCTCCGTGTGCTCTCAACGACACCGATGCGATAAATGCTATCAACAAAATGTGGGCTTGTCCCGCATTCAACGTCACCTTTGTTGGCACGTGGATTGCCCGTCTTGTCATCAGTACGTCAACGCTGACCACCACCGTTGTTTTATACAAAAAGCCCCCAAACCTCAAGACCAAAAGAAGAAGAGAAAGAGGACCCGTCAAAAAGGTCCTGGCGCCAAACGAGGTGCCGCCGCCGCCGCCGCCGCCGCCGCGGAACCCCCTGCCTCCTCCGAGGACGAGCAGGAAGACCTGCCTCCCTTACACGTCTTCTTTGATATCGAAGCCATGCAACCCCACGAAAAACACATTGCCAATCTCGTCGTGGCCGAAACCGAAGACAACGATGAACCCAAACCTTTCCCAGGTTCCACTTGTATCCGTGACTTTCTGGAATGGCTGGATGCCTTGACCCTCCACGATACCCGTCAAGTCAATGTCATCGCTCATAATTTTCAAGGGTACGATGGGTACTTTATCATCCAAGAATACTATGGGGAGAACCGCATCGTCCAACAACTCCGCAACGGATGTAAACTGTTAGAGATCAAACATGACCGCATCCGCTTCATTGATTCCATGAGTTTCTTCCAGATGCCCCTCTCCGCGTTTCCCGAAACCTTTGGCTTGACAGAACTCTGCAAAGGCTATTTCCCCCACAAGTTCAACATACCCGGTGATAAGCATCAAAACTACGTGGGCATCCTCCCCTCACGCGATTACTACATGCCTGAGAGCATGACACTCGAAGGAAGACAAGCCTTTGAAACCTGGCATCAACAACAACGCGACCAGGGGGTGGTGTTTCATTTTCAACAAGAGTTATTGGCCTATTGCAGTTCCGATGTACGACTCCTCAAACAAGGATGTCTGACTTTCAAACGCATGTTTGAAGACTTAACAGGCTTCAATCCCTTCGATCACGTCACCATTGCCTCCGCTTGTAATCGAGATTTACGTATGAACCGGATGATCCCCAACAGTATTGCCAGCGAACCCACCGGTCCTAACGGGTGGAGAACTAACAACATCAACCACTCCCTCCCAGCCCTTCACTGGTTAACCTGGTGCGATCACCAACTACGTCAACGGGCCCTCCAAGATCTCAACCCCAACGATCTCTTGGCCAGTGCCAATCCAAAGCCTCAGTACATCCAACATGCCCGAAATCAAGGCGAGTATAAGATCCCCGGGACCAACATCCATGTGGATGGTTATTGCCCTGACACCCACACCGTCTACGAATTTCAAGGCTGTTTCACCCACGGATGCCCTACCTGTTATCCCCATCGCTACGAAAAACATCCCCGCAACTATAATCTGACGATGCAGGACCTCTATGACGTCACCCAAAACAAAGTCCAAAAGCTTACCGGCCAAGGGTACAACGTCATTCAAATGTGGGGATGTCAATGGGACCACCGCCGAGACACCCAACCAGAAATCGACTCCTTCGTCCGGGAACTCAACTTTATCCAACCTCTTGAACCTCGAGAGGCTTTCTGTGGAGGTCGTACCAATGCCATTAAACTGTACCATCAGATCATCCCTGGCCAAAAAATTCACTACATCGATGTCACCTCCTTGTACCCGTGGGTCAACAAGAAGTCTGTGTACCCCAAAGGACATCCCACCATCGTTTCTCAACCGGGTCACACGGACATACACCAGTACTTTGGCATTATTAAATGTAAAGTCCTGCCTCCCCGTGAATTGTACCATCCCGTGCTGCCTTACCGTCATGACAACAAACTGCTCTTTCCACTCTGTGCCCGTTGTGTGGAAGAAGAAATGGACAAACCTCTTTTGGACAGATCTTATCATTGTCCTCACACCGACGAACAACGTGCCCTCACCAGTACCTGGTGCACCCCAGAGTTGTATAAAGCCGTGGAATTCGGGTACCAAGTCCAATACATCTACGAAGCTTGGCATTTTGAAGAGACCTGTGAGGGCCTCTTCGCCGATTATGTTAACACCTGGTTGAAAATCAAACAAGAAGCTAGTGGGTGGCCTAAGGATGTCACAACAGAAGAAGAAAAGCAACGTTACATCGAAGACTACTTTCTGCATGAAGGCATCCAGTTAGAATACAACAACATCAAGAAGAACCCGGGCCTGCGTACCCTAGCTAAGCTCATGCTCAACTCCATGTGGGGTAAGTTTGGACAACGCCTCAACAAAACCCAAATTCAAGCCTTTGATGACCCCCATGCCTTCCACCGTTTTCTAGATACCAGTACGTTAGACGTACGTCACGTGTCAGTCGTCACCGACCAAATGGTAGAAGTCCACTACCGGAACCAAAAAGAGGACATCCGCGTCTCACCCAACCTCAACATTTTTGTGGCCTGCTTCACTACCTGCCACGCCCGCCTTAAATTGTATGACACCCTGCAAGCCTTAGGGGAAAGAGTCCTCTATTTTGACACCGACTCCGTCATCTACCTGGAGGAAACACCCACTCAATTCCAACCTGTCTTGGGTTCCTATCTTGGGGACTTCGCCTCCGAATTAGCTAAGGATGAATACATTCAAGAATTTGTCAGTGGAGGACCCAAGAACTATGGGTATACTACGAATAAAGGAAAAGTGGAATGCAAGGTTAGAGGCTTCCGACTCAACAGCGAAGGACACACCCAGCTGAATTATGACGTCATGCGTCAAAATGTCAAGGACGAAATCAAGAAACCTCTTCCCAACCCACGGGAAATACAAGTAACAAAATCCCATCAAATTGTTCGCAATCCAGCCAATTACACCTTACTGACTGAACCCCAACATAAATGGTACAAGTTGGTCTATGACAAACGAGTCATTGATCCCAACACCTTCAAGACCTACCCCTATGGCTACCAGTGAAAGCCCCAACAAAATCGTCGATTGTCATGAACATTAAGGAACACTTCTCAAATAGGAACACAAAGGAATATTGTAAAACAAATCAATAAAAATGCCATTTATTTATTTTGTGTACTTTTCAAGGACCACCCCCGTTCCCCAAATTGGACTTTGGACTTTGAGCCCGCGTTTTCTCAGCGGGTTTACTTCCCCTTGAGCCCACGATCCCTTTTTCCAACTGGTCAGCGGTTTCCCTTTCCAAATCACGTGACTTCCGGTTGCATGAGCCCACGATCCCTTTTTCCCATTGGTCAGCGGTTTCCCTTTCAAAAACACGTGACTTCCGGTTCCAGGCACTTCCGGTTCCTGTGACGTCATTGATTTGCTCTCGACCAATCAGAAGCCAGGACAATGTCCATACGAGCGTCCTTTACTACTATTGACCCTTACAAATTGGCTATTTTTATACTACCAGTTGGAATTAGAAGAACAAATTTTCGTGTTTTGGTCTTCTCTGATTCACATGAAGACGTCATATCCATTTTACAGAAAAAAACGTATTTTGAACTAAGATTTTCTTTCAGGATACCTTTCATGTCAAAGTGCCCAGTTTTGGATATAAGGATTAACCAGAAAGGTGGGGGGGGGGGGGTCCCTATATAAGCTATATAGGTATGTGCCGCCCCAAATGGTAGGGTTTCTGAGACTTTTTGGTCTCAAAACGTGTATAGAGTTTGACCATTATGGTCTGAAATTGGGCATAGGGAAATTCTTGACTAAATCTCGCTGCATATTTTGCGGCAAAATGCAGTAAGATTAATTAAGTCTAGAAGTTTGTGCCTTAAAAGATGTTCAGTGTCATATAGGTGTCATAGATGATAAATAAAGCCCTAATAATAATTTTAGTTAATATGTGGACCTCACTTTGACAAGATATTGGGTTCGCAAACCGAGAAAACTTTCGTGCGCTGGAACATAGCGAATTATCATAATTAGATTTACAACTTTGAATATAGCAGTTGTTGTAAACATTGACTCGGAAGGTCTTCTGAAGCCTCGAAACCTGCAAATTTGTGTCCAAGTTTTCTCCGCCGATATAGAATTTCAGGAAATGATTCGCGAGGAGCATTAACTTGGTGTACTATATTGTGTTATGACAAGAGCGAATTTTTATACGTCCTTCTCAAAATGAAGATAGCACGTTTCGAAGGTTAGATTTCACCTTTTTACTCTCTTAGAAGCCACTAACTTCTATCAATTTTTGAAATCGAAATTTTCGTTCTTGTCATAGCGCAAAAGAGGTTATGATTTATCACTAGGTTATATAATTCTTTAATTCGGTGCGCTGTTTTAGCTGAAAGATTTGACACAAAATTGCATTATCTGCAGTTAAACTTTTATGAGTTTGTAACATCAACGGTCATCTCTCAGTGAAAGGGCAATCATGATGTAATTCCAACAAACCCCTAACATCCTTTGTAAATTTTAGCGGAATCGATGTTCAAAATGTAGCGAATTAAAGCTTTACAAGGTAGCACCCCGTCGACAAATTTGGCTGATGAATTTATTGATGAGCAAGGGTCCTGCCCGACCTTAACCAATGTCATTGATAACAAATTTCCAGTTAAAAATATAGTAAATAATATATTCTACATACACAACACACATTTCATTCTTATATACTTCTTTTTATTTTGACAAAGCATGTATTTCATAAACGAGGTTATAGAATATTACCAACTTTGCAGACAAGATAGAATGGATTCAATTCAAAACTTATAATAATGCTTATCTTCAAAAATAACGTTTGTTTTCGAAAAAAGTAGACAATTTTAAGCTAACTTCAAGTTCCTCAAAATTGACACACAGGTGCCCTAATGCTATTTTGACTTCGCAGAATTTCTCACCATTCTGCCCCTTGACAGTATTTGATAGAAACAATTGCTTCTATTGCTGCCTGATTTGTAGCATTGAGTATGGAATGTCTATATCCAACAAATCATCATATACAGTTATCACGCTCAGCACACATAGTTTACGTGCAAGTTTTTCAACTCGATAGCTTTGGCAGCTCCTGAGTCTGAGATAGCATGAGAACACTTGGTTACATGATCTACTTCCCCCAAAATGAACATTTCTTGTTCAGTTGTTTTCATTCTCTCCGAGAAGCGAAAAGTCCTACAGACTTGAAACTGTGCACGCAGAATCAAGTGCGGTTTTACACCAATCTGCAACAACGATTTTTTGCCTAGAGCAGACAAAACTTTAATTTTGTTCGAACCCCGAAAACAAGCGAATGATCCTCCATTGTGCTACATAAACAGAACAACAAGTTACGATTGTTCTTCAAAATCCGAGAGCAAAATTCCTCCATTTCAACGCTTTGCTTTAGTAAACATTGAGGCAATCTTCTCAGGCAACATCGTGACAGAGGCAAACTGCTTAGCGACAGCAGGAAAAACGTATGCGTTTGCAAGCTACGATACTGCTGGGATTGACAAAGTTTTCGCATTCTGATCGTTCTTGGTGGAAAAAGATATGTTCAACTTCCGGTTTGAATGGCCCCGTTATAAACGTGGCGCGCACGCTACGCGCCTCGTTGGCTATCTACCATCTCGTATCCAACGCGCGCTCAAGGAATAATTGTTAAGTATACCACGAGAAAGTGTTGTGTTACTATTTTATACCATGCCATAGAAAATACGCTTACTAAATTTCGTCGAGAATAAAATCCCAGCGCACGATGGGAAGGTTAAGTTTAACCATCGAATATTCAACGGCTTTCCTGAATTCTGATAGGCTGTATTTTCTATGGCATGGTATATAGAGTAGTTTGTAATATACAGTGCCGTAGCAGGGTTAAATTTATTTGGGGGGGGGGGGGCACATCACTCGCACCTTGGGCGCGAGGTTCTTGGAGGGTCGGGGGGCATGCTAGTCTGGGAGATTTTCAATGATGGGGTCTCTAAAATAGTATTTCTAGCTTTCTGAAAAAGTTACCAGCAATTTTAAACTGACTAAAATCATTGATCAGAAAGGTTGCTTTAACGCTGTACTGTTCTTATTGAACGGGTTTATTTAATTCGAAGTTCCTGCTGCCTGTAAGCCAAAATGCCTGAGATGTTACTTCTAAACCAGCCTATTCTTGACGGTTTTCATTCTTTTTTGGGCATGACTCGTGATCGTTTCTCACCAGATTTAATGGGTTTCTCACCCATTTAAAGCCATAGAATTTAAAGCTTAATCAAATCGAAATGAACATTGGATGTTTGCAAAAATTAAGGAGCAGGAAGAGCGTCGCCGCTAACCAGACGTAACGGTCATAATTATTGGCTCAGTTCACAAGGGTCAATCGCAAAAATCCAATCCACTTCTAGGTTTTGCTGCCAAAAGCTTTGTAGGAGTTGGAAAAGAAAATGTGCAAAACTTTTGCTGGAAAACGTTATACTAATAGCACTGGAAAACAAAATTGGGCTAACCGCAGTGTTAATTAGGCTGACCTAATCCAACAGTATGCTAACATAGTTACTGTTCTACTCTTTTGTGTTAACCCATTTTTTTGGGGGGGCGGGGCTCCCCATGCTACGGCACTATTATATCAAACACGAGAGAGAGAGAGAGAGTGTGTTTCATGTAGTATGTCAAAAAACAGGGCGAGTGCTTCATCACGGGTTCCCGTAGACTGAGTGCTTTTATGGTTTCGAGGTGTTTGGAACCCGTGATGAAGCACGAAGCCCGAGTTTTTGACATGTCTTCTCAAATGAAACAATAAGAAATTATGCAGTGACATGTTTTCTCAAATCAACAATGATAAATTATGCAGTGTTACATTATTGCCCTCCACCGAACGAACACGTTTACATGCATAGTGAGTTGTTGTTGTGAGTTGTTGTTGTGCAGTTGGCGTCCGACCATGAGTGAAGAAGGGGCGTAAGGTCGCGACGCTCTCAACAGGTATCGAAGAAATGGAAGTGTCGAGTCTAAATTGCAGGCTAAGCAAATTCGTTATGGAAGTGGCTAAGAAGACCGGTGAGAGATATCCTGCGAAGATTATTTACGGAATAGTTGTGGAAAATTGTTCGCGTCTCAGACCAAGCTTATCTTCGCACCAAATGGAGGCTATTGTTTATATGGCTGTATATAGTGTAGTATAGTGGTGTATAGTGTAGTCTAATGGTTTATGTTGTGCTATAGCCGTGTATAGTGTAGTACTCATACTCCAATTAAGTGCTACAAGCAAGCAAAGTACTACAAGTAAGTAAACGAAAAACTCCAAGTAAGTAAAGTACTCCAAGCAAGTCAAGTACTCCAAGCAAACAAAGTACTCCAAGCAAGTAAAGTACTCCAAGCAAGTAAAGTACTCTAAGCAAGTAAAGTACTCCAAGCAAGTAAAGTACTCTAAGCAAACAAAGTACTACAAGTAAGTAAAGTACACTAAGCAAGCAAAGTACTACAAGTAAGCAAAGTACTCCAAGTACTCCAAGCAAGTAAAGTACTCTAAGCAAACAAAGTACTCCAAGTTAAAAGTAAAGTACTCCAAGTAAGTAAAGTACTCCAAGCAAACAAAGTACTCCAAGCAAGTACTCCAAGCAAGTCAAGTACTCCAGGCAAGTAAAGTACTCCAAGTAAGTTAAGTACTCTAAGCAACCAAAGTACTACAAGCAAGAAAAGTACTCCAAGTAAGTGAAGTACATCAAGCAAGTAGAGTACATTAAGCGAGTAAAGTGCAACAAGCAAGTAGAGTACATCAAGCAAGTAAAGTACATCAAGCAAGTAGAGTACTACAAGCAAGAAAAGTAGATCAAGCACATAGAGTACTACAAGCAAGTAAAGTACATCAAGCAAGTAGAGTATATCACGCAAGTGAAGTACCTCAAGCACATAGAGTACTACAAGCAAGTGAAGTACATCAAGCAAGTGGAGTACATCAAGCACATAGAGTACTACAAGCAAGTAAAGTACATCAAGCAAGTGAAGTACATCAAGCAAGAAGAGTACATTAAGCGAGTAAAGTGCAACAAGCAAGTAGAGTCCATCAAGCACATAGAGTACATCAAGCAAGTAAAGTACATCAAGCAAGTAGAGTACTACAAGCAAGAAAAGTACATCAAGCACATAGAGTACTACAAGCAAATAAAGTACATCAAGCAAGTAGAGTATATCAAGCAAGTGAAGTACCTCAAGCACATAGAGTACTACAAGCAAGTGAAGTACGTCAAGCACATAGAGTATCAAGCATGTAGAGTATTACAAGCAAGAAAAGTACATCAAGCACTTACAGTACATCAAGCATGTAGAGTGTTACAAGCAAGAAAAGTACATCAGGCAAGTAAAGTACATCAAGCACATAGAGTACTACTACAAGCAAGTAGAGTGCATCAAGCAAGTGAAGTACATCAAGCAAGTAAAGTATATTAAGCGAGTAAAGTGCAACAAGCAAGTAGAGTACATCAAGCACATAGAGTACATCAAGCAAGTAAAGTACATCAAGCAAGTAAAGTACACCAAGCACATAGAGTACTACAAGCAAGTAAAGTACATCAAGCAAGTAGAGTGCATCAAGCAAGTAGAGTACATCAAGCACGTAGAGTACATCAAGCACGTAGAGTACATCAAGCACGTAGAGTACATCAAGCAAGTGAAGTCCATCAAGCAAGTAGAGTACATTAAGCAAGTAGAGAACATCAAGCACGTAGAGTACATCAAGCACGTAGAGTATATCAAGCACGTAGAGTACTACAAGCAAGTAGAGTATATCAAGCACGTAGAATATATTAAGCACGTAGAGTACATCAAGCAAGTAGAGTAAATCAAGCAAGTAGAGTACATCAAGCACGTAGAGTACATCAAGCAAGTAGAGTACATCAAGCACGTAGAGTACATCGAGCAAGTAGAGTATATCAAGCACGTAGAGTATATCAAGCAAGTAGAGTACATCGAGCAAGTAGAGTACATCAAGCAAGTAGAGTACATCAAGCAAGTAGAGTACATCAAGCACGTAGAGTATATCAAGCAAGTAGAGTACATCAAGCAAGTAGAGTACATCGAGCAAGTAAAGTATATCAAGCACGTAGAGTATATCAAGCACGTAGAGTATATCAAGCAAGTAGAGTACATCAAGCAAGTAGAGTACATCGAGCAAGTAGAGTATATCAAGCACGTAGAGTATATCAAGCAAGTAGAGTACATCGAGCAAGTAGAGTACATCAAGCAAGTAGAGTACATCAAGCACGTAGAGTATATCAAGCACGTAGAGTACATCAAGCAAGTAGAGTACATCAAGCACGTAGAGTATATCAAGCAAGTAGAGTACATCAAGCAAGTAGAGTACATCGAGCAAGTAAAGTATATCAAGCACGTAGAGTATATCAAGCACGTAGAGTATATCAAGCAAGTAGAGTACATCAAGCAAGTAGAGTACATCGAGCAAGTAGAGTATATCAAGCACGTAGAGTATATCAAGCAAGTAGAGTACATCGAGCAAGTAGAGTACATCAAGCAAGTAGAGTACATCAAGCACGTAGAGTATATCAAGCACGTAGAGTACATCAAGCAAGTAGAGTACATCGAGCAAGTAGAGTACATCAAGCAAGTAGAGTACATCAAGCACGTAGAGTATATCAAGCACGTAGAGTATATCAAGCAAGTAGAGTACATCGAGCAAGTAGAGTACATCAAGCACGTAGAGTATATCAAGCACGTAGAGTATATCAAGCACGTAGAGTATATCAAGCAAGTAGAGTACATCGAGCAAGTAGAGTACATCAAGCAAGTAGAGTACATCAAGCACGTAGAGTATATCAAGCACGTAGAGTATATCAAGCAAGTAGAGTACATCGAGCAAGTAGAGTACATCAAGCACGTAGAGTATATCAAGCAAGTAGAGTACATCAAGCAAGTAGAGTACATCAAGCACGTAGAGTATATCAAGCACGTAGAGTATATCAAGCAAGTAGAGTACATCGAGCAAGTAGAGTACATCAAGCACGTAGAGTATATCAAGCACGTAGAGTACATCAAGCAAGTAGAGTACATCAAGCACGTAGAGTATATCAAGCAAGTAGAGTACATCAAGCAAGTAGAGTACATCGAGCAAGTAAAGTATATCAAGCACGTAGAGTATATCAAGCACGTAGAGTATATCAAGCAAGTAGAGTACATCAAGCAAGTAGAGTACATCAAGCAAGTAGAGTATATCAAGCACGTAGAGTATATCAAGCAAGTAGAGTACATCGAGCAAGTAGAGTACATCAAGCAAGTAGAGTACATCAAGCACGTAGAGTATATCAAGCACGTAGAGTACATCAAGCAAGTAGAGTACATGGAGCAAGTAGAGTACATCAAGCAAGTAGAGTACATCAAGCACGTAGAGTATATCAAGCACGTAGAGTATATCAAGCAAGTAGAGTACATCGAGCAAGTAGAGTACATCAAGCACGTAGAGTATATCAAGCACGTAGAGTATATCAAGCACGTAGAGTATATCAAGCAAGTAGAGTACATCGAGCAAGTAGAGTACATCAAGCAAGTAGAGTACATCAAGCACGTAGAGTATATCAAGCACGTAGAGTACATCAAGGTAGCCAAGCAAGTAGAATAGTATAAGTAATAGAACTCAAGTAAAGTTAGCTAAATAATATATTGGGGACAATATAGAGTACATCAAGCAAGTAGAGTACATCAAGCAAGTGAAGTACATCAAGCAAGTAGGGTACATCAAGGTAGCCAAGCAAGTAGAATAGTATAAGTAATAGAACTCAAGTAAAGTTAGTTAAATAATATATTGGGGACAATATAGTTCCCCATACATCACTTACCTACCGATGAATCCCTTGACGGCAGCGGCAATTGACCAATGGCAATCCGCTCACGGTAAGGCAGCGTTCACACAACCTCAGCTTTACTGCAGCAACAGAATCATTTCTCTTAGGTCTGAAGTTCACACATGATGGGGAGCCTATCGTGAATTCTGGTTTCAGCTCGTTTTTAGTGCGGGAGTGAGGTGCTCCGGTCTGGGAAGTGGGATATTTTGTACTAGATAGGTCATCGTGTGGCACCAAGCATACTTAGACTACTTTAGTAAACGGTATCGGCACGCAGTACAGAGTCTTTTCCGACACGAAACCTATCCGATATTGTAATGTCAACTTTCCGGTTTGCGCTGTTTCTGTTGGTAGCTTGCCGGAGGGTTAAAAATACTCTTTCGATGCAAAAATTGCATCATTTCCGTACAACCTTTCGCGCAACAATTTTGAGTTGTAAGTTCCATTCCACCCACCCCCACCCCCCCCCCCTTCCCCCGTGCCAAACATGAGATAGAATGAAAACAAACCTAGTAACTTATTTTTTCATGTTTTCTTTTTTTTTTTTTCGGAAGAAATTCCCTATGAGCCAGTGGCTGTCTTTCAAGATGACGGTGATAGAATAAATGTTGAGCTGAATTTTAACGCTGAAGTGTCGAACGTTCTTCATCGTGAATGCACGAGCTCTAGGAGATGCAGAGTTGGATCCTGCAGTCGCATTTGACATGTCTGGTGTAAGTAAGAATGGCAAATTAAGAAAACTAGCAAAATGCTCTGGGTGAGAAAGGGGACGCCTGCGGTGGGAATAGTTCCTTATAATGTGCAGATAACTAAATCCAGTTTTTTTTTAGCCTTTTTGTTGTGACACATGGTGTACATTTTGACCATACTGGTCGGAAATGGGGTATGTATTTCCTACTGGTCGGGAAAAGGGTGTATACTTTTGTTGTTTTGGGCTACAAAGAAGTTTTTTTTAGGGATTAATTCTGAAATAATGTACGAGAAACAAATATTTTGGTCTCAAAAAACGTACGGTTTCGGTGTCCGAACCGTGCACCCCACGCCCTGGGGCGGAGGGAGGAACACCATGAACGCCACTTTCTCTCTATTAGTTTCTTTGTATTCTTGGGGGGGAGGAATAGTTATACCTCTAGTTGGTTCATGTTACGGAAACTGGAGTTTCACGCCCTGTTTAACAACTGTTTCATTTGATTACCAGGTTGTCAGCGGGTGTAGAGTTGAGCGAAATTCAGTATTCGGGAAGAAATGTCGACCATTCGAAGCCACACTCAAAGTCAAAGACCTTCAACGGCTCACGGTAAAGAGTACACTTAAGATTTTGCTCTGTTCTCTTAACCTTTCCCACTACATTTAGCTATCAACTGTTCGGCCGTTTCATTTATACGCAATGCATTTGATATCAGAAAACTTGGGAGTTTCCAAAGAACCTCAAAGGTACCCTAATACCTGTCAAACACTTTCGAAAATTTCAATAAGATTTTCGAAGTCGCGCGATCGGTATTACTTTTCATCTCATCACTTATCTCGTGTTATTATGTCGGTGAACTAGTCCGTAATGAATCACCCTCCTTATTGCAAAATACGGACCATTACTCGCTGATTCAAGTGTATCCACAAATCCAATTCTAATTAGCTGATGCAATTGCACGGTGCAGCACCCTGGGTGCCAGAGGCCTTTCTTGCGCGGTTTCCGGTTGCAGCTTATGAGACGCGGCTCGGCCTGCGGCCGATTTCGCCCGACACTAGCGAGAAAAAAAACCTCTAGCCTCTGGTACCCAGGGTAACGGTGCAGGGGTTGGGTTGGTCATGTTGTGTATTTTCCTTTTCCTGGTGGGGGGAGGGGAGGGGTGTTGTGGCCGGGTGCTCATGGGTACTCATATACGCTGACTGATAATCCGGAGGCCCTTTGGTCCGAGTCTGCCTCTCTAACCACAAGATGGATTTTTAATACGGTGCCCCCCTCCCCCTCCCCCAAATACCCGGTCATGCTTTGTAAACAGGCAACTTGTCAACCTCCTACTAGTTGGGATTTTTAAATTGGTTGAATTTCCAATGTTAATTTCTCCAAGAGCCTATTTACTTACTTTTAACACATTGACCCCTGAACCGCCCGTAACCCGCCTTTGTTTAACCACGTCCCTTATACCACTTGTGACGTCATCTAGACAACTTTGACACCTGACTTGGACAGGGAGATGAGATCTTTAAAGCCATACCCAAATGAGCGCGATTCAGTCAAACAGACCAGAGAAAGAAGCAAAAAAACCGTGTAGTTTTGACCAGAAAATTCCAATGAAAATCTTGTCCCACTACCCACTCGTACTTCCTTCAAAAAAAATCCAGGATCCTGGAACTTTTTGCGAAACCTTTTCCCGCCGAAGAAGCCTAGTAAATGCCCAACAAAAGAAAAAAAAACGGGGAAAGAAAAGCAAAAGAAGCGGAGAGGAGAGAACGCAAAAGGTAAAAGACGAGGGGGCAATTCAGTTTGCTTTCTGCGCATGCCCGAACTTCGAAAGCTGTAATTTGGCATCAGGAACGAAAGCTAGTCTAGTGCTTGACTTGTAAACAACGTTTTGGACAGTTTCGATTCTTTTGTAGCGACCTAAAAACGGCTTGACTCGCTTCAAAAGGCTTTTTTTTGGCAAAATGTCCAGCCGTCAATGGGTTAAAGTTCGTTTTTTTTTCTCCAGCGCCTCTTTGACACCCTCTTTTGCTGCAAGTTGTTCTTATCAACAACGTAAGACAAAGAGTTTAATTTTTCAGTTGTTGCATTGAAATTTTCATTTCTTTCTTTTTAAGGGACCCTTAGAGTTAAAGCTGACAGTTTTGTACACAGTGAATGGGGAAAGAAAACAGAAGGCTGTGAGTTACACAATGGAAGGGAAACCTCTTTATGCCAAACTAGTAACGAGGTGGTGAAAGAACAGAGCGGCACAGGAAAGGGAAACTGATGACTGTGGTCAGGACTACAAAGGGGCTCAGGGCTCCAGGGTTAAACAAGGTTCCAGCGCCCCAAGACGGAAAACTTGGGCCCCAGGGCTGAGGGCTCCATCAATTCACTCCAAGGAACCATTTGGTCAGAATCAGCACCTTTGTCCGGACTCCAAGTGACAAAAGGTCTTAAGGCTCCGGGCTCCACAGCAAAATTTCACGGCCTCAGGGCTCCAAAAGATTTTTCCTTTGGGAAGCTATTTCTTTACTACACTGCCTGTGCGCAAAAAATATAAAGTGTAATATCGAACCATTTTGGGTTTTTCTTAATGGATATTTTATTCGGCCTGCACCAGTTGTGTATTTTTTATTTATTAGAAAACCGCTAATTAAGAAGAACTACGTTCTATTTATTGATATCTCAAAAGACGTATCACGCCTCAGTTTCAGTCTTTTCATGAGGTATAAGGTAGGGTATTTCATAAGGTATTTTCATAAGGTATTTGCAGGGCCCCACTGAAAAACACCGTAGTGATGTGGGCGCCCTGGATAAATATTATTATTATTATGGTCACATTCGTCTTCAATTATAGTTAAATAAGGTATAATTGAAGCTGTGTTGGTTTTTTGGTACTCTCAATATTACAGATTACAGAAGTCTGGCAGGGAGGCAGTTGCATTAGACCAACAAAGGTTTCACTTAACCATTTTAATTATGGGCTTAAAATTGGCTGATTCGCAAACTAACTCTATTGTGGACACGGCTTTTAAGAAACTAATGAATTATAAAGAAGGTCTCTGTCCTGTGAAGTGATGTAACAGCACGTCCAGCATTTTGTGCAACCTGATTTGTGATCTACGTCACTTTACATGACACCGAACGTCCTTGACACAGTATAAGAATTATAGTTCGACGCACAAACATGTGTGTCGACTATTTCTTGTCCATTATATTGGTAAAAACTTTGAATTGGCGGCCAAACTGAAGAGCCTGAGATTTAAGATTCGTTGATTCAAATGGAAATTTGAGGATGTTTGAATCAGATAAGCGCGTACAAGAGGCAACGTGGGCGCGAGGGAGTTGGCGTTTTTAAGGGGCCACGAACTATAAGCATCTTTTCTCGATTTTTTCAAGTCATGAGGGGAAAACTTAGAAAATTGGCCTTTTTTCAAATTGCAATCCTTTTCTATCCTGGCCATAGTAAAGTAGAGTAGATGTTTGATTCGGGCTAAACTATAGATTACAGGACCACTTTTTTCCAGAATTATTAAGCCAACCGGCTCGCCAGTCAAATCGACTGACGAGCCCCGGAGCCGTCAAGCCCATACCATATTCACCTTCTTCGTTCTTTAACTGAGCCATTAATCATCCACTGAAGAGCCGCAGAGCCACCGCAAAGTATACCGCTAAGTCGATTGTCGAGCCCCGGAGCCGCCGAGCCACTAAAAATATATCTTCCTCGTTCTCTAAGCCAGTGAGCCTACAGTTGCCACGATTCCAATATGTTTTACAATAAAATAGGTCACATGGCATCTTCTAAGAGAGCTCGAGTTTAAAGAGGGTCTTTAAAGTGTGATCAACTCTCTTGCGTCGACTCTGATTCTCATTTATCCCATCATCACTGTAATATTGAGTGTAATTTGATGGCAACGAATTTGCCATTTATCATGGTAGGTTAATGGTTATATCTAAATAGAGGCCCCTCAAAATAGGAATTTGCTGTAGAACTAAAACGTGATTGAATTATTGAAATCAAACCTTTCTGTCTTAGATGTATATACCGTCATTTCACCGGTTAGTGAAAAGTATGTATTCTTGTGTAAATAAAACAACAGTGTTTCTGAGAAAAGGTGTATTGTCTATTGTTGGTTATCAGTTATCAGAAAAACAGGTGTTAGAATTTCTTTACGTCCACGAGTGTCAACCCCCGTTTTCTGTCTTTGCGTTCCCTCGTTTCCTGCAGAAAATTAAATTGACACCAAGAGAGGATAATTATTATTTAATTCCATGTAATGGAAGACGGTCACCTGGGTTACGGACGAACCTAGCACCTACGGGCGATAATATAAAGTGTAATTGAAAACGAAGCTTTGGAAAAAGTCAGTAGCACCCTCGTTTGATATTTCAGCCGTCAACCACACCTCCAGCTGTATAGGTATGTGTGTGGCCCCAAAGAATGTGCCCCTTATAGTTTTACACCAAAATAGCCTAGGTTTAAAAAGATCTCTATTCTTTTATAAGGCTACTAAAGAGTCTGAAAACTCAGAAAAGGTCCTACATAATTAAAATAAACAAAGCCTCGCAGTGCATTTTAAGTTGTGCACTCGACCATGTAAACTTGATATGGATGTATTATCATCCTCGAACCGAAAGTTGTTTTCAAAACCCTAGGCATGTTTTTTTTTTCTTTAAAATAAACACGTCGTGCGATGTTACATCAGGCGAAAATATGTTAACGAGCGCTAAATGATTCGGCCTTAGCCTCAAAGAAGCTATCGGATATCCCCTTGTTATCAGTTGAAAGCTGTTTACCAAGACTGTGGTTAACTGGTTTACACGTGTGCACCTGGGCGTGTGCACCAGTGCGCTTGCAAATACCGTGAAAAGTGACCAAATGTTATAAAAGCAATGACCTTCACGATTATCACTTCCTATATTTGCATGACTTTAACTCGTCTACTTATTCCTATGTATGTAGCGATAAATAAGAGAATAGTACCGTCCTCCCATCCTAACTTTTGATCAATGAACGGATTATCAGTCGCATTGTTTTTTCTCCCACACCAAGTTGCTTCTCTTGTGGTCGTCATATTTCACAGACGTCACTGTGATAGTCTCGGGATCATTAGAATGAAGCGTAAACTTATCGAGAGGCAAACTCGAGAAGCGCGAGCTCTCCAATCCCTTCTCGTTTTTTTCCGTAATAATAACGGGACTGTCTTCTTCTCCATCCCGCCACGAGTTATTTCGGGATAGAATTAATCTTGGCGCGCGCGTAAATTCATAGCGGACCGGTAAAACGAAGTGCCAAGGGACTGACAAAATATGTTTGTTATAACACGGGTTCGTTGTATCAGGCTTCTTTTCCATACATTTTGCTAACACTGGGCTTCTTTTGGTTGGATCTTAGGTAGAGGTTCCGGGCATCACACGCAATATTCCACGCGCGTTTTGCAATATCGCGCACTACACACAAACACGTATCATCTGTTTCCTCCCAAGGGGGCTTCATGGCATAGCCACGGACAGAAAATATGCGGCGACTTGCGAATACAAGCGCCTCTCGTTGCTCCTTTGTGAAGGACGAGAGGTTGTTTCGAAGAACTTAAAACTGAAGTTGTGTGAACTCGAGCCTCAGGATTTAAAGAAATCTTTTTCAAACTGCAGCATCATCATATTGTTTTCATCAGTATTATCCATTCCTTTCACACTTCTTTCGCGCGTGACAAGAAAACCTCTACTAGCACACAAAATACAATTTTCAAGTTTCTGAAAAATTTGCAAGTGCCACGATGATTTCTGTTTTCATAAAATTTTGCCTTGAGTGATCGTAATGTGTTCTTGTACTATATGGAAATTTGTTTCAAAATACACAATGGAAAGCTACTTCGAATCGGCCTCATGCGATACCGTACATATACAAGCATAATATTTTTTTTGGTCATTGCTTTCTTGGATGTGGTGGCTCCTAAAAGAGCCGTTTTATTTTGAAAATTGAAGAATAAACTACTTCACTTCTTGGCTGCGGTTTTCTTGGCCGCGGTTTTCTTGGCGGGCTTTTTGGCCGCGGGTTTCTTCGCTGGCTTCTTCGCCGCTTTCTTAGCTGCAGGCTTTTTCGCCGCGGGCTTCTTTGCTGTTGACTTTTTTGGTGATTTCTTGGCTGCAGGTTTTTTGGCAGCGGGTTTCTTTGCAGCGGGCTTCTTAACTTTCTTTGCTGCCTTCTTGGCGGCGGGCTTCTTTGGTTTGGCGGCGGACTTCTTCTTCGCAGCGGGCTTCTTCTTCGGTTTCTTCTCCTTCTTTTCCTCCTTTGGCAACTTGAACGAGCCTGAAGCGCCAACACCTTTGGTGTGTACCAGTTTTCCGCTGGCGGCAGCTCTCTTTAGAGCCAGCTTCAAGTGCGAGCCGACCTCACCAACCTTGTAGTTGGCCTTGATGTACTTCTCGATAGCTTGGCGGGAAGAACCGTTTCGCTCTTTCAACGCAGCAATAGCAGCCTTGATCATGTCAAGGTACGGTGGATGCTCAGCTGGCTTTTTAGGCGCGGCTGGCTTCTTTTTAGCAGGGGACTTTGCTGGTGCTGTTTCAGACATCTTAGAACTTTATGATGTATCTTCTGGGCAACTGAAGATCCGAATGCTTGGCTGAATGTCGCGAGCAAACTAAATGAGTTGGATGCGGACCGCCGAGGAAACAGGGTTCAAACATGGCGCACGCTTTGTCTGTCCTACTTTACTCAGAGTTTCCACAAATAAACGCTTGATTTAAGTAACATTTTTCAAACTAAGCTACAAAATTCAAAAGTATACTCTTTCGTTAATTGACCATGAAACAATATTGCAGAAAAGGCTTAGAAAAGGAGGACATTTAAGGTTTTTAATGTCATGAAGTAGGGACTTTCTTTGGATCAATTTGTCTTTGCAGCGGAATTATTTATTCCCAGGTCACTAAACTTCGAAATATAAGCAGCAAAAAGGAAGAATATCTTATATAGTTGAAGTCTTTGAAAGAAAAATTAACGCACAGCTTTATTTTTGGTGGTTTAATTGGTCTCGAATTAAAACAACAAGGACAAACTCATGATGCCGCCATTGTTGCATTTAAGAAGTCCTTTATATTACTTCAGAATTATCATTTCCGACCAAGAAGTTTTTTTCCCCTTTCTTGTACAAATGAAACATTTATCGGAGGTATGCTACCCTTCTCCAGGATGATATTAACGCCGTGGAGCTTCTGGGCTTTCAGAGATGACTTAACTCTGCAATTACCAAGCCAGGATTCTGCAAATAACACAAAGCCGCATAGGCAAATTCTGTCAAATTTGTCTTAAATGCATTTTCGGGACCCATTAAAACCTTGTTTTCCTATTTACTCTGTAGTTTCTAGAAACCTGACCTTAATACTTGTTACACTCTAGAAGATCAATGATAAACTTTGCTCAAAATTCTGTGAAAAAATCTCGGATTTCATGATCACCGACCATGGCGCAATTTGCATAATTTTTGCGCCAGAATTTACTTCTTTTAATGCGGCCCCTTTTATCTTTTTGTGTAAATCTCAGGCCAAGGGTGTTTTGAACAGAGCAAAAAGTTTGCATTTCCTGATATTTTTACTCTTTCTTTAGTAAAAAAGGAGAACGAGAGTTGCTGGGAGTTCAAACCGTTCGCGCCTTGTTTAACCGCCACATTTCACGCACCAGGTTCGTTGACTGTGTACATGACGGAATCCCTCTTGGACATCATTAGATCTTTTTGGCCATGAATTACGTCTAAGGTTGATAAGTGAACAGTTTTGAGGCAGTTGTTATCGTCGGTTAAGCGCTGTATTTCCTTAGCTTTACCCCTGCGTTTGCTCGAAGTTTCGTGAGAATAATCCCACAATCTACAGACGCTCGTTGCGCTCTCAATTTTTCATTACGTTCGAGATAAGAAATACCAGTTATACGAAAATCACTGAAAGTGGCTTGTCGTTGAAAGCAAAGCAAAGGGTCGACTAAACTACAGAATACATGGAATCAGGTACTAAACAAGCCAGCATTTGTTAAAACTGGCGAGCCAAATGAGTCACAGAAAACAGGTTATTATACAGCCACCGCCAAGCCTCAGAAAACATACAACTTAGAAAGTGGCCCTGCATTGTATGTTTGGTCCAAAACCCTAAGCTAAAATATTTTGAACTCAAGTCATTAAATCTACAACTAAATGTGGAATCTTTCCTTCCTATTTCATCGCAAAGGGGGTAATTGTGTTAAACAAAGCATTACTTGTTGAGTAAAAGAGGTTGGTCATTGCTTTTATTGATTTGGTGGCTCCTAAAAGAGCCGTTTGTGTTGTGAGGGGAGAAATCCACTTATGCTCGCTCTCCGCGGATTCGGCGGGCCAACTGAATGTCCTTGGGCATGATGGTGACGCGCTTGGCGTGGATGGCGCACAAGTTGGTGTCTTCAAACAGACCAACAAGATAAGCCTCGCTAGCCTCTTGAAGAGCCATCACAGCAGAGCTCTGGAAACGCAGGTCGGTCTTGAAGTCCTGAGCGATTTCTCGCACAAGACGCTGGAAGGGCAGCTTGCGGATCAGCAGCTCGGTGGACTTCTGGTAACGACGGATCTCACGAAGAGCGACTGTACCCGGCCTGTATCGATGAGGTTTCTTGACTCCACCGGTGGCAGGCGCGCTCTTACGAGCTGCCTTGGTAGCGAGCTGTTTTCGTGGAGCTTTTCCACCAGTTGATTTACGAGCAGTTTGCTTTGTACGAGCCATCTTGGATGCTGTAACTAAACAGTTAACGAATAAACCTAGGGAAATGTTTGTAATAATTTTATACCTGGCGGGCTTCTTCCTGATTGGTCAAAAATTAAGAGATTTCATTGGCTGAGTTGAAAGCAGTATAAGCTGTGACTGTATTTTCGATCCGAAGATAATGTGGAGATCTGTTAAGTTGCAACAGATGAAAATTTGATTATTAAAATACCATTAAGAGTAAGAAGTCTAAACCATAATTTTGAGTCGAGCGTTTTTGTTAAAATTTTTCTGCGCTAAATACCATTTTTTATCTTTTTTACCGCGAATGAACATGTTGCGTTTTGGTGTATAGATATGCTAATAATTAACTTAACCCTTGACTTCATTGTCTGCACTAAGCCAATAACGAATAAGCTGATGATGTTTTCTGAGAGGTCATTCTTGCTGATATAAAAGCAAAGAAACCTTACTGATTGAAATATAACTCAATTTACGAGTAGCAATCAACATGTCTGGTCGTGGTAAAGGAGGCAAAGGTCTAGGAAAAGGAGGCGCCAAACGTCACCGAAAGATTCTTCGTGACAACATCCAAGGCATCACCAAGCCAGCCATCCGTCGTCTTGCTCGCCGTGGCGGTGTCAAGCGAATCTCTGGCCTGATCTACGAGGAGACGCGTGGTGTTCTCAAAGTTTTCCTTGAGAACGTGATCCGTGATGCTGTGACGTACACTGAGCACGCCAAGAGAAAGACCGTGACAGCCATGGATGTTGTGTACGCTCTCAAACGCCAGGGACGTACTCTATACGGATTTGGCGGTTAGACTGCACTGCCAACAAACAAACGGCTCTTTTAGGAGCCACCAAACCTCTAAAAGTCCTGACCAATCAAATATTTTCTATCTTTATCAAAAGCTAAGCGCGATTTATATTCGCTCGATTCAGTCAGACTTCCATATTTTATACCTTAGTTTACGTATTTTACTTGAAAATCAAATCCAACGCAAGATGTGGAGGGGGTGTGTACAGTGTACACACGATAGAAGCGGTTTCTTTGGCTAGAAGAGCGTTCCCTCTCGTCGTGAGTCTTGAAACTCGAATTTTATAGTTTACCCTCTTCCCGTTTTAATACGCCTGCTACGCAGCCTAGAGTTTTAAGGCAGTGTTGACCTTTTTTAAATTTCGATAACGGGCGCTTGTTACCCTGGGTGCCTGAGGTTATTTTTTTTCTTCAGATTCTTTATTTGAAGCGGCAACGAGGCGCTAAGCGCGAGAGCAACTTCCAACCGCCTGATTATTTTTATTCAACGGGCCTCTGGAGCTGGGGTAGACGCTCGTCGTTTTGCGCGCGGGATTCAAAGTTTTTATTTCAGTATGAACGCGGATATTGCTGAATTAGAATATTGTTCTTCTTTTACAGCAAGTAAAGCGCCACAACTTCTTTTTGAGCGTTTGCATCCTTTAGAGGTACGTTGAAGTTTTGGCGCTTTTTCTCCGATGGATGTCCGTTTATTCGCGCGCGGGATTCAAACGTTTGAATGATAATAAATTTGCATTTGAATATGAGCACGTTGTCAAATTACAATAAACAATGTGGTTTCTCTTGAGCGGATATCTAAGCCGGATGTTGTCGCTAGCCTGAGTAACCTATGTAGAAGACAACCTGAATAACCCATGTAGCCTACCGTCTGGCAATCTTTACCTGATCCTTTATCGTTTCTAAGAGCACAATTTTGTGGCTTCCGGCCGAGTTCTTCGCGATCGTAAGTGGGCGAGAAGCACTACAATTTTCCGGGTTGAGTATGTAGTGTGACTTGTATCATTAGCATCAAGGGTTGGACTAAATGTTGCCCTAAACTGCAGAAGCGCAAGTACACTGCTACCCCTAAATTCAAGAGTCAGCTTAAAAATAAACTTACAAAGGAAGTATTTAGTCAATGTATTTAGAATGGATAATTTTGGTTGGTTTACTCGAAAGTTCACGAAGGAATTTGAAATTATAAAATTACGTAGGACGTAACTTGAATGGAAATTCTCGGTTTTGTTAGGAATTGGTTATTTGAAAGCGGCTTGTTGGTCATAGCTTTATTCACATTTGGTGGCTCCTAAAAGAGCCGTTTTTGTAAATGAAAGCTTAAGTTTAAGCTTTCGCCTTCTTCTCGGTCTTCTTGGGCAGAAGTACAGCCTGGATGTTGGGAAGAACACCTCCCTGTGCGATGGTTACACCGGCGAGCAGTTTGTTCAACTCTTCGTCATTGCGCACGGCCAGCTGAAGATGACGGGGGATGATTCTTGTCTTCTTGTTGTCACGAGCAGCGTTGCCCGCCAACTCGAGGATCTCGGCGCTCAAGTATTCGAGCACAGCAGCCAAGTAAACTGGAGCACCAGCGCCAACACGCTCAGCGTAGTTGCCTTTGCGAAGAAGACGGTGGATACGACCAACAGGGAACTGAAGCCCTGCTCGGGATGAGCGGCTCTTAGACTTGGTTCCCTTTGCCTTTCCTTTTCCGCGACCAGACATGATTTCGAAACACAGCTTTAGTAAAGCAATGAGGGATGACAGCGGACGTCAAAATTTATACGCGCCAAAGGATTTGAGTAGGATCACAACTCACCAATCAAATCTTAGAAACCTAAGTGTTGTTCAATGAACATGATAATTATATGCGGAAAATCAATTGACCTTTGAGTAACCCAAGCTGAGATAACCAATCAAAGCTCGAAAATTCCGATCCGTATGGTAATTGATCGCTTGGCGAGTTTGTTATAAATACAACATTCTTCACGCAATGTAGCATCAAATCCATTCTGATCTACAGACATGGCACCCAAAGTTGCAGGAAAGAAAGGCGAGAAGAGAGCCGGAAAGGCAAAAGCTGGGGCTGAAGGAAAGAAGAAGAGGCGAGGAAAGAGAAGGGAAAGCTATGCTATCTACATCTACAAGGTGTTGAAGCAAGTTCATCCAGACACTGGTATCTCCAGCAAAGCAATGGGCATCATGAACTCGTTCGTCAACGACATCTTCGAGCGTATCGCCACCGAAGCTTCCCGCCTTGCCCACTACAACAAGAAATCAACCATCAGCTCTCGCGAGATCCAGACCGCCATCAGGCTGCTTCTGCCCGGTGAATTGGCCAAACACGCCGTCAGTGAAGGAACGAAGGCTGTGACCAAGTACACCAGCAGCAAGTAAACTCGCTGAGTTTACCGCCAAAACAAACGGCTCTTTTAGGAGCCACCAAATGTTATAAAAGCAATGACCAGTAAGATCAAAACACTCCTGTACTCATTTCCTAATTCCTATCGTGTCGGCCTCCGGCTTTGAATGAAGCAGAAAAGTTCCGTCTTCCCCCCTAAACCAATTTTTAAAATTTATGTGCAACAACGGTCAATCATTGGTTTCACTTTATATTTTGAAACGACCTTGCTTCTGTTATACGTTTGAGAAATGTACCAAACGTTTTTTCACTGCAAGCGGTCTCGGCATTCTATTACAAATTTTTCTGGCGTAAAAGACACATTTTCCCCTACGCGTGGCTCGCTCTCGCCACACAAGTATTATATGCGCCTACACGCGTTTCGTTTTTGGCGAAAAGCTAAACACGCGAGCGCGCGCGAAAGCCTTCGGCCTCTCGAAAAACCCACTCGAAGACACGTTAGAAGTTGCCTGATCGTAGCGGAGCGCCAAGAAAACATTCTGCTTATTAAAGGAGCTACGTCACGGATACTGCATCTTGAAAGAGCTGGCAAGTTTTTTCAAGTTGGTCATCCGAAATCCATCTTAATCTCCCTCATTCGTAGCCATCCTTGTTTAGGTTTGGTTTATTATTACTTCTTTGGTGTTTTTCTACCTTGGGAAACTAGTATTGTGAGGTTTTTTCAATAAGAAAATAATTTTTTGCACATCAGCAAAGTGAATGAAAATACCGTGACATAGTTCCTTTAAATCTAGGATGTTGTTTTCACAATACTGGTGTATAACAATCAGTCAGGATAGCATATTATGTGACGAACTCTAACATGACATCAGTAGTGACTAGTTTCATCACTACGTTATATGAACCATGTGGAAGTATTTGAATTGATAGTTCTCCCGCCGGATTAGGGACACTGAGTTGAGGGACGCTTATTGGGAAAAAATAGGTTAATATGGACGTATCTAAGAGAATGGGCGCTTATTAAGAAAGAGTACGCTAAATCGAATCATCAATTTATAGTTTTGGTCTCTGTATTAAGCAGTTTTGCGTATAAGCAAAGAGGAACAAAGCAAAACGAGATGCAGAGTGGGGGGGGGGGGGGAGGGGGCTAGGGGGCTCCAAACGTATCGGTTCCCGTACCCTTTTTTGGCTCTTTTTGGCTCCCGCCTACATGGGCTTCTTCGATTCATCATCATTTATTTGCCTTATCGAAATTATACAACATATTACGCAAAAATTTGTAATTTTTCTAATTTCACCCCCCTTCCAGCCACCACAGGAATTCCGTTCCCCCCCTCTTTTTGCGTTTTCTGTACTCTTCCCTCTCCCTGTTCTCCCTGGTAGCAAGGGAAGTACAGTCCAATCTCCCTGAGCGATCGGAGACTGCGAGCAGTCGTCCAATTTCCCTCAGATCCAACGCGCGAGTGGAAATGAATAAATTATGCAAAATAATTAGGAGTAGAAAGAGACTGCTTGCAGTCAGTAGAGCGATCGCGATCACTTTCACCTGGAAGTATTGTACCTAGCAGGCGCTTGAGTAACTTTAAACAGCAAGCAGTTGTTAATTTTCCTCCGGGATACTAGAGCGCGTGCGAAAAATCGGAGAGTTCCGAGTGGCGAGCGGTGAAGTCGCGAGGAACGAGGGCGCAAGTATCCCTAAAGAAAATTAACCTCTTAACGACTGCTCGCTGTCTAGAGCAACTTTTAGGCGCATGAGTATGTGAATAACATTGGAGGCGCGCGAGCAAGGATTTCGTCACACATGCGCGCGTTCCAACGCAGACGTCCTTAGTGCTCGGGACGCAATTATTCCATGCGGAAAGAGTGCGCAACGAGCCCAAAGAACGTCTGCGTTGGAGGATACTTGACCATGAAACCGAATTTCTTTTTCCAGTCAACACACTATCTCCGTAACACCTCTGGTAAACGAGCACCTTTCTAAGGCAACCACTTTTGTCGGCATAGTAGGTGGTCACTTTGGAGAGGTTTGACTGTAATCTTATTTGTCTTATTAAGGTATACACAAGGAGAATTTGGTGGATCCAATCACACAGAATAACCACATTAGTGAAACCCATGAGCCTGTGGTGTCCGGTGGACAGCAGTTTGATGAATCCCTTGACGGCAGCGGCAATTGACCAATGGCAATCCGCTCACGGTAAGGCAGCGTTCACACAACGTCAGCTTTACTGCAGCAACAGAATCATTTCGCTTAGGTCTGAAGTTCACACATGATGGGGAGCCTGTCGTGTATTCTGATTTCAGCTCGTTTTTAGTGCGGGAGTGAGGTGTTCCGGTCTGGGAAGTGGGATATTTTGTACTGTATAGGTTATCGTGTGGCACCAAGCATACTTAGACTACTTTAGTGAACGGTATCGTCACGCAGTACAGTCTTCCGACACGAAACCTATCCGATATTGTAATGTCAACTTTTTGGTTTGCGCTGTTTCTGTTGGTAGCTTGCCAGAGGTTTAAAAAATACTCTTTCGATGCAAAAATTGCAACATTTCCGTACAACCTTTCGCCCAACAATTTTGAGTTGTAAGTTCCATTCCACCCACCCCCCCCCCCCCCCGTGCCAAACATGAGATAGAATGAAAACAAACCTAGTAACTTATTTTTTCATGTTTTTTTTTTCGGAAGAAATTCCCAATGAGCCAGTGGCTGTCTTTCAAGATGATGGTGATAGAATAAAAGTTGAGCTGAATTTTAACGCTGAAGTGTCGAACGTCCTCATCGTGAACGCACGAGCTCTGGGAGATGCAGAGTTGGATCCTGCAGTCGCATTTGACATGTCTGGTGTAAGTAAGAATGGCAAATTGAAAAAACTAGCAAAATGCTGCGGGTGAGAAAGGGGACGCCTGCGGTGGGAATAGTTCCTTATAATGTGCAATTAAGTATGTCCAGTTTTGTTTTTAGCCTTTTTGTTGTGACACATGGTGTACATTTTGACCATACTGGTCGGAAATGGGGTATGTATTTCCTACTGGTCGGGAAAAGGGTGTATACGTTTGTTGTTTTGGGCTACAAAGAAGTTTTTTTAGGGATTAATTCTGAAATAATGTACGAGAAACAAATATTTTGGTCTCAAAAGACGTACGGTTTCGGTGTCAAAACCGTGCACCCCACGCCCTGGGGCGGAGGGAGGAACACCATGAACGCCACTTTCTCTCTATTAGTTTCTTTGTATTCTTGGGGGGGGGGGGGGGGGAATAGTTATACCTCTAGTTGGTTCATGCTACGGAAACTGGAGTTTCACGCCCTGTTTAACAACTGTTTCATTTGATTACCAGGTTGTCAGCGGGTGTAGAGTTGAGCGAAATTCAGTATTCGGGAAGAAATGTCGACCAATGGGCTCCTGGCCACACTCAAAGTCAAAGACCTTCAACGGCTCACGGTAAAGAGTACACTTAAGATTTTGCTCTGTTCTCTTAACCTTTCCCACTACATTTAGCTATCGTCTGTTCAGCCGTTTCATTTATAAGCAATGCATTTGATATCAGAAAACTTGGGAGTTTCCAAAGAACCTCAAAGGTACCCTAATACCTGTCAAATGACTTTCGAAAATTTCAATAAGATTTTCGAAGTCACGCGATCGGAATTACTTTTCATCACATCACTTATCTCGTGTTATTATGTCGGTGAACTAGTCCGTAATGAATCACCCTCCTTATTGCAAAATGCGGACCATTACTCGCTGATTCAAGTGTATCTACAAATCCAATTCTAATTAGCTGATGCACTTGCACGGTGCAGTACCCTGGGTGCCAAAGGCTTTTCTTGCGCGGTTTCCAGTTGCAGCTTATGAGACGCGGCTCGGCCTGCCGCCGATTTCGCCCGACACTAGCGAGAAAAAAAACCTCTAGCCTCTGGTACCCAGGGTAACGGTGCAGGGGTTGGGTTGGCCATGCTGTGTATTTTTCCATTTCCTGGTGAGGGGGGGGGGGGGGGGGGGAGAGGGGTGTTGTGGCCGGGTGCTCATGGGTGCTCATATACGCTGACTGATAATCCGGAGGCCCCTTGGTCCGAGTCTGCCACTCTAACCACAAGATGGATTTTACTACGGTGCCCCCCTCCCCCTCCCCCAAATACCTGGTCATGCTTTGTAAACAGGCAACTGGTGAGCCTCCTACTAGTTGGGATTTTTAAATTGGTTGAATTTCTAATGTTAATTTCTCCAAGAGCCTATTTACTTACTTTAAAGTTCTTTTTTTTTTTCTCCAGCGCCTCTTTGACACCCTCTTTTGCTGCAAGTTGTTCTTATCAACAACTTAAGACAAAGAGTTTAATTTTTCAGTTGTTGCATTGAAATTTTCATTTCTTTCTTTTTAAGGGACCCTTAGTGTTAAAGCTGACAGTTTTGTACACAGTGAATGGGGAAAGAAAACAGAAGGCTGTGAGTTACACAATGGGAGGGAAACCTCTTTATGCCAAACTAGTAACGAGGTGGTGAAAGAACAGAGCGGCACAGGAAAGGGAAACTGATGACTGTGGTCAGGACCACAAAGGGGCTCAGGGCTCCAGGGCTAAACAAGGTTCCAGCGCCCCAAGACGGAAAACTTGGGCCCCAGGGCTAAGGGCTCCATCGATTCACTCCAAGGAACCATTTGGTCAGAATTAGCACCTTTGTCCGGACTCCAAGTGACAAAAGGTCTTAAGGCTCCGGGCTCCACAGCAAAATTTCACGGCCTCAGGCCGAAAGATTTTTCCTTTGGGAAGCTATCTCTTTACTGCACTGCCTGTGCGCAAAAAATATAAAGTGTAATATCGAACCATTTTGGGTTTTTCTTACTGGATATTTTATTCGGCCTGCACCAGTTGTGTATTTTTACATTTATTAGAAAACCGCTAATTTAGAGGAACTACGTTCTATTTATTGATATCTAAAAAGACGCATGACGCCTCAGTTTGAGTCTTTTCATAAGGTATAAGGTAAGGTATTTCGTAAGGTATTTTCATAAGGTATTTGCAGGGTCCCACTGAAAAACACCTTGGTGATGTGGGCACCCTGGATAAATATTATTATTATTATGGTCACATTCGCCTTCAATTATAGTTAAATAAGGTGTAATTGAAGCTGTGTTGGTTTTTTGGTACTCTCAATATTACAGAAGTCTGATAGGGAGGTAGTTGAATTAGACCAAGAAAGGTTTCACTTAATCATTTTAATTATGGGCTTAAAATTGGCTGATACGCAAACTAACTTTATTGTGGACACGGCTTTTAAGAAACTAATGAACTATAAAGAAGGTCTCTGTCCTGTGAAGTGATGTAACAGCACGTCCAGCATTTTGTGCAACCTGATTTGTGATCTACGTCACTTTACATGACACCGAACGTCCTTGACACAGTATAAGAATTATAGTTCGTACACACAAAGATGTGTGTCGACTATTTCTTGTCCATGGTATTGGTAAAAACTTTGAATTGGCGGCCAAACTGAAGAGCCTGAGATTTGAAAGGTTCGTTGATTCAAATGGAAATTTGAGGATGTTTGAACCAGATAAGCGCGTACAAGAGGCAACGTGGGCGCGAGGGAATTGGCGTTTTTAAGGGGCCACGAACTATAAGCATCTTTTTTTGAACACGACACGCTCCTAGAACATTAATAGGAAAACATTGAGTGGTTTTCTCAAAGGGGAAACAAACCATACTTAGTGTTTAACAATTTTTTCAAGTCATGAGGGGAGAACTTAGAAAATTGGCCTTTTTTCAAATTGCAATCCTTTTCTATCCTGGCCATCCGTTGCGAAAGACACCAATTGTATATATAGTAAAGTAGAGTAGATGTTTGATTCGGGCTAAACTATAGATTACAGGGCCACTTTTTTCCAGAATTATTAAGTTAACCGGCTCGCCAGTCAAATCGACTGACGAGCCCCGGAGCCGTCAAGCCCATACCATATTCACCTTCTTCGTTCTTTAACTGAGCCATTAATCATCCACTGAAGAGACGCAGAGCCACCACAAAGTATATCGCTAAGTCGATTGTCGAGGCCCGGAGCCGCCGAGCCACTAAAAATATATCTTCGTCGTTCTCTAAGCCAGTGAGTCTGCATGCAGTTGCTCCGATTCCAATATGTTTTACAATAAAATAGGTCACATGGCATCTTCTAAGAGAGCTCGAGTTTAAAGAGGATCTTTAAAGTGTGATCAACTCTCTGGGGTCGACTCTGATTCTCATTTATCCCATCATCACTGTAATATTGAGTGTAATTTGATGGCAACGAATTTACCATTTATCATGTTAGGCTAATGGTTATATGAAAATAGAGGCCCCTCAAAATAGGAATTTGCTGTATAGTAGAACTAAAACGTGATTAAATTCTTGAAATCAAACCTTTCTGTCTTAGAGGTATGTACCGTCATTTCACCGGTTAGTCAAAAGTATGTATTCTTGTGTAAATAAAACAACAGTGTTTCTGAGAAAAGGTGTGTTGTGTATTGTTGGTTATCAGTTATCAGAAAAACAGGTGTTAGAATTTCTTTACATCCACGAGTGTCAACCCCCGTTTTCTGTCTTTGCGTTCCCTCGTTTCCTGCAGAAAATGAAATTGACACCAAGAGAGGATAATTATTATTTAATTCCATGTAATGGGAGATGGTCACCTAGGTTACAGACGAACCGAGCACCTACGGACGATAATTTTAAAAAGTGCAATTGAAATCGAGGCTTTGGAAAAAGTCGGCAGCACCCTCGTTTGAAATTTCAGCCGTCAACCACACCTCCAGCTGTATAGGTATGTGTGGCCCCAAAGAATGTGCCCCTTATAGTTTTACACCAAAATAGCCTAGGTTTAAAGAGATCTCTATTCTTTCGCCATTTCAGGCGAACCTTAGGAATATACAGCCCACATGAAAATAAGGCTACAAAAGAGTCTGAAAACTCAGAAAAGGTCCTACATAATTTTAAAAAATAAACAAAGCCTCGCATTACATTTTATGTTGTTCACTCGACCATGTAAACTTGATATGGATGTACTATCATTCTCGAACCGAAAGTTGTTTTCAAAACCGTAAGCATGGTTTTTTCTTTAAAATAAACTGAACACGTCGTGAGATGTTACATCAGGCGAAAATATGTTAACGAGCGCTAAATGATTCGGCCTTAGCCACAAAGTAGCTATCGGATATCCCCTTGTTATCAGTTGAAAGCTGTTTACCAAGATTGTGGTTAACTGGTTTACACGTGTGCACCAGGATGCGCTTGCAAATACTGTGAAAACTGAGTGAAATGCGCGAGATCTGGAGACAAAAAAAAAACATTTAGAGCGCTAAATTGGGTGGAATTGAGGAGGAAGTCGGAAAGAGATACTCCAAGAGAGCCCCATTTTCAGCTCGCAATACTTTTTTTCCCGCGATCGTTTCCCATAACAGTTGAGCACGGGAACAAGCTACAAGTGAAAGATTTGCTCACACGAGAGACTAGCAATTGTCCATATTCTGCGTTTCTTAACGTTCTTGGTGTTATGCACTTTGGTAGGGGTGGGAGGGCTTTTTTTTCTTGAGTCCTGTAAGTTTGCAGGTATGTGTGTTCCAGTCCTATAAGCTTTGAAGGTGTATGTGGTCTAATTAGGATACAAATTTTACCGTATTGTTCTAAAATAGTGTATAATTTGCCTGTAAGCCTGAAGTAGATTACATAGTTTGGGCTCATAAAAAGATTCTAAAATCGTCGGCCTGAAAACTTCAAAGGGCGAGGTTTTACTGATGCGTGAAGTTTTCGAGTTTGAGCAAGGCTTAGAATTTCACACTCTCCCGACCGAAATGCCGAGAAGTCCCTCAGGCGACAAACTTTTGGCAGCTCAAGTCTACGTGTTAGCGCCTGGGCTCCTATTAACTCTTGATTGTCAGTTGTCAATATTTTTACTCCCCTGTGCAGTCGTTCTCTGGGACAACCCAACCCTAGCCAGCGAAGCGACAGCGTTTCGGTAAGTTTTCCCGCACCTTCGAGGTATTTTTTGCCTTTTGGCCACTCGAAAATTGGGGGCCAAAATTCCCATTTTCGCGCGGCAAAAAAGCGAAAAATCTGGAGCTTCAAACGCGCATTATACTCTACAGAAACGCTTGCCACGCAGGCTAACCCCACCCAGCCAAGTCCACGAGAAAAGCAGTGGGGACCAAGTGTCGGGACCAAGAAACTTGTTTGTAATAACAAGGGGTCCTTGTAAACCGAGGCGCCACTTTAATATGTTAAGTTGCTTTGTGGACGTTCAAGAGGGTGTGACCAGCTCAAATAATTTCTGCGCCGGAGGCGATAATTATTAGGGCCTTTTCTTGGCTACTAGTCACGTTCGGCCATAATTAATCAATTCACTCTGTCAGCTGACAGTTCTTTCAACGTCATAGCTACATGTGAAAGAAAACTCTCATGTCCTTTTACTCCTATGTTGACAGTTTAAAATGTACCCATTTTTCAATATCAGTTAACCCTTTTAGAAGAGACCCTTTTTGCGTCGCGCCAGTATTAAACCGTGGGCTATCTAGACATGACACTCAGTGAGTGCGTACCGTGTAATCATTTGAGTGTGTGTGTCGTGGGATGCACTCACAAGTGCTTTGGGAAACAGGTCATATCCGCCGTTTAATGTAATCAGACAGACTTTTTTCTTGTTTTTAGTCCACGCGTTGTTGATGTACTTCACGTTATGCACAACCCACGCATCGCCACAGGATAACCAATATAATGCGTATGACTAGGTAGCTCTTGATTCTAAGTTGGTTTACCTCATAGCGCATCGATAAAGCTGGCAATCGCGTACTTTTTTTTTCTCTTTTTTTTTTAATTTTTATCCTACTCTTGTGTGCTTTCATTCTCTTCTCTTCCTCGGGTACGTCAAGCACGGATGCTTTCGACTGATCAGGCGCGAGTAATACCGGAGTTGAACTTCCGGTTTGTGTACACCGGTTTTCGTCGAGTTTTCATGCCTGGTAACAGCATAACGACCTCATTTTTAGCTTTTTGCAGAATCTTCTTGTAATTAAAAAGTTAATAAAAGAACTTTTTAGCTGAAGGAAGCAAATTAGCGGCAAGAAAATGCTATCTTTTCCTTTCTCTCAGTTGTCTGCTCCACAAAAAATCATGCCCTTTGTGTTTGTAACGGAAGTGGCGTTAATCCCACGTTCCATATTAGGAAGTGTCGGTTTTGATTCTTGAGCGATCAAGAGCTTCACTCGAAAAATAAGGACATACAAAGAACTTCAAATATCAGCTGGAAATTCGCTGCTTGTGAACATAAACGACCATGAAACGAAGATAGTACGTCGTAGCAACCTTGGGCCCTGTGTTTGGGAGCTTAGTTGAAGGTTAAGTGTGGTGAAAATGTCTTGGTTTGGAAAGAACACGGTATGGTTCTGTCATGTTTTGCTTCTCGACGAAAGTGAGCATCCAGTCGAAATTCGAGTAAGTGTGCAAACTTGTTGAACCCTTACATCTAACACTCTATTGTTTTAACTTTGCTATTTACTTAACAGATGTAGTTGCTTTATCTATGCAACTGCGTTTGTGTCACGAGAGAAGTGCGAACTCTTTCTTGTGAGGCTGTTGAACTTTGTGCGAGTTGATTGATGCCGAACTTCCCGGGACACTTAGAATCCTATATTTGTTGACGATTTAAACTTAATATAAGAGATATATTTAATCAAGATTTGTCTTTAAGCGGGAATTCAAAGGCTTGAAATTTTCACACAAGGAATTCTAGCGAAGTTCACTCAGCGTGCTTGCTGATCTAGCCGTATTTGTCAGCATGTGGGAAAGAGTTCATGCTTGTAGATGTTTACACGAAGGTCAAGCTATTTGCGGTGTATACTTCCAATATACAAAACACTCGATGACGCTTTGTTATTTGTATTTCTACCGTTCCGTGCAAATCCTTGGAAACGTTCGAATTCCCTTTGCTTTTATTCTCTTTTCATCCGTTTTGTTAAGTGTGGAAGTTAGATTTCAAGATAAAGCATTCGTTCCTTCGATGATAAGATCCGATGTGTTAAAAAGATCTGTCGTCCCCGAGGGAAAGTTCTAATTATATCAGACTGCTTGATTCATACGGTTCACATGTTTTCGATTCTTTGGTTGTTTGGCTTTCTAACAAGCTACGTGAACCACAATTTCCTTGAGTTATATCTTAAAGGGGAAAAATCTTGTAGAAAACTACAGCTCAGAAGCAATTTGTCTTCGATTGTAAATAAATTTTTCTTGTCTTTTTGATAAGCCTCTCAATGAATTTAGCTCTTCACTGCCAGTGAAAATAATACGATCATCAACGCTATGATATTTCCTGGAAAGCTTAAAACTGATAGAGATGAAACATTATTCCACTTTGAAACTTTTTCTAACCGGTTCAAGTGTTTTGGTGACCTTTAAACATGTTTAACTTTTTTTTAACGAGATCCATTTGAAATTCGACCTCTTATGAATTAATTAAATTGGCGGTGGGATCAAGCAAAATGGAATAAAACATTCAACAATCACGCTAATTATCACCAGTTTATCACTAGGTGGTTCGAATAATTTTTGATTGTTAATGTTTTCTCTGCTTAAAAATTCATCTGCAATTTTGTAGCCTACTTGAAATGGAATATATTTATTAATCAAGCCTTTGGGCTTGTATGTTGGGCCACGTACTCAGCTGTAAGTTCTAGGTCTTTTCTTTGTGTAAAATAATGACTCGCATAATCTTGTTGTCTTTGTGTGATCAAATAAAACTTTTTATGTTGTTTTCTCATGAAAGAGCATATTTTTTCTGTCTGTTTTGGCAGTTTTAATTAAAAAAACTACTTTTTTAGGTTAAGTATTTAATAATGGGAAATAATTAAATTGCGAAATTTTTAAGGACCAGGCTAAGGGCCTGTTTCTCGAAAGTCCCGGTAACTTCTTGGGCACGGAGCTATATTTTAAAATCAAAATCTATAGAATGGTGGTGTAACTTTTAGCCCGCAATCCAGCTCGACTTGTTTCGTCAACTTACAATTTTACTGCTTAGTTTTAAAAACCAACAAAAATTTGAATCTTTAAGATAAGCCATGCGCTCATAAAATAGCTTTAATTTCAAGGCCCAAAGAGTTAACGGGACTTTTGAGAAACAGGCCCCAGTGTAGTAGACTTACATTTTTGAGAATAGATCTGCAATTCTGATTGGCATACGTCGTTTTTAGCTGGCATGTGGCACAGGATGTAACTTTCCTATCTTCAGCTCTTTAACAAAGTGTCATGGCTTTGTTTATAGAGAAAACAAATGCTCTCTGTATTGTTTTGAAAGCAAGTTTCAGAAAGAGTTTTCCCCCCTGCAAGTAGAGTGCAAATAAGTTGATGTTCAATATTACTCTTTTGAGAAGTTGCAACTATCATGTACTTGCCCAAGGACCTTTTTCTTTAACCTTACCTAACATTAGAGAAGTGGCAGAGAAAAATCATATTTTGAGCCCAACAGAAAATTCCTTTAGTCCTGGGAAGCCTCCTTGATTTTAATCCATATTTTTTTAGCCCCTTTAAAAGTTCTTATAGAATTCTATAAACCCAGGGGTTTGTAAACAAGATTTCACAGCTAAGAAATAGGAAACATGTGGATGTGTTTATATAGCCAGTAGCAAAGCAGTGTTGGCTGTGAGGGAATTTAAAGGCAGTAAATAAGTAAATGTGCTTACCTTTTATAGCCATCAATAAACTGTATTTTGAAAAATATTGAAAAACTAACTCACTTCCCAAAAATTCCGATCATTAATTTTTATTTGAATGGCCACCCTTCTGGAATTTCACCTAGCAGACAGTCTCAAAAGTTAGGACTATGTTTTTGGACTGAAGGGTTGATGTTAGGAATGAAAGAGTTAAAATTGATCCACTTTAACATCTGAGGTCAATTTTATAGCACCTCCTACATCTACTTCCCAATACTTTCAGATTTGAAAGCCTAATTGTGTCTTAGGATGTTACAGTTAGAATCACATGACAGCGCTATACATGTGATAACAAAATTCATATTAACAGAAGTTAAACTGTAAGTAGGTTACCCTTTGTTACAGTTAAATCCCAGTCAAGTAAGTCCAAAACCCTTTGTTTATAGAGGGATAAGATATTTTAATTCCTTAATCTAGAACAGCCTCACTGACAACGGAGGTCTGTGAGTGGTTGATTAACTTTAATCTTTTCTAGGCCCTTTCTAGTGAATTCATGGCTAATTTGTTATCTTATCTTAATATATAAATATCGTGCATCTTAAATCAATCGTTCCTACTGTTTTAATGTTTTAGTATTTTATTAATTAGCTCGGTCTTTGAAGAAAGCGTGCACTGTCTGATATTGTTTGAAGCCCATTTGTCTGATGAGTTTAAATTCCTTTGGATAATATTATCTTGTAATCCCACAGAATGTGAGTAGCTGTGCAGTATAAACCTAATACCAGTTCTTATAGACAAGTCATGTTTTTTCACCTCAATCTGCTGCCCCAGTCTTTGGCACAACATAGTAATAGGGATTGAGTTTGTTGTTGTTGTTATGTTTTCCTTAATTTCGTCCCTTCTCAAAACCACTATCCCTAATTGAAAATTCAATATGAGATAGAAATTAAAGCACTTGTGGTTAACATCTTTCCAGCACTGCCTTCATTTGGGAGTATGATGCTTCTTTAAAAAAGTTATCCTTCTTATAGCCTTGGCCCCGGTTCCTGGAAAGCCGATTAAATTATCCCCCTGATTACATGTAGTAGTTTATCCGAGATTAAATTCCTTATCTCTAGAAAAACTAATCCAGTGATAAAAAGACGTTCCTGAAAGCAGTTATTCCTCGTTTAACTATCCCTCAGTGCTCCCTCAGTTAAACTCATATCAAACCGGTTAAACAAGTTACCAGCATATAAAAGGGTGGGAAAACGACAGAGGGGGAGAAAAAAGTCGACTCCGATACTCATTTTACCAATCAATACCTGTTGTAGTCTATTGTCGATATTTGACCGCAGTACAATTTGCCCCTTTTCTGGTTGTGAAAAAACAAAACTTCAAACTCTTCCTGAAAGAAAAGTAAAGTGGAAATCAAGGTTCAGTGCAAAGTGATGCTGATTCGAGGTGAAATGTGGGCTATATCTGAAAATCGGTGAATTCACCACCTCTTGATAATCTTTCAATCATCAAAACTATTTTGAGCTTAAACAAAGCAAGTCTTGCCTCTTGGAAAAATGTTAACAATAAAGTACTAATTTGTGCCGAATAACTGTCTTTAATATTTGTATATCTGTTTTGTTATGTTCGCCTGTTACAGAAATTTGACATTTTGTTTTTGTTTTAAATCAGTGACAAAACCTCTGTTTCAGTGTCTGCACTGTTTGAGAACGACAACAACTTCGCTTTAATTAAGTTTAAACATCAAAATTTCATCTTATATTCACCTTATTTCAATAAAACATCTCCTTCTGCTTTTGCAAAATTGCCATAGCTATTTTATTTCATTCAATAATTCTTCTGTAGAAACCCAAAACCCGGCAAATTGTTCCATGAAAAGTTGATTATTTGCGTTGTCGCTTGTGATGAAAGATGGTTTCGAAATCCATGGCTTTCAGTTTTGTTTTAATAAGCTTACTCATAGTCCTGAAGATCGGTTCATTAATTCTGCTTTGTGAAGATCCTATTTACTGAAGCCACATTTCCAGAGTTACCATTTAATAGAATTTTATAGAGCTATTGATGGGATTGTTTAATAGTGTTTTAAAATATATATTAAGCTTACTAATATCGAAAACTCGACTACTCGATTTGCGTGTTTGTAGTCCTTTTTGCTCCACCATACTTCGCTGCAGGTTTTTGCGCCCAAAACTCAGTCGATTACCGCTCGAATTTGTGCATACAACAAAATTATTTGTCATTTAACTTGCTAAGAGTAATTTATTGAGCATAAATTGCCTTCTTGCTTTTTCCTTACCCAACTAAACTAACAATATCGCAAAATTTAAGTCCGCCATTTGTTTGTTTTGATCAAGTTTTTCCTCCGATTTTTAATAGTGAGTTAATCGACCTCGCTAGGTGGATTAAATTTAACCCTCGTTTATCACTTGGTTAGTGTTAATCGTGCTTTCAGGAACAGAATCTAACCAAAGGATAAATTTTTAATCCTGGATTAGTGAGATTTAACCCTTGATTAGTGCTAATTGGCCTTCCAGGAACCAGAGCCTGGTCTTTATTTTAACATTGTAAAATGTCCTTAAAATGAACAAACCAGTTATGTGTTGGGTATTAAATGACTTTTGGATTGACTGACATGTGCATTGATTGTCTGAGTTATTATACCACGGAAGAATAAGCACCAGATTAGTCTTTGCTAAGTGGGTGACCTGTGGCCCAAGCCCCAAGTGTTCACAGGCAAACTAGCTGAAATATTCTTTGCACCCAGCTTCGCAATGTCACATATGAATAAACAATGACCACCTGCATGAAAAAGATTGTGATGCAATATTTTGAAGAAAGCAGCTATGTGTCATACCACACTTAAAATTAATTAGAATTTTGTTCATCATAATTTGACCTTCAAAATGCTCTCCTTGAGTGAACTCAAAACTACTTAAACTGAACAGCCAAAGGTCATTGTAAATTTTGCACCAAGAAGATGAAATGAGAGTTTAACCAACTAACATGACAGCCAGGGGCCTCCACTGTGATCAGCCAGCTGCCAGATGAACTTTTCCAGTGCTGGCAAATCCCCACAACCCAACCATGAGCCACACACACCCTGGCACCCATGACACTGACTCAGTAAGTGGAGATATAGTAAAAGTAGGCAAAAAAATGGAGGCAGGGATGGGGTAAAGCAACCCTGCAGAATGCCAAATGAATACCTTGATGATACGAGCAGTTCACGGCATGCCATTTGCAATAAAAGTACACATACTGATCCTAGCAGTAACATGACAACTGCTGACCACCAACACTTGAAGACCACTAGCTCATTGTTGGTTAACTTACTTAAATTTCATTTAACCTCATATAAAATCCTAAACTTAGAATAACCAGTATTAATAGCAAGATGTATAGGCCAGTGTACTCATGTAGGTTGCTTTCACTGTATTCCTTTATAATGCTTATCGTTGAGGTTATAATATCCTTATCCTTAAAATATCCTTATTAAACTGTTCCTCTCGTTTTATTTAAGAGCAAGACCAAGGGAGAAGAAGTGCTGGAAAAAGTATTTCAGCATCTTAACCTTCTGGAGAAAGACTACTTTGGACTGCGATATATTGACCGAGACAGTCAGTCGGTATGTATTGGTTTGTAATGAAAATCTTAATTAAATTAAAGAGCCTGTAGCTTATTTAGTGTCTTTTTCTGTTTCTTCTGTAAATAGGTAGAGTAGGGTAACGTACATTGTAACTCGTGAACTTTTGACAAAGCCCCATTTATTAAATTAAAAGGAAAGCAACAAGTCAATTTTTTAATTTCTTGTAGCGATGGTTAGACCCCGTGAAACCTGTGGTGAAACAATTAAAAGGTACGAGTAACAGCCTTTCTTGTTGTTCTTCTAGTGTGTACATATCACACTTTGCTGTTTTTATTTTAATTATTGATTAACTTTAATAAGTATCCTAATGGTAATTTTCACTTTCACCCCAAGTTTTTTTAATTACAAGTTTAATTATTTACATGTGCATGTCACAGTGGGTGAACAGGGCGACCAAGCTTTCCACTTCCTGTACCCCTTACTCCCCAGTTCTTGCCCCATTTTTAGCCAATGACGTCACAAAAGTGACGTTTCGTGACGTCAATGGCTAATGTCGTCTAAGCCGAAAAGAACCGCTCTGTCCAATGTACGGTACCCCATCTTTGTCTTTGAGGTCGGGGGGAGGGGGTATTCTGTGAGATGTTGGGTGGGGGTGTGCCACCGGGATACTGATACCCTTCTTATCAGCAGCACATACCCATACAGCTTATACTATGTTTTGTATTTGCGAGTCTCAGTCAACAGGAATTACTTAATGTTACTTCGAATGCGCTGTTTTGTGTACTTCGTCTCTGGCAGGATTTTATTTGCTTTATAGTCCAGCATTTACTTAGCTGTGGCGCAAATTTTCACAGCAGCAAACACTCAGAATATATACACAAATTGGAAATACTGTAATTTCGTCCGATTACCCGTATGAAAACCTTCTCACTATCGCCAGTATTAGTTAAAGAAATTTCAAGATATTTAATGGAATGAACGTTAGCTCTCTAATTAAAACAAAAACAGTGAAAAGAATACATATTTAAAGCCCAAGTTAATAATGGTAGTGAAAAGACTGGAGTAAAACAGCATAAAATACTTCGGGGTTATCTCTAGCTCACAGCGAATTTAAAATTTGCATTGTCCTTTTTACGTGCATAAACAAGAAACCATTTTCAAAGTAAAATCGGAGTTTGGAGAGGCTTGTTCCTAACTGTAGCTATTCCTAAAACTGAAAAACTTGAATGAAACTAATATTAAAAATCCAAGTTACAGTAGCGATCAAGGAAGAGTAAAACCTTCCAAATACCAAACTTTACTTCATGGTTATTCATAGTTCAAAGCATAGTTGAACAAATTTGCATAGTTGGCAGCTGCTTGTAATTTGTACCTTCGGAATGTAACGCAACGCTCAAAACATCCCAAACCGAACGCAAGATTAACAACAACAGATATGAGACAAAGCATTCTAATAGAGTCCTATTGAATTTTGCAAGTTTTTTCATGCCTGTCAGGACTTGAATACATCAAAAATGCAAGAAACAGAATGATGTGTTTGGATATGCTATCTTTGAAGAAAAGGGAAATTAAGAGCTTTTACTTTACACGCAATTTTAATGCCATGCTATAATTGACTGTCACGTAGTCAGGCTGCTCGTTACTCTGTTTTATGATAACTGAATATGTTGATTCCTTGCTCTGGCGAAGACGTGTTACATTAACCGCAAGTTGTTGGAGAGGGGGGCGGGGACCACACAGTCCGCCCTGCAGTGGTGTGAAATCCATAGGTTGTCCTCACAAATTTCAACACATTGTGGAACAAAATGTCATTGGCTCTGCACGCAGTGCGTGCCTATGTTTGATGGTGCCAACCCCAAGGATCCAGCCTTGTCAACAATTTTCAATTGCAAAACATTATGCGGTGCTGTGTTATTTGATCCCCTGGGGAACCATAGTCCAACTCTCTATTTTCCCACTTCCCTGCACTGCCTGTCCTTTTCTTTCCTGGGGATTCCCTTCCCCTGCCCCCCCTCCCCTGTTACACAATCTATTAGGGCATGTTACCAACCGCTATAGCGAGAGCTGATCAAGGTGGGCAGTAATAAAAAGAAAAACATAGTGAACTGTTGTTTGGTTAGAGTGGTTCCTATTGTGGTTTGGTTACAGTAGTTTTCACTGACACAGTAACCTGCCATCTGCAGCATTTAAACGAAAGACGTGTGACCTAAATTGGTATGAAACATGACCTGTTTGGTTTTGGAACATTATCCAAAAATTCAAACTTAGGTTCTCAAATTAAGTTGCGCTATTCCAAAGTTTGAAAGAAACCGTGCTTAACAGTTCCTAGGATAAATCTTTAGCATTCAAACAAACTCAGCCAATCAAAAAACAAGTCTGTAAAACAGAATCCTCTCTGGTCAATAGTTATGGATTGTTAGTTTTGAAATGCCCTTTTCCTTTCTTAACTCTACGTGAATTTTTTTACTTTTTAGTAATGATTGCAAATAGTTGTTATTGGGCAATTCCAGAAAATATCCATACCATACCACGGACGGCTTCCATATTTTAACTCCCACCTGCCTTCGGAATTTCCAAAATGCGTTATCCCCCCATGCCCTCGGATTTCCATAATTGTAAACCCCCCTCCCATTCGGATTTTCCATTTTTTTATCAAACCCTTCGGAATTACCTGCAGGGTTCGTTAATATGCCCAATTTGGCTTATTTTACGGAAAATTATTTCAAATGACTCTACTTCTGTTCAGTACAGCTGGTTATAGAGGGAGTCATTATGACTCCGGAAATTCTGAAAAATTAAAAGTTTTCTCTTTACCGCTGTTCAACAGATGCAACCTACATTAACTTTACATTGCCCCAAACTGGTACAGAACATCAAAATAAGAATATCGTGTGATGTACGTGTGTACATTTGGAAGATATTACGATCGAGTGTATTTTCGTTTCCGCCATCTTGAATTTGAGCCATCGGGGTCAGCAGTCGCTCCCAATCCCACCAGCTTCAAAAATGGCGTCCTCAGTCAAAATACATGTATTGAGGAAATATTGAAGTCCTACAAAAATTCGAAAAATCTTTTTGATGTATTTATACAGAAACTTCCATCAAAGATATACAAAATGTGTAGCATTTCTGGAATTAAACGGCATCAAAAAAAGGTTGTTCAGTCTCATAATGGGCCATTTCCCAAATGCGAGTTTTCGCTGTTTGTGCAACGGGAGTGCAAGAAATGTACAAGCGGTGAGAAACATAGATTTTTCATATTTTATTAATGTGATAAGAAATTCCTCAATGTTAAGGCCTCTGGAGCTTGATGTACAACCCATGTTTTGTCGGTTTTCTTCTGCAAATGAACACGAACACATGTCTGATCGATCGATGCTTGTCTTGTATCCTGCTTCCGGGGTAGTCAGTAGTGTCGTCAGTTTGTGCTTTATTTGCGAACTGATTTTAAAAGTCCATAAAATTAGCTTTTTCAAGGAATACACTCTTGTCTGTCTCCTGTGGAAATCCCAGATCTAGAAACCCCCCATGCCTTTGGAATTCCAATCGTAAGTATCCCCCCATGCCTTCGGATTTCCAGTTCAAAGAACCCCCCCTTACCCTCGGAATTCCGAAAGGCCGTCCGTGGTATGGTATGGATATTTTCTGGAACCGCCCATTTAGGTAAATGTGGTTAACACATTATGACGGGAGAGTTAGGAAATTTGCAGTTTCATGCTTAGTCACAGTTAAAATAGCTGCGCGTAGGAAATAGCTTAGCATATATCGCACGTATTAGAAAATGCCTTAAGTGTACATACATACGTACACGTGTTTTAAAAGTGGCTTGCAACAAACAATAGAGTCACAAGTTATCCGGCAAGAACCATGCAACGATCGTAAGAATCCACTACCCGCTATCTACGGTTGTATTCTGCTACTTTTTGGTGCGAGTCGTCAACCAAAGTGAGTTTGATACTTTTATATTTACAAGTTATACTCATGCTATTTGATCAAATTCTTAAACTAGCGCTGTTATGATATTTTTAGTTCTTTTAGTATACTATGTTGTTGTGAGTTATATTAGTGTCTTCAAATTTTATTAGTTTTTTAAAGTATTAATTATCACATTTTCATGTAATGTCCCATGCCATTATATTGTTGCTACAGTGCTATATCTAAGTTAGATTGTATTTTTAACTGTCAAATTTAAGTTCGAACCTACTACCTATGTTCAACTACTTCTACTACTTACTGGTACCATCGCTACTATTCTTATTGGCTGCAAATGTTGCTAGAGTCCTTGCTATTACTGTTGCTGTCTGGATCTTTGATCTTTGAACTGTAGTCTATCAAGTGGAGTTTGAATTGTCTATCGCCTCACGCCATGCTACCCCTGTGATTGTTGAAGATCTCGAGTGAAGTGCAACCTCCAGGATCTTAGCAATTACACGGATGTCAATGTTTGTCTCATGCATCTTCGTACTTCAAGTGGTACAGGACAAAATGTGCCATATTTGATACCAAATTAAGTCATGTTGTTTCAAGATGTATCCATGCTAAGATTCAATCAACAGTAGATTGTAGCATGTTGAGTAAAGATTCAGAGGGAGTTCAGAAGCTTCTCGCAGAGATCTCCTTGACTGATTTTTTGCTTAAGAGAGATGTTTGATTAGGTTGCAAAAGTGATGAGGAAGTGTAAAATTGTAGACTCCCGCTATCTCAAACACATAAGGAAAAAAGTTGTTCATTCGACAAGATAATACGAGCTGAGATAGAGAGATAGAGATTATGGCACGCAAACAGAATATCAAAATTGTTGTCATGAGCACCATTGACAAGGGAAGGAAGTTTCAGTACGAACACGGGAGATGTGAAATGGTCGGGGTTCTAGATGGTGGAGTGTACTGTAATTGTGACTAATGGGGGTTAGTGTAACAATTATGTCTTTCCAAACTTTGATATGAGTTCTTTACTGTCCAGTTAATGTGTTAATGTGTTAAATGTGTTTTTTTCTCTATCTACAGCTGGCCCTCCTTATTTGCTGTATTTTTGTGTCAAGTTCTATGCTGCAGATCCTTGTAGGCTACATGAAGAACTAACAAGGTTGGTACAAGGTCTTTCGTGTCAATTTGAGGCCTGGACAAACTCTGCATGCACCATTGCTTGCAGGCATGAGGAATTTGTGCCTCATCAACCCTTCCTGACCATTTCAAAAAAGTTTTGTTAATGATTGGCCTGTGTTTTGTCACCTCTTTCAAGAAATCAATTTAATTTACAATTAGAGTGAGTTTTATTGTCGTAAATATTTCTCTTAGATATTTATTCTTCTTGCAAGTAAAGAAGGACATTTACCAAGGAAGGTAAGGCTACTTGTTGGTATTTTAAAACTATTTCTTGTCTGCTTCTTAATTTTAACGTCCTTTTTAATTCTTGCTCGCATTCAGTCCAGCCATGTCCTTCACCTTCATTTCTCATGGTAGTTTTTCTTTCCCTTATTCAGATTGCCTTGTGCAACAAACATCCTCGCTGAGGTCTCAGCTTACAGTATTCAATGTGAGTATTACACTGTATGGTTTAATTTTGAGTAGCCATTTGGAGTATGTTATTAATGGTTTTGTCGGTTTACTGTGATAGCAATGAGACAGTCAGCATTCTCAGTTAACCTTAAACCCATTACACCTTATGGGATGTCACCATAGAAGCTGTTAGGGGAAATTTTGAACAAACCACATATCATTGAAACAGCAGCATGAACAAAATAAATGACAATCGACAAGACTGCCTTCATGAAATTGCGACATTGTAGGAAAGTAAGTTAGATCACTGGCCGAGTGTTTGACAGGAACATGCTAATTGCCTGGGATTATTTAGGGCCACAGTGTAAACTAATAGTCAAAGATTACCATTTCCCCGACAGAAAGTAATTATTTAGAATTTGTAAGCCTGTCAAGAAATTTGACAGGACATTATGTAAACACTGCCTTGTAATGTGAAATACCTAGACTAGCTAATTTCACCAATGAGAGCATGTGCTGTATGTGTTTATGATCATAACTCTTGAACATGCATTTCAGCAATCTTTTGACATTTCAGACTATTTGTCAATGAATGGTGTTTTCATGATTCTTTTGAGATAATTTTTAATTGCAAAAATTTGGCGTCATGAAAAAAGGATGCTCCCTATTTAGTTGGATGAATTTAACTTTTCGAAACTTTGGTGTCATGAAAAATCACCCTTCACTTGGCTTAAAGTGCCTTCCTCTAATAATATTGCTTTTTCTCCCCAGCTGAACTTGGTGAATATGACCCCAGGGAGCACACCCCAGGTTACATATCTGAGTTCAGATTTATTCCAAACCAGGTAACAATGAATAATTTATGATGTTAATCACTAGATGATATTAGTCTGAAAAGTTATTAACTAAAGATACCTTTTTGTTAGTTCTGTTTAGTGACAAAATGAAACAGATGATATTTTATAGTTTTTATTCACTACAGTCCAGTAAATGTAGGGTTCTCAGTAAGAGCTAGCTAGTGGCCAGGCCAGCAAAATTCACCAGCTACATCAATTAAGTTAAATCACCCAGCGTAGTCGAACCTCAATAATCTGAAAGTAATTGAACCAACTCAACTATCTAAACTATCTCAACTATCTCTCAACTATCTGGAGTTACAACTGTCACTTATAAATGTTTGTAAATAAACCAGGCCACTGAGAAAAACTGGATAATTGGAAAGACTGAATAATCAAGGATGGACTGTAGTTCTCCTCTCACTTTTTGTAAAGTTAGGGAGAAATGGAGATAGGAAGTCTACAGCGTCAAGAAAGGAGAGGGCAAAGGCTTGGATTCCTAAGGTGGTGGGAAGTGAGAGAAATGGCAGGGGAGATTTTGCAATGTCAAACAATATTCTGTAATAGAAATGTGAAAGAGAGAGAGAGAGTACAAAAAAGGGGTTGGAGGCGACAGTAAAAGAGGTGTGAAGCAGTGCCCATCTCCCCTTACATTCCAGCAAGAACCAAGGTGAACTATGTTTTGTTTGTTGCACCTTCAGGGGGAAGAACTGGAGTCCAAGATTTACCACATACACAAGAAGCTTGGGTAAGCTTGGAACTATATCTTTCTATGGGTTCAGACTCTGGGCTTTAAAAGTCTTAAGATATTTCAGGTGCTACTTGGACACCTTGCAGTTATGGTCATCATAAGTCCACCATAGTACCTTTATTTTATCATAAAGTTTGTGCTTACGAGAGCCTCGCACTGCTGTGCGGAAACCTTAGTGGATGTGACTCACCCACTGTGAGTCAACCATAATCAAAAAAGCAATGAAGGAAATTGCTGATCTGCTTTTTTATTATTGTTTATATTCCAGGAAGTTAGTATGTCCTCTGTAAACTTGTTTGATGCGCAAATAGGCAAATCGTGGCAGTTGAATGATGAGTTAATCCTTGCATCATGATTCATTTATGGTCAGAAAGTAATGATTGAAATCTGTGTTACTAACTGAAGGCAATCATTCATGCAACTTGTCTTGCAACTGCTAAAGATAGTGCATTGGCATTGCAATGCAAGTTTGCAGGAAGCATCTTACACTATGCAAGGCTGGGAAAATTTCATGCAGCAGCCAGAGTGATGGCTCTACATTCTGCATGTTGCTTAGTGTAACATGCTTCCTACAACTTGTATAGCAAAACAGCAATGCTTTTACGGAGTGTTTCACGACATATATCTCTAAAGCAATGAGCAATCTTAAATTAAGCATCTGTTGAAAACCCTTTTTTCACAGGCCTATGGTTCCATCAGTAGCAGAGTTTATGTACCTTGATAAAATTAAGTGGTTGGAAATGTATGGAGTTGACTTGCATCCTGTCAAGGTTTGATATTTAAATACAGTGAAACCTGTATTAAGCTGACACCCTTGCAAGTGGCTGCTTAAAGTAAACGTGAGAAGGAAATTTAGAGACTTAAGCTGGTGTCCGCCTAATAAGGGTGTAGACCTGCTTAATATGCAGTCTCCTTAATACAGGTTTCACTGTACACAGCAACAGAAATGCTGGCATGGTTTTGTGCTTATGTGCCTGAAGACCCCCCCCCCTTCTTCCTGACCTACCCCCTCATCCTCCTGTGTAATCCCGTGCCAACTAAGTTCCACATTGGAAGCGTCTTGGTTTCATTTGCTAGTGCTAACCTGATTTGAATATAAGATGTAGGCCTGAATATTATGTAGAACTCAACCTTAAGACCTCCCTGCTAGTATAGCTACCTCATTATTACATTTTTGCCCCCCCTCCCCCCAAAAATGCTCATGCTGTCATTGTGTAGTTCCAGAAAAAATCCCTACTCACCCCATGGAAGGTCATTGGAAATTCCTAGGAAGAGGGGGTCTTAAGGTAGTTGGATCGCTATTAACACGTTCATTTTGAATAAAAATTGCTCAAAATGAAAAAAAACTTGTTGATGTAAAAATATGTCAGATCGATACAACTAAGGTTACGCTTCAGAAATTAGATGTCTGAGGTGACAATTTTCACACCTAAGGTGACAAATCCCTTTTGAATTGTGGGCTCAAAAATTTTAGTTTGTCATTTTACGGCTTTATCTTAAAAAGCAGATTGAAAAGAAATGCAGGAATTCATTTGTATACAGATAAGGAAGAAACTCACGGGAGCCCGGACACGAAACCTGTTTCTTTCTTCAGATATCGTGTTTTAAAGAAAAAAACATGAGTTGTCACTTTAAGTGGCCACAATATCGAGTACAAATCTTCTTTCACTCCGGGCTCCTGTGAAAAGTTTATTTCACCTCACAAGAAAAACCAGCGCAAATTTCAAGCAGATATGTTAAATCTACGTCTTTCTTCTTTAAATACCTTTCAGTGCAGTCTGTGTGGGCCCTTAAAATGCGCCAATTTATTGCCAAAATCTTCTCGCAAACAGCTCATTCAGCGGCTCCATGTTACATTTTTATGTGTAGACCGGTGTTCAATATGTCTGAGGAAGAAACTTACTGATTGAAGCACGAAAAGCTCCGAATTTTTCCACTCACCATCGGAAAAAAATGGCGGCGTAAACAAATACAAATAGCATAGCAATGCGTATTACGTTACAAGTTCCATGCTGAGTTTTGACTGCGCTGCATGAAGCTCAGATATCAAATTGGTTTCTTGGTGGATTTTAAGGTCTAAGAAAGGCCAAAGATTCAAAAGAGTGGTCAACAACTGCTTTTAGAAATGTAATGCGAAAGTATTCCACGGTCCTTTTGTCGAATTTCGCCTGCAATGCTCACTTAATGATCGCATGTTCGAATTTGAGTGAACGTAACGTAGCTGTCAACACGCGATCATATCGTTTCAAATTTCGCAAATCGAAGGAAAATAACACACATAACAACCAAATTCATCCTTCATTTTCTCCGCTCCTAATAGGAATAAAGCTCTCATCTTTTGCAGTTTTGTTAAATTTTGTATTATCTTTCAAGTAATCAAACTTTTGGAAAGGGTTTATATTTTACCTTCAACCAGTTCAAATACCTTAAAAGCCAAAATTTTATAAGCAAAGCATGAAGCTAAACTGGCATTTCTTGTCGGGGAGGAGGGGTACAAAACAAAAAACCTTCCAGGGGGGGGGGAATATGGATATTTTCCATTTCATTACACACTGTTTTACAAAAACCAGCTTAATACTATGGCCCCTCAAGGGGTTTCCACTTTGGTTAACAAGAATAAATGTTTCAAGAGTGCCTTGGTTGTAAATAACTTAAATTAATTATGTTATATATTTTTTGGACCAGGGAGAGGACTTTGTGGATTATTTTGTGGCCCTCAAACCATCTGGAGTAGCAGTTTATAAGAATAAGACCCGTGTGGGATCCTACCTTTGGTAAATGTGCACTAATTATTCAGACTTTTTAATGCCTTGGTGATTCCGTGATCACCAGAAATGCTTTGGAACTGAAAGGCTTAACCCTACACTAGGCCTACACTAGCCCGCAAATAGCTATTGCTAATCTGGGCGGGTAGTGCTTAATAAATAAATACGAAAGAAGTAGGCAAAATAAATAAAAACGAACAACCGGCCCCATGGTGTTGGCTCAAACTGCCTCAGTTTGCTTTTGTGCCATGTTAGCATGAATTTATTTTGTATTCAAGTTATACCGTCTACCTCTATTCCGTAAATAAGATAATGAGTTATCATACTGGATATTACCTGTAACTTTGGCATATTGTACACCTAAAATTTCATTCGGCAATGTATGTATAGGTAGCAGGGCTTTTCAGTTACCTTTGAATCCCATTTCAGACCTAACCAAAGTAGATGGAGAAACTGGCAAAGGAGGCAGCAATTTGAGTTCAAAGAGATGTCAAAACACTGCTGATACCTACCTTCTTATATAACAACTTATCAATATCATCATTATTTTAGTTATTATAAGAATCATGGATGACTTTTTGGGGTTGACTGTTACATGTGTCTTTTAATAGGTCCAAAATAGAAAAGGTTGATTTCAAAGGAAAGAAGTTTTATCTTACTGTAAAAGGAAAGGAGGTTGGAAGCTTGACTTGGCATCATATATTTTATTAGTATTATGAATCTTAATGTTTACACTATTAACTCTACATAATTTTGATCACTCTTACTTAATAATAAGTATTTTACTCTTTAACTCTCAAGAGTGTCTAAAATCAGAATTCAAGACAAATCCCAAATTTCATTTTGTAGAATGTGTAGTTCCAGAAAATATCCATACTCCCCCAACAGAAGGTTTTTGTTTTGCACCCCCCCCCCCCCCCCAAGAACTTCCTGTTTAACTTCATAGTTTGCTTCTAAAATTTTGGCTTTTAAGACCCCCTCCCCCTAGGAATTTCTGATGACCTTCCATGGGGTGGGTATGGATTTTTTTCTGGAACTACACAGTACATAGTAGCATGCAACAGTACTGCTAATGGTCACACCTTAGGATATCATCCACAGACTCAAAATTAGAACCACCTTAAATGTGTCCATAACTGACTCTGGGAGTGAAAGGGTTAAAACTGGTGTATTTAAATTGGAATAAAAATTCCAGATCAAAGTTGGAAATGTTGGTTTTTGTGGAGGGAGGAAAACTGAAGAACCTGGAGAAAAACCCTTGGAGCAAAGAAGAGAACCAACAACAAACTCAACCCACATATGTCACCGGGACTGGGAATTGAACCTGGGCCACATTGGCGGGAGGCGAGTGCTCTCACCACTGCACCATCCCTGCTCCCCTTAGGTCTACAAACCCAGGTTTCCAGCTCAAGTTAGCTGTTTGTATGTGTTGTTAAAAAAAATTTGCAGGGTTGAGACCCGTACAAAATATGTGAGCGTTGCTAACGTCTATCATTCAGTGGGAAAAAAAATAATGTGACGTAACTTTCCTCTTTTTTGCTGCATTTGTAACAGAAGACAGAATGTACTTTCAAGTTTTACCTCCCAAATAAGTCTGCCTGCAAACATCTCTGGAAGTGTTGTTTGGAGCACCACATATTCTTCAGGTCAGCAGTCTTATCGTCTTAGTTTACTTTCTAACAAGGCAAAACTGCTAATTACCTAGTGAGAGAATTGTAACTGTGACTATAGCTTGTTTGTGTTACTGTTATTGGACACCAACATCATGCTTGAGATCACTGCGACTATTATGATTGCAATAAGAACTTACATTGTAGAATCTAACATGTCTTTGTTTGCTTGCAGACTGGATAAATCTGCCACTACCCCCCGTCGCCGAAGTGGTTTATTTCGAGCAGGCTCATCTTACAGATATAGATACAGGTAGAAGTTTCTTCTTTAGATTTGTTTGTTCAGGTACTGTCCACTGTGCAAAATCCAATAAATGTAAAGCTTTAAAATCCTTCCATGTTCCTTTTAACACAGCTTTGAAAAATGCCATGAACAACATTTTGCCATTCTCAAACCTAGTTATCCCTATGTACTGTAAATGTTTCTCTTGTGAGTGTTTCTAATAATCATAAACGGTTTTTTTCTTTTGATGGTGTAAAATGGTTTATTAGCACAGGCATTGGAAGTAGGTGGGTGGGAAAGCGGAATACTTATTTGGAAACAGGCTGAAAACTTGACTAACTTAGGTTGCTTATGTTTATGTGCTTTAGCTGCTGGAATGTACTAAGTAATACTTTGTCTAACAATTAGTCCACAGGTAAAACACTTGGTATTAGGCAGTACACAGTGAGGTTACTTGCTGTGGTAGCATTTAATTGGTGAAGTTATGGTCTTTTGACTTGTATACAAATCTTGCTCAATTAAGCAGTAAACTTACCTTTGTCTGATCCCAACTATAAAACTGCTGAATGGTTTCCTTCATGTAGAAAGATTCATTCACTAATGGTATTGCTATTTATCTACAAAGATTTAAGATTTTTTTGTTGTTGCTGTCGAGCAAAAATTTCGGGTCTATAGAACAGCAGTACAACAGAACCGCCTAACTTTTGTTTCCAAAAAATGTTACTACTTACAGTGTATGTAATATAACCAAACTATAGGATATCGTAAGGATAAATAATTGTTGTTGTCCATTTATACAGAGTTGTGACCATAATTTGTGATTATTATTTTCAAAGTGGAAGAACACAGAAAGAGGCTTTAGAAGATGGAAAGAAGATTCAACGTTCCGACCCTGAAGTAAAACGGTAAGAATTGGTTCTACGGTGAAATAAGTTCACACAGAGAGCAAAAGAAATCATCCATGCTTCACTTAAATTATTTCAGTTTTTGATGAAGTGTAATCAGCTTATTCTTGGAGTTTATGCTCTCAGGTGAAAAAATAAATGTGGAACTATGTTTCTTACATGACTACCGGCCTATGTGCCAAAGTTTAAAGCTCAGTTAGAGCAATTTGGATTTCAAGACCAAACAATCACTTAAATATGCTGTGTTTTCACCAAACCCTTCAGCTAAAAATACCAGGGAACTGTTGGAGATATCTGACCTGTGATGTCTCTTTGCTTGGGACTTTAAAAATGCTAACCTTGAATGAACTGTTTATGTTGATTCTTAGAAAACCTAGTAAACGCTATGAGAGAAGGACGAGCAGCAATCAATCTGCAGAGAAAGGTGTGAGCTCTTCTATTGTGATATCTTAATGAAATAAAATAAATCATTTTAATTTAAGTGTTTAAGTATTTACCATTGCAGTGCTAGCTGAGGACACAGGAAACTGTTTCAGTGTAAAGTTTTTAAGTAAATGGCTTAATAATTGGCTACCTATTAAACTAAGCCTTGCACGAAGATCCTAACTCTGACTTTCAAATATCCAAGTGGTAATGCTCCTGCCTATTTTAGTGACCTGGGGCCTGTTTCTCGAAACTCCCGATAACTTTCCGGGCCCGGTAAGTATTTTTTCGAGCTCATTTTTTTATCAGCTAATGGTAATTATTGGCGCAAACTTAGCGATATGCTTCACGAAATTATAAAGATTAAAATTTAGCTTTCAAAATCAATAAAAATTGTATAGCTATTGGAGAATATTGTGCACCTAAAATCATTTTCGGGCCTGGAAAGTTATCGGGAGTTTCGAGAAACGGGCCCCTGCTTCAAAAGTACAGTAACAAGGCCACAAGGTCAGTCAGCAAAAACCTCCTTGTTGTGCCTAAAGCCAATAAAAGTAATTTGCAGGGGTCAAATTTTTAGGAACACTGCTTCTATTCTTTGGAACAGCCTACCAGTCAAACTGTATCTGAAATTTACAAAGACTTTCAAACTTTTAAAAAGTTTTTTGAAACTTACCAATAATATTGTACTTAGGTTTCTTAATTTTTAAGTTTTTCATTGTGGTCATTGGTTGTTGTTTGATTATCATTATTTCTCTTTTGAGTGCTTAAGAATAATTGAGGTAGATTGGCACTAAGGAAATCGATTTCTATTTTACATTTTATTTATGCCCATTTATTAATCTTTAAGGACGTTTGCATTAAAAGTTTCTATGCATCCTTACTGCGTACGCAATTCAGGTCGCCATGTCATGCCACGTCATGCATTGAGTGTGTACGCTCTTGAAGAAGTAAAGAGATATATAGCGCTAGTGGGCATTTTAATATCTATGCACGGATTTAACTCTCTTAAATGTTTGGTGACCCCAGATTTTCTTTTGATAGATCATTTTCTTTATTGATTATCTACATTTTGTGGAAAATTGAAGAAAATCTGTGTTGTGGAAGTTTGATTGTTTTCAACTTTCTGCCCACGCATCATTGAATTCTGCTATTATTTTAGCTGCACAGTGTTGGCAAAAGCTATTTCAGAGGTTGAGTTTAACTGAAAGGATGACACCGATTCAAATTATTTACTTGACAGACCCACTTAAATGAGATTTAACTGAGACAGTGAGTCTTCAGCAAATCATTTTTAATGTTTTTCCACTAACAACCACTGAGGCCATGTTGAGTAATGAGGGCCGATTTGTGAAAATTGGGGTAGTTTTCCACGTGCTTTATTTCGAAAACAAAGTCGGTTATCCCCCAATTTTTTTGCATTTCTGACATAGGTAACTCATTATCTGACTGTAGCAAAAGTATGAAAAAAATCTGTGTTGTAGAAGATTTTCGCGCAAATGTCCTTAAAAGGACATTTTGCATGGCACAATCATTTTGAAAGGAAAGGACTAATCCCTGTTTGACATATACCTTTGTTTGTTTCAGCTCTAAGTAATGTCACTGTTGCTACAGCAACCAGTGCATCACAGGTTCAAATTCGACGTTTCAGCCAAACCGAGAACCAAGCAGAGGTTATAACTGTTCCTGTAACTGGTCCTAATGGGACCATGTAAGTGATAAACGTATAGTAGAAGATTATAACTACCACATACAATGGTTTTCTCAGCACCAGTTTTGCTGGATTCACTTGGCTTCTTTTTCAATGCAGTGCTATACAAATTTTGTTAGGGAGTTAGTCTGTAAAAGAAAATTGCAACTTTAAGTTAGGGAGTCTAAGTACAGTTGAATCACTCTCCCTGACCATTCTTGTGTGTTTGTCATTAAGCTTTGAAGAAGCAGAAAGTAGCAGGTCACAAACTAAAGAAATTCTCCTATGCCTGTTGTATTTTTATTAGTCATTTTCGAACTTCGCATGGGTAGGCGGCCATAAAAGCCAACTACCAGCTACTAATGACAGCTGTTTACCTTCCTAATTTAGGCCTTCCTATGTAAAATGTTATATGAATCAGTTCTCAGTCAACACTGTGTTTGGAATATCCCCTAAGCAACCACCTACTGTAAAGTACTGATCTCCATATGGGTATTTAGCAATAGCAAAAGTGCAGAGAGAGGAAGGAACTAACCAGAAATTGGGCTGAAATGCCCCCCCTCCCCCCCCCCCCCACACACACACGCTTACATTAAAAGACCATTGAAATGATGACAACATCACTATTAAAACATGTAAAAGTGTTGTTAACACTTAAAACCGTGATATAAAGATGCATATTCTCCTTACTGTTCTCCATAATTTGTTACAGAACTAGTAAGGAGAATTTGTCTAAATATCAAGACATCTTATCCTTGGTGATCACATTCTTTATTCTCATTACTTGAATGTTTGAACAAGTATTGACAATGTAAAGAGAAATTTCATTTTCATCACTGTTAGGGCTTAAAGTGTTAATGGTGATCATTGTGTTTTCTTAGAACCAAGACTGAAGGTGACGTAAGTTCAAAGAATGGTAACACTACAGCTGACAATGGAAACCAAGGCCCCGCTCTCCCATGGGAGCAATCAGCTCAAATGCAGGGGTAAGATTTACATCGTAATCTTAATTAAAAATAGCTTGCAATATTTTACTACCCAAAAGTTGTTATGTCAAGTGGAGGTCAATGAAAGTAGGTAAACATAACATGAACTTTATGATGGTAAAAACTGATTCTCCAGCTCTCTATAAATGCATTAAAACTTTCTCCTCCCAGTCAAAGGGAGATGGAAAAGCATCTCATCCAGGACTGGAAGGAGAAATGATTAGTTTCTTGATGGTACACGATTTTTCTATCATTCCATCTTAATTATTGACATCAGAATCGCTTGAAAATTAATGTGTTGCTCATGCACCAACAGTGGTTTATACACACCAGCCCCAGACTCCCCACGGTCGCTGAAGAGTTCAGGTTCAGGAAGAGTAAAGAGATCACCAAAGTTTCCAAGGTAATAATCTGAGTATATTCTAATCATTCATGGCCGCTAATCCTCAATCATGACTCTTCTACTTGATGAAGAATTTATCAAGAGAAAAATAGATGGTGAGCATACCTTAGGCCTAGGGCAAAAGTGATCTTCCTAAACCAACATTGCTGAAAACAACTTTGATGTTTGATAGGAATCAAACTTTTGTTCATCACCAATCAGTAACATTCAACAGGTAGCTTGCATGCAGACGTCTCCTATTTCCTTTGCTTCATGCGGAAAAGGAAGCATTAAGCAAAGGAAATAGGAGACGTCTGCACGTGGGCTATCAACAGGGTACCCAACATCGTCTAACTTGCCAAGTTCAACACTGTTCAACAGTGTTGAATGGAAATGCTAATTCTATTTGGATGGGGTCTATTACAAGAAATTGTTTCAACAACTAAGTTTAGCATTGCTGAATGCAACTTTGTTCAACACAATTCAGCATTATTCAAAATCCTTCTGAATCATTCAATACCATTCAACAGGATACCCAAATACATTTAACTTGCCAAATTCAGCGCTGTTGATCAGTGTTGAATAAAAAGGCTAATTCCATATGGATGGGTTTTTATTTTACAAGAAATTGTTTCAACAACTTAGTTTTGCAGTTTTAAAAGGCATCTTTTTGCGACAGTGAATTTTGGAGCATTTTCCAAACTTTCTTCTAGTAATGACTGATAAATGTGCAGTTTTTTTGCAACACCATGAACATTTCCTATAACAAGGTAATCTCCTCAGAGCTGTTAGTTAAAGAAGAAGTACATGTATTATCAGTAGTGTAGAAAAGGTGAAATGGTGGGTATTGGATTAGACTTCAGACCTGAAGGTAGCTGGTTGTCAGTGGCCATTGTGTTGTTGTTGTGCTGCCATTGTGGGAGAGTAGAAACTTAAGGGCTGATTTAGATGGTACAATTTTTGTTTACCACTGTTGTATGCGACTTTTGTAGCGCGCACTGCTCACTTCGAGCAAAGATCGTAAACAACTTGTCATTCAAACATTTGGATTGTGGCTAAGGTTTTAAAACGTGTTTCAAAATCCTACGACATTTTTCGTGTTGTGTACAACTGTCGTGAAGATGTTGTAAATCTGATTTAGACTAAACGATTCGTGTTGCAGACGTGACGTGAACAAGTCACATATGATGATTGTAAGCAAAAATCATACCATCTGAATCGGCCCTTTCTTAACACTGTCTCGCCCCACTTAGATGTGTAAATGGTTGTGACAGACGTTCGTTTCATCCATACTTCTGAAACCAGGTGGAGCTCCAGCTGAGTGGTCTTCCTGTGAAGTTCTAACTGTCTGGGCTGCCTGTGTCTGAAGAGCAACTTTCTTTACTAACAATAATTCTAGTATTTTCTTAATATTATGTGTAACTGTGTTGCCTTTAATCATCTCCATAGACCACATCGGAGATCAGCAGGACCAAGTAGTGGCAGCGAAACAGACACACCCAAACGAAGGTATATACTGTTATTGCCTTCGTCCAGTGTAAAATCCTATCGCCTCCTTAGGGTGCGTTCTTTTGGGACTATTCCGGAATAGGAATACTCGGAATAGACGGTATTTGTGTTCTTTTGGGAGCTATTCCGTTTTCGGAATGAACGGAATATCATTCCGTTCATTCTGCTCCCGATAGCAGAATGAACAGAATGAAAGGAATACGGTTTACTCGGAATCGACAGAATACGCGTTCTTTTGGGAAATTTTCGGCGGGAAATCCGACGCGGCCGCCCGCGCGTGTGCAGACATAGTGGTTCTCAGGTCACCTCCGCCATGGGTATTCCGTTTCCAGAATTGGCGTTCTTTTCGAAATTGAAATTCCGTGTATTCTGTTATTCCTAAAGCAGAATAAGAATAGCCAGAATAGTCCCAAAAGAATGCACCCTTAGAGTGTCAAATCATCTTCAGGAAGTACTAGAAACCACCAGAGAGCAAACCAGTAGCTTTCATCTGAGTAGTCATTCTTAGCTTTAGGATTTCAGCCACAGATTCTAAAGATAGAACCACCTTGTACAGCATAAGCAAACATCACAACAGGATATTACCAGTGCTGCTTAATAGCTTCAACTTGAATGCCATACTTTAGGATTTTATCAACATACTCAACTGCAATGGAAAGTACTACAGGAAAGTCTTCATAACTTTCAATTGAATCATTATACTTAAGGATTTGACCCACCAACTCAGTTATTTGTTAGAATCCCCCCCCCCCCCCATGATACTTGATCTTCTGTTACATTACTGTGTTTTCACAGGAGTCGGCGAGCGTACTCGTCTGATGACGACACAGGCAGAAGGAGACGGAGGAGGTGAGAGAAAAAATGAACACCATACTTAGAATTATTTGATTTGGATGGCTAGAGAACCTCAAATTACCAGCATGTTTAGGCGCATCCACGTCTCCAATTTGTAATGTTCAAACCCTTGCCTGAGAAAATCGATGCTGATGAAACTCCACGTCCTGTCAGAAGGATTCTAAAAGCAACAAACCAATAATTTCGTACCTTGCCATTTTGCTACGTAGATGGCAGAAGTACAAGTGTTCATGGTCAATGAAAAGTATGGAATTTTACAGTTAATTTCTCCTTCGGTTTTCTAGGACTCTGTCAAACCCCTTTCTTTGTCTTGTTGTTTTTGTTTTGGTTTGGTTGGCTAGTAATGCATTTCCTTTTTGAAGGCACTGTTTGTTTCAATTTAGTTTGTTTGATTTGCAGATGTCGTCATCATCACCGAGGCCACCATTCAGCAGAGTCAGGAAGTGATCGTGACTCGTCCTACAGCAGAGAAGAACGCAGGCAACACAGGTCAGTGGCAAACAAATGCCGCCCTATGCTATCTCCCCTTATGTTTTGAGTACGTTCCGATCTACCTGTTTAACCCCTTTTTATCCAAACAATTTTGACAAAAATAGTTAATGCTTTTTTGTGAGGGCATGTCATCTTAACCCAAATTTGTGACTAGAAAATTTATTAGTATTTTTGAACTTTTACCTCTCATTCCATTAAATTGGTAGATTGTTTGGCAGAGTGCCAGATTTGTGAACAGAGAAAGGTGTGCGACAAAGAATGGTTTGTGTAGAAATTGAATTGTTGCACGAACAGCACCGTGGTGTGAGAAGAGTTCTGAACAATCAAGAACAACTTGAGACCTGGAAACCAATTCTGGACGACCATTTTGAACTACAAAGGAGGCATTTTTTCCCGTGCTCATAATTAATATCATCATTACGATACTACGTCATTTAAATTATCATGATATGTGAATGTGATGAAAACGCGTGGTTATAAAGGAAAACACTAACCAAAACTAAAGGAACCTGATGAAGGGCAGTCAAACTGCTCGAAACGTCATGTTGGATGTAAACATTTTCAGCCTCGGAAAATCCTGTTATAAAACCAAATGTTCAGCTTTTCGAATTTTTTAGAAAATCCAGTGTACCTGATTTTGCTTGATTTCAGAGATCAGGTAGATTTTAGTAAGATGTCAGACTCGGCTCCTTATCACTGGAATGACAGCGGCAGCAAGAGAGACCGTGGAAGTGGGTCCGAGGACAGGTAAGTTGCTAGCTTGGTTATTTAGGGTCACAAAGGGAGTCTCTGGAGAGCCCTGGAGCCACAAAGTTTGGGCCTTGGAGCATGGAGCCCAAAGCCATTCTACACTTAAAGCCCCAACAAGTAAATAAATGATGATTTTGGTGAAATGGAGCCTTGGAGTGCAGCAATGGAGCCCTACAACCCGGAGTTTTCCGTCTTAGAGCGCAGTTGAGCCCTGCAGTTTTTAGCCTGGAGCTCAGAGCGTAAGCCCCTTTGGGACTGTAGTTACTGTAAGGTTCCAAAAGTACCAATCTTTACAACTAACATTCCACGGAACTCTGCAAAAATAAAAAGATCAAGTTTGAGTTCATCAAAATGGTTTGTTGCCTAGAATGTGGATATGTTGGGGTAAACCAGATGTGATTTCTTTGCTGTTTTAACGGTCACAAGAGTGGTCTATCGAAGGTTTCAAGTTGTTTTTTGTTTGTTTTAGGTCGCATCACCATCATCGACACAGACACCGTGAAGGTGATGCCAGGAGCGATGGCTCAGCGTCAAGACATCGGCATAGTAAAGCATTGAGCGATGGCCCTGACTCGTAAGTACTCAATTAAGAGATTGTGGAGATGTTTATAGCCTGCGTGCAGACGTCTCCTATTTCCTTCGCTTGAAAAGCAAAGGAAATAGGAGACGTCTGCATGCAGGCTAAGATGTTAACTGCTCTGTTCATGAAAGTTGGTTTCAGTGTTTGAGTTTTTGCACAAAATGCTCCTAGAATTCTAAGAGGAAGATATCAAGTGGGTTTTTGCAGGGACAGCAAACCACAATGTTTTAACGACTTTTGCAAGACACAATTGTAGAACTTGTAAAATTTGGCCCAACTTTCAAGGTGAAATCCATTTGCATCCTGGCCATCCATCACTTAAGACAATTATTAATGGTTTCGCTGCACTAGTATAGTGTCTTTGTTAAACCCTTAAACACTGGGCCGTTATTTTTAGGTTTTCGATATTATGTGTCTTCTGGCTTATCAGAATGTTACTAACAGTAGCTGACACGGTGCCTTTAATACTTTTAGGGAGATGGTCCCAGCACTGGACGTGATTCACTCACGGGTTGCTGTGGCCAGAGTCAAGGATGGGAGCACTGGAAGACCAAGGCATCACCGCCATCACCGTCACAGTCACCTAAGTTACCAATCCAGCGAATCAGGGTACTCAGCTGTGTCTGCTCCTCCAGCACCTAAGAGCTCCCAGGTGCTCCTAGAATTGGGCCCTGAAACTGCACCCTTACCAAACCAAGGGCCAGGTTAGTGAGAGACTGTATTCGTGAGGACAGCAGTCATGGCCATGGAAACAACGCAAATGATCAAGATTGGCCATTGGTCGTCTGATCTTGTTAGTCCCATTTCCATGCCGTCTTGCTAAAGACCACATACCTGAGCAGCCTTAATTGCAATGCCTATTTTAAAAGTCCAACTAGGATACCCCAATTTTAGGACAAATTGTTATGTTAATTAATTAATTATTTTATTTTATTTTTCTTCCACTGGCCGTTAAAGTGAAAGGAGTGGATGACGAAGAAGAGAAAACAGCAACTTGAGCAAGGAATTTATTTTAGCTTCTAACTCAATTCTTCTTTGGGGAAGGGTTGCGTTACTTCCACTTAGGAACGTACGGAAATTTGTTTTCGGTAGCAAATCATCTTTGTGTGAATTAAAACCTGCTGCAATTTCAATTAATTTAACTGTCACATTATTTTCGACATTTGCTAGGCTCCACACAAACAGGGCCTGTGATGACTCCAAACAACCCTCACTCTTTGCCAAGGAGGCCATCTCCGGAGCATGGACAACAGGGGCTTTTTTCAAGTCGAGTAGCGTCATTACCCAGGGAAGGAAGCCCCGATAAAACAGGTCAATACCTAAAGCTGGAATATCCTAACGGAGTCATCATTCATGATACGCGCAACCAAGGACGCATTCCCAAGTAAGAACGTGGATTCTTGTATATGATTGGCCTTAATTGGTTCTTGTTTGAGTGACAAAAGTATTGTGTTTGTTTGTTTGTGTGTTTGCTGAGTCCTTTGTCAATATGATTAAAACTCTTGCCACCAAACAGAGCGGGCATTTTTATTTTCTCGGAGCAGTAGGGATCCTGTGATGTGTTTTCCACGCGTGGCACCTATTGGCAAACTTTTGCTTAGCATTTTAATCGGTTCATTGTGTTATTGGCGTTTTATTGACTGGGATGATGTGATTACTTTGCAAACCTTCATACAAGACTTCTCCAGTGATTAATTTAAGCTAAGACTTTATTGAATATTTATTTATTATCTTGTCACAGCCATGTTATGTACCAAGCGGCATTGGAACTGAATGGCACAAGTCGAAACTATTACAATTCACCTGGGAAAAGTACAGCGACAGATTACATTGAAGTGGTGAGTCACATGGCTTCATTTAATTGACGTTAAATTCATCACAAATAGATGAGCTTTGGAACTGGTGCCTTAAAGGTTAGCGGGGTGCCAGATGCCATAAGCCATAGGGAGGTATCCATGGCAACCCTGGAAAGCGAGAACCACCCAAACGAGCGTCCGCTAACCGGCACCGTCACACTGAAAGAATTCAGTGGAAGCAACTTACCTGAAAGAATACTTACCCTGACAACCAAACACAGTAGCGGGAGGGAGGAGAGGGTGCAAGAATCCGCAACGATTCGCAAGCGATAGCTGTGCTTTTGATCCGCAAAGATCAGCTGCTAACACTGCACGTGTAAAGCAATGAACCTTGAAACCCTGCACAACCCCTGAAGGCCACCCCGCAGGTCACCCACTGTCGATGGAGAAGACCGCTGGCTGTATAAGCTCAAGTTTAACTTTGCCTAAATGATATTTAGCCACATCTAACAGTTCTTATAGTAGATGGATCTTTCAGGTGTAGTACCGCTGTAGTATTTTCAGTGGAGATGTGTAGTAGCCCGAGCTCGAAGCTCTGTTTCAGTCCAAAAGTATGATGTTTTTTTTTAAGTTAAAACCCAACCTTTAAAAATCGTTCCCCTTTTTAGGCCAGAAGAGAAAAACGTAGATCTGTCCCCTATTCCAGCTCAAAGTGATCAAATTCTACTCCTTCTTTAAACCAAAATTGCTCAAAATCATACTTGTCGGGGCCTCACCTACATATAGATATATGCCTTATTTAGTTAAAAGATTCCAACCCCACCCCCCCCCCCCCCCCCTCCTCCTCCTTTCTTTTTCTATGCTCGGAAGGTCAGGGTCATGTGGTAATGTGCTTGAAAAGAAAGATGTCAACGTTTTCCTCTACCATTACCTTGTAGGTCTCAGGTCCATCCAAGAGAGGAGACCCTCCTCCGTATTACTATCCCAGCCCGGCGCAAACGATAAATCCAAGCAGTAAATCGACTGTTCTTTAGCTTGCGCAAGAGAGAAGTACCAGATGTCCAAGAGAATGGAATCTCCTTCATGATAACCCTTTCCCAAACGAAACCACCTGTGATTCACCCAGGGTAGCTCATTTGCGAGATTTCAGCTCAGACCAACAGTCTTCCAAGAGAGTAAATGTGATTAAACCTAATTAGGTCGTAATCGCTTGAGCTCTTTCCAGATTACAGCAAAGAGTTGACCAGGGAGACCGTGCTCAAAAGATAGCCTTGTTTTAAAAATCCTTTAGTTCCCATCACTGATTACCTACCTTTTTATATCAAATCCAAAGGGGAGGGGATAGGGATCAAAGAGCTGATCAGTGGGCCAATTTGCATGATACAACTTTCTAATGCAATTTCCTCGCGCTATGTTTACAACGTGAACAGGTCTTTTTCTTCGAGTTGAACTGAAACCAGCTTGTAGTGGTCACCGGGTTCACACGATCATGGAATGTCATGGAATGTGAAATTATTTCAGATTTAATTTTATTGCCTTAAATTGTGTTGATCTCAGTGAGGTTTGCGAAGACAAGGTGTGTAGGAAAAATATTTCAGATATGTTTTCTGAAAGCTATGTTACCTACCAGTACTTGCCACATCTAGAAATGGTTTTGCCTCCAGTGCATTCATCACATTCGAGAATAAAAATTAACGATAATGGGGTCGAACAACGTTTTGATGACTCCTTGTCACCATGACCACATTCAAAGGAAACGGAATAGCGTGAGTTAATTACTACAATAACGTCACAGCTCTAGAAAAGTTCATAAATTTCCAAGAATTCCCTGTAAAAATGCGGCTTTACCAGCCTCGTTCCCAGTCGTTCTCAGCGAAATATCAATTGTGACGTGACCCGACGAGCTCGGCGGGAAAATTCGCCTATCGCGTTCGTTCCAAGCCTCCCTCAGTCACTGGATAGCGATCAAGGCCTGGGGACGAGGCTGCGTCTTTATTATACTTATTCAGCGATTACTTCACAGGATCTGGAATGACTGTGGCTACAAGTTCGCCTGTCACAGCACAGGTAGCGAAAGCTTGAGTTATGACTGAAAATTAATACAATTTTATGAAATAAACAGTGTTTCTTTGTTTATATGTTGGGCAAGAACGTCATGCTAGCCCATATATAAGGCACAAATAACATTACAATCCTATATTAATATATACACCAACTGATTAACGCACCTACCTCTACTAACACACACTTTCCTTCACTTGTACTCACTTTCCTTCATTTGTACTCACTTCCCTTCCTTTGTATTCACTTCCCTTCACTTGTACTCACTTACCTTCACATTAGTGCCTTATATGTGGGCTAGCATGACGTTCTTACCCTATATGTGGGCTAGCATGACGTTCTGGCCATATGTTGCGTACTTGCTATCTAGGGCAAAAAGTCGCTCTCCGAGCGAGAATAATCGTCTTTCTAACTTTTACTCCTAATTAGTATTATAATTATGAAAGGTGATAGACAATTCACCCGCACCAAGCATTTAAATGATCTATATTTCTTGAAATGCGCCATTTCCACTCATAATTTCCTCAGACCTGAATGAATCCATAGTCGAAAAACAACTATACGCCGGAAAAGTTCCACACTTCCCAACATTTGTCACCATAAACTGCAATATTTTGAGCTTCTTGTCCCTGAAATCAAATGTCGGTATACGACCGCCGACCTCTGCGCACAAATAGATGCAAATATGCTAAATAAATCGGACAAGACAAAATCTGCTGTGTCGGGGAGGCGTGCACGGTGAGCAAGAACAAATACAAACATTCATGTTTCAAACATGAAACGTGGCACCCCAACACAGTAGCTTTTGCCATGTTCGCGTTATTGTGCGAATTGTCCAATAAGACCAGAACAGCGGCATGAAATTAGCATATTTGCATACATTTGTGCACAGAGGTCGGCAGTCGAATGCCGACATTTTATTTCTTATGCAAGAAGCTCAAAATATTGCTGTTTTAAGGTGACAAACGTTGGGAAAGATGGAACTTTTCCGGAGTATAGTCGTTTTTCGACGATGGATTTATTCAGGTTTGAGGAAATTATGAGTGGAAATGGCGTATTTCAAGAAATATAGATCATTTAAATGCTTGGTGCGGGGGAATTGGGTATCACCTTTCATAATTACAATACTAATTAGGAGCAAAAATTAGAAAGACGATTATTCTCGCTCGGAGAGCGAATTTTTGCCCTAGATAGCAAGTACGTAAGATATAAACAAAGAAATACTGTTTATTTCATAACATTTTATTAATTTTCAGTCATAATTCAAGCTTTGGTCACCTGTGGTGACAGTTGTAAGCAAAAGTTGTACCATGTAAATCGGCCCAAAACGTCTTGGCTTAGACCCGTCGAAATTCGAGTAGTCCAGTACCTCTTGTGAACCTCTAATTTCAGAGGCATTCAGAGGCATTGCTCATTGTCTTCAGGGATAGGGGCATTGTTTGTGCCCTTATCTTATTGTTCTTATGGCCAATCATGTGAGATGTTCAATGAGGTGCTGGTCGACTCCGAAATTCTCCCAGTGAGGATTGCAGAAAAATAATGATAAAGAGTGAGGGGAATCTTTAATTCTGACGTCGTCTTTAATGGTTAAAAATTTCTAGCTTCTTAATTTGCCATTATTTAGATCATGGTCCCTAGGTTACGTTTATCAGACATATCTTAAACAGAGCTTTGTGTTTTAAATTCATGCGTTGTCTTATCTCATGATATGAAAATTACATTTCGCTTTATCAAAGGTTTTTAAAACTTGTAATGCTTTTTTTTGCGTAAAGGGCGCACTTCAAAAAAGCTTAATGGTTCCAAACATTAAAGCTTCTAAAATGAAGACAGATTTTTAACAACTATTTTTATTTTGACGAGTTCCCGTTGTACAGCTTTTGGAACAGATTTTTATGCTGCTATTTAACTTCTCTCCTTATTTTGCCTTAATACCCGGTGCAGCTGTTTGTTGCGACTGTCATAAAGTCTTTTCGCGATTGGTTTTGTCCTGCTTGGTTGAAATAGTCACAGTTTTCTCAAGCTACTCTTATGATCCTGGTTGCGACGAGGAATATTATACCATTGGCTTGGGAGACCTGTGAAATAACAGCATCTTTTCGCTGCGTATGCGACGGCAAGCTGTTGTTGGCAAGGTCAGCGATCGGACTTGAAGAAAGCGAACACAACCAATCAAAAACAAAATAATAGCTCTCTGATAGCTCAGGGAGATACATTTGTGTTGTTTAGAGATGTTGTAGTTACCGATAAAGAAGTGGACATCGGACAAATGCTGTTAAAGACGAATCGTATAACTTTCCACTAAAATTTTGAAAACAATGCAAAAAAAAAACGTTCTCTGTAAATATACTTCTGCTTTAACTACAAGTGACTGTATTTTAATGCTTGGAAATGGAAAAATTATCTCTCTTCAGAAATATGCTGAGGATTTCAAACTGGTTCTTATTTCTTATTAAAGGTTTTTTTTTCTGAGAAATTGTAACCACCGAGGCTAAGGGTGTGTTTGAATAACGGGAAGAACAACAAGACATCACGTCTTTGATACACATTTGTCGCACTTAAAAACTCTTAAAACGATATAAACACTTAAAATTGCGGTATTTGAGGCTCGAGGAGCGAAATAATTACCGGAATACCGCAATTTTAACAGTGTTTATATCGTTTTAGAGTTTTTAATTGTGTAGAATGTGTATCAAAGACGTGATGTCTTGTTGTTCTTCCTAAGATTTTATTTTTGACTGTCTTACGTGTGTACAATACTCCCGGAGAGGGATGGGGCGAATCTTAAGTGGACGAATCATAAGTGACGGGAGTCTTGACGTACATTTTGGGGTTTTTTCTCTACTTATTATGCCCCATTCAGACCAACAAAACATGTTTAATTAAACAGTGTTAACAACATGAAAATCAATAACAGAAAAATGAAACACTGGCTTTTACATTGGATTCAAGTAAGTTTTAACTTGTGCTTTCATTTGCGGTAAATTTGTAGTCGACAAAAATCAGTAAACATTTATGAAGGAAAACAATTTTAAACTGTGTCTAACTAAACAGCTTTTAAACATGTTTGAGCTTTGATGTGAATGGAGCAGTAGTGTCGATTGTAATCGTTGTTTCTGTCATGCGTGACGACCAAAATTGCCCCTTTTTTGCTAAGAAGTATTGCGTTACCTTGTAGATTAGATAGACGACAACATATTCTAGTCCTTGCAAAAAGGAGCCTTTTTACATGGTCAACAAAAAGTGTAAAAATCGTTTTGTTCTGTTGCATCTTGCGGGTAAAAACAAATAGCCACGCCCACAAAGTAAGAGTGGGGAACACCCCTGTCACTTTCTATGGAAAACCCCTTACTCCTCCCGGAGCAATACTCTCTTTAATTTAAGCACCGTCCTTACGTTGTTGTTAAAATGCCTAAGTTATATATTGAAACAATTGTAGTAGAAGCTGCTTTTAAACTTAAAGGATACAGAAAGCTTTTATTTTATTCATACCACGGTTTTAAGTAGTTTGCCTGTTGTAAAATGTAAACGAGGCAAGAAAATAAAAGGTGTGGAGTTTGCTACCCTTCTTGTTGAGTTCTGTTCTGTGGTTAAAAGTATATTATTTGGATTTAGTAAATGATTACTGCTTCGGGTTGGGCAGTGGATTAGGATTCGCACGGGAGGGGGGTTGCGGTAGAACGTTTTTCGTGCGATTCAGCTAACTTATCCGTAAAGTTGATGACGTTTCTGTCGTTGGAGGTAAATTCAATAATCAGTACCAAAAAGATCGTCCCTTAAATTCTCAATCTCGATCATTCGGTGACGTCACGAAATGTCGCACCAAGTCGTGTGAGCGAGAAGAGAAGGCCCGGCTACTAGGCTGGTTATCAGCGAATAATCTTGCCTTTTTCCTTGTAAAAAAAACTGGATTTCAAATCAAGTGCCACGGCCTTCAAAGGTTTTTCCGCTAAGTAATAGTGTTGTACAAAAATATGGCGAAAAATCGACATAAGAAAATTAGCATTTAGTAAAACAATTGTTCCATTCGTGCTTGTTGAATATGAGGTGATTATACCAGTGCTTTCGCGTGATGGGAGGTCTGTCTGATGGTGTGTAAAATAATTTTTCCTTCATTATTGCCAAGGAAGGATTTGCGATCGCCCTTCTCACCAGTTTGTGCTCTCTCCTTGGTCTCATCTCAATATCTTTTCTTGCCGCGCCATCTTTTTTATGTTTTTCATAGTCTGAACGCCTGTAACAGTTTCATTGCAAGGTGGATGAATGATTTGCATCCGGGAAACACTGGTTGACGTTTCGAAAGTTCTTAGCCAGAGCGAACCGGTTAAACTTGATAGTGTTGGAATCTCGCTGATTGCCATCCTTTAATAATTTTATCAGATTATTTCAGTTCAAACTTGTGTCAATTATTCCAAACCTTTTTTCAAAATTACATTTGCTTTTTCTACCCCTCCCTTGCGAACCCCCCCCCCCAAAAAAAAAACACTTCCAACCCGAAATCATTGCCAGAATTAATTCACAGTTTTTTCTAGTTCTCAAAGCTCAATAGACAATGAAAGAAAAAATGGAATCAGTGTCTTACACTTTTCTTTTGTGAATGAATGAATGAATGAATGAATGAATGAATGAATGAATGAATGATGAATGAATGAATGAATGAATGAATGGATGGATGGATGGATGGATGAATGAATGAATGAATGAATGAATGAATGAATGAATGAATGAATGAATGAATGAATGAATGAATGAATAACTTTATTAAGTTATTTTATTAAGTTAAATTACTTTATTATGTCAGGGTGGGTATTTAGCTTATGACAGCTAATTGGGGACACTCTACTACCTAAAATAAATTAAAATTTACAATATACATTTAAAAATTAGAATATTTTACTATATTAAAATTAGGGGAAATAAATAAGAATAGGAATAGGTCGTTTAAAAAGCGGTTTCTAAATTCACAAATACATTATTATACTTAACTAAGAAACAATTACAAGATAAAATAAAGGAAGTGATAAGTAGATACATAAATAAATTGTCAGATCTCAAGTAGCACATATGGTGCAATAAGAATACGCGTCGTAGAGAGAATAGCCTTTGTTCGAGTTTCTGAAAAGTTCCATTATGTAGTCAGGTGCAAGGCCATTTTTTACTTTGAACATTAAGATTGCGATGTCCTGAAGCTGTCTGTTGTAAAGGGAGGGTAGTTTTGCACGGCTTAGAAGAACATCTTAAGTATCTGTCTTGGAGTTAAAAATAGCTCTTAGCGCGCGTTCTTGTACTCTTTCGAGTTTACGCCCGGTCAGACACTTTGCAGAAGTGCCAAACTGTATGGCAGTATGTTAGATTCGGTATTATTGCAGTTAGATTTAAGTGGAGCTTGGTCTCACATGAGATGAGGTTTCTGAGTCTTGCTAACACACCCACTTTTTGGCTGGCTTTCTTACATGTGTCGCTGATATGATCGCTGAAAGAGAGTTCGTCATCCATATTTATTCCAAGTATCTTCAGATTCTTCGTTGGTCTGATTTGTTAGTCATCGATTTTCAGGGTACACGTGTCCGTTGCGTTGTTGTCACCCCATTGAGGCGCTATGACTAAGATTTGGTATTTGTTCGGGTTAGCTTGGGGAGGGTTATCCTTGTACCATTGTGAAACGTTTTCTGTTTCTTTCTTGAGGGAGGAAGCTACAGTCACGATACTTGTTCCGTTGAAATATATCTGGTGGTCGTCAGCGTACATGCATGAACAAATTGCTGGTTTGCACGTTAAGAGATAAGTCATTTTGGAACAGGTTCCAAAGTAGCGGTCTAAACGTGAGCCTTGAGGACATCCCCTTGACTGGTCTTTCCATGAGCTCGTGACACCATTTATTGTGACTCGATTTTTTCTTTCTTGAAAGTAGGAACGCATAAGCTAAGATACATGAGAGAACCCGTACGCCTCAAGTTTCCTTATCATGAGAGCATGATGTAGAGAGTCAAAAGCTTTGCTCATGTCCGTAGACAAGACTGCCCACATTCCTTGTTGTCCACGGCCTTTTTCCAGTCCTCCGTTACGCGTATGAGGTTAGTCTCGCAGCTATGCATTTTTCTGTAGGCTGACATTTTGCTGTACATCTGTGAGTCAATGTTATCACTAATCTGCTTACTGAGCAGAGATTCGAACACTTTAGCTACTGAGTTTAAAACTGTTATGGGCCTGTAGTTAGTTTTGTTAGCCCTGTCGTCCTTTTTAAAGACTGGGGTCCATACTCCCATCTTCCAACAGCTTGGCCACTGTCCACTGCGATGTGTGTGCCGACCTTTAGTGCAAATATAAAGGTGAGAGAAAAATTTATTGTCCACACTTGTTTTTGTAATATTTGCAAAATATGAGTGTACGGAACGTTAGAATTATCATCTTGAAAATATTTTTATTAATCTCAATTCGTTATGTTTTCCTCAGGGTTGACTGTAATCAAGAAGAAACCTCGAAACTATCAAAATAACATGTGGCTGGTGTTTTAAGATACAAAGACTTCGCTTCAGCATTCGCGCCAATGAAGGCCTGAAAATTTTTATGACTATTTTTGCAACCTACAGCCAAGGTAATTATATCTCGAAATTTATTTTGTCTCATTGAGAGGAAATAGTTCAACTATTATTAATCATTAATTTCCTTGGGCCATTTTAACTTTGAACTTTACAAAAATGTATTTGGCTTTGGTGTTCAGATTCAGGATTCGTTATATCGGGGTTCCACTGAAGTTGTATTCAGTTCTTCAAATATATAAAGAGCCAAAGTATTTCTTGTTTCTCTTTCTCTCTTCTCTTAACGCAAGACGTTACTTTTTTGGCCCTGTCTAACTAAAACTCGGCGACACAAAAGGAAAAACGTTAAACAGTAGTTTAGAGCTTGTAAACCTTTTGGTAAGTAAAACTAAATTGGCTTAGCGGTCATGCAATTTTAGGAGAATTTTATAACGCTGGATGTTTATTACTTGTACTCCTCAAGTCATTCTTAAGAAGTTTGTAATTTTTTGGCAATAATCCCTTACTCTCGTCTTCTAAATCTGATATTTTAGGTAGAGTAGTCGAAGTAGAAGCCTTACTGGAAGACATCGTTAACTTCTTCATTATCTTCTCTATGGAAAAGACAAAGACAGTGCAAGACAGCAATCTCAGAGAGAGACAAAGTTGGTGTTGGTATCGTACGCTTTTGTTTGGCTTTATTGAAGACGAGAATTTAATACGCTCTAAATGGTCCCTCTGCTTTATTATGTAGTGGTGCTTCTTTTCAATTGGTTGGCTGTTATCATCATCATCACAGTACTACACTAAGGCCGCAGGCAACGTCTCTGACAACCTGTTATCGGCGTCTTTTTAAATTTAATATAAATAAATGCGCACCCCTTCACCAAAGGTGTAGTGAACGAATTTTGTAATGCGTGCCCATGTGCCATTTTGTAATACCTATTATAACCATTAGGTCTGGTTTCGACGTATTTTACAACCTCTTTTGAAGGAAAATAGATTACCGGACTGAGACATAGAGACAGATTTGTGAGCAAGAACCTGGTGATGTGTTATGGTCTCGTAGTAGTGAACGTGATAAAGGCAATGCATTGACGGTTTAGGATGTAAGAAGGAAGTGGAAGACGCCATGGCAGAGACAGTCAGAGAGCTTTATCATACGTGCAACTTGGTGACTCCGTGAAATGAATACTACTCCCTTCACTTCTACATTTGAAAAACCTGTTATTTTATTCTCTTCTTTATTTAAAATTGTTATTAGGCAGTTGTTGTTTTTGTTTGTGTTGGTGTGTGTATTTTTTTGTTTTTGTTTTTGTTTTATGGCCTGTGTGCGCGTCAGGGTGAGAAAGAACGCAAGCGCGCGCGAAGCTGGCACTGCGCAAACTTGAGCTTTGGTATTTTTATTGGGCGCTTATATCAGTGCTCAGAACTAAAAACGTTCTAATAGAGCAGTTTTCAATTGAGTATCGAAAGTAATGTTTTTGGTTTTGCTTTGCTACGCTTTTAGCTGATTGGTTAAAATTAAAGAGCTCGCGCCACTTTCTCAACCAATCAAAAGTGAAACCAAAACCAATCTTGAGTTGCTCGTTTTCCTGCAATTAACGCCGATTACTGGTATTTGCGCTTATTTCTGATTGGTTCATTTTGTTTTTTGTTTCTGTTGTGACTGGTAAGAGTTAGTACTTTGGTTCTGGTTTTCCGACACTCAATGAAAACCGCTCTAAAACTTTCTGGTCAATGACATCATTGATTGTTTTGCCAAGTTTTTTTGCTTAGAACCTCTTTGTAGGTCTTCAGTCGACCAATGATTGACTTCATTATAAACAGTAGCAATACTCTCGGTTGCTTCATGCTACAGAAACCGGGATAAGCTCAGGCTGTGTGGGCCTTCTTGGCTCGTTCGCGACTTTACCTTTACCTACCGCATAATGAACCTCGGGAAGGCAGAATTTCATATGAAAAGAGTTAAGAAAGGAGAATTAAAGAGGAAAAGCTCAATTTGTTCCTTTATTTTGCCTTTAAAAAATCTAACGTGAAGCTGTGTGAACCCAAGAACCCAGCGCTCTTTGTCGCCTATCCTTTTCAGGAGAGATCATGTTTGTCCTTTTTCTAATAATTTTGTGACGTTCTGATCTACCAGCAAGCAGACGGAGAAGCAAAACGAGGGCCCTCTTTAAGAAGACAAGTTTCAAGAAACCCGCGCCTTGCAGACACGTTAGACCAGACTACCACCACAGGTATGATGCACTGAAAATCACTGCGGGCGTGACCCAAACTGGTCCCGTCCCGTACATTTTCCTTAAAATTATTTCGTAGGTTATGGCTGTAGTTCTAACGGGTATGCAACTAAAGAAAGCAGAGTTCTAAAAGCGAACTGTTATGTCCATTACTCCTTCTATTGAAGCCTTGTGAATTATGCCTCGTTATTTAAGTGCCATACGAAGCGAGCGTCAGTACACGAAAGAAATACGTACGACGCGAGCGAATAGAAGAAGATAATAGAAGAAGGAGAAGAATAGAATAGAAGAAGATAATATGTCTATTACTCGTTCTATAAGCATCGCGTAAACTGATAACAGAGTTATGGACATATTATCTTCTTCTATTTCGTGTATCACGCTCGCTTCGTATGGCACTTAAATAACGAGGCATAATTCACAAGGCCACTCATGTCCAATACTGCCGCACTGATACGGACCGTTATTTGCAGTTGACGGTCCGTACGTTTCGCACGGACCGTTATTATTATTATTATTATTATTATTATTATTATAGTTATTATTATTATTATTATTATTATTATTATTATTATTATTATTATTATTATTATTATTTACCGGTAACACCTACCCTTCGAAGCCGACGATTGATGGCGTGGGGTCAGCTAAATAATTATTATTGCTTACGGACCGTTATTAGCAGTTGACGGTCCGTATGTTTCGCACAGACCGTCATTCTTACTTACAGTCCGAATACAGAACGTGCATCTCTTTATCGCGCCAGGGTCAACTGTTGACGGTCCGTACATTTCGCACGGACCGTCATCATTGTGTACGGACCGTCATTTGCGGTTTACGGTCCGTACGTTTCGCACAGACCGTCATCCTACAGACCGTCATTTACGATTCACGATCCGTATGTAGAGGTATAAATAGTCTATACAAGTATGATTGAGCCTCGTTATTTAAACGTAAGTACGAAGCGAGCGAGATACACCAAAGAGGTCGAAAGAGAAGACGGTAATATGTCTATTACTCGTTCTATGAACGTTGCACAAACTAATAACAGAGTTCTAAAAGCAAACTTTTATGTCGATTATTCCTTCTATTGAAGCCTTGTGAAACTGTTCAGGGAAAGGCAGACGATATCATGTCTATTACTCGTTCGATAAGCGTCGCGCAAACTGATAACAGAGTTGTAAAAGCGAACTGTTATGTCCATTACTCCTTCTATTGAAGCCTTGTGAAACTGTTCAAGGGAAGGCAACCATGATTATGCCACGTTATTTAAGAGCCATACGAAGCGAGCGTGATACGCGAAAGAAATACGTACGACGCGAGCGAGGTACACGAATAGAAGGAGATAATACTGTCTATTACTCGCGTAAACTGATAACAGAGTTCTAACTGTTATGTCCATTACTCCTTCTATTGAATCCCTGTGAGTTATGCCTCGTTATTTAAGTGCCATATCTATCAAACAAATATTCATACTATCAATTCAGGCAACCAACCGACCGCAAACGATCGATGAATAGGAATTATTTTCATGCGTATTCTCCCTTCCATTACGATCTGTTTAAACACGAACACGATTGTAAATGTAGTATTCTGCCTTCGTTCCACACTTTCAACTCGATAAAGCCCTGCCGCACACAAACAATACAAAATGTTTCATGCGAATTCTGCCTTCAATCGCGTAGTCCCGCTAGTCCTCTACACAGCCATTTTTATGTCTACAGGAGCCTTGCGTGGCGACAATAAACCAGCTGCATAGGAAACGATCAATCGCACTATTTATGAAATGTCGACTACAATGCTGCACGGGACAATTCATAAAGAATATTGCTTTCACGCGTATTCATATTCATCCCCAGACACTATATTAAAGACATTAAAGTGCTACATTAAAGTGCGCACCATCGAGCGAGACAAGTTATTTTCAGGCTTAGCAACGAATATGTGTTCCACAAACGACCACTTTTACATCTACGAACCGATATTTACGGACCATGAACTCTTCTATACGGACCGTATCTGAAGTTCACGGTCCGTTCGAACTGTACGGTCCGTAACAAGGATATCTCCCTCTCACAACGGGAATGAAGTATTCTAAGTCCCATTAATGAGATGCAATTTACGGATCGTGAACTCTTCTATACAGACCGTATCTGAAGTTCACAGTCCGTACAAACTGTATGGTCCGTAAAAAGATATCTCCCACTTACAACTAGAATGAAATACTCTTAAGTGCCACTAATGAGATGCAATGTACGGACCGTGAACTCTTCTATACGGACCGTATCTGAAGTTCACGGTCCGTACGAACTGTACGGTCCATAACAAAGATATCTCCCTCTCAAAACGGGAATGAAATATTCTAAGTCCCACTAACGAGATGCAATTTACGGACCGTTAACTCTTCTATACGGACCGTATCTGAAGTTCACGGTCCGTGCGTACTGTACGGTCCGTAAAAAGATATCTCCCACTCACAACCAGGGTGAAAGACTCTAAGTGCCACTAATGAGATGCAATTTACGGACCGTGAACTCATCTATACGGACCGTATCTGAAGTTCACGGTCCGTACAAACTGTACGGTCCGTAAAAAGATATCTCCCACTCACAACCAGAATGAAATATTCTTAAGTCCCACTAATGAGATGCAATTTACGGACCGTGAACTCTTCTATACGGACCGTATCTGAAGTTCACGGTCCGTACGAACTGTACGGTCCGTAACAAAGATATCTCCCTCTCAAAACGGGAATGAAATATTCTAAGTCCCACTAATGAGATGCAATTCACGGACCGTGAACTCTTCATGACTCTTCATGCGGACCGTATCTGAAGTTCACGGTCCGTACAAACTGTACGGTCCGTCAAACCCTCTCTACATTCCGTAGATGGGTTTCAGGGTCCGTACAAAACTCTACGGACCGAAACCATAGTCTCACGGTCCGTTACAGTGCGGGTGTATTGGACAACTCTCCTGTGGCCACCTGGTTTTCATGAGATAGGACAGGTTGGTTTGGGGATAGAGAATGAAATAAGTTAAGCCACGTCCTCCTCTTAACCTTAAAGGTTTGTTCACATAAGGGACAGGCGGCCCTCATGCAATACAGTGCTTCTTTCTCACAGGATGTAGTAAAAAAGATTGAAGGCGTTCAAACGAACAGGGAGGACAGACCACTACAAAGAGTCGAGATCACTCAGAGCGGAGTAATAGACGTTCCAGAACCGTATGAAGTTTCAAAGGACGGAGTAACTGCTTAAAATACTGTTTATTGCATTCTTGCTTTTTAAAATTTTACATTTTAACTTTAGAAACTGTCAACTTTTTTTCCTTTAAAGAACCATTACATACAATTGAAAACAAACAGAACCTTTAAAAAATTAAAAACTATCTCGCGCCCATCCCCCCCATCTACAATTACTACGAATCTCTTAGATCGTGTTGGTGCAGAGTGATTGTATCATGATTACACGATATTTCTTGTTATTAAAGAAGACCTTAAAAATACATTTAATAAACAAAATTACTCTTTGCGACTTGATGTGATCATTTTTGATCCACGATCTTTTTGACAAAACTGAAAATTGTCGGAGTCTTCTTATAATCACAGTTTATGTGACATCCACGTGACCAATTTGCCTTGTTTGAGGGTGATCGCGCTGGGATACCGGTTACCGCTGACCTCCAATCTTTTCAGGAATATTTCTCCTGAGGTGGACAAAATTTCAAATTTCTCTGACTCTCGATCATTTTTACGGGTCAGGGCGCATTGTAAAGTCCCTATGGCAAAAGGTGTATAAAAAGGAACTTTATATGGGCAAATAAATTTGGGATCAAATGAAAGGGTAGCATTTGGTGCCGAGTAGGATTGGCCCGAGAGAGCAAAAGGGATGTGCCACAATACCATGTGAAAGGCGTAGTGCGAAGTGCACCACGGGAGACCATCAAGTCCGTACCCAGCTCCAGAGTAGAGTCCGTGGAAGTTCCATTCATCGTTGAGGCTAGAACGCACGTGATCAATAGCTTTCTCTGCTTGCCGTAAGGCGTTTTGAGGGTCGAAACCTGAAATAAGTATCAGATCAGAGAATCGAGAGTTTAAGTGTTACGTCCGTTTTGAACACTACCACTTGGATAAAGAGGGTTTTGCAAAACACGACTGGACTCGCAGCATGATTTTTGGTGCATTTGCCAAAAAAGATATTAAAACGTCTCAACAATTGCAACCATCGCCACCCTCAAATTGTGTGTTCTATGAAATGGTTTCTTCCCTATTTTCAAGTTTAAACTAATTCTGAATTTTTTTAATTTTTTTGAAGGGTTTCAATGTCGTAAAATAAATCCCTCGATTGCCTTTCAGTAGGGTGACAGCTTACCTAAATGAATCTGCAGAGCTGTCCAATCAGGACTGCCCCCCATCCAGATGGACTCATGCAGCCCCACCAGTTGGTTTAGCTTAGCGGTGCTGATATCCTTAGGACATGAGCCCACGCTCTTGTTTGTCGGGTGCTCAGTGGCCATCACTCGTAAACCGTACGGGGTGTCGTTGATTTCAAGTTCCTTCGTTAGATGTGATTTTAACCTAGACCGGGCAACAACAGCTTGTTGAATAAATTGTATGTTTTTTATGTATGTTTAAGCTGTTGTTATTGGGTAAGGATCGGGGAAAAAATAGCTGTATGTGTATGTATAAACAAATTTTCCAAGCAAAAAGAGGGAGAGAGGGAGGGAAAGAGAGAGAGAGAGAGAGAGAGAGAGAGAGAGAGAGAGAGAGAGAGAGAGAGAGAGAGAGAGAGAGAGAGAGAGAGAGAGAGAGAGAGAGAGAGAGAGGGGGGGGGGGGTGGGAGAGGGGGGAGGGAGAGGGGTATTCATTTTTTTTTCTTACCGTTAATGAAGGGTTGTTAGTTTTATGGTGTTTGTTTGGGTATATTTATCCAATTTGACTTTCATCATCTTTATTTGCCATTTTCTGGCCCGAAAAGCACACTAGCAAAACATCAATTTGTCATAAAAAAGTATGAGAGGTCCTCACCTGCTAGGATCGTCGAGGTGTCCTAAGCCGAGAGTGTAGGCCCACACCTGTGCATATAGTGAATCACTCATAAGCCACGACGGCGAACCTTTTTGTTCATCCCACCAAGCGTGATAGTAACCGTCTTCTTCGCTCCACAGTTCTTTGAAGATTCTATAACTGGCAAAATCTTTGGCAATGTTAACTTCCTTCAGCAAAGCTGAGTCATTCATAATCTTACACAGCTCTTGGGCCGCGCGCAGAGCTAATACATACATAAAACTGTTGAAGGTAGTGTGATCGTAGATGTCTAGACGTAGTATATCATACGTGCACTGTTGTCTGTAAGGCAAGCCAGTTCCTTTCGTGCCCCCGTCAATCAACCAGTCGACTGCTTTGACAACGTGCGGCCACATGTCTTTCAGGAATTGGCTGTTATTGGTCCACAGGTAAATGTGGAAAGTTTCGATTACGAAGACCGTGGTGACGTCACCCATGATGCGTTGAATCGGCGGGGCACTGTGGAGAAAATGATACAGTGGCAGTTATAAAGCAATTGGAGAGGCCATCAAAAGAGCCTGCAAAAATTACTAATTGGGAAATAAACATTTACTAATTTGAAATTTTGCAAGAGTGGTGGAAAACATTTTACTTGAATTTGGAGGCTTGAGTAGTAACTGCCTCTCCACTTCCTTATTACATGAAATTCTCGCTACACGTTTATATCTCGCGATTTTGCGAAAATGTTGTATCTAAAATCACTCAAATTTCGCGATTTTACCGACGTTACAAGTTTGATTATTTCCTTGACATTGAAGTGAGGTAAAATGACTTTATTAAAAAACATCAACACTAACAAAAACACGACCTTATTACGTCAACAGTAACAACAAAACAGTTCTCAGAAGCTGTTCATGTTTAATATACTTGTTACGTTCTACTTGGTCTTGAGCGGATATTTATTATTATCCTTCTCATGGAACGTGCTAAAGGACTCTGAAGAAAAATGATGCCATTTAACTTCTCGTACTATTTAAGTCTGATGAGTCATTTGTGTAAATAAATGTCTTGGTATGGATCAACAGGCGGCAATTCTTCGTCCCCAGTTACCGCGTCTTTTATTCCCGCTTTCCGTTCCATCCTTTCAAAATATGAACCTGGAGTGAGGAGAAATGGACAGAAATTCGAAGTATGAAGAAGGAGCCAGTGAACCGACAGTTTGATGACTGCACCAAAAAGTGTTGTTTGAAGTGGACGTGGAAGGCAGCAGTTATGATGAGGACCAAGAAATTGCCTCAGTATAGTTTAAAACTTCCTTTTGCAAACGTTTTTTGGTAATAAATTCATCCTTTCTTTAATTATGGAAATAATGACGTTCACTTAATTTCCCTTCATCTTATGTTCGCGACACTTTAATTTCGCGATTTTTTTTAAATCACGAAAATCGCGAAATTAAAGTGTCGCGTAAATTTCATGTTATGAGGTAAACTGTAAATGGTTTGAACCCAGAAGTCATATCATAAGTCGGGAAGATATGATCGTCCGGGTGAGTGTAGCCTTGAGGAGAACTGTTTGAGATGACATTGACTGTCGTTTCGACCTGACCTGAGCGGAAGCTAAGTCATCATCAGAGTCAAGTGAATTGTGAATCGTCAATAGTCTACAGCCTGGTTGTTCACCTGGCTGGATGACCGATACCATGTCTAACATCGTGACTTCGTCCACCAGTCAGGTGAACAACCAGAGACATAACATCTGCTGACGATTCACAATTAACTTGATTCTGATGATGACTTTCGCTCAGGTTGTCGAAAATTTAGTCAATGTCATCACAAACAGTCCTTCTCAGGACTACACTCACCCGGACGATCATACTTCAGCGACTTGCAGTATTAATAGCCTTGTTCAGGATCATGCACACCTGTCAAGTTTACTTGTGGGGGAAATACAGCCCGTAGCCAGCGTTTCCAGAATATGGCCATCTTGACTCTGGTATTTGGCCCAGGCTTGCATCACATTCTCAACCAGGTCAGGGTAAAACAAAACATAAGGAATCTCTCGCTGAAAGTCATTATGAACGGAATCAATATCGATGCAGTCTAGAGCCTCAAACTGACGCCACCGCCCGTCACGAAGGTAAAGCCCACTGCGCCAGAAACTTAACCCATTTACCAGGACATCCTGTAACCACACCGGGAGGGTCTGGACCGAGTCACTCTCGCTGTCGAATAACATTGAGGCATGCCACGCGGAAATGGATTGCACAGCTGAGGTCAGGTCACGTGTTAAGTACAAAGCCGCGTCTTCGCTGGATTTGAAGAGGTTACTATAGAAATTACCAACATTCTCCGCTGAATAAAGAAAAGTGAATCAATCAATCAATCAATCAATCAATCAAGTAGAGAAGCGCGTAATTGGTCGACTAAGCAATTTATGAAGCAATGAAATTGTCACACAACTTGCAAAGAATTAACTGCAAAAACTGGCGCATACCTGTGAAATCTCTATTGGGATAAAACCAGCCTGAAACCATTGTCAGCGCTTTTTCTTCTCCAGGCCCCACGGTACGATTGACAGCCGCAGCGCCATGAAAACCATTTCCAAATGATTTCGACGATGAAAGCAGGTAACCATATTCGTCAAATTGCTTCCAAATTTGTTCAAAAGTATCGCTGACCATGAAAGAAGGACTGGCTTCCTTGTCACTCGCAATTGTGGTGTTGCCACTTTGAGGGTAGTTCCCAGGCCTGTTGAGCGTCAGCATTGAGTCATGAGCTGTCCATGTGCCCTTTTGTCCAGAAGTAGACCCCGGATGCCAGGCATGAGGAGGGACTTGACTGAACAACAGGCATGTTTTGTTGCGTCTTTCCATTTGCCATGACATGCATTTTTGGTCACCAATACAGGCTTCTGCACACTGAGTGACATTCGGACTTTTAAAGCTTTTATATGCCTTCCCAAGTCGTGCTGTGTCAGGCTGACTGCCCAGTGGTAAGTTAAGCATAAATGAAACTTGTACGAATTTTCTGGTTGGATTTTTCACGCGTAACGTAAAAGCGATGGCTGGAGTGGTTGAGGTTTTGGAATCACGTGGTTTCAAGGCCGAGAAGGCAAAAAGGTCGAGTTTGACGTCACCAAATAGCTTGTCGGCTATGGTAAACTTGGAGACCGGGTATGAACCAGAGTAACCCATCGAATCAACGCCTGTAAAAAAATACTAAGTGTCAAAATTGCCTTCAAAGCACGCACGGTTGACTTTGACAGTTAACCTGATAACCTCTTCTATTTACCGCAGAGTAACACATTCGCCACTTCAAACTAAAACTTAAAGAAAGCTCCTTGATTGTTGTGAGTGAAGTCGAACGTTCTGTAGCATGGAAGGAGTGCTAGTCCATAGCATGTTTACCCCCAGCATCTTCAGGGTTTGCTTCATGTTTTATCGGTAAACATTTATAGACCCGGATGGAGAGAGAAAATATAAAGCAAAGTTCCTCGTCCAAGGAAACAACGATCCTAAGATCGAACGTCGACGGGCTTCTTACTTAACTAACACGCCTTGACAAAGATGGAAGTTTGGACCAGAAGACGAAATTCCTGCTTGCATCAGCCAATCAAGAACCAACAGGAATGTTTGAGTTGTTACATAGTGAGAAACCTGGATTCACATATATCCTACCTACCTGGATATCTCTTGGGAGGATGGGTGCGGAGAAGTTTTGCTATGCTTAAGGTCCCAATCTGCACACGGACACCGAACACAGCTAGATCCAAAGCTGCGTAGTTCAGTTTGGCTGAGCCTGCGGGAGACTGGTTCTCAATTGTCCATTCGTGGATAGAGCCATCTGCACGGAGCTCAAACGATCCTGTCCCTAAAAAGAAAAGGTTCAATGGTGGGTTCAGAGTTCTTAAATGGATTGTGTGCGTATTGTGCGTATTGGTACTTAACCGTGTCAATACAGCCATCTTGTGTCCCTTCCGTCTCTACCGTGCTGTACTTCGATCGTGTTCATAAGACGGGCCCAGCCGAGGCCCGCGTTTTGTTCTGTAAAAGTTACATCATAGTAGGGTATTCAAGGTCACGATATGGGGGATGAAGGTCACGCGTGGGGACGAACGGGCTTATGGTTTGACCTTGGTTTTCTTTTTGACCTTGGTTTTCTTGTGCATTCCATCCACAATGCTTATAATTGCAGGTTTAGGGGACCTAGAAAGAGTTTGTTAGTCCATCAAAAATAAAATGCTTTTAGTAAACTGGCTACAGGACAGCTTAATTTTCAGTGGGATTTTAAACATTACACGGATGAAATTAATAATTTGTCAACGACAGAATATAGTATTTTTCTCATAAGGAAGACATGTACGAATGTCAGCAACTGAAAAATGACGCATATCGCAAACGCTCGAATTAGCGTCCAGCTTCAAATAAGCGCCTCCCACCCATCGAATTAGCGCCCAGCGCCCTCACTCCTTCCCCCAAGACAGAACCAATTGCTGGGTATACGGTATACGGTACATATAATTTGTATGAATATAGCATAACAGTACAGATGTCGCAGTCGCACAGGTTTTCTTCTCACTTCTCGAGGGAAGCAACGCTGTGATTGCATAGGCCCTTTATGTTGGCGATATAGAAATTGAGATTACTGGAATTTAGTGACAATGCAACAGAACGTTAAAAGCGAAGTGTAAATATGTACCACACACACAGATGTGTGTTTCTATTAAAAGATACGTTCCAGTTTTGCTTTTTTTTTTTAATGTTAAACGAAATAGACGCCTCCCTTCGAATTTAGCGTTCCCCTCTCGCCTCGAAAAGAAAATCAAAGAGAATTAAATAAGCGCTCGGGGCGCCAATTCGAGCATTTACGGTAACATTTCGAGCCTTGGACTTACTAAGGCTTTTTGAAGCCTTTTCTGGATCAAAACAGGAATGTAAATTTATTGGCTGCAATTATGAATTTACTTCGTTATGACCGTATGATTGACCAAATGAACACAAAATGCGGTTTAGCACAAGAGAGCCGGTCCAAGGTTTCCATTTCAATCCCTGATCCCACATACCTCGTTACGACTCCCTGACACTTAAGTACATAGTTACATGAAAGAAGTCAGGAAAATAAGGCCTTACCGAGGCCTCCTAAGGGAACAGCACTGCGCATCCCTGCTGGAGGTGACTGCTGCTTCTTGGGATCTCCTGAGTTCTGAAACAAGTAACTTGTCAATCCCACTGCATCCCAGCCATATCTAATGGTGGAAACATTTTCTGGCTCGGTATAAAGTGCACAGAACTGCTGCCAACCAAACGTTTGATTAGCATAGACAAAAGAGGGACCATTGCGAAACTGAATAGCGTCAAGACTCGTGATAAGGTCGCCTGACTTTCCTGAAAAAGAAAGTTAGTTAAGTACAGTTGTAAGAAAAACGCTTTTGCTTCGCAATTGCAGCTAATGCCAAGTCCCATTTATTAAGAACGCGGATACTCGCACGCGTCTCACACGCCTCTTAGCGCGTGCGCGTGCGTGTGTCTCGCTCACCAGCAGGGAGCGCGCGCTTCGCAATCCGTCAGAAGGAGGTCATCTCGGAAAAATTTTCCGATTATGAAATCCGAAGCCACCCGAGGTCGCCTTCGTGTAAACATGTATTTAAATCCTAAAATCAGCCTTCTGAACACGCAAACCGAAAAGCCTTCTAAATTAATTTCTTGTCTTTTGTTTTTAGGAGTTAGGTATAGCAAAAAAACTAACTTTTGAACTGAAGTATCATAATATTTAAAGAAGCTTTCAAACCTCCTTTTCACGGATGGCTGATTTCAACTACAACGTCGTGACATCGCTTGGCAATCTCCCGAAAGGAGGCTGTCAAACCGGAAATGGAGAGAATTTAGAGAAAGGTTCCGGTTGATTGAATTTCAGACAGACGACCGCGCAAAGGCGGGAAATTTATCTTAGTCTAGTCCAGCTTTCCAACATATTATCCAGCTTCAAAGCGTCTTGTCGCATTTAGAGGGATCGTTTTGTTTGTTTGACCGGGATTTCGTTGATGGCAAGCAGATTTAATCTACAGGCAGTCAGTTCTTTGTTTGAAGTGAAATTCACCGAAAGGTCAGGTTTGGTGAAGGATGTCAAAGCAGCAGAGTCCATTCTCAGAGAATATGAAACTGCTACAACCACTAGATTCTCTTGCTTTAAAGCAAACAAAGGTTTTGGAAATACAGGTGAGGCCTGTCAATACACTGATAGGATATTTCAAGAGATTTAAGACCTGTTGATTTGTGATGCACATGGTTCGACTTTAGCACAGAGAAGCCGGAGCTTTGTACAGTAAGACCATGTCCAAGTGACTGAAGTGGGACATACGGGACGGAAATGGGCCTGTTGATATTTATATGGAACCAGCCTGATTTGAAATGATTTAAATTTAAGAAACTGTTGGGGGAGGGGGGGCGGTTGAGTTTTAGTTAGCAGATTTAATCTATTATATTATTTTTCTTTTTGGGAGGTGGGGGTGGAGGAAGTCATTAGAAGTAGTATGGGAACGATGTTGCATTAGAAGATTGAAAGAGATAATCGCCAAGTGATTTACGGCCGAATGTAAATCCAACCTCGCTTCTAGAGTTTAAAGGGGCTTAGGGTTGTCGTTGAAGAGGTCCCTGTAATCTGCGAGTGCAGAATGCCGTGGGATAATTGTGATAAAAGATCTCCATCACTCTGGTGTGCTGAATGCGCTTCCTGCAAAGAGTGGTACCACAGGAAATGCATGCCTAAAATTCCTCACATGATTTTCAAAGGTTCAAACGCAACGTGGCTGTGCCCAAAGTGCGAGAAAGCTCTAGCTAAAGGAAAAGAAAAATGCAAGCCCAGTGAATTTTTTGAAACATTTTGAAACTGAGATATTCTATATAACTTGATTCTTGCAAGTTTAATTTTCTAATAGAATGTTTCTGTATATTGTTTCGTATAGTAAGCCATACCTCGTATAGGGTATCTCAGTTATGCATGTACAACGAATTTGTAGGTAAAGGAAGGTGAAACAATGTATTTGCAACTGAACAATGCTAATAATCACGTGTTAACTGATTAAGGATTATCAGTTCTATATAGGGCCCCTGGTTATAAACAATGAAAAGTACACAGCCTTATGGAAGAAAGTAATAAATAATACCGCATGGTCAAGTCTCAGACACAGATTCGTTGGACTGCAAAAACAGTTCGTTTTTTCTTTGATCCGTCAGATCGTACGAACTCATGCGGTGTTAGAACCAAAGACCAGGGTGAACTGGAGAGAAACGGCGTGCGCGGCTCGCGCATTTGACGATTCGCGAGGCCGGGAGCCGAGAAGTCGAAAGATAGGAAAACGTTCGACACCCTGATTTGGAAAACGAAGGGGAGGAGAAACGGGAAGTTCCAACTCCTACCCCCTCCCCCCTCCCCGTCTCAAGATTGATATGCTTCTGTTTGGTATTAAATGAAATGCAGTCTTGTTTGCCTGTAATTAAATAAATGTACACTGATGACGAAAAATTATGATATAACTTTGAAATATTTCAATTTTTTTTATAGATCTTTTTTGTAAGAAAATCGATTAATCAAGAGGAAAGCACGCTCGCTACTTCAGTTTAAAAGTTCGATTTCTTACCATACCCATCCTCGGATACCCAGGGGCAGCTAGTCGGGACGACGGGATTTTCATGGGCGAAAGTTTACAACAAGAGCGGGAGAGCCCCTGGGCACTTACTCTTACCGAACGAGTTCCAGAAGCGTTTGAAATCCCGCCTTCTGATTGGCCAGAAAAATATTTTTCTGGCCAATCAGCGAAGAGCAACAGCCGGGCGACTCTCATGTCTTCTTACACGAGGTTGTTTTCCTCATCGAACGCCGTAGTAGCGTGGCCCGTTCAACGGGAACATTTTTGAGGAGAGCTTCAGAAAAAATAAATAAATAATAAATAAACGAAGTCGAGGAAATCGCAAACTATAACGTGGCCGCAAGAAAACAAACACTCACCGGGATTTTTCACGGCGGACTTATCGAAGGTATCGTAAATTTTTAGAGCTAGCGACTTCCCCGTTCTCAAGTGTTGCATGAGGCTAATAGCTACTCGAGTAAACGATGTTACTAATTATTTCTCCTTGTTCGTTGAACTACGTCTGAAACTTTCCACGGGAATCTCCGATGCACGGGCCACGCAACTATGTCGCTCGAGCGTGGGAACCACAGTTAACCAAAGCGTAATATGACCCAATATGAGTGTTTGTATGGAACTGAAATTCGATCGAAAATAATCGCCGGTTTTTTCGCTGAAAATGCATTAAAATGGAAATACAGTTTGAAAAACATTACCTGCTATGTGTTTGCTGCGTTTTTATTGCTTTTCCGAGCTTCTAGAGGCCGATCTGGGCGATTCTCTGCTTAACGGTCGATGCGACGTCTAGTACGTGACATGACACGCTCGATCAACAGAGTTGCGTGGCCCGTGTATCAGAGATGGAAAGTTTCAGACGAAGATCAACGAAGAAGGAGAAATAATCAAAGTTACATTGGAGAAAGGGGTAGTCGCTAGCTCTAAAAATTTGCGATACCTTCGATAAGTCACCCGTGAAAAATTCCCTGTGACTTGCGGCGACGTTATAGTTTGCGATTTCCTCGACTTCGTTTATTTATTATTTATTTATTTTTTCTGAAGCTCTCCTCAAAAATGTTCCCGTTGAACGGGCCACGCTACTACGGCGTTCGATGAGGAAAACAATCTCGTGTAAGAAGACACGAGAGTCGCCCGGCTGTTGCTTTTCGCTGATTGGCCAGAAGAATATTTTTCTGGCCAATCAGAAGGCGGGATTTCAAACGCTTCTGGAACTCGTTCGGTAAGAGTAAGTGCCCAGGGGCTCTCCCGCTCTTGTTGTAAACTTTCGCCCATGAAAATCTCGTCGTCCCGACTAGCTGCCCCTGGGTCTCCGAGGATGTACCATACCTAACTCTTAAAAACAAAAGACACACATTGGATGCTTAGACGAAATTCAATCAACCGGAACCTTTCTCTTAATTCTCTCCATTTCCGGTTTGACAGCCTCCTTTCGGGAGATTGCCACGCGATGTCACGACGTTGTAGTTGAAATCAGCCACCCGTGAAAAGGAGGTTTGAAAGCTTCTTTAAATATTATGATACTTCAGTTCAAAAGTTAGTTTTTTTGCTATACCTAACTCCTAAAAACAAAAGACAAGAAATTAATTTAGAAGGCTTTTCGGTTTGCGTGTTCAGAAGGCTGATTTTAGGATTTAAATACATGTTTACACGAAGGCGACCTCGGGTGGCTTCGGATTTCATAATCGGAAAATTTTTCCGAGATGACCTCCTTCTTACGGATTGCGAAGCGTGCGCTCCCACCAGCAGCACTCGCTCTCTCACTCAAGATGGAGAAGGATGACTCAATGGGAAAAGGCGACAGACTAATTAAAACCAATCTGGCGAACTTATTTGGCCTGTGGGGTGAAACATCAAGCGAAGCAAGCGGGCCGAGCTTCGCGTCAAACGCAGACATGATGGCCACCAGACATATAAAGCTGTGCCAAGTAGGCCCCAGTCCACTAGGGAAAGTGTGGCAGTTTTATTTGTTTTTTCAGCCCACAAGCAAATAATCAATCACTGAAGGGAAGATACCTGCCTTGGTTGCAAGGAGTAACAGGTAACTGCGGGCTACAGACAGCCTTGTAGCATACAAATGCAAATAAGCAAATACAAATGTTGTGATGTGTTAACGATAACTGAAAAGCAAAAAAAGGTTCCATTCACGATTTCTCGTATTTGATTTCTCTTAAAACAATGCAGTTATTACACCTTACCTGTTAAAACGAAACCAGCCTGGCAAATGAGGAGCACCACAAGCACCCGGGGCACAAGCAACGCCATTTTCGTTTTTTTTTAGCTGGATTATTGAGATTAGTTAGAGATCACGCGCCGGTAACCTAAGCCATCTCTCTAGCTATGCGGTAAATCAACTGTAAACAGAATCTCGAGGATACGGTTGCTACCCGTTTGACCTTTAGTATAAATCCAGCCATAAAATGTTTATTATGATACCTCGCGGGACCAGTTCTGCTAATGATATTTCTCGTCGTACAGCCAATGAAATTGGTCTTCTAAGTAAATAAAACGCGATGTCCCCAGGAAAACCACAAAAGGAAAACACTAACCGAGGGAACAATCATCCTCTCTTCATATTTGGTTTATATTTACGGATCGTGTGTTAACCTGTGTTATCATGATCAGATTGAAATTCTGGTGGTGTCATCAGATGTAGGTTGTCACGCAACACTTCTTCCTACACTGTTCTTTAGTATGATATTGAGGGGTTTTGTCTCATATTGACAATTTTTACGAATTTTTGTACGATCTTCTGTGTACCTGGTCGTGTAAACTAGTGCCTAGTGCCCACAGGGGCCCCATACAAACTGTGTGACCGTTTGTAGTTTCAAAAGTCTCAAAATTATAAGGGAATGTATGAGAAAACCGAAAGGTTTCTAATAACGTGAAATGCTGCGAGAAATATTCACATTTAAGATAAACTTACCTCAATCGCTGTGTTTTGTCGTCATTGTGCCTGTAAACAGCGAGTATTAGCGATTTCCAGGGTTTAGCGATGCGATCGACTGACCTGACCTGACAGAACGATATCGGAACAATCGGAGACAAAATCGCCCCAGTGACTGCAGTGATAGTTTAGTTACCTGTTGCAATTTCAAGCTTAAGCATGGCAATATACGTGAATTTTGAGGAAATAGGATGAGATTTAAGATAGAAACAAGAAATTCTGAAGAATTTACAGGCGGAGCATAGTCTCTCACCCCCCTCCGCCCTCCCCTTTTCTTAAGGAAAAAAGCTTTAACTTTAGTAGTTCGTGGTTTCCGGTGGCCTGTTATGGACAATTTGCACTTCCGGTATGAAAGGAATTAAATGTATGTATGCAACTTGAGAACTTGGTTTGTTTGTAACCAGTGACCTCTGTACGACTCTTTCAAATCGTTCTTAAACCGTAATATCCTTAAGCTGCAACAGGCGGAAACGCTTTTTGCTCAAAAAGCTTTACCTCTCCTCTTTTGAGCTCAAACTTCATTTTGTCTAGTATTCTTGATTTCACGTAGGGGTTCAGACCAATTTTTTATCGCCACAAAGCTGTGTTTCTAGAGACATCTGCAGCATCTGGAAGACATATTCACGTCAATTTTGAGATAGCTAACCGACTCGTGACGTTTATATTTTTGCGTGTTAACCCGTGCTCTAATACAGACTAAAATGAATGAAACTTTATTAAATTAGTTTGAAACCGTGGAAAGACATAAACGAAAGACTGAGAGGTCTTAGACAAGTTTAGAGAACCAAAATTCTAAAAATTGGGCAGAACCGAAAAGCAGAAATGTACTTCTGACCTGGTGCGACGGAATCAATTTAGATTGGTGATACTCAGGCCTTGTTTGTTATTTGATTGAGATTTCATCACCACCGAATCTGTTTGTTTACTGTTTTCCATTTTTTTAGTGTTATAGTTTTTTTGGGACGCTATTTATTAAACTATAGAAGTTAGTTCCAGCTTTGATTCTGTAAGGGCAGGGGTTACAGTGGCCGGTATAGCCTTTGTAAACACTGCCCCTTAAAAAACGAAATGTCCTCAAAAACAGCGAAATAAACATTTCAACGCCTACCTTTACTCAACTTCAATACGCCGCGAAACTCAAAACAACACTGAAAATTACGCCTCACATGCAAGAATGGTCATGTCACCAACAAATCGTCTGGTACTTGAAACATTTCAATCTCGTAAAACCACGTCATTATAACGAGCCTGATTGTTTAGAGCCCGCGCGGAGAGTCTACTGACTTCCGTAAATTCAGGAATGTGCGTTGCATTTTATGAGGCGGCAGCGACGTGCCTAGGCACGTCGCGCCGCCTAATAAAAGAGGGATGATATTTTTGTACACACTCCCAGACAGGCCACCCCCACGCAAGAGCACTTGGGGTTGTTTGTGGCCTGTTTCGGTGTCCGTCTATTAATTATTAACTTTAAATTTTAATTTTAACTCACCTTTAATTCTTCACAATTTTCAAATTTTTTTTTCAAGTTCATAAATCCCCCTCCCCCTTCTCTTTCTTTACCTTAACTTTAAAAATCGCGAAAATATTCCGTCAGATTTATGGGAATTCGCACTGTCGCACTATGATCTTATGATAGCATTTTTCGATTGAATGGAATCTCATGGAGATAATTTTAAATTAAAAGAAAAAAAGGGTAAAACGCTGGGGGAAAAAGGCATTTAGGTATATTGCCGCTATAAAAGACCCCAAAGAGGGGGGGGGGGGGTGACTAGCCACCCAATCCATGCCCCTGGATCCCCCCTGCATTTCAATTTCCAAACCAGCAAACAATACGAAGGTAGACTTTATTGCACATTTGAAAGGCATTGAGCGACCAAAATAGAAAACATCCGATTTCGGTTACCAGCAGGAGGGAGTGATGAACTTGGGCCTGGGCACAAGCGCCGGTATTGGCGAATGAAAAACCAAGGTGTCTGGCCATCGTGACGTCACAAACAAGTCTGCCCCAGAAAGTCAAAGGAAAGTTAACAAATGGCTTCCTCGCAAATGTTTACAGTTCAATTTCTCAAAAATAACTGATCAAAAAAATAAAAGAACGAAAGGTATGCTGCATGCTATAACATAAAAAGTATTCCTAATGTAAATTGGTCCTCAAAACAAAATAACAAATTGGCGATAAGACTCAAAAGATTTTATGGACGCTTTGGTCGATCGATTGAAATCGTGATCAAGATCACCTTTCGGAAGCTGTATCTCACAAACCCTAAGATGTGTCGCTTGGAGACAAAAACATAACTTTTATATGTATGAACTCTTTCCAATTTTAGGAAAATAAAATTGCGTAACAATTTCATTAAAATGATCAGTGGCTTTAAACATCATTAAAATGTGCAGAAGAATACTCCAATACAAAGAAACGTTTACTGTGAATTCATTTGCTTGGTTCGAAGTTAATAATGGGCCACAGTAATTCCTTACTTTGCTAAGCTATCTTGTAAAAAACGACAAAGACGACAACATTTGCTCGAGGCGAGGGAAAACTGCTGACGCGCCGGCTTTCCGGCCAAATTTGTGCTGATGACTGATTGCACTCTTATTGAATAATTATAAAAAACCACAGTCTAACAAAAACACCAACTTTCTCAGGTTACCGATGTTAAGGGTTAACAAGGCTCTCTCTTTACTAGAATGGTCCTCAGTTTGACTGTTTTAAAATCAATTAATCTTTGAAAATCAAATGACAGGACCAATTCAGTTTATTTGCAAAACGGTCATCGTCAGTTGTGGATCAAGTAGACGGTCAAACTCTTTCTAAAACACTGTGCAACCTGGACAGCAACTGAATCTAGAGGAAACTGGAGGTATTGAGAATAAATCACTGAATCACTGATCCAGATGGTACTCAAATATATCTATTAGTTTTCATAAAAAAGTACAGAACCAGATCAGCGAAAGCTTGCTTGCTCTGGCGTACGCATAATTTGCGAGCTGATTCAGATTTTTATGTTGTTCTGCAAAAGTGTCGTTTACACGGGTTAAATGAGGTGGCAAAAATTTACTAAGTTCGATTACTCTTTCCCTAGCAATTAAATATCACTATTCTTTCCTTATACAGAAGATGAAAGCAAATACTGTAAGAAAAGTTAACTTTTAAGTGCTAAACATACCCTTCTAGGTTCGCCTTTTATTATACTCAGCTAAACAAACGGACTGATCATTTTTTTGGCAAATACTATACCAATTGTGTCAACATGGGTGCTTTTGTTAAGCTATAGGCTAGTCCTTAGCCAAGTTTCAAGTTTCCCTGTGGTATATAACTGAATTAAACACACTTTTTGGGACGGGGACAATAACAATTTCCCCGCATAATTCTTCTATCGCGGAGAGTAAACATGACTCTTAAAACATTAATTAAGTGTGATTTTAACGTTAAGACAAAGAGCCACTCACCTATATCGAAAAAAGGGATGACTAAAATTCCATTACCCAAGAAAACAAGCTTCGCTGAAAGCTCAATGGCACAAAAAGTACTTTTGTAGCCCAAACTCTAACATCAGTTTGCCAGCGCCATTTTTGAAGACTCTGCAAACTCGCGCGCTTTTCAAGTCGTGACGTCACGATGGCCAGACACCTCGAACCAGCCGAGCTGGCGAGTTTATCACTCCCTCCTGTACATTACCAAATTTCCTTAGCAATGGAGCTGTTCCAGGCTCTCAGATAGTTGGGACGGCACGAAAATTAGAAAGGGAACGCGAAAATAAGACGCGCGGGATCTCAACTCACGCTTTCTCCACTATCTCGGAGCCTGGAACAGGCTAGGTCTGGTAGTATCTCATTCTGTTTTTTTTCCACTTTTCATTCACGATCGCCAATAATGTTGAACCTTTCAAAATTTAAAACATGAAGGTCTGCATTAAATTTTTCTTTACAAGCGTAAACGATCGGACAAATTATCCGGCCATCCGAGGATTTGACCCGACAAAACCTATTTTTGACCGGACATTGTCCGTTGACCGGCCGTTATTTCAAGCCCTGTTTGTGCTCTCTTACTGAGACTGAACTACATGCATCGTAACCTCGTCTTGCCTCGAAATAAAATTGTCCAAGTTATAATTCATGAAGTCAAAACGCGCTTTTAGGGACAGCAAAGAAAAAAGCTCCACCATCCACATCATTCCTCGTCCTTGCCATATTTCTGTCCACGCCATTCTCTGTTTTTTTACCGAGATCATTTGCGGTCCTGTCTGGGGATCATTTGCGGTCTTGGGATCATTTGCGGCGCTGTACATTTCTTTATATAATTTCATTTGGTTGAAGTTAGCGCTAAATATATCGATGCAACAAAATTAAACCAGTGTCAATTCTAGCTGTTTTGTTCCCTCTTTATGTGAGCTAGATTTCAAATGCGTGGATTGAAATAATTTGTTACAGTTAAAGACAGACTTTTCTTAACCAAATAAATTTATCATCGTGCGTGTAATTTACTCAGGGAATTATTTTACCCAGAAAAGGCATAAAAAGCCACAGGAAGTCCAAGACCCGACATGTATGCCTCATTTGTCAGTTGCTGACATTCAGATGAGTCGTCTCTTTGAGGAAAATATTATATTCTGTCCTGGAACAACTAATTCGTTCCTTTGAGCAGCTTTGAGCCCTTCAATGTCCATTTCATTTGAATTGAGACTTCCAGAGCTTTCACCTTTTAAATGACCTATTTTGATCCGTATAATGTCCAAAGCCCTCTTCAATGAAAATTGCCATTGCCATCATTTTTCGAATTCCTCCAAATAAACGTCAGAGCCATTGCATTAACCGTACCTAGCCCTGTCCCCAAGAATACCACGGTCAAAATATCACCCTCTTCCTTCCCCACCCGTAATCTATTTATTATATATATAGCGAGAATTTTATACCGTAAACGTTGGAAATAGAATTCTATATTTGCTATATTTCACATGTGAAGAAAGCGATACGTCCAATCAGCTTCGCGTACAGCTTTCTTCACATGTAAAAAATATAACCAATCAGCATTTAGAGTGGAATCACCTAGCCAATCAGAGCAAAGCACTCAAATGGCTTCCGAGGCGCGCGGTTTCAAAAACAGCGCCAGCTCGAAGTTTGTGTTTCGAAAACATGGCTTCGGCTTCACGTTTTGTTCCTCTGGAATTGCCGTTAGATGAGTTTATTGAGGAGCAATCAAGCAAAAATACGTTGAGTAAAACAAACAGGGACGTCTCCTTGCTCAAAGAATTTTTAAGAGCGAAAGAAGTCGATAAAGAGATTGAAAACTTGGAAGCGAAGGAGCTCGATGAAGTACTGTGTGCATTTATCGTGGGAGTTCAAAAAAAGGACGGAGGAGAATACGAGTCAACAACATTGAGGTCGTTCATTTCAAGCTTTGACCGCTATTTACGAAAGAAGGGCTATCACACAACCATCATGCATAGACGGACAGGAGTTCAGAAAAACCAGAGAAACACTAGTTGCAAAGCAGAAGGAACTGAAAAAGGCTCGCAAAGGAAACAAGTCAAAAGCGGCCATCGCTCTGACTGACGACGAGGTCGACATTCTTTACGGCAAAAATCTTTTGGGTCTTTCGTCTCCGATCTCGGATTATTGAAAACGGACAAGAAACAACAACAACGATTCAACGAACAGCCATGTTTAATCCTCTAGCGTGCTACAAGTGCGCATGCCTAAATGCAAAACTACGAACGCGTGACACGTGAAGGGTCAAAGTTCGATAACACAACATCTCCCTTTTTTGAAGTTGAGAAACAACATGCAACTCCAGTGTGAAATTAATAATCTGATATCATGTGATCAGTATCCACTAAACTAAATAAAAACAACATTCAAGCATGAGTTCAAATGTCCAAATGTCTCTGTAACTAAAGTTCAATGTTCAACAAAGTCCAGGCTCTCTTTTAACTTGAGAGAGGGTCTAACAAGTCTCTTCGGTCTGGATGAAAGACAAGGTGATGGGAGTGGCTTCAAAGGAGTCAATGCCTTGTCCTGGGGCTGTTGCTTCGTAACACTAGGTGACATTGACTTGTCTGAAACACTGGGTGACACTGACTTGTTGATAGGGATTGGGTTGACATGAGATCGGTTTCTTCTCAATGTGCCTTTCTCTGTCTCAATCACGTAGGATCTAGGTGTTTCTGCTGCTCTGGTTACTGTACCAGTGGTTCCCATATCTTTAATGTGCACAGGAATACCAGGTTGGAGTGCTTTCAAGGGAGCAGCATTGTGTCGATGATTGAAATTCAGCCTTTGCTTTTCCTTGCTTTCTGCTTCTCTTTCGCGTAGCTTTTTCATATCCGGCCAACTCGGATTAAGAACAGTCTGGAAGGTTGGGATGGTATTTCTTAGTTTCCGTCCCATAAGTAATTCTGATGGTGAATAACCGCAAGCCAGTGGGGTAGATCTGTACGCCAACAGTCCCTTGGTTGGATCTTTTTCTTTCTTAAGCCGTAAGCTCAAAGAAGTCGGTGCCGATCATCTGCCAAGGACGTTTAGGAAAGGGTGTTGGCATGAGTGGCTCAGCTCGCTGCTGTCGGTACTTGGCACAAACTTTGCAGTTTTCAACCATGTCGTGGACTTCACGGCTGAGACCAGGCCACCAAACAGACGTCTTCGCACGTTCTCTGCACTTGACTATTCCCTGGTGCCCTTCGTGTATCTTGTCCAAAATTTGCAGCTTCATGGCTGATGGCACTACGATTCTTGATGACTTCAGCAGCATTCCATACACTACGGTGAGCTCTCCTCGGACTGACCATAAGGCTTAAGTGCATCGTTAAGGTGAAATTTGTCTGGCCAGCCTTCCATGCAGTAATTCTTTATCTGTCGACAGACGGGGTCTTTATCTTGGGCTTCTTTGATTTCCATCAGCTTCACATCCGATACTGGTAGAGAGTCCAGTACGCTGTCAACATAGATGTTCATTTCTTCTTCAGGAACGGTAGCCATTCTGTTTGAGTTTTCTGCTTGCATTGTTGTAATGCATCTGCGATGTACATTTCCATTCCGGGTACATGATTCACCTCTTTAAAGTGAAAACGTATGAGGTGCATTCGTAGCCGCTGTACTCTAGGAGGGACTTCATCCAAGGTACGCGTGGTGAGAAGAGGAACTAGTGGCTTGTGGTCTTTTTCAGCAGTAATAGACTTCCCACTATGTAGTCGCTAAACCGCTCACATGCCCAGGTTAGGGCTAAGGCCTCTTTATGTATTTGCGCATATCTGCATTCCACAGGGGTGAGTGCTCTGGATATGAACATAACAGGTCTCCAAGTCTGGTCGCCTTGCTTCTGTAGCAGTACTCATCCCAATCCAAATGAAGACGCATCTGCTGAGATTTAGGTCTCTTTGTTAGGATCGTAGAGAGCGAGCACTGGCGCAGCTGTCAAAATGGATTTGATTTCTTCAAATGCTTTTTGTTGGGGTGGTCCCCAGACCCACTGGTGGTCTTTCTGCATAAGATCTCGGATGGGTTTGGTCTTATCGGCTAGATGCTCTGCGAACTTGCCCAGGTGGTTGACCATCCCTAAGAATACACGGACTTCGTGGACATTCTCATTCATGTCCAATACTGCCGCACTGATACAGACCGTTATTTGCAGCTGACGGTCCGTACGTTTCGCACAGACCGTCATTATTATTATTATTATTATTATTATTATTATTATTATTAGTATTTATAACCTATTGATTGATTTGTAATGCAGATTATCACTACTATCAACAATAAGAAGAAGAATTAAGAATTAAGAAAAGAATTTTACATCTTAAAAATTTTTTTTTTAAAACTAATAATTTGATTGTAATTTCTTAGCATCTTATTCTTATCTGTCCATTGTATTTTCACTATGACTATCAATAAAGGTTTATTTATAAAAAAAAAAAAAAAAAATTATTATTATTATTATTATTATTTACCGGTAACGCCTACCCTTCGAAGCCGACGATTGATGGCGTAGGGTCAGCTAAATAATTATTATTGCTTACGGACCGTTATTAGCAGTTGACGGTCCGTACGTTTCGCGCAGACCGTCAGTCTTACTTACAGTCCGAATACAGAGCGTGCATCTCATTATCGCGCCAGGGTCAACTGTTGACGGTCCGTACATTTCGCACGGACCGTCATCATTGCGTACGGACCGTCATTTGCGGTTGACGGTCCGTACGTTTCGCACAGACCGTCATCCTTGCTTACAGACCGTCATTTACGATTCACGATCCGTATGTAGAGGTATAAATAGTCTATACAAGTATGATTGAGCCTCGTTATTTAAGTGTAAGTACGAAGCGAGCGAGATACACCAAAGAGGTTGAAAGAGAAGACGGTAATATCTCTATTACTCGTTCTATGAACGTTGCGCAAACTAATAACAGAGTTCTAAAAGCAAACTTTTATGTCGATTATTCCTTCTATTGAAGCCTTGTGAAACTGTTCAGGGAAAGGCAGACGATATCATGTCTCTTACTCGTTCGATAAGCGTCGCGCAAACTGATAACAGAGTTGTAAAAGCGAACTGTTCTGTCCATTACTCCTTCTATTGAAGCCTTGTGAAACTGTTCAAGGGAAGGCAACCATGATTATGTCACGTTATTTAAGAGCCATACGAAGCGAGCGTGATACGCGAAAGAAATACTTACGACGCGAGCGAGGTACACGAATAGAAGGAGATAATACTATCTATTACTCGTTCTATAAGCATCGCGTAAACTGATAACAGAGTTCTAACTGTTATGTCCATTACTCCTTCTATTGAAGCCCTGTGAGTTATGCCTCGTCATTTAAGTGCCATAGGAAGCGAGCGTGATACACGAAATAGAAGAAGATAACATGTATATTACTCGTTCTATAAGCTTTGCGTCAATATCTATCAAACAAATATTCATACTATCAATTCAGGCAACCAACCGACCGCAAACGATCGATGAATAGGAATTATTTTCATGCGTATTCTCCCTTCCATTACGATCTGTTTAAACACGAACGATCGATCGATTGTAAATGTAGTATTCTGCCTTCGTTCCACACTTTCAGCTCGATAAAGCCCTGCCGCACACAAACAATACAAAATGTTTCATGCGAATTCTGCCTTCAATCGCGTAGTCCCGCTAGTCCTCTACACAGCCATTTTTATGTCTGCAGGAGCCTTGCGTGGCGACAATAAACCAGCTGCATAGGAAACGATCAATCGCACTATTTATGAAATATCGACTACAATGCTGCACGGGACAATTCATAAAGAATATTGCTTTCAAGCGTATTCATATTCATCCCCAGACACTACATTAAAGACATTAAAGTGTGCACCATCGAGCGAGACAAGTTATTTTCAGGCTTAGCAACGAATATGTGTTCCACAAACGACCACTTTTACATCTACGAACCGATATTTACGGACCATGAACTCTTCTATACGGACCGTATCTGAAGTTCACGGTCCGTTCGAACTGTACGGTCCGTAACAAGGATATCTCCCTCTCACAACGGGAATGAAGTATTCTAAGTCCCATTAATGAGATGCAATTTACGGACCGTGAACTCTTCTATACGGACCGTATCTGAAGTTCACGGTCCGTACGAACTGTACGGTCCGTAACAAAGATATCTCCCTCTCAGAACGGGAATGAAATATTCTAAGTCCCACTAATGAGATACAATTTACGGACCGTGAACTCTTCTATACGGACCGTATCTGAAGTTCACGATCCGTACAACTGTACGGTCCGTCAACCCCTCTCTACATTCCGTAGATGGGTTTCACGGTCCGTACAAAACTCTACGGACCGAAACCATAGTCTCACGGTCCGTTACAGTGCGGGTGTCCTAAGACTAGGTTTATTACTTGGAAGCTTTTACAGTAGCAAAAAGTCCACACTCACTATACTATAACGTTTGGCAACTTGCCTTCCGTTCACAGGTGTGTTTTGGTGTTTCATTTTAACAATTAACTTAATTTCAGGCAGAACGAGGGAATTCTCGCAGTCTGTGCTAAGGGGAGTAGGGTGGGAAGGGATGTAGGCATGATAATAACACTAAGCAAACTCGCTACTACGTTTGGCGTGCCTAGGTGTTCCATGAATTAATTGTGGAAGAGTAATAAAAACGTAGCAAAAATATTATTGTTCAACAGGACGAGCCTTGAAGAAGAAATAAAGGAGAAGGAGGAGGAACAAGACCTGTCTGAAGATGTGGACTTGAAGATGACATAGATGGATGACATGCCCCAGGTTGGCGTGTGTTGGTAACTTGTTGTCCGTCAAGGGGAAAATGGTTCACAGGTGTGTTTCGATGTTTCATTTCTACAAAAAACTCTTCTTTCACAATTCCCCTTGTTCCTGTTGCTCTCTCTTTGTTAAGAATAATATGAGTATGATCCACTAGTTTCAGCTCGACAAGGTCTGCTATCCAGCTTTCCCTTTCCGCTCTCTTGACTTAGCGTGAAATTTCATGTCGCCACTGGGTAATAAACCGTGGGAAGATCGAATCTTTAAAATATGAAAAGAATTAAGAAGCAGATGAAAAGAACTAATATGTCATCAATCCAACAGGAAGAACCTTGTAGAAGAAATGTAGCAGGAGAAACAAGACGTAATAAATACCTGTGATAACAACCCCTGGAAACAAAGAAAACAAAAGAGGAAATCACTCACAGGTGCGTTCTTTAACTTTGTTTCCAGTTTTATGAAGACAATATCATTGTCGCTGACTTTCAAATTCACTTATTTTGATTTCATACATGATACGCAGGCTCGTTAATTTATCCGCCAAACATATTTCTAGGGCTTCATGCTTGCTCAAGAATATAGTTATTTGTTTGACAGGCTCTACAACGTAAACAAAACTTTGACACAGTGCTTGACAAAGTGACTTATCTTATTTCTGTGGTTTTCAGACTCGTCAAAGACAGACCAACTCCGACTAGAAGCATGGATGCAGCTGCCTGCATATGCGGACTAGTTTTCGCCAATATATAATGAATATAGTCAATTGCAAGAGACAACGCAATCCAAAACTTTAGGAAGTTAGTAGACCGAGCCCAGCAGGTCCGGGGGATACGATCCATAGGGCTGGGATTTTTTCCCTTGTAATACCCCAACAAGCGGGGTGGGACTTTTTCATCCTGTGGATGCTTGTTTCGTATCCCTTAAAGTAGTTTTCCGTTGAGCTAAAACAGGCTGAAAAACGTTCATTTAATGTTTGTATTTTACTTTAACGTTTAATGTATTTGTAAGGATACCGCAAATTAAGATTATAGTACATTAGTGGTTGGATGAACTGAAAGTCAACAGGGATGATATGTATTTATACTTTCTCTTTCCCCTCACGGATAGCGAGCGATTGAATATTGCTAATAATGTTTTTTTTTGCATTCAAGAGTGTCCTGCAAGTCTGCAAGCAACTCAACTTCGTTATATAACAAATACATAAATAAATAAATGAATAAATGAATGAATGAATGAACCAATGAATGAATAAATAATTGAATAAAGAGATGATCAAATAAATAAATGAAACAAATAAATAAATAAATAAATACTACAATTAAGAGGGAATGTTCATTAAGCAAACAATGGGATAAGATGAAGACTTCACATGCCAGTTTGTTGGGAGAAAGTTTTTCATGCGTCCATTTTACGCTCATCGCTGGGCTATCCTTGAGAAAAGAGAGAGAATGGTTTGTAGTCTGGTGTTGTTAGAGTGATTTTACTTAACCCGTGAACTTGAATAGATACTAAATTTTTAGTTGCGAATGCACACTAATTCCATTGCTTTCTGTTGTTCAGTTTTAACTACGAGACACTAAGTGTTGGTTGTTGTTTCAGGGGTTAAGTAAAACGACTCTATCAGGAGACGTTTGTGTAATTTTCGTTTGGAGATCGTGGCCAACTCTGATATATAGAGAATGGAGAAACACTAAATAACGTAGCAGTGGCCAATTGTACACCTACCACTTCGTATTAGCTCCTATTATTCCCCTGTACAATAGGGTGGATTAATTTGTAGCATACGAGAAAAGTTGTCATATTTGCATGTGCAAAGTAACCAATGTTTTGAACAATGCATCAGTTTTTGAATACGCGCATCAGTTAACAAGAATAAATGAATACGCGTATGCAACAAACAAATTCACACAGTCTATCGAGAACAATAACAACAGCAACAACAAAACTTGATAAACAAGTGGACACGAAATAAAAAATATAATACTACTGTTGCACTACATGTTTTAATTTATTGCAACGAGCGACACAAATACACTACAAAGCTCAAATAAAATAAACTAAATCTTGAGTTGTCTATTTCTTCTTCTTCTTCTTCTTCTTCTTCTTCTCTCCTTTGTTTTTTTTTGTACACCACGGTAGAACACTAACTAGCAGACAATATTAAACAGTAACTAACCGTTTGCGTTTCACTCAAGCACTCCCCTCCCCGACATTCGTAAAACCGAATTACAGGGTGCATTCTTTTGGGACTATTCTGGTTATTCTTATTCCGGTTTAGGAATAACAGAATACACGGAATTTCAATTTTCGAAAAGAACGCCAATTCTGGAAACGGAATACCCTTGGCGGAGGTGACCTGAGAACCACTATTTCTGCACACGCGCGGGCGGCCGCGTAGGATTTCCCGCCAAAAATTTCCTAAAAGAACGCGTATTCTGTCTATTCCGAGTAAACCGTATTCCTTTCATTCTTTTCATTCTGCTATCGGGAGCAGAATGAACGGAATGATATTCCGTTCATTCCGAAAACGGAATAGCTCCCAAAAGAACACAAATACCTTCTATTCCGAGTATTCCTATTCCGGAATAGTCCCAAAAGAACGCACCCACAGTAAGACGAGGTACTGAGACTGGGTACCCTGTTAACGCAATGAAGGTTATATGTTCAGCAATTATTCACCGAAGTAGAGGTGAATGGTGGTTTCCTGGTCGAGGTAGAGTGGTTTTACTTAACCAGTGAAACACGTTCTAACAATTAGTGTGTAATAGGCAAAATTAAACAAAAGAAAACAATGGAATTAGTGTCTAATAACTACCTATTTCACGGGTTAAGTAAAATCACTGTAATATCTACCACTCCTCTCCGACACTAAGGTGAATATCTGTTACAGTATATACCAAACCGGTGGATCGCCAGCACAAAATAGTTCCCTTTTTCTGAGAAATGAGAAAAAAAATGTGGGTGAAATCCAGACAGAGAAATCCAAACAGAGGGTGCGATAAAGTATCCAATGGTTTGGTATATACGGAATTGAAGGCAATAAAAATGACAAAAAATAGCCAATAAAGTTGTCAAGTGTTGTTTCTTGATCGTCATGAAGCCTTTAAATGTACCAGACACATAACTTTCTCAAGCCCCATTTCCTGGACCTTAAGACGAGGGAACGCTCGAAGAGAGACAATCTCATCCGCTAGCCCTATCAAAAACAGAAAGAGGGAGCTGTTGGGTGGGGAAACCTTCACCCACAACTCCTCCCCTTTAAAGAAGATGGTGGCGTCTGGGTGGGCACCCCACGGACGTACTCATCTTCTCACAAATAGAGAGAAGACGAATTTTAGGATGTAAAAGACCCAGATATGCCCAAATGATAATAAATTAAGAGCTTTGGCTCAGGTATTAACCACAACATGCTTCCCCTCTGAAAGGAAGGGCAGAGTTTTAGGGTGGAATTTTAAACCATATTGAATACTGGAGGGAATACTTGTACGAACGTTGGCGTTTCGATTTATTGTGCCGTTCATACCCTACCACAAAATGATAGCAAGAGCCAAAAAGCAAAAAGAAACAACTTAAAACGGGGAACCAATTCTCCCAGGCTTGGCCAGAACCCCCAGGCATGCACATAGCAAAATAAAATGTACAACAGACAAACTAAGGACTATTCAAGTACCCTCATCGTTAGAAGAAAGACAAAACAGCCATCCATGAGCACCAGCACAGTGATAAATTGCCAGTACGCATGCGTAAGGCTGATGCCAGACAGCGTATGGCACATTCTTGACTCCAGACATCTTCTCATTTGCATAACTGAGGAAGAGAAGCACCAGTGCATGCTCTCATACAAGCTTTCTTTTTCATGCCAACTGCCCTATGTACGCTCATATTTTTCGGGCATAAAATTGTCGAATCAGAAATATTTTCTTTGTTCTGACGGAAAGCCAATGAGAACCAGATCAGTCCCAGGGTTTCTCAGATCAAGCTCTTCACTCCCTCCGTCAAGCGCAAAAGAGGGAGTGGGAGAGTGGTGGGTGGTGGGTGGATTCCCTCGACCCTCCCCCTCTCCTCTCCCTGTGGGAGTGGGAGACGTCTTACCCTTCCTCCCCTTCTCCCTCTCGTTGTTCTGTCCCCTTTCCTCTTCTTTTTTTTCAACTTTAAAATAATGGACTCTGAGACAGCAGTTGGCCGCTAAACCTTTTTTAAGGTTTGTGGCATTTTATTGTTGGAGGGATTAAACAGTCAACTTTTCCGAGTTTTGTACAGAGTGCTCTCGAGATGGTATCAAACAGTGAAAGTTTCAGCACCTGCAAGATTGGATAACCTTCGATTGGTAAGAAACTTGGCAAGAAATTTCATATAATTTGAAAGGAAATGAGGAGAACCCTATGCGTCTTCATCAGCGCTTAAACTTGGATGGTGTATAATTCTTAAAACTGACGACCTGCGAATTATGATTTTACTCTATGTGACAATTACAGTCGTGAGTTTACAAACTCTCTATTTTATTTCGACTCTCTTGGATTTTTACTTTGAAATTTTTACAAGGTAACGAAAACACCAAAATGCATGGATGTAAGACGATTAGAACGCTGAAAGCAAACAGTTGACTGCAACGCAGTGAATGAATGAATGAATGAATGAATGAATGAATGAATGAATGAATGAATGAATGAATGAATGAATGAATGAATGAATGAATGGCCCATCATTTCCAAGAGTGATGATTGCTTATTTTAACGCAGAACTAAATATGAATAACTGAAATTTGACTTAAACTACGTCAATAGTTAGATTATAAGTAAAGTGAAGCCATAAGGTGTTTTATAGAACGACCCTACACAATTTAAGTTTCTTTTCTATTTGGGACCTGATTCCCTAGTTGACCACCACTATAACTGATACTTCGTTTCAAAAATTCTCCTCTTTGGTCTGTTGAAAAACACTAGACAATTCTCTTAACTAATAAGCCAGTGACGGAATTCAATGCATGAAACATGTTAGCAGATCCTTTGAAGGTTTTATCATAAATCTTTTTGAACATCAGCCTAGCTTTCCACTTCCGCGTAGTTGTCATGCCACCCAAGAACGTATTGGGTCTTAGCTATATTTAGACTGAGTTCATTTGCAGCAAGCCACTTTTTAGTGTTTCCACTTGATTCCCCCTTTATCGTATTAACTCAGAGTCTTGTTAAGAGCAGTTAACAAAGTGTCATCTGAAATCATTATAGACGATAAACAGAAAAGGACCAACAATGGAATCCTGGGGAATATCACAAAGTAGAAAGTTCACCGTATAGTCGGCGGCCCTGTTGTGTTAAATCCACAAGGTAACAACGAAGAAGATTTAGGAGTTTTACTTTTACTCCATACATCTGAAATTCTTACGCATCAAAAATTCGTGGGCAGCTGTATTCAAAGTCTAGAAAAACAGCACGATTTTGTTAAGTTTGGATAAAAAGTTTCTTCGTGGAATAAACGTATTGTTGTTCGCACACTATATGTTTTCAGTAGTAAATTTGAAAAAAACTGGCTCAACGTGACTGTGTACATAGTTATCAATGAACAATCGAGTTTCGTGCGCAAAAACTATGAAACTATAATTTTTCGCTGCCTAATTCTCCCACGGAATTTATATTTCCTCTCTTAGTCTTAATTTTGGCTTACAAATCCTGACTGGAGACAACAACGCGTTTTCACAGCTAGACTCAAAAAGATCTGACACACCTAAAGACACTATACACTGTTTGATAGCAGCTTAACTGGAGGTATGTTTCGCTTAGTAGAATGACCTTGTTGCTGTCGTTTTAGTTTACTCGAGTTGTAACAGTAATGAAACGACCATAGAAATGAAATAATTTGTTCAAGAGCTCAAGCCTCAACATTGTGAACACCTGGACTGTGTGTTCGAGAAACTGCAATTTTACTGAATATGAGCGATCAGGTCAACAACCTATGATGAAACTGAAAAACGGTTGTCTCGAACGTCCCTGCCATTTCTTCAGAAAAAAGATCGTTATGTTCTCTACTCCTTGGGAATATCAAACCTCCCAAATGTAATGCAATTGTTTTTTAATTTGCTTAGCATGGAAGATGATCAAAACAATCTTTCTGATATTCAATTGTGGTAAACTCACGTTATATTCTTATTAAGACACAGACAACTGCGAAGAAAGTGAAACTTGTCCGCTCTCGCGACACCGTTCAAAAAATGGCAATTAGACTACAATGTGACTTACTTCAGCTATACTCGATAACTATATCGCTTAAAATTTCCGTGTCTTACTGTACCTGCTGTACGTGTTTTCGAATTAAGTTTTCAACAGTCATATCCTACTTTTGTCCTGCCTTCCTCTAAGGCAGACGCTTTCTTAGTTTGTGGATTAATGTCTTCTTGGAAAATGGTCTATAAACGTTAAATCTGATAAACTAAAACAAGAAAAAAGAAAAGAAAACGTTTGATTCACCCCAAAAAAGAACACCAGAAAAATAACATTGCACAAAAAATGGTTTTAGACACGAATTAGCAAAAGTAAATCCATAGAAAAAAATGATGACAAACGAATTGAAGGATTAATTTTTCCTTTCTGCCCGATAACTTTATTATTTTAGTTCAAGAAAACGGATTTCTTTGTTTGTGGTTAGACAAAGGCTGGTAAAAACATCAGGTAGTTGGACATTAAAGGAACTATGTCACGGCGCTTTCATTCATTTTTTCTGACAAAATTATTTTCTCGTTGAAGGAAACCTCAAAATAATAGTTTCCCAAAATAGAAAAACACCAAAGAAGTAATAATAAACCAAAACTAAACAAGGATGGTTGCGACTGAGGAAGATTAAGACGGATTACGAATGACAAACTTGAAAAAACTTGCCAGTTTTTTCAAGATGCGTTATCCGTGACGTAGCTCCTTTAACCAAAGCTATAACAAACCTACAATGGCTAACTGCCAGTTCTCAGTTTTGCGAACAGAAAAGACCTTATATAGCTAATTGAAATGCTGAATTGTTTTTATTTTTCTCTGTGCTTGGCACCCCGGCGCTGTTAAACTGGTTGAATACTGATGGAGACATGATTGAATTCTTTCTGCAAGTGTTTTTGGTTTCAATATATCAATTTTATCAAAACCTCTCACCGAACTTCCATTATTTTTCATACATTCGAACTTCTATTCCATACATTCGAATTTCTTATATCAAAAATTCGTGGGCAACTGTATTTCAAAGCCTTTTCAAGTTGATTTTTTACTATTCGTTAGTACAATCAAATAGTGCAATGGAGCTCGTATGAAAACACTTTAAGCCGACCTGAGGTTTGGATAAGAAGTTTTCTTCACAGAATAATCATATTGATGTTAATACAGTGTGTTTTCAGTAGTTAATTTAGAGAATGCGTTTCAACGTGGCTGTGTACATAGTTATCAATGAAAACTCGAGTTTCGTGAACAAACCTATGAACTATAATTTGTTGCTGCCTAATTCTCCCACGGAATAGTCTTAATTTTGTGTTTTAAATCCTGACTGGAGTCAACAATGAGTTTTCAAAGCCAGGCTAGAAAGATCTGACATTTCTAAAGACATTATACACTTGTTACCAACTTACCTAAACTTTTTTTTTTATTTTTTTTTTTATTGCAACACAAAAAACACTACTTGCAAAACAAGACATACACTATTTACAATACTACTTACGATACGTTACTTATACTACACTACTTCCTTAGACTGCGATTTTAACACTACTTTTATACAGTTTGTTTTCCGGTTACACACCTATGTACCTAACAAATTGCAATTCGAAACGGGTTTCCACTTAGCCTCTAGCATCTTCACATTATTATACTTAGCAGCAATGTGACGTTCAGTTTCATATTTTCTTTTGACTAGTTTCTTATAGGAAGAGAAAAAAGGAAGGCTATTATTCCTACGGCAGTTCCATAAATGTAGCTTACCTAAAACGATTAAATAGTTAAACAGAGGACATTTAGTATCTGTGACGCCAATTAAAATAGTCTTCAACTCGAGTTTCCTTTGTGCTTTGGCAATTGCGATCCAATAAGATTCAAATTTTTCCCAAAATGCACGTGAGTAAACACAATAAAAGAATAAATGATCGATTGTTTCCGGGCAAGTACTACAAAAAGTGCAAAGATCGCTTTGTATTACACCTATCTTAGCTAAGCGGGAATTTGTGAATAAAATGTCATTCAGTATTTTAAACTGAAAACATTGCACATATGTTTCACAGATACAAGACCTTATTAATGAGAAAGCCTTCATCAATAGAAAATTTTGATTTCAACTTTATGAAGCCTCTGGACTCTGTCGCCTTACTGGATATAAGCAGCCCGTAAAAATCCCTAGACTTACTAAGTGCTGGATCAAAAATTCTGTCACCGATTTTAAATTGCAGTGATCTGACATGATCTCTATTAACTTCGCGGCTTCGAATTCTAAGATGACTTGGTACAGCGCAACGCACACCAGTCCAAGTCAGAAAGTTGTAATCCGTTAAACCATTTTGTTTTGCAAGGTTAAAGGACTCTGTGTTGCTCAAATCAAATTTTAAGTCGCTTAAGAGAACAATGTTTGCGCTATTATAATTATTATAAAATATAGGTTTACCGTTTACTCTAATATTATGATTGTTCCAGATAATTGTTTCACGTAGACTTGCAAGGTCAAACCTAGAACGAAAATCTGACCACCAATGTAACATCTCCTTATAGAATATTGGGGAAATGTTATAGTCGTTAATATTATAATCACAATAAAGAAACAATTCTTGACCAAAAGGTTTTAGTAAATGTAATAAATAGGCTTTCCAGGGATAAGAGTTATCGCTTAAAAATCTTCCGATCCATGAAAGTCGGAGTGACATAATTGACGTTGCAAGATCAGTTACCTTTAAGCCACCAAATTCGAAATCATTTATTACTGCTGTCCTGGCGATTTTATCAGGGCCCTTCCAAAGAAAATTATATATAATCGTTTGAAGAGCCTTTATGAACTCCAAAGGAGAAGGAAGAATTGACGAAATGTATAGAACTTTAGGAAGTAATAAACTCTTAATAATTGTGACTTTACCAAACAAGGAGAGGCCTCTCCAACTCCACAAGCGTATTTGAGATTTGATTCCTCTGAGCTTGTCATAGAAATTCTTCTGCACTGATTCTTCATTATTGTAGCTAAAGTGAACCCCTAATGCTTTTACAGTTTTACACCATTTCAATGCTAGAGGTGTTTCGGTGTTATTACGGGAGGAACCAATCCACATTGCTTCGGTTTTTGTGTAATTCACCTTTAGGCCAGAGCATTTTTCGAATTGATCAAGTAACTTAAAAAGGTATTGAGCAGATCTGATATCTGACACAAAAGCTGTTAAGTCATCTGCATATTGCACCATTTTGAATTCTTTTGAATCTATTTTAATTCCTTTTATTTCTGAGCATGAGCGAATAGCGACTGCTAATAGTTCCACAGCAATAATAAACAAGTAAGGGGAAAGGGGGTCTCCCTGCCTTACACCTCGATTTATTTCAAAACTAGCTGAAAGTGTTCCATTGTTGATGATACAACTTGTTATGTTACTGTAAAAGGTTTCTATCCATCTTGTAAGACTGGGACCAAATCCAAAGACTTCTAAGCATTTGAACATAAAATTCCACTCCAGACTATCGAAAGCTTTCTCAAAATCTATAAAAAGTAGCAATCCAGGAATATCATACGTTTTCGTGTAATCCATTATGTCCAGAATTGATCTTGCGGCTTCCCCTATGTAGCGACCTGAAACGTACCCAGTTTGATTGCTATGAATAATTTCCGGTAAAACTTTCACAATACGGGTCGCTATAACTTTGGACGCGATTTTGGCGTCAACGTTAGTTAAGGAGATTGGCCTCCAATTTTCTAAGTAAGTCCTATCCTTATCCTGTTTCTCTTACCTAAACTTAATTAGAAGTCTGTTTCGCTAAGTACTCGAGTTGTAACAGTAATAAAACGACCACAGAGAAATGAAATTATCTGTTCAAGAGCTCAAGCTTCAACATTGTGATCTCCTGGACTGTCCGTTGGATAAACTACTAATTTACTAAATATAGTGAGCGATCAGCTCAACAACCTTTGATGATTAAATAGGGTGGTCCCGAAAGTTCCCGCCGTTCAGAAGTTATGTTCGTAATGTTTTCTTCTCTTTGAGAACATCAAACCCTCAAAATGTAATGCAATTATCGTGAAGTAAGGGAAACTTTCCGCTCTGTCTGTTCGAAAGTGAACTATTTTAGCTGAACTCGATAAATTTTCCAAAAAAAAAAAAACTATATCGCTTAAAATTTCCATGTCGTAAGCCATACGTGTTTTCGAATTAAGTTTTCAGCAAGTCAAGTCTTACTTTTTGTCCTGCCTTCCGCTACGGCAGACTCTTTCTTACTTTGTGGATAACTTTCTTCCTAGAAAATGGTAAATTACAAAAGAAAAGAAAACGTCTGGTCCACTCTAACAAAGAACATCAGAAAAAATACGAGATTGCAAAAATAAATCCATAAGAAACGAATTGACGGACCATTTCTTACTTTCTGCCCTATAACCTTCATCACTTTAGTTCAAGAAAACGGGTCTTTCTGTAGGTACCTGAGCACATTGTCCTCCTTTTGTTTGTGAGACATTGTATTTTCGTTCTATTTTGGAGCTGAATTGTTTTCTGTCTTGTGTTTCTTTTGTTTTACGTCATTCGTGGTCCGGTACTCACAGAAGGAACCAAGAAAACGCATTTTTTTGTTGTTAGCCGATGGCATTGTAATTAGGAGAAAGCAAGTCGCAAGTGCTTTTGTTAACAACAACAACCAAAAAAACATTAAATCAAAAACTATGCCGAACTTTCACAAGCATAAACTAGATACCAAGAAATTAAACGACCGAGTTAACCCATACAAAGTTCAAATTCTTTCATATCGCGTTTATCCGGGGCACATACCAGAATATTACGACTAGCCTGCTTCCCAAAACAAACCTCTGACAAATCCCTTTTTAAAACCGCGTTTAACCCACGTGTGCTTTTGCGTTTGTTTGCTGCAAAAATGTTTGCCTTACCCCGGGTAAACATGGTACTGTTTAACAAGTCCATACTTATTGACGGATGTGTACTGGGGTCAATTTAATAAAGAAACTACACTTGTAATTTTTACACGTAATTTACACGTGTAAAGTCCAACTTGTAAACACAAGAATTGAATAAAAGAATTTTCTACTCTGGAACTTACACGTGTAGCACGAGTCAGATACAAGAGTAAATTACAATTGTAGCCCTACAATTGTAAACTCCACTGGAATGCGCTTGTAGGTTACAAGTGTACAATCCAAACTCTCTGCTTTAACCTATGCTAATGTCTACTCTAATCGCAGGTTTATTAAATTCAAAATAAGAGCGAAAGCGGCCCTCAAAGAGACGGAAATTCACCCGAAATTCCCTTAGGTTTTCCATGTCTAACAGCCGCCTTTTCTCGAAATTCCTAGGTTGCCAGATACTGAGATGCCTCAGCAGCTCGTCGAGTTCTTCTTTGCTAGAGGAAAACATATTTTGTCACAAAAAATAAGCATTTTACAAGACGTACCCAATGTTTACAAGTGACATGCGACTTGTAATTTGCACTTGTGATTTACAAGTTGGACTCTTGTAAAAATACAAGTCGGACTCCAGTAAAAATTTTATTAAATTTGTTACTTACCATATTTTACACGTGTAGCGCTACACCTGTAATTACAAGTCGGACACTTATTAAACTCGTTTTCGTCTGCGCTTGTAAATATAATGGTCCGACTTGTAAATTACAAGTGCAAAAGTTTTATTAAATTGACCCCTGGTTTACTCATGGAAGTCAGTGAGCACTCAACGTTCCATGAAAAACTAAAGTTTTCTTTGGAGAAGTATCTCCTTAAACTTTGGTATCATGGGAGAACTCAGAATTTCTTTTGCTTTTGGAGGAACAACTAATCGTTTAAAGTGGGAAAGCCAACAGCAGCTAGGAAATTTGGGAAATGAGACTCTGTTCCCTAAAGTTAACGTTTTTAAATACGTTTTCAGCTAAAGAATCCTAATAGATCAAACGGTGCTAGTAGCTTTAATCTTTGTATCTCCAAAACAAGCAACCGGATTCTTTTGTTAGACAATCTTTTTTAATTTCATCAGAACTTCACACCGCTGGTAAAAATAGTTTTTACTCTATCAGTCTGATGAAAATATCCAAATATTTTAATTTTGGTAATTTAAGTCCTGATTTAGAAGAAACCGCAAAAGTGACAATGTTTCTACAGTTAATGAAACAGAAATATATTTCTTATTGGCAACATACTCTACAGCATTCTCAAAAACTAGAATTTTTAATTTATAGATCTTGTAAGAACGAATATGCCACTTCCAGTTATCTAGAGTGGAGCGATTTTAGAATACCCGGTCACTTATTTACATATCTCTCAAGGCTTTAAAGAACGAGGCACATAGAAACAAAAGGATCCATTCAAATTCAATGAGATGTCAATAAGTGGCCGGGTATTCTAAAATCTAGCCGAAATTCATGTTCTCTTTTATTGATCCAAATACGCAACAACGAGAGATAACTTTTACAAGAAAATACAACCTTTCATCCAAAATGTTAGCCGGCTACCAGGGTCTGATTTGATTTTAGAATTAATGAATTCTTCCAATTTTTTTGTGAACATGCAATTCATTAAATTTATCTCATCTTGTTTTGATTCACGTAACAAAATGCTATCAATGTAACTAATTTTATATATGTCTTTTTTTTATCACTTAATAAGTTGTACGCTTTTGCAATATTGTAACAAATTTACAGTCATGCAAATAAAGCTTGTTGCTGTTGTTGTTAATGAGTATACTCCTAAAACAAAGAAACTATACTAGGAGTTTAAAAGCAAAAATTGAAAAAATGAGTAAATAAATAATTTAACATATATAAATATAAATATGAACACGCAATATAATCTAATAAAATGAATATGAATAAAATATAAAAATACAATACAATATAGCATCCTACATGCTAGAGATAATGGCCTTAAATTCATCTAATGAATCAGGAATTAGAGATAAGGGTACACTGTTCCAAGTTCTTATAGCTCTAGGGTAAAAAGAGTATTTATAAGTATCATTCTGTGTGGCAAGTTGGTGAAATGGTGCACAATTAGGATTGTCCCTTTAAAAGACCTTGAAACAATTCAGTTGAGAGAACAGAAAACGACACGTGAAGTATTTCAGTTGGTTAAATTTTCTCATTCAGTTCTCCTGCCGCTTCCACTCTAAAACGACGAATCTCCTATCGTCCAAGTAGCCTGCGGCTTCAATAATTTTAGCCTCTTACTAATGGAAGTCTTCGAAACCCCATAGTTGAAGAAAGTTAGGTATGATGGGGATATAACTGAACTGAAGTTAAGTTAGAACTGTTTTTAATGACAAATTCAAAGAATCATTTACGTACATCCCTTCCTGAATCGAAGGTGTGTGACCAAACGTGGCCTGATTCCAGTAACTGTAATTCCATCTGGCACAAGACCATGAACTCGGTTTCAAAATCAAACCGGCGAGAGAAAGAAATATAACAGCATTAGTTAAGTACCTACTACTCTGTTGTGTAATCTCCTTTATCTTTGAACAAATTTTGAAAAAGCAGCTAGAAATTTAAATACACCAGGAGAAGAGATTGACTACTGATGGTTGGCTGCAATTGCTAAACGAAATGCTTCAACCGTCCTAAAATGGTTCCCCAAAATTTTCTGTGACTCCAGCTAAAAAATTGGAAAAGAGCAAACCGTGTTGGGCAACACCAGGAACAACACAAATTTCCCTTTAAAATACCCTCAAGCAATTCGAGAAAAGGGAAAACGACATGTGAAGTATTTTGCTTAAATTTTTTCGTTCAGTGTTCAGGTTGGGGATCATGTATTTCACAACTGAGTAGCCTGCGGCGAGAAACAATTTAACAATTTTAGCCCCCTGTTGATCGACGTCGTCAGAAACCCCGATAGATGAAAAAAGTTGTGTGTGATCAGAGTATGTAACTGAACTAAAGTTAAGTTAAAACTTTGTTACGGCAAACTGAAGTCAATGACAAATTCAAAAATCAGTTTATATGTACGTACCTTCGTGAATCGAAGATGTGCGACCAAACGCGGCTTGACTCCAATGTGTGGCTCTGCAGTTTCCCTTCGGCACAAGACCGTGAAATCAGTTTCAAAATCAAACCGGTGGGAGAAAGAAATACAACGGCATTAGTTACGTACCTCCTAATCATGTTATGAAATCTCATTTAACTTTGAATGGAATTTTGAAACAGCAGGTAGAAATTTAACGCTGATCGTAAAATACGCTGATGGTAGGAAATCAGTTACTATACGAAATGCTTCAACCAAGAAGCCATTGTATTGCGAGACACGAAAAAGCAATTACAGGATTGTTGCTTAACTTTCGACATTTAGCTCAGCGGAAGCGATTGAATGTTCAGCGTTTCTTGTCATTGGTGGCAGTACTGACGGCTTACGTATTTAGAATAGCGTGGCTATAAGTGAAAAACAAACGGAAAACTCAGCTAAAAAGGTTTAGACGAAAAAAACAATTCCGAAAGAAAAACCAACCTGCAGGAATCTCTGAAGAGATGCACAGATGTTCAAGAAGAAAACGCGAAGCCAAGAACTTCAAAAAACAGCTCCACAGTACACAGTGATCAACAAAAACTAACGGCTCCTCTAATAATAATAATAATAATAATAATAAGTCTTTATTTCATAAGATAAAAACACATATCCTATGTTACAAAAATTGATGGTAAAAAGCAAGATGATGACGATGATGATAAACTTTATTAATGTGTCAAGGCCACATAGCCTGGGAAAATCCCATACTAATTTGGGGACACAATGCATTACATGAACTAAGACTATTATTCTAATGAAATAAATCAGCTAATTTGTCATGCATTTCTTCTTACACTGCGATTAAAACTTGTTATTCCATACCAAAAGTATTTTGCCAATTAGAGAGCAGCAATTAGCAAAAATAAAGCACAGTTCGTTAGTCAAAACCTTTCTGTGTTGCTGTATGTCTTGTTTCAGATCTGTAATTGGCTGTTCCAACTGACAAGGCAGTGAGAGAAAGCGCACACTCACGACATAGCCCGGACTCATGTCATTCATGAACACTTTTTTTTGGAAATCAACGCGTAACTTGTCCAAGGGCGAATACATGAGGGACGTTATCAGCATAAGCATTCATCGAGAGACGCATAACTTTTTTTCAATGAGAAGTGGGTAGTGAAGTATCAGATCAAAGAACTAAGACCACTGAGAACCATCAACAAAAACGTTTTCCATCTTAAATTTAAAAAGAGGAAGAAAGAAAGGAAGAAAAATGAATGTTGTCAAACATGGAGAACCAGAAGATCTGCTTGGAAGTAGACGGGAGTTTTCGGAGACGCTTTCAAGAAATTTTCGCAGAAGTCATTCTGTGGGGGAGGGGGAGGGGGCACTCGATCCATTTTGGGTGTCGTGGTGCCGCTGAAGGTTTGGAACCCTGACCCCGCTCAGGACAAAAACACCCTAAAATACCTACCCCATGTAGGCCAACACCCTCCTTTTTTGGACCCTGTTTACGACAACGGACAAAATTCACAATTCTTACTAACGTAATTTTGAAGTGTTTTGAAGACCGGCAAACGTCTCTTATCTAGGATTGCTAAATACTGAACAAACAATATTTAACGGCGACAATCGCGCAACCATATGTGCCTTGTGTAGAACAGGTTCAGACCCTGTTTAAGACAGACCAGCACAAAATTACACGCCCTGTTCTCGACAGAGAGGCCAAAAACCATACCCTGTCCAGCGCACGTCCCAGTAGTACAGGCCATATAAGGGGGTATATAAGGGAGTACCCCCTCCCGGGAAGTGAATACGAGTTGTCAGGGTAAGAAGAAAGTTTAAAGCCTTAGCTTTTTGGCAGTTTCGGCGTAAAAACTGTAGGGGCGGAGCTTCAAGAAGGAGGAAAAGGGACTCTAGAGCTCCCAGGAACCAGAGTCGCCAGGGAATCCATAGTAAAACCCTTAGGTGCCCCAGAGACATCCCCTGTGAGTTTGAGAGTTGTGGCACAGCGCGCCAAATTTTGACAAAGTGAAAAAAAATACAATTTAAATTTAATTGGCGTGATGCCCACTGGACGTAACCAACTGAATAAATGTTGATAGAGATCTTCATCATATCTAGTCACGGTAAATAAGCTGGGGAGAAACTACTGTCTATGCGTTTCAACCTGATAACGGGACTGGATGTGTCTGACCTCATGGATAAATGGGTCAATCCGCTACCAACAATAAGGGCGTGGCCTATCCGGGCATGATAATACGCGATAAACCTCTGCAGAACAGCATAGTTTTACACATTTCGTGGAGTGAGGTGTCAAGGAGCCGGACATGCACCAATTGCTTATAATTAACTCATCGAGTGCTCGTTGAGAGAATGACACGCTTCATCGACAGTTAGCCGGTGCAGTGTACGGTGGTATTGTCCTTTACCTGAACGGCCACGCTGTTTACTATTTTCATGCAAGCAATTTTCCACTGGCAGATTCAGTTTCCGATACCCGAAATTTGAACGCTTGCCAAAAATCGAGATAGGAAAAGGTGGAGTTCAGTGGAAGTCGTCGTGCACCGGATGTTCTAAAATTCCAGTTTAAATAAAAGAGATTAAAAAAGTAAAAAAAAAAACAAAACAAAACAAAACTAAACAAAATAATAATATAAATGATTGTCAAAATGACTACTGCAGAGACTGATCAAACAACGTGAAAAGACGTAGGTTACAATATTTCGACTGGCCGATACCTGGACTTATCACGATCTTTCTGATCCGACGTTGTGCAAGATTGATCGTACACAGTTTTTGCAGTGGTTTTACACCTTAACTCCTTATTAAAATAATAATAATGATAATAATAATAATAATAATAATAATAATAATAATAATGATAATAATGATAATAATTAAACAGAGAGAAAATGCGACTCGGAAGTTGCGAAAGATTTCGGATGCTTGAATTCTGGAAAAGACTGCAAGGCAGTTTCGAGTCCTCGAGAATTCTCTTGCAGTTCATGATCGTTTTGTTCTCGCACCCGAAAAAGCGGAGGGAAGAGATTAGAGTGCGGAGGGAGAAGATGGGGAGGGTAGGGACGACGTCACACCCCCCCCCTGTCCACTTGTAAACTTGTACAGGCTATAACCTGATGTAAAAGCCATAAAGCAAGGGCTATACCCCAAACACAAAACTTGACTCACACCAAGAAACTTATGTCTCCTCTCAACTAGAAAGAAAAAGGAAAAAGGAAAAAGGAGAAAAAACCGAGCGGAATTAAACCAGCCAATGTATCTTTTTTAAAATTGATTCAACTTTTCAGCACGTATATTAAAGTGGCCATCAAGCGTGTGATATTTCCTTTTCGACCACAATTCCTAAGCTCCGTTTCTGGCATCATTAAGCATTTAGAAGTCGTTTTACTGCTATTTTTAATATGCGTTTCATCACATTTCAGCAATACCTAATGCAATGCGTCATAAAAATACCTGAAAATATGGAGAGTTTGGGAGTATTTCTGAGATGTTTCTAGACAAAGACTAAAAGTATTCATTCTCACAGATGGTAAAACCTAATTTAAAGAAGAGTTGGGAACAAAATTTTTGTTTTTATTTGCAACGTCGCCGTGCGTAGGTTCATTTAATTTTCACTTTAGAGAGGATTTTTGAACGGCCAAGCCACAATTTCCTCTCCTTACATACGGAAGCCCATAGGTTTATGCAAAAGGTTCCTCGTCACAGGAAATTTTTGCCTTTAATTTCGCGTTAGGGCGACATTTCGGCGATATGCAAACTTTTCGCAAATGAGAATAATTAGTTGCAACTTGCTTCAAATAAGTACCAACTAAATTAAACAACTCTCTGTTTTCGCAACATTAAATCTTTTGATAGCGAGAATTTGATGTCGCAAATGAGGAAGCCCCCCTCCCCCCCTACCCCCCTCCCCCCGCTTCCAAACAACCGACCGCTCAATCTACATGATCTGACAACGGATAGAATATGTGCTTGAAATTCACGTACCAGAAATAGCAGCACAATTGTTTGTGTGCATTGCTCTTCAACTATCAAATTTACTGCTTTTAATAATAGGGATAATCATTATTGTTATTGGGTTAAATTACTAACAGATTTTAATTGTTTGATCACAAATACGATAAGTGCTTGGCATTAAATTACCGGGCTACATAAAGTGTCAGTAACAGAGCAGATTAGCCTTTTAGGTGAACGGAAGCCCGTGGGCGAAGACGATTATTTTCCGTTCTTTCGCAACCATATTCCTCCTATAAAAGTCCAAATCAACCCCAGTTCCATTAGTGATCACTCACGTCTGCTAGCCAGGCGCAAGGAATAACGACATGAGGACCGCAGTTGCACTATGCGTTGCCTTACTTGTGGTTTATACCGTGACTACTGTTGAAAGGTAAGCGAGTCTTTTAGGGTTTCACACATTTACGCACAAATCATCCGGTATCATTCTTTAATTCTTATGCCCAGTACTCAGAACCCGCCTTTGTAAGGTCAGAAACTTTCACCATACACTGTATCTTACCGCACTTAAACTTCGTGATATCGTATGATTCATAAAGTTAATCTAGACAGTTGTAACGTGATTCAAAGGCTCCAAAATACGCAGCTCATACTTTTCAGATAGCGCCCAAATTCAGTTTTCTTTCAAAACGTAAGATGAAATTAGTGCTCAACAGCTTTTTTAAATTGTCTCACTCAAGGAATGTCTAAGCAGAATCAAACGTTATGGCGTCGTGTTGTCATGTTTTGACTTATGGAGTCAAATCATTGTCGATCGATTTATACGTGATAAACGTTCTCCCATTCACGTCATCTTTTGTCCTTGGGTACCAGCTTTAGTTTGGTGTGTGCCAGAATGTTCCAAAGCTCAAACTTTTACTCATTATTGCCGCAATCATAAGGTCTTAGAAAACTGCTTTTGATGCTTTCTTTCCCGGCGATATGCGTGGAGGTTGTTGGCCAGTGTCTTGAATCAGGTCTTGCAAATGTCGTGCATGCTTTTTCGTCTTCCGCCTAAGCTCGACCAATAATCACGTATTAAAGCTTTTACTGGAGCCAATTAAGCCCTGACGTCAGCTTGCACATTCTACCTTTTCAACTTGGTGATCACTTCCTTTATTCTCATGACCTTTATGTTTGACAAAGCAGTGTTATTTTAAGGAGAATTTCGATGCTAGTCACTTCTAGGGATTGAAGGGTTAAACTCCGCAGGCAGGCTGAGTGCCAGCATATTCAACACTAGCTTCTCTCTCTGTTAATAGTTTCATTATGCTCAAAAGTTGCGGTACAATGCAACAATTATCAAACTATTTTTTTGTGTAGCAGTCATTGAAAAACAAAATTTTCAGTGCTGTAATAAACCCGCACACGTGCGAGCTTTCGAGACGTCGCAGGATTTTAATTGCGCGCAAAATATTGCACACATTTTGTAGCTAGGGTTAGTCCTCGTTTACAGAGAACACTCACGATTTCATTCGTCGCACACTTCACGGATTTTATCAATTTCGACAGTGCTTCTGACTTAAGCTAGCAGCATCACAGAAAGCTTTCTAATGGCTGAATGGTAAAAGTCCTAGATGAGGAACATTTTCGATACAGTAAATTTATGGTTTTTTTTTCATTAATTCAACGAAACTATCTTCTATTTATTGTCATGCCGATGGGAGGAGACACAAACAACATCAAAGCATTCTAAACAATGTTCTAAACGCGAGCATAAAGGAATCTGTTAAGCAAACATGATTGTATCCAAAAGATTCATCTTCCCGATTTGCTGAGAGTGTGATAGAGTTTCCCACTATCACTTATCCAACACTAAAGTGAGGTCGAAGGGTCAAGAATTTTTTACCAATATGTTTTGTTTTCGCTGAAGATTTTCTTTTTAGTACGACCATTTGCAGTGTCAGAGAGGCAGATAGCTCCATCCGTTTCAGCCTTTAAATTTGCTTTAACGGAGTCATGCGAAACTTTTTCTTTTTAATTTTTGTTGGTCGTATGTGATGAGTGATTGAGTGATAAGCATCTTCGAAAGTTATGTCATAAGCTACGTCATTGACGATGCCACCAACCTCGTTTTCAGTACGAGGAAGCTATTTACGTCAACCTGTCCCGGTCTCCCGCCATGTTTGAAGGGTTTGAAGCTGTGTGATGAAGAAAGGGCGTGAAGCCAAACGAAAACAGATTTATTCCTTTTTTTGGTGGAGTGAAACATTTACAGAACATCTTTGTTTAAATTCTGATGGAAGCTGACCTTATGAAGAGAGCAGAATCATTTGAAATTGAACTCGTAGGTCAAATTTTCTCTGTTTTTGTTAAGACTTAAGCTTATGTTTAGTATTTTTCTGCTTTCGATGTGCTGCATGAGGTTAATCGAAACCTGAATATTTTTTTGTGTGTTTCATTTTCTAACTGTTTTGATCTAGCTTATGGTATTTAACATTTATGAATATTCAATCATAATCTCATGCGGAGGAAAAGCATGGCGGGAAAAAACAAGGTTCACACTTGTGACATAAGCATACATGTAAGCATCAACATAAGATCAAGCATAAGCATAAGAATGTTCACACCTGTGACATAAGCATAAGAAACGCGACATACGTAAGCACATTGGGCTTCAGAGTTATGATCCCAGGGGAATGAGACGAGTTGTAGTATCAAAATGGCTGAGGAAGAAGAAGACGTAGAAGCACTCCTGTTGATGTCAATACTGCTCTGTAGACGCTGACGGCGGTATCAAGTCAAATCAAGAAAGACAACCTGAAAAAAGAGGAGGTCATGTTCAATCAATCAATCAATCAATCATCAATCAATCGTTTATTTACCCATGTAAGGTCCGTCTAGTGAGCTAACGCTCGTTCAAAATACGTACGTGCTAACATAAAGTTGTCTTAAAATATAAAACATGGAAAATATATTAAGTATATAGACGACAACTAGATTTGTATAAAAAATTGAAATGTACAACTGCAAATGTCACTATGTAAGAATTGAGATTACTAAGAATTGCTATAAATACGTATAAACAGAGAACTGTTGAGTGAGAGAAATCTTCTGTGACATCTTTCCAAGCAAGATTTCTTTTACTGGTGCCTCTTAAATCATCCACCGATTTGTCGTTTAGGCAGGAAATGTCCTCATGGCCTCAGCCGTAAAAATCCGTTGTGGTTGAAAAAAAAAAACACGCCATTTTGCAACTGCTAATACAGAGCAGGATTGGGAACTATTTTCACTTGAATTTCTGCTGATATCAAATACTGCTGTTTCATTATGCTTATTTTGTCCGGTTCACACTTGCAATTTCACAACATTAAGCATATGTGTAACTTTTCCTTTTTCTTATGCTTATGCTTATGTTACTCCAGTTCACACTACCCTTTCTTATGCTTATGCTTATGTTTATATGCTTATGTCACAAGTGTGAACCAGCCTTAAGTGTTATATCTTTTAACTAGCAAATTGTTCAAACACTTTGGATTGAAATTTGAAAACTGTAAACAGCTTGGAAATCAAGAGTTATCAAATACTATTAAATTCCCAATCTAGGCTATTATTATTGAATTTCTTCCTTTAGAGCTTATAACCCACCAATTAATTTTGGCGTGCATTCATTGGACAAAACAGATCACATGATACAAAATCGGATGGCGGGTATCAGGTGGTACCTGTCGTCCGATTTGATATCTGTCACCCGATTTTATTGACGAGGGAAAAACAAGAAAGGAAGTCACTTTTAACTTTTCAGATCTAATCACAGTGTAAATACTGGTACACCTTATCTGGTGCTTTGGTAGATAATATCTGCGAATATTCCACGCGTATTATCTACCAAAAGACCAAATAAGAGGTTTATCATTCCACTGCATTTTGTTTTTGCTTCATCCTCCTTCAGCCAAAAACCGGACAAACCGGGATTGTACAGTGTACAAACCAACTGTCCTTTTTTCAGACAATCTTTCAGCCTCAGGCATTATCCTCTAATATACCAGATGCTGGAAGGGGTCTATGTACTAAATACCCTGCTTTTTGCCATTCTAAAAGTTGTTTTCTTTTCCATTGTAGCGGCTACCTTGTAACATCCCCAAGAGTTTTCCGTGCAGGTAGCACTCAAAGGCTCTCTGTCAGCCTTTATTCGGTGTCTGTGCCATGGGTTATCAATGCCACAGTTAGCTATACAGATGGAGCAAGAGGTATCATTGCTAGTGATCAAGATCAATTCACTAGTCTCTCTGATGGAGTCCTTAAGCTGAAGGTACGCTTAAGTGCAACAGCATAACTAGTCAGGGTAGGAAAAAACCCAGGTCCGATTGCCATTTACATATTTTCAAGGATGGACCTTTATTGCTGTTAAGCAATAACACACCCTGTCATCATACATATGTGAAGGTCCTAGGGCGAGTTGCATAAAATGTCCGGTGTAACTCTAATGTCAGACGTTCACCCCAGTCAAAGTCACTGTTTTAACGTCTGACGTTAGCAGTTACTCCCGGGTTAGGTTTTATGCAACTCAACCTTGGATACTGGGTTGAAAATTTGAAACTGCAAACAAGATGGTGTCTTGTTTTGATCTGTCTTCTCACTCTTGGGAAGGAGGTTGAACCTAGGGCTGCAAGGATACACCGATGCATCGGCGAACCAAATATTTTTTCGAACGGTACGGATATCGATATTTAAATAAGATATCACGATGTTATGATAAAGTAAAATATGCTACATCAACAAATTTGGGAAAACACTGTCTTTGATATTCCTTACCAAAGCTCTACATTTTAGCCCTTGTAAGGCAATTTGATGTTGTGTTATTACTGTGTTTAATTAATTATTATGGAAAAAATCTAGTTAAAAGTAGATGAAGTTGTTGGTAACTAGTTTTGTCGTGCACAGTAATGTATTGTATCATGTATTGTATCGTGGCTCTTGTATCAAGATATATATTGTATCATGGAAAAATGTATCGTTACAGCCCTAGATGAACCACCATGTATATGCAAGTGTAGTTAACTTAAGTGATAGCTACTGTCAAACTAGTAACATCATCTTAGAAAGCCCTAAGCTTGTTACTGCCTGACATGGCGACTTGGCTTGTAAATTATGCCATAGAAAGTGTAATCACTAGTGATAGAGACCCCTAGATGGGATGCTTCCTCACAGATCAGCCATGGCATTCTGTTTAGTTTCCTTAACAATTTCCCTTGAGTCAATTTAATACACATGGGTGCAGAGAAATGAACATTGAGCAAGTTTTTGTTTCTAGGAAAACTAGATGATAGTAGTGATTGGATTGAAACAATGACTTTAGCACAGAAAGTCTTAAGAGTGAACACCCGACCGCCTTTTCTCAGTCCATAGCACATTTAACTTGAACACTTTACCTTTTCAGGAACCCATGTTGAACAAACACCAGTTTTGGATAACATCTTGGTGCCTTTCTTAAGTCACGGAAACTCCACTGTTACCTCACATTGATGTTAAATTTCAGAGATAAAGCCTAAATTCCAATTCTTTAAGTTAGCAAGTGGAGAGAAAAGTTATAGTGTACCAAAAAGCTGGACATAAATACCACCTATTTTCGGTTTTTCAGTGCTTTCAATAAGCACTGATGGCCAACTAAAAGCGTCAGCTATTTCGCTCAGAGAAGTCGGGTACTTTTTCTCCTAAATTGAAGTAATTAAAGAAAGATTCTTTCAAACCCTTTGTTGATACTGTTGATTACTCTACTCAAACCAGCTGCCTACTTCATATGTTATTAAAAGCCCTGGTTTTGAATTTCCCATGTGCCGCCATTTTGAATTTTGTTTTGGCATCATACGGTTGCCCATATTGTTGCACACAAAAGAAAGTTGCTCTGTAACAATAGTGGCAAGCGATGACATTTTAAAAATTCAAAATGGCAAAATGGCATTCAAAATAGTTTGTTTTCAAAATGAAATTCAAATGCAAAAAAGGGGGATATTCACGTATGACTTTTTGGTACCCTAAAACTTTCTTTCTACTTGTTAACTTAAAGAATTAAAATTTAGACTTTATTTCGAACAATTTAATGTCAATTTGTTAATTGTAACGGTGGAGGTTCCCTTTAAGTCAATGTCATGTGTCAAATATCAGTCGAAGTTCACTTCAGAAAGGCACCAAGGAGGTGTTGACAGCTTGTGTTCGTTAAACTGTGGATCCTGAAAAGGATACTTGTTTTGTAGTAGGATGAGATATATTGCTTAAATATATGAAATATCATACTGGTCATTTTGTAATTTATGTAGATACCAAGAGATCTGAATGCTGGAAGAAAGCCAAGCATCAAAGCAAAGCTTTCTGTGCATGGAGGACCACAGGGTGGAAGACGTGTCTTTCTCAAGAGTGAAGTCATCACCATTGAAATTCCCAAGAGTTCTATTTTCATTCAAACAGACAAACCCATTTACAAGCCAGGCCAGACAGGTAAACTAATCATTTGGTTTAGTGTGCCTTTCAGTACATATAGCATGTGAATTCTGGACTTCAAACCAGACAGAGGATATGCGTTTTTTACGACCATCCATTATATCAACAGCTGACGGACGGTAGAAAGCAAAGTGGGTTGACTGAGAAATCCACCAATCTGAGTGTATGAATGTGATGCATTGAGCCCATTGATCTGATCTTCCTTTTTGGGGGGCTTTCACTCTGATGATTGATGGCAGTAAAAAATGCAACTGTTGATTTCAGATTTTGCATGTTATTAATTGAAAGGTGCAGTAATTGATTACTGTGCATCACTATTCATTGTTTTGGTGTTTGCATACATATGCATTATGCGATCCTGAACACTTGACTCCTGATGCTTTTGACATTAGTATTACAGATCCTAAAAGTATGCAGGATGTATGCCTTAGGGGAGGTACTTGGGTTTTAAAGTGACAGGGAGTTACAAAGGGTTTTTTTGAGTTTGGAATTAGCGATTTGTAAACTTTTTTTTGGGGGGGGGGGGGGGTTAAAATGTTGCCAATTATTCAGAGAGATTCTTGCAGGTATGTTCGGGGTTTCATATAAAGAAAGTTATTGGGTAGTTTGGGTTACATATAAGTCTTGACAGTGGTATTTCTAGGGGATCTAGTTTTGGCCCATTTTTATTTTTGGGTATCAAATTATGGCTTCATGCACTGTTAAATGATCATCAATTTTTAAGTCTTTGTGTAATTTTATTCGCAGTTAATATGCGCATTGTTGGTACAGATGAAAACCTGAAACCATTAACGGGAAAGGTAAGAAATAGCTACCCTGTGGCTATTACATACAGATGATTTGGAGATTAATACGAAGGAAGGTTTTGAAAAGCTGCTTCAGTGATGTGGCTGCAGCAGATGTCTCTTATTAAACTTTTACTGCTTTAAGGCTTCTTGCATCTAACTTCCTATTCTTTTTCATTTAGATCTCAAGGGTTACTATTACCGTAAGTACATTATTTTATGATTTGTGACACTCCGACTGTTAAATTTTTAAAACGGTTAGCACGATATCTCCACTGTTGTTCCATAACACCCATTTGGTCCAGTGTCCTCTGTTGAAATGTTAATCCATTAGATACGGGGATTGTGCTACTCCTTGAAGTCCTTGATGAATAATCCTGGAATTTAAGTTTAGTTTGCAAGTGCACTTGAACCAATGTAGACTGTTTCCATTTGAATTTTGTGTTTTAGAGTCCTAGCAGCGTGCGTACTATGCAGTGGGATAATCTTGATTTTGGTGTTGGTAAGTATACTTACAGGGAATATGTGAATGTCATCATAATTAACGGTTATCTTTTTCTTGGATATGAAAGAAAAATGATCAATAACAGCCAATTTAATTAGCTTTGAACCCCACATGTATTTGATAAATTGCATACACAAGTGTATTAATATATAAGTAAATGCAGTAGAATCTTCTTAACCCGTTGGCCCCTGGAAATTTGCCGAAAAATGCCATTTGAAGCGAGTCAAGCCATTTTAGGTCACTGTCTAGCCAAAAAGAGTCGAAGCTGTCCAAAACATTGTTTATAAGTCGGGCACTATGCTGGCTTTTGTTCCTGAGGCCAAGTTAAAAATTTTTCGAGAAAGTTTCGCTGCCCCCTTGTCTATTACCTTTCCCTTTCTCTCCTCCCCGCTTCTTTTGCTTTTTTTCACCATTTTTTTTTCTTTTGTAGGGCATTTACTAGGCTTCCTTTAGGTGGGAAAAGGTTTTGCAAAAAGCCAGAGGATCATGAATTTTTTTTGAAGGAAGTATGAGTGGGTAGTGGGACAAAATTTTCACTGGAATTTTTGGTCAAATTTACATGGTTTTTTGCATTTTTCTCTGGCCTGTTTGACTGAATCACCCTCAATTGGATATGGCTTGAAAGGTCTCATCTTCCTGCACAAGTATCTTGTCAAAGTTGTCTAGGACCGTTAAAACTGATGATGTCACAAGTGGTACAAGGGACGTGGTTAAACAAGAGCGCCTAAATACGTCCTCAGGGGTCAAAGGGTTAATAAAAATACTGAAAATTGCCTTTTTCCGCCCTTTTCACTGGATTTGGCATTTTATGGGATTTAATGGGAAGATTTGGTTGTTTTATGCTCAAAAGTGGATTTCACTAAAAAATTGGGTACTTTGCTTAACCCTTTGGCCCCTGGAAATTTGCCAAAAAGTGCCATTTGAAGCGAGTCAAGCCGTTTTTAGGTCACTGTCTGGCCAAAAAGAATCAAAGCTGTCCAAAACATTGTTTATAAGAAGAGCACTACGCTGGCTTTTGTTCCTGAGGCCAAGTTACAGCTTTTGAAGTTCGGGCACGCAAGGCTGGCTTGAAAGATCTTGTCTTCCTGCACAAGTTTCTTGTCAAAGTTGTCTAGGATCATTAAAACTGATAACATCACAAGTGGTACAAGGGACATGGTTAAACAAGAGCACCTAAGTGCGTCCTCAGGGGTCAAAGGGTTAAATAAAACCATCAAGAGAAACACAAAACTGTTCAGGTTAACAAACGTTTTAGTTTTGGGAGTAAAGTATGATGAGAGAAGAAGGCCGGAAACTGCTACAAGTTCAAGTTAACCAGAAGTTTAAGTCATTATGGATTTCAGTTTTACAGATGCCACTCTAAATGAAAGAATAAACAGATGTAAAATCCAAAAAGTAACAGTTGACATTTTACCATGCAACTTCAAAAGTAATCTACAGGTCTGGTCAGGAATAATAATTTTTCAGTTTGTTTAAACTTCATTTAGTTAATGAATTTGACTTCTCATTTTATTGTCTGAGTTGGGTTTGGATTCCGTCAGCAACTAGACATTAGATGGCAGTTTTTAGGGATGCTACAGTGCCGAGTGGTGAAGGGGATATTGCATCCCCCAGGGAAGGCTTCCATTTAAAAGTTACAGGGGTGCCTGTCAAAAATTTAGAAAGGAACCTTAACAGGGATACATATAGCAGAATCAATTTGTGGGTGTGGCTGACATCCATTTTTACCCCTTCAGAAGAGGTAATACACACCATATATTTGTAGTAACTTTTCTTGACACTCTTTTTTGTCAACGTAATCATTTAATATGTGTTATATTTTCTATGGTTCGGTGCCAATAATACTTTAAGGTTCCTTTTTTGTCCACTTTTAGTTTGTGCTTGTCATTTTTGAGCAATTTTAAATCAGCTATTTAGCATGAAATGGCTCAATTTTACTTAATTAAGTTGCATTAATTACCTCTGGCTTTCATTACAACAGGAATAATAAGTCTGAAGTTCCCTTTGTCAAGCCAACCTGTCTTGGGAGACTGGAAGATTGAAGCTACTTATCAGGTAAACATACCGTAAATTTTATTTCACCGGATCAGTGCTCATGATTATTTGACATTCCAGAAAGATTTGATACCAGAAAAACTTTATCTTTTACCTCATTGATCATGTCTATGTTGTAGTTCAATTTTATCCTTGGTTCAATTTACATTTTCATTTGTTTTATATTCATTATCATATATTTACATAAAAAAGAACAAAGGAAAAAAAAATTAAACCAAGAATAAAAATAATACACTACAACATCCACAACCTTTGATTATTTTGCTGTTGCATTTCAATGTGATGCCAATTTTACACAAAATACAGTATGTTGTCAACTTCTTACGAGATGTCTGTTTTTTTTTTAATTATTTTTTTCAGGGTGAAAAGAAGACGCTTGTTTTCAAAGTTGATAAATATGGTGAATAACATACTTGCATTACCTTAAGTTACTTTTCTGATACATCTTTTGAAGTTTAGAAACATCTGCTTTCAAACTTGGCGTGATAACTAAAATTGTATGCTCCTTTCTAGTTATGATATCTTTTTTACTTTATTGGGTACTTATCTAAATGCAAGGTACTATGACGTCAGAAAAGATCGCCTCATAGTGTAGCCTCGTACCAGACACAACCCACAGCCCCGAGGCGTCAGCTTTTGAATCTTTTTGTGGTGGCCAATTTACCTTGCATCAACTCAGTTTATATCAGACTGAACTGTTTCTCCTTGGATGCAGTGCTCTTACCAGTGCTTGGATTTGTTATTTTTTTATTGTTATAGTAAAAGTACATGTTGATCAACTTTTCTTTTTTCATATCCTTTTTTGTTTTTTGTCGATAAATGCCAGGCTCTGAATGAACGTAGGGCCTGCAAGGGCAACTTTACATTTTACTACATGTATGTTGCCCGCAGCATTTCTTTGACAAAGTACATCTTCAGTACTGTTGTATTTAACTTTTTCGGCAGTAAATAACTTGCTATATTTTATCTTTTTGCCTAACACAGTGCCACCAAAATTTGAAATGACAATCTTTAATCTTAATTGTACTAATTGCCATTAGTACACTACTCAATCACAATCACGCAACCACCCCCCATCCCCATCTTTGGTACTGTCGTAGTTATCTTACTCCACAGTAAATAACCTGCTGTATTTTATCTTTTTGCTTTAAACACAGTGCTGCCAAAATTTGAGGTGACAATCACACCCCCATCCTTTGTGGCATATACAGATCACAAAGATATTACTGCGACCATCTGTGCTCAGTAAGTAAAAACAATAACTTAGCAATTTGCTAAACAAAGATTATTTCCTATAGAAAAATTTGCACAAAAAACCTTTGCACAAAAAAAAAAAACAATTTCCAATGGTGTTTTGTAAGATTCCAGCTCCTATGCATTCTCACTTCCTGCCAGAGAGGTATATTTTACAGGTCACTTTCCACAGGTCACGAGTACAGTCCACTGTGTTGCTGACATATAAACACATTGGACAGTGTCCTCTGGCATTCTAGGCGATGTTTTAGCCAGATTCAGGGCTAGGGGACACTGTTTAGCTTGTTTATTTATCAGTAACACAGTGACCTGTACGGGTGACCTGTGGAATGTGACCTGTAAAAGAAACATGCCGCTTCCTGTCTAGTATACTAATGCATACGCACTCACCCACTAAAACACACTTTGAAGTGTTACTTTAAACTTCAGATAAATAATAGTGTCAGAGATTAAAAACACCAGCCTTGTCAAAATTGGTGTACATATAGTTACTATTGTAGGCAGCTTAACAGGAGTAGTGGGTATTTAAGGCAGGGTCTCAGGGTTTATTCTAGAAATTGGCCAATGTGGGCCCAGTGGGCCCTCTTCTGTAATGCTAGGGGGCCCTTTTTCAAGAAAGGGGGTCCAAGAGGAGTGACTGAGAAGGACTGGACTTGAGTAACTGCAAAATCCCAGATATTTGTCTCATAAAATAATGGCTCTCGTCGCTTGCAAGCAGTGACTTTCCCTGTTTTTTAAAATTATTATTATTGTTATAGCGGAGCCTGCGGGCCAGCGGAGCTCCATTGCTAAGGAAATTTGGTAACCTATCAATCTGAGAAATTTTGGTTGTGATGTAATAGTCACGTGACCGTCCGTCCGTACGTCCGTACATCCGTACATCTGTACGTCCGTCTGTCTGCACAGACTCTGTGGAAGGGGAGGGGAGTCCCAAGACAACCCGACGGGGGTAGAGAATGCCATCTTTTCTTGGCGGGAAATCGCGCGGTGCTTTTGGGCAACCGGTGTTTTTCTTGGCGGGAAATCGCATGACCATCATCGGCTTTGAAAAGAGGTTTCTTTAAAAGCTTAAAGCTTCTTTAGCATTTAACGATTGTTCAAGAGTACTGAAGTTTTATACTTGACAAAAAAAAACATCTAATATCTATAAATGGAAAGAAAAAGTTCAAAAGAATACTGGTAGAAGGCGAAAAGTTCAAGTTACGAAAGCTGCCTTCAAAGGACTTCATCGCTTTTTTTCCTTCACGGTGGAGAGTTTGCCCTGTTCTGAAACACAACCGAGTAAGTGAAGTTTTTAAAGGATCTAAGGTACATGATTTCGAGTACTACGGTGAAAGAAATTACGTTTTGAATTGGAAATTTGATTTATGCCATTAGAAATGTGCCATTTACTTTTGACTTTAAAAAATTATTAGAAAACGCGCTCAGATTTGTGACAGATTCTTGAATATTTTGCAATGCTCAGCTGATTTCACTCGCGTGGACCGACCTACGATTTTGGAAGTGTAACGCGAATTGCATTTAAGCATAAACTTACGGGATTTCGAATAAACTTTTTTCAAAAATGATTTCTCTGACCGTTATTTTGTGTTTGTTTATTCATAACAGTAGGTCTCAGCACAGTCGCAAGACAACTGCACAAGCTTTGCTTTCAATTTTGACTGTCCAGTCCATCTCTTTGTGCAACTGTCGATTTTCTTGTCCTAGAAGTTTTCAATAGTAATAATCTTTTAAGCGAAGCAGTTGTCGGTTTAAAGCTATTTTATCCCAAAAGCTTCCAAAAACATTTTTGTGCGTTCCTCAAAGCGCCTAACTTTATATAGGCTTACTTCGCATCCGCAAAACTTATGCCGGCATAATTTAATTAAAGCGTGTTTGGTGTTTCTTTGTTGTGAATCTTGATGGTCTCTAGTTAGAGAACGAAATATAACAGTTATTTGAAAAACTATAAGCGAAGCAGTTGTTGGTTTAAACCTGTTATATCCGAAAAGCTTCCAAAAACAGTTCTGTGCATTTTTAAAAGCGCTCGAATTTCAGACAATTTGCAGCCGCAAAACTTATGCCACAGAGTTAAGAATGTTTGGACGGTGTTTGTTTGTTTGATTTCAATCTTGATGGTCTCAAGTTAGAGAACGAAATATAAGGTTACTTAAGTAACTATAAGCGAAGCAGTTTTGAGTTCAAAGCTATTTTATCCGGTAAGTAATGTGTGTTCCTCAAAGTGCTTGAATTTTTTCGTGGCTGCTAAAACCTACGCGACATTTCTTCGATAAGTTTATTACAAGTGCTTCGAAGCTCCCCAGATCCTTTCTTTCGGGTAATCCCAGTAAAATGCCGGTGAAATGTCAGTATACATTTTTTACCAGACTAATATTTTTCTTTAGTGGCAGTTCATGTTATTTGTTAACATCCGAACGCGATGAAGATAACCCATTTAAACAGTCGAATAATTTTTATTTTGTTTTTGTAAATGAGCGCCGTTTCAAGTTCATTCAAGCGAACAGCCAATAATCCTAGGAGATTTGACAAGCCTTGACAGTTAATGACAGGATATGAAAACATTGCAAACACCAAGCAAGACGGCTCGTGAGTAAAATGTGTTCAGTTTGATGCCCGAAAAAAAAAAATCAAGCTGTGCTCAGCCTCTAGAATGACCTTTCGAGCTTGGTTTTACAGAACAGATCCCCAAAATATTGGAGGACAATTCGGAACACTTTCAGGCTTTTTTGGAAACACTTTTCGAAAGCGAACGAGCCAAAAAAAGCCCCGAAATATAATTCAGACCGAAAAGTTTCAGGACTATTTTTGAGAAACGAACACCAGTTGATTCCTTCGCGGCTCCGCTTTTAGGCTTGGCTAACTCTATATATTATATGCATGGAAGAAAAAATAATAACTCAGAAGCAACTCAAGAAAGTGCAGAATGTGAGGTTTTTGAAACATGTTTTAAAACTATATGGCAATCTTAGCCAGAGGCTATGATAAAATTTATGATGTGAGTTGCTGACGATTTTTTCAATGATGAGAGCAGCGCGCACTACAAAAGTCGCATGCAACAGGCACGACAAGCAGAAAATCACACCGTGTAAATCTTCCTTAATAAGCTGAAAAATTCAGTGCCAGCTCTTGGTGCATTATATGTTAAGGCTGAAATTCTAAAAGCAATTTCTTTGTGATCCTCCAGGTACACATATGGACAGCCAGTGAAAGGAAATGTCTCAGTGCTCTTTAAGCTAAAACTGAGCCCATGGTACAGGCGCGGGCGCAAAGACGCGCAAGCGATTGTGAAAAAAGAGGTAATTCTCTTTATTATTAATATTGGAAACACAAGTGATTGTGAAGAAAGGGGTAATTCTCTTTATTGTTTGGAAACCAGCTAATTGAAAGTTTTATAGCAAATGACCAGTGGAAAGGCTGTTGCCTTACAGAAGCCACGAGCCAGGCCTTACCTTGGTTGTAGTACTAATTAAACATTTTTAAAAATAAAATAAAACAAACAAAAAAACTAAAGAATAAATTAATAAATGTGCTTATGAAGTTATTTGCACACTTCCAACACGTTGTTGACATAATAGTACCTACGGAGTCGTACGTAAGGGCACCATAGTGAAGGTTGCATTTTCATGAAAGCTGATAGGATCACCGTGGATGACCTTCTCTCTGGAACAAATGTTTTGGTTTTGTTTATATCAGTAATATCATTTTATTATTTTGGTTTCATCCCGTAATTAATATTGAAAAACATTTCGTCCTGGGTGAAATCTAGTGCTCAGAAACAACTGGCATTTTACTGTATTTGTTCTGAAGACAGGGGTAAAATCATTATTGGGAGAGCTCTCTTCACTCAGTTATCATGTAAGCAGGAAGAGAAACATGGCCAGGCACTATGGGGCAGCGCTCCAAGCTGCGACTGTTTCGATCGCCATGGCGAGTAGAAAAAAATTTTGGCGAGTAAAATTTCTGCAAAGGTCACCAATTTGGCGACTTCTGATCTGGTGGTAGGGGGCTAAAATGTTTTGATTCCCTCGTTTTTAATTGCTAATACAGACAAAATGAAGTTTGACCATGTAAGATTTTTTCACTATCAGTTTCCCCATATTTTCCTCAGTTCACTTGTTTTTCTGGTTGCATGAAGTCTTGAACGGATGCGTATGCATCACAATTTGGTTTTTGGATCTTTAGAGCGGCTATTCGTGAAAACTAAAATGTACATAAGAAGATAGATCTACAAATCTATAGACTACAGGGTACAAAATTTTGTCCAGCCCTAGTCCCTAAGTAGCTAGATAGTGCAAAGTTGTCTTCTATCAACTTGGAGAAAAAGTTTCCTTTGCAAGGTTATTTTCCTTGTTGATCGAGTTTCAAGTGACAAGAAAATGGGACAGTGTGATATCAAATTATATTCTACACAAAATTTGCATAAGTCTCAGCTTTGAAAGCACAAGCCGAATAAAATCACTCAGTCTATTAAAATGGACAGAACAATGAAAAACAACAAGTAATTCTGTTTAGATTTGTTTCTTCTTTTCAAAGGAAAGATATTTTCATTCATGAAAAAGAATTTTCTTTCCAGACATCGCAGTTTTTCTGAAGTTGAAAAACAAGTGCTTAATTAAATTACAATACAGACGTATGAAGCACGCAACAGTTTTGTAGAAAGTTTGAATAATTTTTGCAGAACAAGTATTTACATTACAGCTCCATATATGGGGAGAGCAGTAATGATTTTCACTTAGGAATAATTCGTCCCCTTTCTGGTTTGATTTCCACTTGATTTAAAACCTCAGAGAACAGGGAGACTGCTCAAGCTACAAATTTGTTGGATAGAAGTAAAGGTATCTTGTTTTTCAAGGCATTTTATATGACTGTTTACTTGTCCAAAATCCCTAGCATTTAAACGACTACTGAAAATAAACATTTTGGGTCGCAGAATTCAAGAAATGCTTGTGTTACGGGTGTAGGGTCACGATTTCGGGGCCTGAACTCAAACGAGTGTTTTTCGGCTTGTATCATCTTTTATTGTAGTTTTTGCTTTTTGGATAAATTAAGTGCTCCTCTGAAAGACCACTGGTACAGAAAAAAATGTTTGGACCAGAGTTTGTTTACCTTCAAACCTACTACAAAAAGTTATTCATATTAAATACATTCAGGAATCGAGTCTCAACTACAAACACTCTATTACTTTAATTAAACTTCTCCGGTGCATCTTCCAGTATTAAAAATAGAATGTAACGAAGACTTTTGGTTACTTGGGTTGCCACTTTTGCAACAAACTTGGGGTGCAATTTCTTGCCCTGTGATGCCAGAAAGAGTCCATATTTGTAAGAAAAACATGGTGATTGAAAAAGGAATGTTTCAAAGCAAGGAATTAGCACAATTAAGTGTATATTCAATGAGGAAAAAAACGCTTTCTGGCGACCAAAATTTTGTATCTGGCGACCTTTTTACGGGTGTAAGTCGCCAAAAGGCGACCTAGGAAAAAATTGAGCTTGGAGCACTGTGGGGAAACTTGACCTTGCATGAAATGGTGCATGCAAATAACCCCAGAAACTTAACAGACAGAATTTTATGTCTGATTTTTAGATGTATTTGCTTGAGAAAAAGCACTTTTTAAAAGAAGCTAGGTGGTGTTTTAGTTGGTATTTACTAGTTAATTGTGCTATTGTGCTCATTATTTTTCTTTCTTTTATAGATTAATGGCTGTACAGATGTCTCGGTCAGTCCAAAACTTTTAGGTCTTCAACGACGGCACTACAACTACTATTACAGTGGTGCAAAGGTTGCCATTAATGCCACTGTGAAAGAGGAAGCAACTGGAGTTTCCCAAAATGCTACACAAACAGAAACAGAGATTGTCAGAGAAACTACAAAAGTGGAGTTTCTTTCTACAACACCCAAAACCTTTAAACCAGGCATGGCATTTACTGGGCAGGTAAAAATCTGCATAAATTTGACAGTAGATCAGTGCCAAACCACCCAGCACTGTGGGACAGCTGGCTAACAACATGTTGACAACTGCTGAACTCCTTTTGATGTCCATGTTTTACATTCGACAATCGTCCTGAAAATTATTGAGTCCTGTCTAAGTTCTTAGCCAACCAAGTATGCATTATTTTGCCTTCGGACCCAATTGTGCAATGAGATGGAGTGAAGTATCAACCACTGAAATATGAGAAAGCTAACAAAGAGAACCAATTTTGTAGTAAAAACGTTGATTTCCAATCATTTATTTAGTTGGACAAATTCTCTACTAGTGAGGTGTTTAGTGAAACGTTTCTCAGCACTAGCCACAAGCATAGAAAGCCCACCAGAAACTGGTCTGCAATGAACATTAATCTTTTATTTTTGCTATTTCACCTTTTAAAGGAGAATTAAGGTCACTCCAGAAACGGTGTATTTTTTGAAATCGCCAATAAAAAGATAACACTAAGTTGAGTTACTGACCGTGGTTTTAGCTTCTAAAGTGCATCTGATCCCACTGAAATTCCTGTCCAAAGAGGGCCAAAATTCGACACTGCGCGCCGCCATTTTGAATTGTCCGTGATGTCAAATTGTGCCAGGAGACCAGTGGTCGGGTAACGTGAGCTCTGAAAAACGAGCCCACGTTACCCGACCGCTGGTCTCGTAGCCCAATTTGACGTCATGGACAATTCAAAATGGCTGCGTGAAGTGTTGAATTTTGGCCCTCTTTGGAGAGGAATTTCAGTGGGATCGGATGCACTTTAATTTAGAAGCGAAAACCACGGTCTGTAACTCAACTTAGTCTTATCTTTTCATTGGCGATTTCAAAAAATACACCGTTTTTGGAGTGACCTAATCTCCTTTAAGGACTAATGGCCTGGCGCACGCTACTGGTGTACACGGCTAAAAATCACACTTTATTTGGCTCTTTTGAAATTATTACAAATCAGATCAAGGAGATATTTGGTAAAGAGTTAAAGTTAAAGAATTTCTTTCCATTGAATAGTTTTGGTCCTGGCTATAAGATCCACTAAAAGAGAAAATTTTAAAAATGTCGACTAAAATGGGGCCATTTTGAATACTTCGCGTAACTTTTCGAGTCTAACCATGCACAATTTAGGATTCCTCCGTTTTGATGAAAGGTATCCTACTTATATTTTTCAACAAAAGTTATTGGTTTATGAGTAACCAGTATCTTAAAAATTATAGCAAATAATCGAGAAATAAGGACGTTAGAGGGAATCATAGCAGGATGTACCATTTTGCATCCCCTCAGAAGCAGCCTGAACAAGAATATAAAAGAGCGTTTTAATGTAAGTTTCGTTTGTTATGGAAAGGAAGACAAATGACTTTCAAATTCTCAAAATTTTAGCTTTCTATCTAGGGTAATTCTTAAAAATTGGGAAAATCCACTTCTAAACTACGACCAATTTACAAGGTTAGACTGCAGCGTTTTTATAACACGATAGTTCTTCGGGTCGTACGCTTGATCGAAATACAGATTCTGAAGCGTGCCTTGGCACAAACAGTTCGTGCATAAAATGTGCCTGGGTTGTGCATAAAGTGTGTGTTACAATTTTTTATGCGTGCCTAAGTTGTGCCTAAACTGTGCCTAGATTGTGCCTAAAATGTGCCTGAGTTGTGCCTAAACTGTGCCTTCGCTGTGCCTAAACTCCGCGAAAACAGTGCCTAGCTTGTCCGCCAAAATCGTGCGTAGTAATCGCACGCCAAATTTGTTTGTCAGAGCGCCAAAATTATTTTTTAATTTATCTGTGTGAGGTCTGTACACTCTTCCTTATTCGATGGCATGAATTTTAAACATTATCCTATTAAATTTTTTCTTTGAGCAGTTTCTGATGCATTAAAATTATTTTATAGCAAAACAAAAAGAATTACGAGATTAATTGTTATACCCGGGTCGTTAGATATGTGGGTGTTCTAAAAATTAGGTTTGCTTCTGGACCTTATGAAAGTTAGTCATCTTCCCAGGTACATGTACAATTACATTATTGCGATAAGACGTGAAATTTTAGGATAACCTGGAATTTGCTGTCGCGAATAAGATGCTCCGTGCGCATTTCAAATATTATAAGGGGCCGACCATTTAACTCTTGGGGGAGGGGGTGGATGATTTCTGGTCAGCAAGCTTTTTTTTTTCTAGCAACCTGGTGGGCAGGATATTTTTTTCCTTCTAAATGCTCTGCAGAATATTTTTTTTTCCTCTTCATTTCTCTGCAGGATTTTTTTTCCCTCAAAAAAGTGTCATGTGTTTGCATTTACAGAATGTATTTACATTTACATTGTGGTTATTGTTGTAATAGTTCAGTAAGGAGCTGCAAAGCCTTAAAATGTTGTAAGCTATACAAAATCATGCTATACAAAAACATGTTTTCGGAAAGTCATTCTTTACACTCATTTAATATTACGTCATAATATTAGTGATGCTCCACAGGTAGATTTGAAAATGTTTAGTTTCTTATTTTAAAAAAAAGCAAAAAGCAGTTCAGAAATGCTCATAGCACGGTAATTACTGCTAGAATCATAAGTTAAAATTTAAAAGTGGACTGAAATCTCAAAAACAAATGTGAAAGCAGAATTGAAGTTAGTTGATCATGGTCTTATTTGAAAAATAGCACTTATAATTTTTGCTCAGCCTTTTTTCAGTCCACTTCTAAACATGGTTAATGCTGCTATTCATAGTATGTAAATGACAGGCCAAACACGACTCCCGCTAGTTGCTTAAGTTATTCTAGCCTTCAAAATAGAGCTGTCTTTAGTACATTCGCAACAGCCTTGTCCCTCTGATCAAGGTGATCTAAAGGCGACACAATTGTGCCGGCAAGTGGTTGACCTATTGATCAAGAGAGTACTCAAGCTGTGATATAAACTGTTTGGAGGGTTTTATGTTACGCCTTCTTAGAGCCGTTTTAAGTCTCTGTGCCAATGTTTTTGCTAGCTCTTTGGCAATTAGTTAGTTATTGGCTTGGATGACTCCTATGACTCGCGAGCCTTGTGAACCGTGCAAGCCAGAAATCCCTTTATATATCCCATTATATAGGGCTAACCGCAAGCTACCTATTAAAGCTAATAACTGTAGGCTAACCGGAATGTTGTTTTGGCTAAACCAGAGTGTGATTTAGGCTAACTGGAGTGGCTCGCTGGCTCACAGATTGTCGGACCCTATAAAGCTAAGAACGCATTGCACTGACATTCTGAAGCATAACCAACTCCAGAGTTTAAAGGGAGCAAGGGAAGAATGGTTGCAGTTTTGCTGGGATTTTGTAAAATCCCCCTGGAATGATGAAATAGCTTTGCAACATTTTTTTTTTCTTGCTTGCAGCAGTGCAAGAATTTTTTTTCTATTCCATTTGTGCTGCATGCAATTTTTTTCTTCCGACAAGGGCTTGCAGGAGATTTTTTTTCGAAATCATCCACACCCCCCCTCAAGAGTTAAATGGTCGGCCCCTAATTTTGTACAGTACTCTGTACAGTGTTTACAATTGCACGCCCGCACGCGGCGGCCTTTTGGTGAGAAGAAATTATTTGACCAACATTTTAGATGCCTTCAGCTAGAAGAATTTCAAGTTCATCTTCCACATCCAATGAAATAACGAATCACAATATAGCTTGGTGGTTTGACGATCTTTTATAGTTTTCGTGAGAGCCGATGCAACGATCTTGAATGCACTAATGTGTTTACAGATCGGGCATGAGATAAGAGCGCTGACAATTCCAGATTAGGCACAAAGGAATCTTCGAAAAACCGCAGATATCCTAGATTTGTATTTGAAATGTCTGGTCCTCATTTGATTGCAAAATTTCCTTGCTGCATTGTTACATAAAGAGCATCGCATTATTTTTCCAAACATTTTAGGGAGCCGTAAAAAGATACCAAGGACACAGCAAAAGTCACGGTGAAAGAAGCGGACGAGTATTCAGACACAGTCAGACGACGGAAGCAGCATAAACATCCGTTCCCTTGTATCTTTCTTCTTCTTGAAGTCCTTTAACATTATTCTTGATTAAAGTATTGAGTGATCGAGCAATAGAGGAGCGGCTCGCACTATACGGTTGCCCGGTTCAGTCACGCTGTTTCTTGACTGAAAGTTCTCGATGTTGACTTGCGCTTTTTCGGCATCTTTGCCGAAGAAAACGGGCCAAGATTTACGCTTATGTTTCCAGGAAGGCATAACAATAAATAAAAGCAAACTCTGCAAACCTGTTACGAAAATCAAAATGACTTTTCAAAGAGAAAAACGTGTTACAAGATGCGCGTGTTTTTATTTCATTCAAAATCAACTGCTATTGAATGAGAAGGTACTTGGTTTTGAGAAAATAAGCTAAATGTCTTCCACAAAATATAAAGTGACCCATCGATGTAGGGTACGTGACTTCAGGAATACATGTACACTTGCACTGAATCCAGGCGAAAAGAAAACGCTAACTGACCTTAATTCTCCATCAAAATCTGTAAAGTATGGAGCACTACGATTCTAATCTGTTGATTTGACGTGGCAAAATGTGCCCCAGACGTGCCAAACTGTGCCTAAAATGTGCCTCAGCTGTGCCTGAAATGTGCCTAAGTTGTGCCTAAACTGTGCCTACACTGTGCCTAAGCTTTCTGTAAAACATGCCTTAACTGTGCCTTGAATGTGCCTAAAATGTGCCTAGATTTGTGCCTAGAAGTTTTTTTCTTGTGCCTTGGCATGAAAGCTGTGCCTTTCACTGAAGCCTAAATTAGTGCATAGGCACGGTGTTACGCTCATGTACACCAGTAGCGTGCGCCAGGCCTAATCAGTGACTGATTATGGTTATATAGTTTCAAGAGTATATATAGAGAGTACATAGATAGTTTCCAGTACTTCTGTAGAAATCACCTTGGAATCACAGTTTTTTTATCAATATTTCACATTTAGTAAACAAATCCCTTTTAGTGGCCTTCACATGTATATTAATAAGGAGGTTAATGTTGAAGGCTTAAAGGTTATCTGAAAAATAAACAGTTTACTGAGAAAGGGATCAACTGGCTGTAAAGTTTTGAGAACCCTCTTCTAGCAAAGGGCATTATTTTCCGATATACATGTACCAGCAAACCAGAAAGGTCTTATTTATTTTATACACTGCCAATTAATTTCTATAATCTCCAAGCTTAATTATGGTAAAGAGAACGCATGCAGCCAGTGATGGTAAGGGCTAACTTGTGGTGAAATAAATGCAACGTGATTTGTTTGTTAATATTTTTTACACCATGATTACATTTGAAAATTCTTAAGTTCAGACCTGAAATTTGATTTTGTTTCTTAACTGTGTTATCATGGATAAAAGCCGACAACAGATATCAAATGACATGGGATGTATTGAATCATACCTGACATCTATCATTTTCTACCATGTGAGCTGTTTCACCCAATGAAATGGTGCAAAAAGTAATGGGTGGGTTATAAAGACTGACATTCTAGTAGAAATGAGGGAATCAGAGCAATTGTGATGGCTCACATCTAGGGTTGTCAATCCAACTGTGCTGCACAATACTGCATGAAGGGTTTGCATCAAAAGTTTACGTATTAATATTTTCCTTCCTGAGTCATTCAATGTGGTTTTAATGTTTTATTCTGTATAGATTAAGTCTAAGAGTGTGAAAAGTATTGATGTTTTCTTTTTCTGATTAATGTGTGTTTGACTTATAGGTGAAAGCCACTTTGATTGATGGAACACCACTCAAAGGAGAGCCAGTTGATATTGTTCTTAAAATCCCAGATAACAGATATGGAGCCTGTTATTACAGATCATGCAAAACAGTGTTTACAAAGCGCTTTACTATTCCAGCAAATGGAATAGTTGACATTGTGGTTCCTAGTTCAAAGATTCCAAATGATGCTAAATACCTGATATTGGAGGTCAGTTCAAATCATTTTGTGGGTTCTTGAGATGTTAACGTCCTTTGGGGAGGAATATAGTAGTCACCCTATATAAGAAATATTATATAGACATGTGCTGCCCCATAGCCGTTGATAGGGCATGGTTTGAGCCATTTTGATCTGGAAATGGATGTAACATACTGACTTTTTACAGGTCTGTAATTGAGTGTGTTTTGAAATAGGTAAAGACTTTTGCCCTTTTCACTTGAAAAGGGGGTAATTGTGAGGGTCAGGTGTTGAAATTGGGTATGCAGAATTGCATCTTTTGGTTGAATATTTGGTAAGGGTTAAAAGCAGGCACACACACCCATCAAAAAGTTTGAGGAGTAATTGCAATAACTACGCAATGTCGCTCTCCAGAACAAACTCTAAGTTAAAATGATGATACTACATGTATGTGTACTCATAAACACCTGTTGTCATGCCTCTCCTGAATTAATACCCATTTTTGGAATCTATTTAGGCCAGATATAAGGGTAAAGTAGCAACTCACAATGCAGGCCAGCGTTGGTACTCTCCAAGTAACAGCTTCATTGAAATGGAAAAGTTTACTTCTCCACTGAAGGTGAGAATTGCTATGAATTTCACCTTTAATAAGCTCCCATCTCTAACACCCCCCACCCCCCCGAACCTTTGGTTGTATGTTTTTGTAATAAGTTCCCATCTTCTATTCTTTAAAGAGGCCCCTTAATTGCCTCTTTCAGTGGTTATAATAAGAAAAATTATTAAGATCTTAGATACTAGTTGAAATGCACATAAAACACAAAAGAGCTAGATTTGATTTCTGTCATTGTAATTGTCTATTATAAATCAATTTGTTCTGCATGACGTTTTCTAGCATACGGTCCTCCTTAAGTAACTTTTTTACAAGTGATATGATAAGGGCATGTAGGAAAATGTGAACTATTTTTCATTTAACAGGTTGGATCAAATGCTAAAGTTAAGTTTGATTTTACCACGAGCACAAGAACAAACAACATCAACTTCCATTATCAAGTAAGTATATATATAATATATATTTCTTTGGAGGCCAGATTTAAAGAGGATCTTGTGTACCAACACTTTTGTATGATGTAGAGGTAAAAATCATTGACATTAGGTCCCAAACAAGGTTTCACTTAGAGATGCAGTGGGAGGTGCTGAATGGGTCTGTTGACGAAGATCACTCAGCCCATTGGACCTTAATGTGGACAATTTTTTATCAGAAGGAAAAGAAGGTGATTCCATTCTCATATATTCCTTGCACACACTACTTGTTTGAGAATGTGATGCATGTAGATTACCATTATAACCATAAGCTCGATCCTTTAATGCCAGATTGTACTTTGTTATGCTGTATTCTGTTGGTCTTCCACAGTTGCCCTGAGGAACGTTTTTAAATAAAACCAAAATGTTTCCAGTTTTATAAGTTTATTTTGGTCTTGTATGGGGTATTTGCTTTCTGTTCTTGCTATATCAAACACATGCAAGAAAGCACACTTCATCAGGTTTTCCAAACGAAGTAGTGTTTAAAAAAATATGCATAGTGGACAGAGGTTTTTTGACACAATTTGTGATGTTGGATATTTTCTCTCAAGTGCTTAGGACACAGTATATCTTCTCAAGAAAGTCACTAGCAAAAGAGAAAACTAAAACAACCGGCATTGTGAAAACCAACGCTAATTAAAACAGGGTTTCAAACGTACCTCTGTCAGGCTTGTACATGTATGTTTTTTTGTTTCCTTGTTGAATGATTCAACAATTATTTAATTAAATAAATAATTTGTATTAATATTCAGTTTGAGAAATGATCTCAAATCATCTCTGATCTTTTGTTTTACATAAGCAACTCACCTTAAGTCATCTTTTGTGTGGCGGACACAGCACCCACGAAAGTTCCAGTTTTAGAACTCCACTAAACTTCTAACTTCTGATTTTCACTATGTGCTCATTGGCATGCCATGTTTATAGGATTTAAAAGGCATGCTTCTTCACATATGGAACCTTTTTATAGTCTAAATGTAATGGCCTCCTACAGTTCATGAACGGCTGATGAATGGCAAGTGAACAGCTTTAGCCGTTTGCACGGATGTTGGATAGTGTACATTTTTGCATGAGAGGTCAAAAATTCAATGTGTGCACCACAGCCGCATGCCTAGTGTATTCTTGTTAATTAATGGCACAAGAATTTAAGCTTGTGTTGACAAGAGGCATAACTGGAGAAATATTTATTTTGCAGCAGCAACTTTCAAGAGTTCAAAGATTTCAACATTTTATTTCTCATTTAACTTTAAGCGGCATCTGTCCAAAAATTTGAAACATGGTGCAATTGCATGACGTTCATGTTTTCTCCCTTTCTGAAGGTTTTCAGTCGTGGAAAACTTGTTGCTCATGGAAGAAAACTTCATCCAGTTGATTACAAGCCAGGCATGAAAACATTCAGAAATTCCAAGAAAGAGGAAATGTTCACAAGCCAGGGTTTCATTGAGTTTGTTGTGACCCAGAAGATGGTACCATCATGTCGTATCTTACTCTTTCACGTAAAGGATGATCAGGAAACTGTTGCTGACAACATGCTGATTGACATTGAGGACACTTTAGATAACAAGGTAGACTAACACTATTTATCTTTTATTCTTATATCCATGGTTAAAAGTTAACCACGGTTTTCATCTCGCTGGTTGACAATGTTTTAAGATAAAGGGAAAGAAAACTCTAAGTCAAAACTGAGGGCAAAAATATTTTGGAAAAGTCTTTATTGACTAGTTAAATCTAACTGGAATTAAAGTTTGTGTTAATCCTGGGTTAGCTAATTAATCCAAATGTACTTTGAACAACTGTACTGAAGGTCCTAAGTCTTTCCATCCTGCCCTGTTTCCTATGACAAAAAACTTTACACTGTACTCTAGATTGTTTCTCTACCTGGTTTCTTCGTGCTTCACGAACCAAAGTTAAGTGCCACCCCACATGAGCCACATTGTGGCCTGTGTGTGTCACTTTACCTACCTACCTTAACTTTTAAACAATGCATGTATTGATGGTTTTGCATGCGTTCTAATGTTTACCCACAGGTGAATATACGTTTTGCTGAGAGTGTCAGGAAACCAGGAGAACAATCCAGACTCATCATAACTGCTGCAGCAGGGTCTCAAGTGGCTGTTACTGCTGTGGACAAAAGTGTTCATCTGTTGAAAGGAGGAAATGAGCTTACTCTAGATGATGTAAGGCTTTATTTTTACAAGCATTCATTTTCACTTCTAGCCTGCATGCAGACGTCTCCTATTTCTGCACACGGGCTATTACACTTCTGGATATGTCTGAGTATTGTGTTTTTTTTACATTGTAACGGTAAATGTATATAGTAGTGGCTAGGCACATGTCATGCTCTATGGATTAGATGATTGATGTGTTTTTAACTTAACTCTTTCAATTCCCACTACGGTTCAATTTTGTTGTTGTTGTTGTTTTTTAATTCTACTTACATAATAATTGCAATGATACTACTAACAATAGTACTACTTTTAACACTACTTATGATGATACAATTTCATTTGCAAACAGTTGCAAAGTGGTGTGATAACATTTCAGTTTTGCTACAGTTCAATTGAACTGCAATCAATTTAGTGGAAGGCTGACAGCCCAGCCAACTTCATCCCTGATTAAAAGGTCCAAAAGATGCATTTTTTCCACCTGATTCCGCTGCCTCGTAAGAGTAATATATAGATTTAGCTATTAGCCTAAAAGCGGAGCCCCCCTTTGGTTTTGTTTTTTTTTGCTGCCACTTATTAATTTTTGAAAATCTTCATTCAAGTCTTTAAATTAAAAGAAAAAAAGAAAACAAATTCATGTCCTCACTGAGAGCCAAACCCGAGTTGATGGTGTCGTAAGCTGGCCATTAGTCCACTAGGCCACGAGCATTTATTGTTTTTTCAGATGTTAATTTTACTACTTATTTCTTTTTTCATGACAAGCTGCCTATCAACAAGAAAATGCTGGTGTTTTTCCTGGCAAAATGTATTCGGACTGCTACAAAACCATGGTTGTGGACAGAAAAAACCAAAACATAATCACTAGCTCTGTTATATTTGGCGTCGAAACTGCTGCTAAATGCTGCGAATTCAAGCGGTGTGCCAACCGAGTTCTTAACAGAACCGACAAGGCAAATTTGAACTTATTGCCTTATTTTTTTTTGCCTAAATTGAACTTTTTGCCTTCCACCAAAAAGAAAACTGAGTATTCTTTTGAACTTTTTTTTCCATTAACAAATTTGTTTTTGACTTTCATTGTCTTTGCTTGTTTTGCTACAACGCGGGTCACTATGCAATTCCACACCAAAAACACGGGATTCAGCACAGGGTTATATCCAGTGTATGCCACTTCAAATTGGTGACCCTGTGGTGCGGACGGACGGACATACGGATGGATTGATGGTCATGTGACCATTACATCACTCCCAAAATTTCTTGGCTTGATAGCTTACCAAATTTGCTTAGCAATGGTGCTCCCCTGATGCGGTAGCGTGTGGGCTCCCTTATCTTACATATTATACGTGAAACGGATTAACTGTTGTCCACTCATCACAGGAAAAATGGCGAAGTTACAAAACGCCACAACCACACCATTTTTGTACTTTCCTGACAAGGATGTGTGCAATTTGGTTTTAAATAAAAAAGATGCACTTTGGGGAATTTGCACAAACAGTCGCACGTTCCTCTCTGGAAGCGAACACTCCGCCATGTCTGTTATGTAAATTGGTCTCGGTTTTCATGCGTGACAAATTAAGCACTTATTCAATGTTGTGTGAGCTTTCAAAACATCACCTCCGTGGTGCAAGAATATTTGCATTGTTCATGCTTCACAAACCACTCCATGATTCTCAAGCAGATTCAACATTGTGTTGTAGGCTTGCTCCAAGTCTACCTCTTCGATTGATATTAATTTGCCCTGTGTTGTACAAGTAAAGCGACCAAACCGAGCTTCCATGAGGTCGCGAAGCGACCGTGAGCTACGAAGTCGCGCGAGGGCTACTATCCTGAAAAAAAATTACAGGACTTGGGAAAGTCAGTCGTGTTGTTGAGTGGTGAAATGTTCACGGGCACCAGCTAGTTAAGATAAATTTTATTCCTAAAGGGGAACCTCAGTCTGTACTTGCCATCTGTTTAAGAAGTCACAAACAAGGTACACTTTGATAGACTTTTTCCAACTCTTCCAGTCTTAGCCTACAAGATACATATTCCACGTAGAAGCTGCTTTGTAGTACATGTATAGTGGTTAGTGTTATCATACTTGATTGGTCTTTTAGTTGAAAGGTCAGTGATTGAAGGTTGCTCTCTTCTTTATTCTGAAACTTCACTCCATGTTGGCTCTTTGTACCCAGGTGTAAATGGGTACCAGCTGGAAATTGAACAAAATGTTGTGGACAACCGTGTGATAGCTTAAACATGAAGCAAGCCTATAAAAGGGAAGGCTCCACCCCCCTCAAATACTTGGCCGGTTTCAAGCTAATTAGTAATGCCACATGCCGAAGTAACAGCCACACAGTTGCTATCAAGGAGAATGTTCACTTGTTTATCCACGCTTATCCAAGAATTTAATTCATCCATTTCACCATAATTATTATGTAATTTCAAAAGTAATTTTTTATCATGTTCATTGGCCACCAATCTTGAGAGAATGTTCTAGTTGAGGCATGCTCTCTCTCGATCTGGCAAATGAACCAATCAAACGTGCCCATCAGAGCATGTTGGGATTTGTGATTAACAGGCTGAACATGTCAGTCCCTATATAGAATCACTCCATGTTTAACTTCCATCCAGGGTGAGCAGTAAATTATGCTCCTACGTGTACTACTTGCTTCATGCTACAAAACTGGAACAAAGCACTAATACCAACAAGCCAGATGACTCATTCAATCCACAATCAACTTTTCACTGTCGTTTAGGCAATAGATGTGCTAAGCTCTCAGGATGTTGGACCCGCTGGAGGTTACAGCCGAAGTGATTCTTGCTATAGTCCCCCTTGGTGGGGGCCCTTGCGCCGGAACAAGCGATCAATCATGCCTTATTATGGACAGAGCAGGGCATTGGATGCTTCAAAAGCATTTAAGGTTGGTATGAATAATTAAGCGATAAGCCATTTCCTAATTGTCTTGAACCTCCCTGTCAACGCGAGGCTAGGTGCACATCCTTTCATATGAAATTGGTTTTATTTGCATGTGAATGAAAACCCATTTTTTCATAACGAAAAGGTTGCGCACCCAGCCTCGCTTTGTCAAAGAGGCTAATAGCAATTCGGAAATTACTTATTTGGAATAACATTATTTGATTTTTTTTGTCATTCTGCATACAATAAAAACCACATAGCAAATTATAATTTTGCTTACAGTTAGAAAAAAAGTAATCTCAAGATTTTTTAAAGAAAATTTTCTCAAAAGAGTATAATGATTAAATATGAAAAAAATTTGTGACAGTATGTTTGGTGGATCTAATGAAAGACATTTTTATTACTGATCCTGGGATCAGCCCTTAAAAAGAGTTCACTTTCAGCGCACACTACAAAAGTCACATACAACAGTCATAAGCAAAAATCGTACTTACAGTCAACCCGCTTCACGCATGAACGATTATGGAATGAAGATTGCATTCTTCACGTGTGCATTCCTTTCTTTAATTGGATAAACGTTTTCTTGTAGATAGATTGAAAGATAACGATTCTTTTTCGATGAGCGAAATTGATTCTTCAAAAGTTCATGCATATCATCAGAAATCGTCTAAGTGCTAATCAATTGCTTCAGGGATGTCAGATTATCCGTTATCAAGGATCTTTACCTCCACAAGAAAATGGTTGAGCCGTCGTGTGGACTGAAAATTGTCGGACGATTTTATGAACTGCTCCTTTTGTCACTCTCGTGTTCCGTGGAATATCTGACAATAATAATAATAATAATAATAATAATAATAATAATAATAATAATAATAATAATAATAAGATATTTATATAGTGCCATTATCACTAGTTGCTCATGGCGCTTCACAATAAAAAGTTAATTATATTAGATATAAAATAAAAAAGGTTGAAAACGAAAACTATCAATAAAAGCTCAACATTATAAATGTATTTACAAGTTAAACGCCATTTTAAAAAGGTGTGTTTTCAAACGCTTCTTAAAAATGTCTCCAGAGTCACTCAATCTTAATTCTAATGGAAGAGTGTTCCACAATTTCGGGGCCGCCACAGAAAAAGCACGGTCCCCATATGTTTTCAAGCGAGCTGTCAGGGTGGCCAAGAGTCGCTGCGATGATTACCTCTACATACGTGACTGTGTTTCGTAGTGGAGCAGGTTGGTAATATACTCAGGTGCTTCCCTGTTAAGGGATTTAAAAACTAATAAAAGAATTTTATACATTATGCAATACCGAACTGGTAACCAGTGAAGCTCTTCCAACACAGGGGTGATGTGATCGAATTTTCGGGTACACGTTACAAAGGAGCCGCTGCATAGCAATATAGCATTGTAAAGGTTAATGATTTCGTTCCTTGCATCAGAAGGCAAAGGTTCGCTCACTCCTTGCATTAGAAGGCAAAGGATTACCAGGATGGTAAAAGCCCCCAAGCAAAGTTCTTGCCATTTGGAGTTAGGAAACCTAAACTTTTGCCTTCTGATCATGTGCAAACCTATGTACACCGAAATACACCGTGGTGAAAACCGTTACAGGTAAAAAATTGTGGCAGTTGTTGTTTACATTTTATGCAGGTTTCCGAGTAAGCCACAAAACCTCCAGCCAAAGAATAAGTTGCCTTGTTAAAATTAGAGACTCCTTTGGATTTTCTTTCTAAGGATTACTGTTGTTCTTGCCAGTTTTTGCCCCAGGCTTGATAACAATAAAAATACAGTCAAAGCTCTCCTTGTGACCACTGTTGTAAGTGACCAGCTCTAGTTACAACCAGCATTGTGAAACCCCGTTTGACTTGTCACTTAAACTCTGTAATGAAAAGCTCTCGTAAGCGACCGCTCCCGTAAGCAACTGCCACCACTTTTGTGAATTACCAATGGGCTTTTTCTTTTGTTTTTAAGTTCTCGTAAGCGACCACTCGGTCAAAGCACTCGGTTCTTGTTCATATTTAGAGTGGCAAATAGCACAGGTGTTAATGGTTCTTTGATGGGAACCTACGCGGACCTCTTCTGTGATAGTCAATAAAAAACCATTCAATATTCTTACTACAAAACTAATAGTAACCATTAACATAGGCCAAGCTTTACGCTGAAAGCTCTTGTAAGCGACCACTCTCTATTGTTTCATCATGTGGTCGAGAGCCCATTCTCGTAAGCGACCAGCTCTAGTTGCGACCACTTCTGAATTCCAGAGGTGGTCGCTTACGAGAGCTTTGACTGTATCACAGGTGATATACCGGAAAATTGAGCTAAAAAAACTAACTTTTTAGATCCTGTTTGGAAAGTTTGAATTATCATTATGATGTTACAAAAAAAATTCGAATATCTGAATTAGTGTTTCGAATGTAGAATCCAAGCTTCAAAGAATCGCTAAATTTTTTCGAAGAATAAAATCGAAGAATGAACTAATTGATGGATATTTGCGGGAGAAGCGCGTTGACTGTAACAGTTTTTGTGAGCTTGAGCTCTTCTGGCAGTGGTCAGGAGAACTATTATGTCAACAAAAAGCAGAAACATAGACTCAACTAGCACTAAAAACCATGGGATTTAGCCGCTTTGTGCCTGTGAAATTTAGCTCTTTGTGCCTGTGAAATTAGAAGCTTGCAAGAGTTGCTCCCTTTTGGTTTTCAGTTGTTTCTGACGTACTTAAAGGCTGACTTCACCCATTTGATGCATTTTATTAAGGCCTCTAATACATCAAGTGTTACATATGCCAGAAAAATTAACAGCATGAATTTAAAAACTTTTCAGGACAGTGGAGTAATTTACTTTTCCGATCTGAAGATCAAAACAGCCAAATGTGAGAGACCTGACTATTTTCCGTACTGTAAGTAGAATTTATTCATTTACTCTTTCTGTGAGAGAAGTTCAATGTGACCTGCATGTGTACGCAATGTTGGTTATCCAGGATCAGCAGTCTATTACCTTCGCTCTGCACCCCTCTTCTGCTTTGCACCACCTTAAAACCCTGACAAAAAATGAGCCCAAACTATCAGATTTTTTGCCAATACTAATTTCCTAGACCTCACCTCTAGAATTATGGCTATACTGATCATGACTATCTTTGTTTGTTTTTTGGAGAGGGGGAAGGGGGGGGGGGGTGTCTCACTGTTAATTATTTTTTCATCTAAATGTTAACTCTTCTCTTGTTAATGAAAAAAGGAGAAAAAGATTATTCTTTCTTCTTGTTCATACATACATGATAATGACATTTTCCACATGTTTAAGGATACTTTTTCATACAGCACACATCTTGAAAAATTTAGCATTAACATTCCAAGTTTATCAGGAGTAATTTATCTTGACCTTTTCTAGTACTAATTTAAGTTACCATCTACAGGCTGGCTCTAGTTATTATGTGTTCTGCTCAAATCTCCTCTAAGCTTTCATCCATAATAAAGTATTTCTGTGACAGGCTAGGGTAGCGTGACTATTCTTCTTTGATAATCAAAATGACGTTGTTCATCATTTGTGGCTGTTGATCCCAACAGTTTGTGAAAGATGTCCAGAGACATTTAATTCTTATTTACACAATAATGGGTTTCCTACTAGAGTCTGACAGTGAGTTTTTGTAACCTCAGTGTGAATGTGGATGAAATTTTAATATGTGTAAAGCAATGAAAATACAGCTATCAGCAAGAACTTCATTCAATTGTGTCTGTGGGTGTAATCCAAGCTGTGACAATTGAAAAGAAAGCTGTTTATTAAATGAAATCTATTGATGAATTACCGGTAACTTATTTTAATTTTGTTTCTGTGGGTGCATATAACCCAAACTATGATTATTGAAGAGAAACTGTTCAACCAACCAATCATTCTGATATCATGAAGCAGTGGCAACAAAATACAATGTAAGTCCGACAGACCCCTCTGCTTTGTTCCTCTCCCCAGACTGCATGCAGTCGGCTCGCTTCATGTACTGACTTTTCTTGTGACCTCATCTTCACTGTACGTAGCCTGACACTCTAAAAGCGTTGAGAGAGCTTGGAATAAATTAAGTTCATGTGTACAGCATGTGTTATCTATTCGTGTATGGAAGGTTGTGGGTACAAATTCTATCTGGAACTCGGAATTTTTTCTGAGTTTCCTCTCTCCACATAGTAGCTACATGTATACATGTATATTAAGAGCAGTGCATTTCCATGCGCAATTTTCCTTTCTTTTGGTACTTTCCAAAATGAAATTTTAGAATTCTTCTTGTTTTCAGGGCTTCAAAAATAACTTTGCAACCCACTTGCAAATAATATTATTTACTAGTGAGTTTTCTTTCCACTGTCAAAACAAGTAAAGTCATAACTGTTTTTTTGCAAACATGCAGCTGTGTTAAAAGTAGTGAGAGTAGCTTTTGTTGAATTTCGACAAATTTTGGCAGTATTTAGCTAACATGGGCAATATTTTGAACAAAACGAAACTTCTATGATATTTGTAGATACAAAGGCAGCACCCTTGTAAAAGTCAGGATCGATCCTACAATGTACCATTGCCACCTGGGATCCCCAGGTGAGATTTGCAGGATCCCCAGGCCTCCTGGAGACAGTGAAAATCTCGAACAATGACAAATACATTCGAATGAAGAATGATCTGTGCAGTGATGTATGCAATTTAAGGAATTGTGATTAAACATGAAAAAAAAACTCTTGAGGCTTTGGACCGGATTTGAACTCGTGACCTTCACACTGGTACAGGATTGTGTGATGCTTTAAAGGAGAAGGTCACTCCAGAAATTGTGTATTTTTTGAAATCGCCAATAAAAAGATAACATTAAGTTGAGTTACTGACCGTGGTTTTAGCTTCTAAAGTGCATCCGATCCCACTGAAATTCCTCTCCAAAGAGGGCCAAAATTCAACACTGCGTGCCACCATTTTGAATCGTACTTAGCCGCCTGGCCGCTTGTCCATGACATCAAAATGTACAACGAGACCAGCGGTCGTCCACGTTACCCTTTAACTAACTGAGCTACCGAGGCCTCACATGTTGGGAGTGGTCAATTGTGAGTTCAAATACACTTAAAGTGTATTCACTTTAAAGTCTTTAAAGTGAATAAATGAAATGATAATGAACATAATGATAAATCATATATGAACTGCAGAAGTGAAATCATATGAAGAATGATCCTTGTAGTGATGTACATAATCAAAGAAATTGTGATTAAGCCTGAAAAAAAATTGTGAGTTTTTGGACGGGATTTGAACTCGTGACCTTCACACTGCTAGTGTGATGCTCTGACCAACTGAGCCTTGGTAGCTAGCTCAGTTGATCAGAGCATCATCTGCACACATATCATTCACATGGTAGCATCATGAAGGTTACGAATTCAAATCCCGTCCGAAGCCTCAATATTTTTTTTTGTTTAGGCTTAATCACAATTTTTAGCCGATGACCTCATGCTGTAGGCTAATTCTGTAGCCTAAAAGATCGATGGTGGTAGCCCTGTCTGTCTGTGTGTCTGTCTTTCTTCTGTGAGGCCGGGGGTACCGGTACTTGGGTGGGGGTGTGTCACCAGGACAGTGAAACCCTTACCTTAATCACCAACATAAACCCATACAGCTTATAGATGGGAGAACCTCCTGCGGGCTTTGAAGTGTTGGATCGCTTCCCAGCCCGAGGGGTACTGTGTGAGTTTTTTGGTGGGGGTGAGCTGTTGGAACTCTAAAAAACTTTACCCTGTGCCATAGACAGTGGCACATATCCATATGGCGTAAATGTGAGTGGGAAAACCTCCCCCAGGCACAGAAGTTTTTGCATTTGATCAGGAGCAACTAGGAAATATTTAATTTTGCTTTGAATATGTTGTTTTGTGACTTGAGGTTTGAAAGGATTTTATTTGCGTTTTCTTGGCCAAGATAAAAATTTCCCGAAAAAGCACATCAGAAATTATACACATGCATACGAAACTTGTCTCCCGGCATTGTTTTTTTAATTTCAAAGCTGAAGCATTGGTTTTTGTAGGAGAGTGTTTTGATTTCCAACCGGCTTGTATGAGTCAATTCAAATATGGGACAAATATTTACTGAGACTGGAAAGCGAGCAGGTTTTGTAAGAGCTAGCTGAATTTGAACATTTTTGTACTATTCGAAGGCTATTTGGCTATAAGCTGAGACCCAAAATAAACATGTGCGCTAAAAATAACTTAATACCATGGGAAATTTAGAAATGTAAACAACAGGCACGCTTTGGTGGATTTGCCACAACTTATTATAGCCGACTTGGCTATACAGCAAGCAACTTCAGTCTACAGGGGAAAAATAAATATGGCAATAAAACTATTTCAATCGTGTTTAAAAATGCTAGTTTTGATTGATTTCGCACAAAAATTTTGTGGATACAGGAAACTTAGATTTGATGACAGACTCCTGTTTTCACAATATGTAGAACTTAGGTTGTTGACTGGAGGCAACAAATTAAACAAAGTAACGTGAGTCGCATGTCACGCAAATCACGCAGATTGTCAAAATACCCTATCGAAGGTTGACCATCTGTGAGCTTAGAAAATGTATTGGTAGAAGTAGGAAAATAAAAGGGTCAAGTGTAACTTACATTTTCTTTCTGAAGTAAAATTGTTAACTTTCCACTGATCTTTGTCTTAATCATGTATGCAATATTTGTTTTTCTTTGTGTTGTCTTTGAAGAACAGTGAATCGAAGAGCTTTATTTACTTCGCACGCAATTTTAATGTCACACGATAATTAACTGTCATGTAGTCATGCTGCTGGGTACCTGGTCTTATGTTGGATATAACCGCTTTTTTGAGGGGTTTAGGGTGGGATGGTTTGGGGGTGTAAAACCCATAGGTTGTCATGATAAATTTCACCATATTGTGAAAGAAAAGGTCATCGGCTCTGCGCACATTGCGTGCCCATGTTTTTAATTGCGTACATGACTGCAAGGATCATTCTTCATTTGATTTCACTTCTGCAGTTCATATATGATTTATGATGTATTCATTGACAAATACAGTGGTAACAAGAACATCCTTGCTTTCTTTTTCTTAACCTCAAAAGCACACTGATTGGTTATTTTGCTAGCGAAAACGTTTCTGTGGTCACTTAATTAAACCTTTAAACCCTTTATTCCCGAACGCAGTTAAGACCCGCTTTAAAGATTAACCAGCATTTTTGCAAGTTGACCTGAAACCGTTCTGATAGATTTGATATCCACAGAGAAGTTAGATTATTTAGGTGCTTAAGTAGGTTCTTAGTTTTTTTAGTGGAAAAAGTTCTTGTCGGTTGTAAGAAAGCTGGGTGTGTCACAAATGTATAACATGCACAGAACGACTTCATTGTTAATACAGACCACCCTCTAGGTCCTTTGATTTATTTTAACCCTTTAACCTCTGATATAAAAATGCATATTCTCATTACTGATCTCCATAAATTTCTTATGGAACTAGTAAGGAGAATTTGTCTAAATATCAAGACATCTTATCCTTGGTGAGCACTTCCTTTGTTCTCATCACTTGAGTGTTTGAACAAGTATTGATAAATGTAAAGAGAAATTTCAGTTTCATCCTTGTTAGGGCTTTAAGGATTAAGCTGAGAATTCTTGATATATTACAACAGTTTTTAATAAGAATTAACTTCATTAATTTCACTAATAAACTTCCAGTTTTTTCACAGTTGTTAGCTTTTGCATTTGCTTGTGGAGCTTTTTTTTTTTTACCTCACATACTGCAAATGTCTTTTGCTATGGAGCCAAGGGTTTTTTTGAAGTTGGGATAGAATAGGAGTAAAAAGATTTACAGTTTGCCGTGGAAATGCACTGTGTCCTTATTTCAGATCGTATGATTGATGGTCCTGAATTCGAAGACGAAGGACGTCCAGTTCCTCTTATTGCTGCGTCCCTTTCTGCAGTTGGAGATGTTATGTCAAAAACTGACAGAAATATCCAAAAAGAGAAGAAGCAAAAAACGAAACAGAGGCCTGTAAATGTGCGTAAAGATTTTCCTGAGACATGGCTCTGGACAGAGGAAATGGTCAAGTAAGGCCTCAAATGCCTGCATGCTTCTGGTTTTGTGTTATTTTGTTACTTTTAATATTTCTCAAAATGTTTTTTCCCAATATTTTCAGCTTAGCAGCAGCTCTTAAACGTTCTTTTTAATCTGAAATATTATTTTTAAATGGTGGTAGTGACTTCGTACATGTACCCCCACCACAGAGGGTCACTGGAAATTCCGAGGAGGAAGGGGTCTTAAAAGGCCAAAATTTTTAAAGGGAAGTATGAGCCGAAACTGGAATTTCCGGAGGGGTGGGGGTTCAAACCAAAAAACCCTCCATTGGGGGGAGTATGGATATTTTCTGGAACAACACATTCTACCATGAAAATCCTTTTGGTTTACTGGCTCAGTGCCTTCTTGTTGTTTCTTTTAACGAGTTTAAAATTTTACTAAGGCTATCACCTGCAGTGAGTCATCACTGAGGTAATGATATTCAGTTCATGGGTTTACTCCCAAGGTCCACAATCATGTCTCCAGAAAATTGCTAAGTCCTAAGCCATACAGATATGGAAATACACAGTCATGCAACCAAATTTCTAATGTATATATATGTGCAACTGACTTTAAAATTAAGGTTACTCCGGACCTTCGCTGGTGTCCTCCAGGAAAAAGATTTGTATGCGCGCTATTTTAAAGGAAAACATGGAAAGCTATATATCGTTGGAAAGCTTAATAAATGTAGAATTTGGAAAAAAAAAATGAATTGCCGGTTTGTTCAATCCCGCAAAAGAAAATGGCAAGCAACCGCGGAAATGACCATGTGTCCTTCAATTGAATTAATAGGGTATCAAATCCAAGCGCATTGGCTAAATAACTGCACAGTGTTAATCACAAAGGATCAATCATCAAAAGCGTGTCAGCATTTTTCGATATTCTGATTGGTTATTTTTTAATTAATCTTTCAGGTTCAAGCAGCAAAAATTATGTGATGTGCAATGCATTGAAGATCACCACCGGTGAAATATTACAAATTTCAAAAATCCCCGACACACTTTTGTTTCACAACATCTAAGGAATGTTCAGGCCAAATTTCACAGATATCCACTGAATTTTAGTACCCTATTAATTCATTTGTCTGATTGAATAATGCATGTTCATTTTCGCGGTCATTTTTGCAATTTTCTTTCGCAGAATTGAAGAAACCGGCAATTCATATTTTTTTCCAAAATCTACATTTATTAACCTTTCCAACAATATATAGTTTGCTGTGTTTTCCTTTAAAATAGCACGCATACGAATTTTTTCCCGGAGGACAAGGTAGGACACCCGCGAAGGTCCGGAGTAACCTTAATGTAATTACACTTGGACATGAGAGTGGGTTGGCTTTTGTCTTCTTGATTTGTTGATTAAACGTCCGATCAAAATAAAGATTTAACAGGACACGTGCCCAGCTTAAGTTTAAGAAAACCATCTTTATTTTTAGCTACATATATTGCCATACACTATCTACAGTGTTGTACTTGTCATTTATAAGGAACTGCTAATTGGTTAAACTAGCATTTGCATTTTCTTTTGAAAAATAAAAGCTACTTTGCTTTTCTCTTTCTTTACAAAGGACAGACCTTGCTGTGTTTTGCTACCTCATGTACAGCCACCTGCCACTCTAAAAAAAATAAGCTGGCCCAATGAGGATGTGTGGTTTTTATGAGGTTGACACATATTCGACTAGTAAATGTAGAAGTTGAGTAAAAAATAACTACCGGTAGCCGATTGTATGTCATCATTGACATCAGAAATTATTTTCTACCTTGAGACTCCGCATACCAATTGTTGGACACCAGCACCCCGACTCAATATTATTTTGTTTCTCCATGCTCCATGGTAGATTTGACCTCAAACCCTAAACTTGCCCTCGATCCGTACCTTGTTTGTCACATCAAGCCATTGAGCTATATTTGTTTAGATGAGGGCATCTGAGCTTGCAGTCTTTGGTGGCTCTCTGGACAGTAGCCAACAGTTATTTAACAATTGTTCACCAAAGCGGAGGTGAACAGTGGCGTGTGGATATTTTGTGGAGCCACAAAGTGGCAAGGTAAATATCTTCCACTCTTTACAGACACACTGAGTTGAATAATTTTTAGTATTTACCAAACCAGTGGATAGCCAGCACCAAGTGGTTCCTTTTTTTCTGAGAAATGAGGGAAACGCGTTTGCGAAATCCAGAAAAGTGCCCTTGTGGTGAATTTAGCAGACACTTAATTTATCCCAAGTTTGAGTAGCCAATAACAGCATGCAAAAAACACTATCCACTGGTTTGGTACATATGTTGTGGTTCAAATTTTTCTTTGGTCTAAAAATTTTCAAACCAGTTTAATTTTTATTTTCCTTTGTCTTAATATAATCTGAGACATTAAGGAAAATAAAAATTAAGCTGGTTTAAAAATTTTAAGCCAAAGAAAAATATATCGTAAGAGACTGTTTACAAACTGATCTTAACTGAAATGCCTTGATGATTCAATTTGGAGTTTTCCTTGGCCATGTGGAAATTATTTTTTCACTCTGATGAATAATCCCGTTGTTAGTTGTGGCTTGAAACGTTTTTTAGTTCATTTTGTCACAATATAACCTCCAAGTAAACAACATGTTCATGCTTGCGACCAAGGTGGAATTGGAATTGTGAGGACCATTATTATCACAAGAATATAACCCCAGTATGGTGCCTACATGTGCTTCAGGAGAAAGAAAGGTTTCTTTCTTGAATTAAGTATGCATCCTCAGAGGGTACCACAGCTCATCTACACAAACATCTTTTGAGTGATATGCCATCGTGGAGCAATGGAAGCCTGACATGGATAACAGCTTGACAGTCAGCGCAATTTCTTAGCAGAATTGCTTCCAAGTATAACACATTTTTGTACCTATAATTTTTTGGGTGGAATGCATTGGAGATTTTGCCAGGACTTCATGCAGTGGTCAAGAATGCCAGTCAGATGACAAGTCAAGTTGCAAAGCTGTCCAAAGATTGCAGAAGATGACCTGAAGATGTTTAAGTAATTATATCCCTAAGCAATGGTTTGATTGACAGCAACACATTTGAAGAATAGCAAAACAAACTAACATTTAATGTACAAAGACATTTTTCACCAAATCAGGTCACTGGGGTGTACACATGTTTGTCAGTTTACACATAACTGGTCTGTACACATGTAACGGTAATATGAACATAATTGTCTTGGACCTCATGCTATGAGACTTAAAATACTCAGAAGCTTTCATTTAAATGGTCACTCTTCAGGATTTCATCCACTGACTTGAGGGTTCTTCAGAGCTACCTTTAACTGTATCACATAGTAAACTTTAGTAAAGGAAAGTGCTGCTCAATAGCTGCCATTTGAATGCATGGTCACAATTTAGGATTTCATTTACAGACTCAAAAGTTAGAACCATCTGGTGTAACTCATGTTATTTCACGTGAGTAGATTAAATTACCATTGTTCCTTCAGTCTCCTGAGGCTGTTCTGTCCTCTGTAACTTTCATGTCCTCTGTCCAGGTACCCTTTCCTTGAGCTTCTTTACTGCTGTTCTGGATGACCCATTTTCTTTTGCCTTCTGGCCCCCCTGTCAGTGCAATAAAAAATTGTGGGTTTCTGTCACAGTCCACTTTAAGGACATAACGTAGCAATGGTCAGCCCCTCCTTGTCACTTATTATTGTAAATGCTAGTCGAAGAAATGGCCATATATGACAGATAGTCATGGAGGAATTGTTCAAAATGAAGCCATGAATAGAACAAAATGCAGGGCCACTTTTATTTTGTGATATATTTACAAGTACGTACTCAATTAGAGTAGGTTTCAAGCATTTTTGTTTTGGATATTTCAAAAAGAATCACACAGATCAAACTTTTCAGTTGTTAAACATCCTTAATCAACACCTTTACCATATTTTCACATTTTTAGGGAGGAGATTAAGTGGACGACCCAGTCCAACTGGAAGCCCAGTTTTTAGTATTGCTAGACAGACAGCAGCAATACCTGATGAAGATCATAGTATTACATCAAAGAAAAAAACAGGTCCCAAGAAAAAGCCTGTGTATGTCCGTAAAGAGTTTCCAGAGACGTGGTTATGGACAGAAGAAATGGTCAAGTAAGCTAACATTTAGCCCTCATTTATTGGCTTATGGTGGGATGATGAACGATAATTTAGGTTTGAACAATGCTAAGGATAAACAGCATGCTTGACTTCACTAAGTACATATAGTGTTAATGGTGTAAACACATGTCCCTTATCTCAGACTAAAAAAGTGAGTTATTTTGCAGTCTTTGATAACATCTCCTTAGTTAATAATTACCATTTGATGTTTTCTTTAAAAAGAACATTTTATTATCCCCTTGTTGTTGCTCTGTAATTTACACATCTGTGTGGATTTTGAAGTAGCTACTTAACTGAATAATGCAACCAATATGCCAGTTAACACAAGAGTTGATGCATGTTGCCTGTGCATATGTGTGTTAATTCCAGAAGAAAAGTAGGTTTCTTGCCTGAAAGCAACACAAAGAACGACAAATGAGATGTCAACAGGCCTACAGTGTACTTACTGGGTAAATGTCACAACTCTTGCTCATCCAGACAATCATCTTTTATTGGCTGCGATGGACCTGAAGTGGACAATAACTTGATAAACGGCACACTTTTTTGGTAGAATTGCTTAAATGCACGACACTTTTTTTGCTCGTCAACGTTTTTTGAGGGAATGCATCAGAGAGTTTCATCTATGGACTAGCTGTGCGAAGACTTCTGAAGAACTTGAAAGATGACCTGGCAGGTTGAAATTTGCCTGAAGATGGCTGACGATTTTAAAAGATGGCCCTGAATGTGTTTTGATTGCATGCACAAGTCTTTACGTTTTGTGAAATACTTTTTATCCATAGAAAGATGGAGTAGTCAGTTTGTCACGAGTGTGGGACAAAGAAAAAGTCTGAGTCCTCGACAGGAATCGAATCCTCCGTACACCCATCGGACGCTCTGATAAAAAAATTAATGGTAAATTTTTAAACATAACAAGTAGCAGCACAGGGTAATACTGCTGTTGAGCTCATTTGAATGGACACAGTGTGGGATTTCTCCCACAGAATCTACAGTTAGAACCTCCTAACATTACATGCACCACATACCAAACAGTAGCAAAGAATGGGCTGCACAATTAATGTACAGTAACTTTTATCTGAATGGTTACAGTTTGGGAACCTTGATCATTAGGTGAAGTGCTGGGTTATTTAGTTTGAGCAAATGATGAACACTTGATTTCTCCTTACAATATGGATTGTTAAACACAAAGGTGCAGTAGAAGCTGGGGACTAAGTTGTTCCCACTTTTGGCAACTTAGATACAAAGGCTTGTACTGCTTCAAAATTTGAACTACTTTAAACCAAAAACTTAACAATTTCCAATAAAAAAGTTGGGAATTAAGATAACTGTAAGAAATACTGTTTGTTCGCAGCAGCTAAGAAAATTGTCATTAAAGGAATGAGTTTGAATTTTGCGCATTTGCTGGCTTTAACATAAACGTGTACTTAATAAATTAAATGAATTATTGTTAAAAATTGTTGAAATTTCTGCTTTTGCTCCATACTTCGTGAAAACCAAAATATTTTGGGAACAAGATATATTCTGTAACCGTTCTTGGTTTTAAGCAGTTACATAAGGAAATTAGCTAGCCAAAACTTCTAAAATATATTCGTTTCTAATTTGAAGCTATTTTCCCTTGGAAGTACGTGCCCTTTCATTGCGTTAACCTCATTATTTAAGGAGACAAGTCACGCTATCTTTGCATGGTGGTCAATTTTGTTAGATGCCTTCAGAAAACAAAGTTTTTTTAATGCTTAATTTAGTTTTCCTTTTCTCTTGCCATCTCCAGCCAGTTCTGTTCTCTACAACCTTCCCTGCCTTTGTCTATGGTTTTTAACCAGCCTATCCTTAAGCTGCTTTACAGCTGTACTTATCCATTTTTTAACTCAGTCCAGCCTGTTTCTATTTGCCATTTAGCAACCGTTTAAGGGCAATTTGCAACTTTTTTGGCATGGTCCATTCTGAGGACATGATCCAGCCACAACCACCTCCTTCTTCCCACTTGGCACTTGCTTGGATGGTGTATGAGGAAGGAATATGGCTGTATTATCAAGGACAAGTTTTTTATAAAGTTAAACCTAGGACAAAAACATTAAAAAACAGCAGAGTTTGGAACGTTATTTTGGCTTTTTTAAAGCTACTATGGCAGTTTAGAGTTTAAAAGAAACAGTCACATACATGTACTTAAGCACATGCATTAAAATTTTGTCCAAACATATATCAGTTCTTTCAAGAGAAACCTGATCTTGCCTGATCTTGCCATAAAAACTGTGGTGGTTGTTTGATGCAGTTATATCCCATTTTCTGTGGCATCCTTCAATATTAATTCATCGTATTTTTAGGGAGAAGGAGGGTTGATTCCTTTGGAGGGTCAGGGCCAGTATTAATGGGTAGTGGTGCAGGCCAGCAGGGACCGGTACCTGATGGACGTAGTGTCACTTCGGCCGAGAAAAAACCTAAGCAACCTAAGAAGAAGCCTCTAAATGTACGCAAAGAGTTTCCTGAGACATGGCTATGGACAGAGGAAATGGTCAAGTAAGCATCAGAGCTCTCATTTACTGGCATCATTCATGGTGTTCTACTAACTGTAGGTGTTGAACCATTGTTATGGACAATTCAACTGCATGCCTGATTGATTTTGTTTAACTACAACAGCTCCAAACTATGGAATAACCTACCACCGTCTGACATAAGTTAAAACCCATCAGTAGGTGTATTTAACTCTAGATTAATGATAGTCTTTTGAGGAAAGTTATTGCTCCCTCAGTTTTCCTAAACTCCTAGAAGAGGTCATTTAACTGTCTTAGGTAAATTTGGTGTTATGTGTATTAATTGGTTAACACTAATTTAGTGTCCACTGTTTAAGTTTTATATTTATATTATCAGCGGTGAAAGGTTTAGTGCCTTGGGTCTCTAAGAATCATAGCGTTGTATAATACTCATTATTACTACAATAAGGCCCCATATAATAGGGCCCATCTGCACTAAGCTGACCAAATTTATTTGTCTCTATCAAAAATCATGACAAAATTTAACTTTACCAAGTGTTTCTTGCCTGAAAGCGACACAAAGAACAAACAAATGAGATGTCAAGAAGCGTACTTACTGGGTGGATGTCACAACAATTCTGATGTAAATTGTCCAGACGATCATCTTTAATAATGCCAAAATGGACATGAAGTGGACAGTAACTTGACAATCAACATGATCTCTTGCTAGAATTGCTTTAAAGCGTAACACGTTTTATGCCCATCGACTTTTTTGAGTGGAGTGCACCAGAGAGTTTCAACCTTGGTCTAGCTTTGTGAAGACTTCTGAAGAACTTGAAAGATGACCCAGCAGGTTGAAATTTGTCTGAAGATAGCTGAAGATGGCCTGAAGGTTCTAAATATTTCCCTGAGTTTGTTTTGATTGCAAGTCCGTATGTTTTGAGAAATAATTTTATTCATAATGAGTGCAGACTATTTTCCCCAGCCCAGATATGTGATGAGGGTGTCGGTTTTTGAGACTTACGAGACTTTTGGTGCCAAAAAGCTTTCATTTGAATGGTGAGAATTCGCTGGAACTTCATACAATGAATCAAAGGTTATATAGCCAACTAATGTAAAGCATAGTAAGACTAGCAGCAGAGGAAAGTACTGCTCAGCAGCTCATTTGAATGGCTGCGATGTAGGATTTCATGGACAGACTCTACAGTTTAAGAACCATCTAACATACATGTATCATAATAAACAGCAGCGCAAGGGAGTGCTGCACAATAGCTTTCAATAATTATTGAATGGTCACAGTTTTGAATCTTATTAGTGCAAGTGCTGGGTTATTAATTCATGCAAATGATGAACACTTGATTTCTCCTTACAATATTGATTGTTAAACACAAAGGCGCACTAAAACTAGGGACTAAGGTGTTCCCCCCTTTGGCAACCTAGAAGCAAAGACTTGTACTGCTTCAAAATTTGAACTTCAAAATTTGTACTGTAAATGAATTGCATGTTGTTAATATGATTTGTTGAAATTTCTGCTTTCGCTTCCACCTACTTCTTGCAAACCAAAATATTTCGGAAAAAAGTTATATATTGTAACCTTTCTTGGTTTTGAGCAGTTTCCAAACGAAAGCTAGTTAAAACTTCTAAAGTGTATTCTCTGCTAATTTTCAGCTATTGTCTTGTCCACTGTTGATTGAGAAAGGAACCCTGTTTGTTCCTGGGAAGCGCCCTTTTATTTCGTGATGCACATTTATGTTTAAGGAGACAGGTCACGCTACCTTAGGTGGTCAATGTTGTTAGGTGTCTTCAGACAACCCAGATTTTTTTAATGCTTAATTTCATTTTCCTTCTCTCTTGCCATCTCCAGCCGGTTTTGTTCCCTGCCTTTGTCTGTGGTTCTTAACCAGCCTCTCCTTAAGCTCTTTTATAGCTGTTCTTCTTCATTTTTTCACTCAGTCCAGCCTGTTTCTAGTACCCGTGTAAGAGCAATTTGCAGTTCTGTGGCATGGTCCATTCTAAGGACATGATCCAGCCACAACCGCTTTCTTCTTCCCACTTTGCACTCGCTTGGGTGGCATATGATGGTAATGCTAGGTGAAGCAATGGCTGTATAATCAAAGACAAGTTTTTTTCAAGTTAAGCCTTAAGATATATAATATAAAATATATAGCAGAGCGTTTTTGTTTCATGATGCTAGCAAACATGGCAGATCTGGTAGATCTGACAAAAAACAATCGCACATGTACATGAAAATATGCATTAAAATTTTGTCCACACATATCAGTTGTTTCAAGAGAAACAATTTGCCTGATCTTGCGATAAAAACTGTGGTGGTAGTTTGATGCAGTTAGATCTCATTTTATGGGACATCCTTCAACGTCAATTCATCACATTTTCAGTGAGGTTTAATTCTCGGCAAGAGTCAAGGCCAAGGCCAGAATATTATAGTGGTGGTGGTGGTGGCCAAGGCCCTCCAGGCCAGTATTCGAGGGTGTTGACTACTTCAGCGGAGAAAAAACCTAAGCAAGCTAAGAAGAAGCCTCTAAATGTACGCAAAGAGTTTCCTGAGACATGGCTATGGACAGAGGAAATGGTCAAGTAAGCGCCAGAGCTCTCATTTTCTGATATCGTTCATGGTGTTCTTCTGTAGGTGTTGAACCATTGTTACGGACAATTCAACTGCATGCCTGATTGATTTCGTTTAACTCCAACAGCTCCAAATTATGGGGTAACCTACCACAGTACATAAGTTAAAGCCCATCAGTAGGTGTATTTAACTCTAGATTAAAACTAGTCATTTTGCTTAGTTATCCTAAACTCCGAGGATAGATATAATTTAACGGTCTCAGGTAAATTTAGTGTTGCATGTAGTAATTAGTTGATATTACTTTAGTGTCAACAGTTAAATTTGTATATTTATGTTATCAGAGGTGAGCATCAAAAATCGTGAGATTCAACTTTACCAAATGTGGCTTGGCTTGGCTTGGCTTCCAAGTGTACGTTTTAACAAACTTGTCGACAATTTTAAAAAAAATGGCAAAACCACACACAATAGAGTAGGCAGTTATTATTTTTATCAATGCAGAAACATCCCAAACTCTAGAGTAGTCAGTCAGTAAAAACGATCAAATTCAGTGTGACAACAGTTTATCTTTAGTTTAATGTTTGTTTGGCATAGCTTAAGTAATGTAAAACCTGTTGTGGGTTGTGCCATTTGTGTATGTTCAAGGTAAAGAGGCAAACAAAAACATTGTCTTCCCGTTGCTTCACTACCACTTTTATTATAGTTACGAGTTAGACATTCACGTTCGAAATAACAATTACAGTGGGTTGCCCAGTTTTCGTACACTTTAGTTTGTAATCGCTATATCTTTTCGTCTGTGAGATGAAAATTTCTTAAATTTCTTTTAAAGATAGCCCATTTACTTACCTTCAATATATGAAACGATTGGCCGCTTGATCGACGTAGGTTCAAAATTATGCCATTTTTCCCAAACCTCCAAAGTTGCCCATTCTTCGTACACCTGGCCCAGTTTTCGTACATCGACAAAACAAATTTTTTCCACGAAAACGCTCGACGCAAACTGATGTGTCAGCCACCCTGCTGAGTGCTTATCGTGTTTTTTCTTCGATTTGTGAGTAAATATCGGCTTAGCGACCAACAATTGGTGTAAATAGCAAATGGGTATTCGGGGGGTGGATGTTTAATCGATCCCGCAGTGTTGATTTTTTGGTCCGTCACTTTTAAGCGGCTTTTATTACGCTCAATCCACTGTCTCGTACGTCATTTACTGCCTTGGTAAAGGTAGTTGACAGGTTACTATTCTGCGTATTACAACTGTTAAGAAAAGGCCTGTATAAGATTGGACGTTTCCCTTCCGTTTCCGCTTACGCCTTTAGAATAGCAAACGGTTTACTTCCGTTTCCGCTTACGCTTGCTTTTCTTAGCTACTTTTGTAAATGTTTATTAGAATCGCAACAGAGTGAAAAAATCGGTAAATCCGTTAAACTAACGATATTTCAAGGTGAATGTCAACATTCTATGCATAGACATCTACCTTAGTTAATTATTTGACGATTTAGATTGTTTGTGCGGGATTAAGTTTATTAAATATTCGTGACCTTTGCATGACCTGGATGTAAAGCGTCGCTGTTATACCACAACAAATACATGTGGTGAATTGTACTTTGCAAGGATTGTTGTGTAATCTTTGCTGCACTTGCGACTTATTAGTTTTCGAACAGTACAGTTTAAAATTTAGTTCTTTAACTTATTTAAAAATAGGTTTTGAGAAAGGCGCAGCTAAGTGTACGAAAACTGGCACAGTAGGTCGAAATGTATGCGAATATTCTCACCGCTAAATTTCAGGAGCAGTTAAATTTAAGCTGGTGTTGAAAGTTTTTCCATTCACTTTCATCTTTTATCTATCATCTGTCCAAAAATCATGAAGTTCCGTGCAAAATTACCTACAAAACGGGCTATTTGTTCATCTACAATACCTTTACTGTGCAGTGAAAAGTGCAAATATTAGCCGCTAAACTTCTACTCACCTTGAAAGAAATTGTCCTCACTGACCTGCTTCTTCGTCAAAAAGCCCAGCAAAACCGGCAATTTATAGCTGAAATGTTCCTTTTATTTTTGGAATTCTTCGGTTGACGAAGATTTAAATGACCGACGAAAATAATCAAATAAAGTTCTTTTTGTACGAAAACTGGGCCCGTACGAAAACTGGGCAACATACTGTATCCTACAAAGCTAGTTTTCTATGATAAAATAGACAACGAGGTCCAAGTTCACCATTTCTCGTAGGAAATGTGTAGTCTGATAAATGTTTTAGTTGACATGTAAACAACTGTAATCAGGAAACAATAATGTTTAGGTCTTATGAGGTTTATTTTTCACATAATTTTTTTGTCTTTATTAACGATTTTTTTTCAAGGGGACAAGGGAATCCAAGCTTTCTGCTTCTTCTACCCTTTTAATCCCAGGTTTTGCCCCTTTTTGTTATCTCTCTCCTGTTTGCACTTTTTCTAATTGCTAAACCGTTTGCAATGATGTTTTTTTTCCTATAATTTTCTACCGATTCCCATCTACTTGAGTATCCTGTCTCCCTCCCCCCTCTTATCTCCCACCCCCTATCCTATTTCCCACCCTCTCTTTTCGCACCTCCCCTCATCTTTCCACTCCCTTTTTCCCATTATACCTTCCCCTGTCCTGTCCCCACCCACTCTTTTCCCACCTCCCCTACCCTTTCCCCTCCCTTTTTCCCATTATACCTTCCCCTGTCCTGTCCCCACCCACTCTTTTCCCACCTCCCCTACCCTTTCCACTCCCTTTTTCCCATGTTACCTTCCCCTGTCCTGTCCCCACCCACTCTTTTCCCACCTCCCCTACCCTTTCCACTCCCTTTTTCCCATGTTACCTTCCCCTGTCCTGTCCCCACCCACTCTTTTCCCACCCCCCTACCCTTTCCACTCCCTTTTTCCCATGTTACCTTCACCTGTCCTGTCCCCACCCACTCTTTTCCCACCTCCCCTACCCTTTCCACTCCCTTTTTCCCATTATACCTTCCCCTGTCCTGTCCCCACCCACTCTTTTCCCACCTCCCCTACCCTTTCCACTCCCTTTTTCCCATGTTACCTTCCCCTGTCCTGTCCCCACCCACTCTTTTCCCACCTCCCCTACCCTTTCCACTCTTTTTCCTCCCATGTTCCTTTCCCCTGTCCTCCTTCCCACCTCCCCCCACTCTTACCACTCCCTTATCTCTCATGTTCCTTTCCCCTGTCTTGTCTCCCACACCCCTGGTTTCCCACCTCCCCCACTCTTACCACTCCCTTATCTCCCATGTTCCTTTCCCCTGTCTTGTCCCCCACCCCCTGGTTTCCCACCTCCCCTACTCTTCCCACTTCCTCATTCCCCACGTTTCTTTCCCCTGTGCCGCTCACATAACTGTACCAGACAATCTGGTACGGTATGATAAACTTCATGCTCCAGACTTGTAAGGAATACTGTCTAAAGCAATGAATTTTAAATAGTCTGCATGTAAGAGTTCAGCAACATTCGTATACTCATTTACTGTTAAAATTAATATAACTGGAAGGGATAAGATTGCCCCTTTTCGAAATTTTCTGAGACTTGATTGTGGACAGTAACGAAACAGGGTAGCACATGCTTTTTTTTATTTCCCGTAAATTTTAACATGTGATTTTGGAATCTTACTCATTACTTGCTTCACACACAACGTTTACAGCTTGATTCCTTTCTCTTGAGTGAATAATTTACTAAGTGATGTAAAAATTCTAGGAGTTTAATGCCGACTTTGTAAAATAGGAAGACAAGTAACATTAGAGTGATTTCACTTAAACTGTGAAATAGACACAGTTACACACATTCCGTTGTTTTCTTTTCTTTTCTTTCGACGATTAGACACCAATTGTTAGATAACGTTTCACGGGTTAAGTTAGACTTGCCCACTAGTCGAGCTCAGAATAAGTGAAGGACTTTTGAGAAAGTCTAGTGTTAAGTAAAACCATTCTTGAGATATCAAAACAAAACTTGCTGGTAAATTTTTATAGGAGAGTTTGATGTTTGTAAAAATTAATTGACCTCAGGAAATATTAACAGAATTTTGAATGAATCAGACATGATCTGCTTATATGATAGGAGAAAAACACTTTTAATCTTTTATGTTAATCGAGTTGGTTATTTGTGTGTATCTTATGTTTGTTTTAAGAATCATTGCATTAAAGTGTGAACCACTTTATCCAAGGGAAAATGAAAACATACGATTTATAGAGTAATGTGTTCACGTGGTTGGTTTCAAGGGTTCAGTAAAGTGACTTCATGTCAACCAAATACTTTTGATTTGTTGACAGTGAGGTGACAGGGAAGACCGTGGTCATGGCCAAAGTTCCTGATACAATCACCAGCTGGATAGCGAGTGCATTTGCCATGTCTGATTCAGCTGGGCTCGGCATTTCAAAGCCTACTTCACTTAAAGTCTTCCAATTCTTCTTTGTTTCCCTTACCCGCCCATACTCAGTGATCCGTGGTGAGGAAGTGTCCATTATAGCAACAGTTTTCAACTATGAGAGCAAGTGTCTCACAGTAAGTGTTTATACCCATAATATGCAGTTGAACCTCATTGGTTCTGGAAAAAAGAGGATGTCCATATTATGGCACTGGTGTCCCTTCAAAACAAGAAAAGGCGATGTGAATATTGACACGTATGAGACAAAATGAACTATTCACAGTAAAGGTGAATGGTTCCTGGCAAACCTTTTGGGTATTGTATCAAAATGCTGAGGATACCCCTTCAATGGACTAGTGTCCCATCCAAGGGGTGTGTATGTGGGGGGAAAGGGGGGGGGGGGGTAGTGGTACTCCTAGCAGTTTCATGCTCCAGAAGCGAGAGTGAAGTGCTGGCCACGTGGCTGCTTGTCGCTTTTGTGCGACTCTACCTTTTTACCTTGCTTCGTTAAATGTTCATAAATTTTACGTCTACTGCTTAAACTAAACAATGGTGAAACATTCACTTTTTCTACAGATTCGCTTGGGCCTGGAAGATTCATTGGATTACAGGATCATTTCAAATGCTTCCTATGATATTTGTGTGTGCAGCAATGCAGCCAAATCTGTGTGCTTCAACATAGTTCCAAAGAAGTTGGGACAGATTCCTCTGGCAGTTGTGGCTAAAGATGTGGATTCATCCGTGTGTGGAAAAGATGTAGAACAGATGTCTCTTGGTGTCAGTGATGCTGTTATTAGAAAGTTACTTGTTGAGGTATGTCTGTCACTCAGTGAGGCATTAAATTATTAAATGCTGAACCAAAATGTAGTCCGCAATTTACACTATATTTTCATTCCCTGGATAGAAAATTTGCGTTTAAATTTTTGTGAGTGGCCGTTGTCAAAAGCAGCCATCTCCCTTTAGTGGCCAAGTCGATGACATCTTGTTTGAATCAGTTCTCAGTCAAAGACTGCATTAGAATCTCTTGTTAGCGATTTTCTCTGAATGACTACGTTTGCTAATTGTGTGACATGTTTCAACTAGAGTGCTGTGTTGGTCATTACTTCAGGGCTGATTTAATCTCAATGTTTTGTAGGAGAGAAAATAATAATTAAGGTTTTGATCACTGTTTCTTGCTTTAGCCTGAAGGAGTTCGCCAGGAGTACACATACAACAGCTTTGTATGTCTCAAAGGTACAACAAATCTTTGTCTCTACTCAAAATCTAACAAGAGAACGTTTTAAAACTGCCAGATGATAGAGTGCATGAACAGTAGTCTTCAAAGGAAGAATAAACACAATGGATTTTAGTCCATGCTCTTCATCAACTCGCAGTTTTCAGATTTTTTCCCTCGAGTTGGATTTATTTCCATACACCTTTTTGTGGCTTAACTTTCTGAATGTAGAGATCTCAAACTTGTCTCTACCTGTCTTTACAGCTGGGTAAACGTAATGCGAGGACAAAATGTGCAATGGGCTAACATTCATTCGTCCCACATGAGGGAGTAGCAATGGCTCGTCTGACTTTAATTTCCTTGTACAAAATTTATAGTCTCAGATCCGACGCGTCCCCAGTCGTCTTGACAACGCGCAGCACGGAAGGTGTGAGAACATCACACCTCGCTCTCCCGTGCCGCGTGCGTTATGAAGACGACTGGAGACAAGTCAGCTCTCAGATACAGATGGTTAATAATTTATCAACAAATTTAAATAAAATTCAAATTAATATTATTGCATTACTAAACAATAATGTAATTTGTGGCCAGATTAACACAGAATACAAGATTCCATAACATAAAACAGAGATTACAAGAAATTTGGAAGTACATGTATAAGGCCTAATGTTCTATATTATGCTTTTCTTGTGTTTTGATACAGACGAATCCTATTTTAATGACACCATTGAGATTGCTCTGCCTCAGAATGTGGTTCCCGGTTCTGTTTACGCAGTGGTGTCTACTGTTGGTAAGTATTACACTAGTTTCTTATTTGTTGCAAAATTCCTCAGCTTAATGACGTTTTGAGTCATAGCTATGACCTTTTGCATATCATTTCCTTACTTTGAAGTATGTTTTTACTTTGTCAGGTGATCTGATGGGCCCGACCTTGAATGTGGAAAGCTTGCTCAGACTTCCTTATGGATGTGGAGAACAAAACATGGTGAACTTTGCACCCAGTATTTACATCATGAAGTACTTGTCAAGTGTGGGTCAACTGACCCGGTCTGTAGAAAAGAAAGCCAAGAACATCATGACAATAGGTATTTTGTTGTCGTTGTAGCGAACAAGAACTTTTCTTAGTTGTCTTTGTTAACACATTCTTAGATAATAGTACACATTATTGTTACCTACCTTGTGTTATGGTTGGAACACAATTATGTAAATTTCAAAGTTTTTCTGTGAAGCTACCAAATGTTTTTCCTAAGTAAAAAACCCAGGACTGAACAAAATTCGAGAAAGTCTAAAGGTCAGTGATGGTAACTTGTGACTAAGCTGTTGCAACACTGGATATAAAGGTATTCAACAAGCAACGCAGAGCATGAATTAGAGAAGAATATATAAGATTGATTAAAGGAGTATATATGAGAAGTACTGCCCCTCACTGATGTGGTCGCCCACAGTATTTTGTCATTTTTCAAATAAACCTTTTCAAAGCAGTCTTCGTACAGTTCTGGCTTCAGCTCATGAATTATGTCTGCACTGGTAACTCTTTGAGCCCAGTCTGTCACGTTCTGATTTTTTTCATGTTATCCGGAGTTTGTTCTTTCTCATTTCTCACCTCCACCAGTGCTAACCAACACACCCAGGTCTTGTAGTGGTTGGCGTGTGCGACTTTCGATGAAGGCTTTGTCTCTGGTTTGTCTTATGTCGTTTTCTTACACAAGAATTTTTACTCCACGTGAGGTATCTGTTCCTAGTCTACCCAGGTGTACGAACAAGTAATGGCAAGCTCTGTAAATGGTTTGAACAGACGACCAGTAACAACATGAGTTTGTCGACCAATCAGATCAACGACCAGAGACGTACAACATCTACTGACGATTGACTACTCACCTGACTATGATGATGACTTCACAAACAGTCCTTCTCCGGACTACACTCACCCGGACGACCATACTTTACCGGCTTACTGACAAACTGTTAGGTAAACCAACAGAATGCTTGAGAGTATCCGTGTCATGGACCAGCGTTCCATCCGCGGGGAGTAGTAATACGTCCTCTTGCTTCATGCAAGGGACACCACAGCAGAGTGATGCACCGACTGTGTGGAGGCCCTGTGGCCTGCATGCTTCTTTACCTTATCTGATTTTCACTGTGACATGCTTTGTCTTTTTGTCAGGATATCAGAGAGAGCTGTCTTACAAACGAACTGATGGCTCATACAGTGCTTTTGGAAATGGTGACAGCGAAGGAAACATGTGGTATGTCGGATTTGTAAGCGTTCTATCCAGTGAATATATCAAAATAATGATCATGATATATAATTCCTATTCAGAATTTGAAAGTGGACAGCAAGCTATCTACTTGAAACATGTGCCATCTCCTTAGAACAATTGAAGGGCTTTGGGAAAAAACGTCCTACAATTAAAAAAACAGATGTGGTTTTTGGGTAGCCATTTGGAGACTATTCGGGATACTTTATGTGGGCTTAACATGAAGTGCTTGTCGCCATTGGGAAGTCTTGAAGTGTTTAGATAGTATTTTGACTAGAGACTTCTTTCTTATGGTGATTTGTCAGTCTCTTGTAATTTTTTTTGTCTCTTCTGCTTGTCGTAGCGAACAACTGATTGCTTCCCACTGACATTACCATTTTTGGTTCCGATAACCACTATTCATTTGCACTTAACCTCTTTCATTTATGTCTTCTTGTGTGCCATTTCAGGTTAACAGCCTTCGTGTTACGCTCGTTTGCTCAGGCACGTCCGTTCATCTTTGTCGATCAAGAAGAACTAAAACAGACCTCTGACTGGATAACCAAGAAGCAAGAACAACCTAGTGGTTGCTTCCCTAAGTATGGAAGACTTTTCCACAAACGCCTGAAGGTTTGTTGCCATTAAACGTCTCCCACTGCACCTTTCTTCATCCAAGGCCTGGTCTTGATGCGGATGGGGGTGGAGGTGGGTGGTTAGAGTTAGGGTGTGGGGGAGGGGGAGGGGTTGCAAGATGAACTCTTTTTTTTTCTTTTAATTGAATGAAAGCAAAGCAAACTGCTTACAATAACAAGTACACTACTTACAATGCTAGTACACTACTTACATAATACATTACTAATACACTAATGACAGTCACTTACTACATAATACTCAGTTACATGTGGTGTTTGGCTTATTATATACATTTTACACTTGTAATATGCCACTTATTATACACTGTTTTCCTTAAATTGCATAACACTTGTAAAATAAAGCAATTAATTAGTTAAATATTTGAGCGACACGTAAAGCTTACATGCCAAAAAAAAAGAAAAGGGGGGGGGGGGGAATTGCTATGAAAAGATAAGATATGACCTAATCTACTCAACAGAGTATGGAGAAGAGATAAAAGATCTCCTGCTGAATCGTTGCTTTAAAAATTATGGATGAGTTGGAAATGTACGTGATGGGAAGAGGGTACTAGGATACAATGAAAAGAAAAAGAGACCAACTACATATATAAGTATATATGTACACCATATATATGTATATTGAAAAAAAAAAAAAAAAAAGAAAATCAGATGAGATCTAACTAATATGGAAGGGTTCTAATTCTTTCTTGTAGAATTTTAAGTAAGATATAAAACTTTCTACAACTGGGATTTTTTCCTTACTTCTGCAAAGCCAAATGTAGAATCTAGCAACAAGGAAAATTAGGTCAATTTTATTGCCGTTCTTTGATGTTTCCTACTTGGATCTTAGATGAATATAGATCTTTATAGAAGGCTTCGCATTCGGTAAGGATTTCTTTGTCTGAAACCCGAGGGATCCGAGAAAATTTTCAAAATGTTCAAGTTGAAGTTATTGTTGAAAAGAATACAAACACCAGCTGCGTTACTTGAGCAACAGCTAAAAAGTGCCTTGTAGCCCCATTCAGCTCTCCATTTGTCAACATTATTTTCAGTACAGTGCACCTCTTGTAAGAAGTAAATTGACTGTTGTCTTTCTCTGAGCCAATTAAAGGTCTCTCTTCTCTTATTGTTATTCCCTATTCCCCTCACATTGATGGAAGCAATTTTTAGATCAGACTGATTTGACGGCTGTTATTGTATGTTGAAAAAGGACGATTCAGCAGAGTTGAGATTTTATATTTTAACTTAGCACCTTTTGAGTTGAAGCGGTCAAGACAAGTAGTATATATTAAAAGATGGCTGTGATACAAATAAATTTTAACATAAAGGTATTGCCCCCGGGAGAGAACAAAAAAACAAAGGAAACACATACAAACACTTACACAATAAAAGCGGTCCCTGACTGAGGGCAAAAGAAGACTCTGCTCTCTTGGAATTATGCATAAAACCAAGCAAAGCGATAGAAGAAAGAGTCTTCAGAGAAAAGGCATGAGACGTTACGTTTAAACCTAGTGCTACACGAGTAAAGGGCAACATTTTCTCTCTGTTGTAGCTGCCGACCGCAACTGAAGCGAAAATAAAGCAAACTATTGTAAATAATGAATAGTTACCCGCATAGTGGTAAAATCAAGTAATCCCTATGGACTTAATCATGATCTGACAAAGCTAAATATTATTATGCAAAAAGAAATAACTGATTGTTATTACGACGTAAAGAAAATTTTGCCTTCAGGCCAAAGTTTCCCTCTTATATACAACTTATCTGGCTGTGACGAGCTAAAACTTGCAGGGATTCCTTTCTTTCTGGCAGCTTTAAAAGACTCCATCTGTGATCTTCGTCGGTTGATGATTTCGGCAGGATAATCTCGGAAAATTTGGTAGTCTGTATCTTTAAGTCTGTGGCCCAGCGAGATAATTTTCTGAACGTCCTTAAACCTGAGAAAACGGGCTAGAATAGGCCGCGGTTTGCCGTCTTTACTTTTTCCATTTCGGTGGACACGTTGAATTTCTACATTTCTCGCATCAGCGAAACCAAGGTCGCGCTCTAAGAAAGATCGAAGCACTTCTTCGGTGTCTTCCTTCTCGTCTATTGTTGTTTCTTCCTTTATGTTCATAAACTTCAATGCTTCCAAATAAAGGTTTTTAGTCTGCAACTCATTTATCATATCCTCGTTTTTTTGGGCTTGCTCTAAAAGCCCGGCTATTAGGACTTTATCTTTTTTGAGTGCGTCGGCATTTTGTTTGGCTTGCTCGCCAATGAATGTTTGGCTGCTCTTCAGTTCTTCAATGTCTTTCTTCGTCGTATCTTGGAATGTTTCGAGCTCTCGGGTTCGTGTCTCCAGGGTTGCTATTTTGGATTCTATCTTTCCTAAAGAAGATTGTATAACGTCCAGTTTTTCCAACTTTTTAAGTATCTCCTGTAGTGTAGCGCCGAACTCTTGAGACATTGTTGAGTCGATTACCGTTGAGACTGTCGAAGTCTCGCCTTCGTCTTGGTCTGATTCTTTGCCAGGAGAAGTGTATTGCTTTGTTTTCTTCAGGTCTGGTGAGATAGAAGGCTCGTCCAAAGGCTTCGGTGACCTAGTTTTCCTCTTTTTAAAAGATAGCTCGACCAAATCGGCCATGTACTACGATGGGATAACGAAATTGGGCGGACGGCCGCAACTCGTGTCTTCACGCCGCCATTGCCAGGCCCAGTCTTCGCAAGATGAACTCTTACCCCCTTTGGGAAACCTTCATATGATTTTTGTATCCTAACCAAACCTAGCCAAGACAATGTGTACTTTTTGTCAGAGAAAAGCAGGAAAAGCTATGCCGTATTTCAGGCCAATTGATGGTTTGTAGTAGCCAATCCCTAGAGACAAAAGACGGTGACATGGCAGCCATGCTCGTTAGCTCGATAACTTGCGAGCCAAGAATAGCTCTTTCTTCTCCACAGAGGTTTCTGCAGTAGAGAAACAGAAAAACACGGTGTGGGGGCGGGGGGGGGGGGGGGTGGGAGGAACGCGGGAAACAGAGAGGGAAACAGGAAAATCAATACAGGGATATATATGACGTTAATTCCCCATTTCTAGCTTCCCCCATGCTCATATTTTCCCCATCTCCATCCTCTGCTTGCTCTGTTTGTCCTCTCCTCAACTTGCGCTCGAACATCTGACCGGATAAGAATATAAAAGACGCCTCTGTGAAGGAAACAGGTTCTAAAAACAACGTGCCGTATTTTGGATCAAAATTGCACACTTGCAACCAAACCGACCCGAAAGCCATATCCGTTTGGCGTTACATACCTATACAATTTGTGTAGGAGTGAATCTCCCCTCCCCACACCCCTTCCAGCCCGACAATATGGTTGTTATTGTTTTTACTTAGAATTGGGCTAATCAAAGATTTTATTAAATTTTCGATTGTTAAAGGCCCAAATCTTAATCCAGCTGTGTGTCTTGAGCAAAATATCGAGTTTTCCCCTTGATTGCTGTACATTGAGTACTGTACATTGCTCTGTTATGTCCTCAAGTGTCAGCTTAGAGTTAAATTGATATTGTAAGGAGAAATCAGATGTTTATCGTTGTGATACTGTTCCTGTTTTTAGGGAGGAGTAACTACAGAAGCAACACTAACAGCATTTGTTGCAGTGTCCCTCATGGATTCTGGAATGTCACCTAAGGTAGAATGAAATTATTAACTTGCTATCAAAGCGATTCACAATCAAGATCTCCTCTCCTGTTTAGCGAGGAAAACTGTACAAACGACTGAAAAAGATGTAAGTCGTTAGAGAAGTGGTCAGGGTGAAACCTTTTTTCTGAGTGTTTCAAGTGAAAGTGCATGAATTATTTCTGGCGTCAAATGCTGTGAGATCGTCCTGTATCTAGAGACTACAACACGCGATGTGGCTTTGAAGCGTGTGGTTGTGTTGAAGAACAACTCTGTCACTACAACAACATTCTGGCATAGTTGCTCAACTTGCTGGAACAGGGGCTTCCGCGAACGCTATGTTTCCTTTACAACGCCAAACTATGTTTTCTTTACAACGCCACTGCCCTGGAAAAAGAAGAAGGTTGACGTTCACTAAATGTTAATTTTGGTTTTTACAGGATCGGGTCATCCAAGATGCATTAAAGTGTTTAAGAGCCGTGTCTTCAAATCTGACTGATTCATACACACTGGCTCTGTTTTCTTATACTTTCACTTTGGCAAAGGATCCCAATGCTGCGTTTTTATTCAAAGCACTCCTAGACAAGGCCATCATAGAAGGTCAGTAGCTCTCTTTGTACCTTTCTTTGTTGTCTAACTTGTAATGGTACTCTATTCTTGCCAGCACTCCGCTTCTTTGTCATAGGATGTTGAATGCAAGAGTGTAGTCAGTTTTCAATTACAAACTTGCATTCGGTGCAAACCATAAAAAGGTCACCTGTCAAAATCTTGTCGGCTCGCATTAAATTTGAGCTCGATCAATCTGAATGCAGGTGGCCACAAGTTGGATCAAACAAGAATAAAAGTGAACAAAGTTGATAACATTTGTGCATTTTCTGCAATTAAGACCCCATTTTGTACCTTAGAACTCCGAAGGTAATTGCGTCCCTTGTAGAAAGTGGCGTTGATTTTGGGACTTTTTGTAGCTGAATGCCTAGGGGTTAATGACTTCAGCGAATTTTAATTCCCCCCTCCCCTCCCCAAAAGTAATGACCTCCGCCAAAAGTAATGGTCTAACTAAAAGTAGTGAAACGACTACGCCAAAGGAACACAACGATGTATTCCCACATGGAAATAAAAATGGTTCTAGTGTGGATAATGGTGGTGCAGAACTTTTTGTTGCGTTTTTGCTGGCTTTTTAAATTATTTTTATTTGATGAAATCTTGTAAATACGTTCTTACAACGCAGAAAGTTTACTATTAATGTTGTGTGTTGTTACACAGATGGATTAATGCACTGGGAAAAGGAGAAGGAGACACCGCCCACTCCCAGCGAGTTTTTCTGGCGGAGTCCATATTATCGTGCCCCGGCAGCTGATATTGAGATGACAGCTTATGCTCTGATGACGTACGTGCTTCTGGCTGAAAATGATCCCTCGCTGATTGGTCAGGCCATGCCGATTGTCAGGTGGCTCACTAAACAGAGAAACGCTCTGGGAGGATTTGCATCCACACAGGTCAGGCACAGGGTACCCGTTCGCATTTTGTATAGCCACACTTTAGGATTTTGTCCACAGACTCAAAAGATAGGACAAATAGCATCTCAGCAAAGTACTACTGGATAGCTTTCGTTTGATTGGTCACACGTAAAGATTTCACCCTCAGACTCAAAATTTACAACTACTTTCTCACAGCACTGCAAGAAAGTTTTGTTCAGGCGGTCGGTGACAACAAAACTGCGGCTGTCTTATGAAGTCCAAAAATGGAACAACTCATTCAAGATCACTTCTGATTCAATAAATGTTTAGCAAATCTTAATTGAGCCTTAACTTGTTATTTTTGTAGGACACGTGTGTTGCCTTGCAAGCTCTGAGCAAGTATGCTAGTGAAGTGTATTCTAACACCACATCACTCACTGTTCGGTTTGGAGACGAAAACGATCAACAGTTCAGCCAGACGTTCAACATCACAGAGAACAACAGACTGGTGTCACAGAGAGCTGAGGTGGGCTTTTTGACAAGTAAACAACCATCTACTCGCTTTAATTCATTAGAACAACACCCGAGTAATTGGAGGGTTTTGTGACTTTTCGTCCTTGAAATTGCTTTAAATTGCCTCATACTGGCTAATATATACAACGAAAATCACAACATTCTAAGCCACTCGGGTATTCGGAAAGACCATTACAGATCTCTGGGACTGAAAACAAACAAAAACAAAAAATAAAGAGAAAATAACCAAAAGGGGAAGAAAAAAAAGAAACAAACAAACGAAGCGAAAGGCAACACCTTGAATGGAGTGGAAACTTTACCTTTTCCTGACTTTACCTCTGCGCCACACATGAAGCGTTATTCATCTCGTGTGCAAAATTTTTATTTAAATGTTTATTAAAGGCGGCGACGTTTTGCCCCACGTAGGGGAGCTCGGCGATGTCATGTGAGAAATATCGTTGACCTTTAGTTCTTGGTCGATAAGTCTATTACTTTTCCTAAAAGCTCGAACAAGTCAAGCGCAAAAGAATTCCACGTGTGTTTCTGTTCCTGTGTTTTAGTTCCTTAAGATAATCCGCTGATATTACGAAATTATGTCTGCGTATAGCGTATGACATAAAAAATATAACTGCAGTACAAGTTCTGTAGACAAAATAAAAACAGTTTGGAGGGAACACAAACCTCTTGAATGACTAGTAATGCCTGTAAGTTGTGAGTAGTATGGTGACTTATTATCCCCCCCACAGGTCCCTTCAAGCATTCTGCCAATCAAGAAGTTACCAGTCGAAGTGGAGGGAGAAGGCTGTGCTCTGATGCAGGTTTGTGGCTCTGTTGTCACGCTTTATTGCAACATTGTGCAAATGTTCCCCTTAATGTGCCCCTCGTTAGTCTTCGGCAATCTTTGGAAATTTTCTTAAATTTTCGTACTTTGTCATGGCCTTTTGACAATACAGCTAAAACCCGCATGTGAGAATGAAGAGGATTTGTAATCTGTGAGCATCCAAAAACCCTGTTGTAGCCTAGAAATTGAAACACGTTTTTATTCGGGAAAATAAAGGACCTGGTGGGTCTTAAATTAAATCAAAGGACCTAAAGGGGGGTCTTTGTTAACAACTGATGTAGTCGTTATATGCATATTATACATTTGTGACACACCCAGTTTTCTGACAACCAACAAACACTTTTTAAAAAATAAGAACCTACTTAAGCACCTAAATAATCTAACTTCTCCGTGGACATCAGATATATCAGAACTGTTTCAGGTTAACTTGCAAAAATGCTGGTTCTTTAAGCGGGTTTTTACTGCGTTCGGGAAGCCTTCGGGAAATGGTCGGAAAGAGAAATTTCTCATCTCTGCCCAACCAAGGGTGATTATGTAATGTATGTATAGAGATCAGTGAGTAGAATTACTATTTTGATCCTAAAACTAAGTTGTGGTTGTTGTATCAATGTAGGCTGATGTGTCATATAACATACCAGACATTAAGGAGGAACCGGCGTTTGATTTGAAAGTTACACTCAAACGTTCTGAAGATGTATTCGAGCCCATTGCAACAGAAACTGGTGAACTCCTTTGTTTGCCTTTGGACATGTTCATCTCTGCTAAGTAAGTAGTAACCTTTGTTAACCCTTTTACTCCAAAGAGTGCCTAAAATCGAAATTCAAGACAAATGTCAAATTTCATTTTGTAAAATACTGAAATATAAATAGTACCACGTGAAAGTACTGCTGAAGAGGTTTCATTTGAATGGTCACACCGTGGGATTTCATCCACAGACTCAAAAGTTAGAACCACCTAAATGTCTCCATAACTGTCTGTGGGAGTGAAAGGGTTAAATTGTTGTCAAAGAGGGTTCACTTTCCAAGCAGCTACTGTTAAGTTCCTATGGTAACCAGGGTTGTTGCTTTCGCTTTCAGCGGCAAATCACTATCGCTACTATGCAGTGAAAGTCCGAATGTTAGCCCCTCTCTCCACGCAAAAAAAAAAAACAATAAATAAATAAATTACCCCCATCCCCGTATCTCAAAGACAAAATCCTTTTCCATCCTTTCCAGTAGACTGGACACGGCAAATAGTGACTTTGTTTTGCCCAAGCTATTTTTCAATTCTTGCTTCAGGGGGATCGTCTCTCAGAAGTGTGTGAGTAACTCTTGCGTTTTCATAAGACGTCGAGATGTCGTTCAGCAACAAAAGTCATTTTAAGGACTACACTTACTTGGGCAATCAAACCTCTGGTTGGGATAATATTCGTTTTCCTCTTGTTTTAGATGGCTGAAGGAAGATTCATCTAACATGGCAGTTATTGATGTGAAACTTGTGTCAGGATACCAGGCCGATGAAGAGAACTTGGAGAGGGTAAGTTTTGTTTTGTTTTGTTTTGTTTTGTTATAAACTGAAGTTATTTGTAGAATATATACCTAAGGATTCCAAGGTATCCGTTACGTGGATCATCACGTAAGTCTGCAAAGGAGACTAACAGTAAACGGCGGCGAAATATTTGATTCTTATTTATGGTACTGTTCATGCAGGTGGAGGGGGGGCGGGTCAGGATAAATACTGTATCCTGCTTCGGCTTTCTACCTTAGTGAAAACATCGTCACCTAGCAAAACCTAACCAAGCGTAGTAGAATTCATGGAGAACCCTAAGATTAGTCACTATGACAGTTTGAAGTACTCTTGCTATTTTTGGTTTGGCTTCGAGGATTTGCGAAATTCGGCCCAACTTGTAGTATAGTTACCTTGGCAGCTCAGAAACGATTGCCGACTCCTACCCGACGGAAAGCGTGACTCACGGCGTAAGTACTGAACTTTTGCGTGGAAAATGCGATACGCAATATTGAATATATCAATAACAGTTCGTATAGCTCAGTTTCGGTGTGTTTTCTTTTAGCTTGTGAACAAGCCTACTCTTGGCTTCAAGCGATATGAGATCGAGGGCCAACACGTGATTATGTACTTTGATGAGATCGACAAGGTGTCCTTCTCGTTCAAGATTTATCAGTCAACTATGGTGAAGAAAACTAAGCCGGCGTCTGTCACTGTTTATGACTACTACGAAACCCGTAAGTAGACTAACGCCGGCCTTAAATTAAACAATGCTGGACATTACACATTAAAGAAAGCAAATAAAACAATTACCGGTATCCTGCGAAATTGCGTGGAATATCACCTGATACGTCACCGGGGCTACGATATTCAGCAAGATGGAACGGGATATTTTAAATTTGTTCTTCCAACAAATTGTTACCAAGTACCGTTTTAGAAACTAAAAAGGCCTTTGATTGTATGATAAACACGCCTTAAGTTAACACAACAGTTATCACAACAAAATAAAAACACCAAGGGGAAATTTCGAGATTTCTAGGCTTACCACAGTTGACCGTTTAAAAAGACTCGTTTACAAAGTTATGTTTCGTAAAGACAAATAGAAGGTAAAACTGTTGCCGTCTTCTGGCGGTGAGTGAAAGTCTTTTAAACTGAACTACTGTTCGTGAGATAGTGAATTTTAAGTTTGTGGTTAAACACAGGGCGTAACATGTCGATCAAAATCGATCATCGAAAACGTAGTCGATAAGTCGAAAGTACTCGATATTTGTCGATAATTGTCAATCGACAAGTTTAATTTGTCGATAAAAGTCGATAATCACAAGATTTTCAACTGATTATCGACTTTTATCGACAAATATGGAGACCAATTTTCACTCGATCGGCTACGAAATTAAACCAAAACAATAACAGCTTCAACGACTTTTCATAGAAGTGTAAACAGTTCTTAAGTAAATCTGTATGACAATAATGTTAAACAAAAAAACTGAACAATAACCTGAAAAGTTACAACTAAGCCTGCTTAATCCTTTACCTTTGAGAAACTGGAAAAAACATCCGTGCAATGGTCCTCTCAACCTCTTTCAGTTCGTGGCTTCCTCGATAAAGTCTTTTGGTCGTCGATTTCCGAATGGATTTCGAGGTAAGCAGGCAAAGCGATTTCTGAATTTAAAAGTCCCACGTTACATATAGACAAAACTTTGAAAGTGACTCACCAAGGCAATTATTCAAAAAAGAAATGATTTAAATGCGATACTACGTATCAAAATAGCGTGTTACTCTCACGGGCATAATATGAATGTTGTATGCCGAGTGGTTCCTCATGGAAGTCGAGATTAGGTTTGCCAACTAAACGGCGAACTGCAGGTTGATATATGCACCAAGGATTCGTACATACGTTTGTAATATTTCGACCAAGGATTTGCAATAACTTTTTGGTTGAAAGGTTGCTATTTCAAGTGTGGAACCTCTCTCTTTCGAAACAAGCTTCTTCACAGCACAGTCGTCTTCGGACGTGAAAGCGAGGTCATTTGCTGTCCGTCCAAGCTCTATGACGTATTTCTGTATCCGGTACCTAAGCCACAAATCGAGTTTCTTTTCGCAAAATGTTCATGACCATGCTTCTTTGCTACTCCCGCGTCAAGTTTAGGTTGCGTTCACCTGACGTCGAACGCAATCACTGATGCGTCTATAGCTGCGATGGTCTTCTTGACAGTTCATTCACTCATAACAGTCGGAGAGTATTGTGAGATTCGATCTGAAAATGATTTACTTTTGCTGTAGTTTCTGCTTTCACCTCATGTTTATTTTAGTTTTCAAAATTTACAGTGTAAAATCGGTAAAATTAAGTCTTGGCACAGTCAATCCTGCTTCGTTATAAATTTTCCGCGTTCAGCAACTGTAGTCTTGTCTCCCACCATACATCGTTTTGTTTTCGATACTTGTCGATTGAAATCGATCAAAATCGAACTGTAACATTGAAAATCAATCAAAATCGATAATCACAAGAAATCGGGTGATCGATTTTTATCGACTTCCGATATTTGTCGATTGATTACTATCGACAACGATCGACAACGATCGACTTTTATCGACTATCGAAATTATCGACATGTTACGCCCTGTTAAACAGCACAGCATGGCATTTTGTTTGTCGAGTGCTCGCTTTAAAATTCTCATTCAATCTCTGGTTATCATTGTATCCGTGTAAGCTGAAGGAAATACGTTTTGAAGGGTGTGGAAATGTCCGGAAATATCGGGAAATGACTGGTAAATGACTGGTAAAATTCACTTCAAACTGTCCGCCTCAAGAAGTTCTGCAGACATTACCATCATACCGGTGCATTGCATTTCCAAACAGTGCAGTGCATTTCCAAACATACCGGTGCGCATACCGGTAAATATCTGTCTTGTGCAGCACATATTGAGAGCTTTCTTACCATATGTGGATAAAACCTTTATCCGCCGACAAATGAAGAAAATATAATATGACAACCACTCCGAAAAACATCTCGCTAACCTAAAATATAAGTATAAGCAAGAGATTAAACAACAAACAGAGAAATAAACGTAATATTACGGTTCTTATTACAAGACCATCGTCAAACGAAACAAAGATAGTGAAGCGTTGAACTTATAAAGAGAGCTAGCTAGGAAGGTATGAACGAAAAATTAACAAGCCAATAATTACAACAAGAGTGCAAAAAATTAAACACAAGAATGTGGGGCAACGGTATAACAAAAATGTAAGCTGCTAAAACTGAAATTAAACCTAAAGCTAAAACAATACGAGTTCTTTAGCAGCTTCGATGCAAAAATTAAACTGAGGTTTATGCCTCTTAATTAGTAGAGATTCCAAAAAGTAAAGCTGGTTATAATTGTTATTACACGTAATAATTGTTACGTTATTTAGAATAGTTTGGTGAACGTGTGATTTAAAATCAGCTGCATCGGCTTTGTTGTTAAAACACTCGGGTAAATTATTCAAAGAAAACAAAAACTTCAATGCCTCGCAGCCGTGCAAGTGTTCAAACATAGCGGAATTATGGTCAGAGCTGTGTTCGTCCAATCGTGCTCGAAGACACCTATCAGTCTTGCTTATGTATTCAGCATTACAAGCTGGGCATGTCAGTTTGTAAATTATGAGTTTTCAGATACATAGGGGTAGGATCCTTGTTTGAACAAAATGATGAAAGTTTCGTTGTTTGATAGAGAATTTTGAAACGAACAGGCTCCCTAAAACATCGTTTTAATTTCTGTTGTTTAATCTCTTGCTTATACTTATATTTTAAGTTAGCGAGATGTTTTTTGGAGTGGTTATGGTATTATATGGGGATAAAATGACATCTTGTTGAATAATCATCCAGATTAAATGTTAACTTGTCAAGGATAGCTCGGTACACCAAGCACACCCTTTACCAGTCCCCTGTGTTTTGTCAGTGTTACATTAAGTAGTTTAGAATACTTACTTGAAGAAGGTGCTATCTCCAAGAACAGCGTGACTTAGCTCGTTAAGTTAGCTGCCTCTCGTGGAGTATATGTCGCGGCTGCTGTTTTTCTTGTGGGGACGGATGTGTACGTTATCAATTGAACGTTCTGACCTCGACCATTTTGGTGGCCTTTTTACAGATCTTTCCGCCACAGTGATGTACAAAATCACCGAGGACATGTGTGGAGCGGATCCCATTCCTGTCGGTTAGTTTTGTTTGTTTGTTTTTATTTTTGAGAAATAAAAAAAGGGAGTGTTTATTGGACAAATGGTGAAGTGATCGTTTTAGTTTCGGTTTTACCGCAGTCTGAGACGTTTGGTGTGATATGGTTTTGACTGTAGTCTCTAGGTGTGTCAAAGTGTTATTTTGTGCGACTCCGTCACTCGCAAGATGGGCTTTTATTATATAGACAAGAGTGTTTTCGTGGAAAATAGACCACTCGTAAAGTTCACACGAAACTACATCCGGGACTTGAGTAGCGTATTGTCCATATCCTCACTAGTGAGGATATCGATGACGTCATTTCTCGCTTTTACACTGTTTTCTGTGCAAAAATACTCTTGCCTATATAATAAAAAGAAAATTACACGGCAGCTTGAAGATATGAATTTTATTTTCTCGTGGTAAAAAAACCATTTTACTCACTCGCTGCGCTCGTTCGTAAAATATTGTTTTTACCATAAAATTCATATCTTCGCTCCGCCGTGTAATATCCTCTATTTATTTTGAACAAAATTTTAAAAAATACACATATTGTGTAAACGAAATAGCACCACAGGAAAGTACTGATCACAAGCTTTCACTTGAATGTTCACGCGTTAGGAATTTCTTTACTAATACCGACTGATAAATGTGAACCTGTTTCTAGGCTGGGAGTAAAACTTTTCAAGTTAAAATATCCACTTACCTCAGAATTTAAAAGCCTTAAATAACGATTTTTCGCCTTTTTTTTCAGATATGCCGTGAAACGAGAGCTTAGCTAATACAACGCTAAAAGCTGCGTAGTGGATTGCGATAATGTCAACTCATAAAGATTTTGCTTGATTATCTACATGTTTAATTTTAAATTAATTTACGAATTCCTGTTAGGCTAGGAGCAGACTTTTTAAAGATTATAGTATGTAATTTTAAGAGAGTTATCGTAGAAAACATTGTAAATGGGACATTTGCTCAATAGCGTCATTTGACTACAACAACCAAAATTCATTGTGGCAGTTGTAGTCAAATGATGCCATTGTGCAAGTGTCCTATTGAATTGTGTTAGAGGACGAGTTAGAGTGTTTTTCAACCACGCTGGGTCTCTCTAAAGAACGCCTGATTTTATGATCCGAAAAAATTAATCATAATGATTAAAGATCTATATTTTGGTGTAGTCGCAAAGCAAAATAAATTTTATATTTTTTGTATAGTCGTTTTTTTTATTGGAGCTTTTCCTTGGACCAGTCGCCCAGGCCTTGTAAGGCCTTAGAAATGGTTTCAGTCCTGACCCTCTACGCGTGCAGTCCAGTCTACTTCACTGATAGAATAGTGAAAAACTGAAAAAGATGAGTTGCCTTCTGGGACTTATTTATTTTGTACTTTTGTGCGAAAACCTTATAGTATATATAGTCTGGAAAGTCTAGCAGGTGTTAGGTGTTAGGGTGAATATTGGGAAAATGAAAAAAATCTGTACAGGATCTGTTTCCTAGTTTTCAACAACAAAGAGGTGACAGATAGGCGTTTATTGAATAGTGATGAGACACTTGCTTACGTTTACATGAAGTCTCAACCTGGTTAAGAAAGGAGTGGGTAACAGCTGAGAAAATGAAGTCACGCTGATGGGCTAACGTCGTTGGCAGGTGTCTATGAACAACCTCGTTCCCAGGGCCTTCTCCTCATTCAAAATGGTGGTCGGAGAAACCCTTGCGAAGGCTGCTAAATGGCTCCAAAAATTCGTGAGGTTTTTGTCACGTGAAACCCGATGACATGCCTTCGTTTTGTTTGAACAACGGTTTCAGATTGCAAGGAAACAAACAGGGCTGCCAGACGCTCGAAACAACCTCCGAGAAAGCCATTTCATCATGTGTCACGTGACCAAATACTCCATGGTTCTTGGAGTACTTCAGCAGCCTTGGCCAGGGGTTTTTTCCGACCGCCATTTTAAACGAGGAGAAGCCCTTGGGGACGAGGTTGGTCCAGGAAAAAATCATAAATGGTGACGCTTCATGACGCTTACACGAGGTCAACACCTGGGCCTTAGAAAGGGTGGGTGGTAATGGACTAACACTGTAGGGGGCGTCTATTGAAATATCACTGGTGACGCTTCGTTAAGCTTACGTTAATTTTTAACCTGGATATGAGAGGAGCTAGTGACCGTTGACCAGATGAGGTCACCTTTTTGTAGGCTAACATTCCAATATTTGCGGTTCGTAAGCCTCCCTTTGAATACCACTGATGGGGATATTTAGGGATTGCTCACAACTTAGGTGTGAACTTCTAGAAGCTTGCAGTTTGGAGCAAACGCAAAGATGTGTTGTGGATCGCACATAAATCCTAACTGCACGCTTCTGAAAGTTCACATCTAAGGTGTGAACTTTTCACAATACCTCAATCTGATTTTCGTACTTGTTGTTTTCTTTTTCCTTGAGTACCCTTTCCAAATTTCTCGATTTCTCGGCTTTGTGGGTTCGCATATTACTATTGAAAACTTTCTTCGATGGTAGGCCTATCGAACGAGCGAGACAGAAAGTTGATTTCAGTAAGCACGAGTGCATGAGAGCTCGGTAAAAGGTTTAGCAAAGTTACTCTCTGTATAAGACGTCACGACAGGAACGGTGAAATAAGCTGTTCGCTGATTGGGCACAAAAAATACAATGCCTCCAAATTTGTGCTCAATCAGAAGCAAGAACGTAAATGGGTTCTTCAACTTGTCCGTTTAAGGCATCCTCCCAGGGGCTGTTCCAGCCCGACTTGTAAACTATCGATCGCACCAGGCTCCTGCTCGCATGAATTTCGCCCGTGTTATCTGCCTCTCGCCCCGACCATCTGCCCCTGGGTCTCCGAGGATGTGTGCCTGCTTTCCTCCAAAAATGTATGACCAAGAGCAAAACACTGCCACTGGCCGTACTACAAGAGAAAAAAAAAAACAAAAAGAGAAATAGTAGATTTCATTCTTTAAGCGTTAAAATTTGGAGATTTGGAGATTCGGAACAACCTGTTTCGTGTGAAGTATTTTGACCGTTCTGAGTTAAGTGTTTGTGGCATTCCGGCCTTATTAGGTCTTAACACCGTGCTGTGTTTGTTTCTGATGATTCTGACATACGGAATTTCCGGATTCTAAACTGATCAAGGAAACGAAGAGCAATCACAACGGAAATGTAGCAATGGAGACGATAAGCTTTGGAGCCAAACAGTTCCTTATGACAGGAAATTTTCGTGACATCCTGACTCTCGTAGTAGATAGAGGTGCCATATCGCAACACTAAATTTTCGCCAATTTGTGGTAACGCTATTCTAATAAAGACCATCAAATAGGCGTCTTCTTTTGTTCCCGACATAAACTTTTTATCTTGCAATTTGATGTCGCAAATGAGACCATCCCCATAAAATGTCATGACCCAAAATTTTCAAAGCTACAAAAATTTTCTGATTTCATTGCTTACTACTTTTTCTCGGGTATTTCTAAGTGTAATAGGGTTTATACACATCTTAAAGTGATTAATAATGGTAATAGGACTGAGTGGAGTCCAATTGGGTCTGTAATCATACGAGTGATTAACAAAATCGGACGACCGCGTAGCGGGAGTCCGATTTGTTTAATCACGAGTATGATTACAGACCCAATTGGATGACACGAAGTCCTGTTACCAATTAATCATATCTATAACAAAATTCGAGAGAGAAAAAGGAGAAAACGTACCGGAGAAGGAATAGACAACAGTTTTATTTGCGAAATACGTAAAAAAAAAGCTTATTCAAGTGTAACTGATCCATTAGCGCGCGCGCTCTGACGCGTACTGTCCAATTACTTAGGCATGACGCGTACACTGTCCAATTACACTGTTCAACTGTCCTATTAATGCTCAAATCATGGCTGGTGATAGCCAATCAGATTCGAGAATTTTGTTATAGTTATGATTAACATTTAAATGACCCCTTACAACGACGACTTGGAACCGCCTTTTAGAGCGGTGGCGGCTCGTTTTGAAATGGCAGTCAGGAGGAGGTATTATCAAGGCTCGCTTGGAATTATTTTTAATTAATTTGTCGATGTTTCTTTTCTTGGCTTTTCTTCCTCTGTAACCGACTGACCGACGCACATTCATAAGGGAGAGGGCGATAATCATTACTATTATAACTAACAGGTTTTAATTATTTGATGACAAAGACGATAACTGATTGGCTTTAAATTACCGGGCTTTAAAAGGGCAGATTATTCTCTCAGCTGAACGGATTTGAACGCATGCCCGTTGGGGAGGACGATTATTTTTCGTTGTTTCAGTTCGCAACAAGTTTTCTATTATGAACGCCTAAATCAGCCTTCTGAGTTACACAATTACGTCTGCTCGTCAGGCGCAAGCAATAAGCATAACATGGGGACCACAGTCATGCTATGTGTTGCCTTAGTCGTGGCTAATGTCGTGACTACTGTTAAAAGGTAAGCTATTTTTTTTACGTTTCAGCACACATTTTTTACGCTCGAATTATTCACTATCACTCGTGCATGCCCAAGTCTAAAAAATCCCCTCTATTAGGGCAGGAACTGGCATATCTCGGTATGCATCAGAAAAGTAACTAATCTAGCTAAGTTGTACAAAATTGTGTCGGACTAAATGCTTTGAAAGGCAAGAACAGTTCATCCATTTAATTGCGTCAGTAACTGAATAGCGCCCGAATTCAGTTTCTTGTTTGCAAGATAGATTAACGCAAAACTTAATATGTAAAAACTGCTCAATAGTATTTGAAGAGTCTAAACCACCGTAAAGTCGTTTTTTGACTTTAAGAGTGAATTTAATACCTGGCAGGTTCCAGCTTTTGTTTAGTGTGCGCCAGAATGTTCCACGACTAAACATTTTACTCTTTGCTGCCTACTGAGAGACCTTTTTCCCGAGATGTATAGGCATGGATGTTGTTGACCAATGTCTTGAAATCAGCTCTTGAAAATGTCGTGCACGTTTGTTGGCCTTTCATGTCGCCAAGCTCGAGCGAGAGCCCATCTGCCGTGAGGCCATCTTGCAGCAGACTTGAACACAATGAAGCAGTTTTCAAACTCGCTTTTTAAAGAAAAATCATTTAAAAATAAAAATTTCAGTGTTACTATAAAACACGCGCTAACTTTTGGGATGTTACAAGGTTTTCATCGCGTGCAAAGTAAAATGTGCTTAGTTTGAAGTCTTCGCTTATTGAACACACCCGTGACGTCATTCACTGCAAGCCTTATCAATTCGACATAGCTGTATTAATTTCTATGAAATTCGTCCAACTAAGAAGCATCATGTTCGATACAGTAAACTCATCCAGTTTTCATTATCAATTCTGACGAAACTATCTGCTATTTATATTTGTCATGTCGATTTGAGGAAACAACGCTTGCAGACTGGCGTTTTTAGGCCTTTTTAAAGAGAATTATATTCCGTTAATACGATCGTTTCCAACCAATTCAAACCTGGCATCTTCCCGATTTGCTTTCAAGACTAGAAATCGGTTGAATTTTCTTTTTGTGTTTGCTGAAGAGTTGCTTTTCCTCTTTGACTGCGTGCGAGGCATTTGGCCTATCACTGAGAGGCAGATAGCTTCATCCGTTTCAGCTTTTATTGAAGGGAACTTTATTTGCGCTTTGGAGTCGTGCGATGGGCACTGCCTAACGTTTGGTCGTTTTATAATTGATAGAGTGATCTTAGCATCTTCGAGAAGAAGACATGTAATAATGACCGTTCTTGGCGAGCGACCAACCTCGGTCCGCAGCTAAACTAAAGGGCCTCAAAGCTGAAATAAAACAGATTTGTTGCTTCAAACGCATTCCAAACGCATTCCAAACGTGTGCCTCTGGAACAGGCTAGCATAAAAAACAGATCAGAGATCTGTTCTGTAAATATTCTAGTCATTCAAAAGATGCATCTCCTCGATTTGCTGTCAGCTCTCCAGTAGTACCACGACTATCATAGATCTCAGACTACAGAGGGGTTGAAGGGTTAACAATTTTAACAAATCTTTTGTTTTCGCTGAAGATTTCCTTTCACCGCCTCTTCAACCACGAAAGGGGAATGTTCAATGCGAGAGACAGATAGCTCCATCCGTTTCAGCTTTTTTGTTTACTGGAACGGAATCGTGTGAGCAGTGAATATGGTCGTTTTGATAAGTGATTGAATTTTTTATCATTTTTGCAATCTAAGAAGGCTTAGGACTCTGCGGCAGGATTCACAAAGCTGTCTTAACTCAAAGATGAATCTTAAGTATTGTTTGTTAACAACAGGCTTTGTTTTCCAATTAAGTAATATACCACACATTTCTCAGTGGTTTCTATGGTCTATTGGCTCAATAAACTGCGCGGGATGTTGGAAGAACACGAGAAGAGATTGTAAGTCACGAGCCGAAGGCTCGAGCTGGTAGTTCAGTGGTTAGAATACCTGACCGGTGTTCTGGGGAGCTCAGAGTTTTCTTTTCTTCCACAATAGTCACAAAATTAATATTCCATCTTAAAAACTGTCCAATAGTGTAAAAGCATTGTCTAGTGTAACAGTACAGCAGATATTGCTCAAATTGTTGTAATTGAATGAAAACTGTAAACGTCCTGGAAATCAAGAGTCATCAGAGATTGATTAAGGATGTTCGCTCTAGCTGTTTATGCACATCCTAGCTGCACAAGCAATTCACGTCATGTCATGCATAGAGCGCATGCGCTGAGGAAGAACTGTAAAGATATGTAGTGCCGGTGGGCATTTAATATTTATGAATGGTGTGTGTAGAATTTGTCTGCCTGTAAAGGCTAAGTTTAATTGAAAGGATGACATCAGTTAAAATTGTTTACTAAATAATTCCACTTGAGTGAAATTTGGCTTAGAAAGTGGGTGTCCAGTAAATATTTTAAACTGTATTTAAATTGACAGCCATCAGCGCCATGTCAGGGTAGTTTTCAAATCTTTTTTTCCCTGACAAATATTCACAAACCTCCCCCCCCCCCCCATTTTTCACATTTCTGACAAGAGTGACTCATTATCTGACTATAGCAAATGTATGAAAATCTGTGCTTTAGAAGATTTTTGGTGTCTTTTTCTAAGAAATATCAAGTGCACACAGTCCTCCCTAATATGTGTTTTTTTTTCTCCATTGTAGCGGCTACCTTGTAACATCCCCAAGGATTTTCCGTGCAGGTAGCACCCAAGAGCTCTCTGTCAGCCTTTTTGCGGTGCCTGAGTACAAACCATGGGTTATCAATGCCACAGTTAGCTATTATTATAAACAAGGAGCTAGAGGTATCATTGCTAGTGATGAAGCTCAATTCACTAGTCTCTCTGATGGAGTCCTTAAGCTAAAGGTATGCTCATGTGTAATAGTATAACGTAAGTAATGAAAGTGAATTGCCGTGACGGCATTTGGGTCTTGCTTTGTAGCCCTGTAGAAGGTTTGTAACTTTTTGTGACACATTCTCTATACATTTTCAGGGCTAGACCATTACTGGTACATGTGCAATGAGCTTAGACACGGAAAACGTGAACTTACGAGCAATCAATAATTACTGTTTTAACCAATCGCAGAAATTATTTTTCCTTATTACCCTTGGGACTAGGTCAAACCACCAAATGCAATTGTATTACAGTAAGGTATGGGCTCCTGTCAAAGTACTCCAGCTGAAATTGTTGATGCCTGACAGTAGCAATTTGGCTTGCACTTTGTGAAATAAAAACTGTTATCACCAGTAAAACTTGTTTTGGTGATAAATTTATCAGGTCAACGGGGAGAAATAATTATTTACCAATGTAATGAATTTTTTTATTACGTGCAATAACAAGTCAGACTGGTCATTTCGTAATTTATGTAGATACCGAGAGATCTGAATGCTGGTGGGAAGCCAAGCATCAAAGCGAAGCTTTCCGTGTATGGAGGACCACATGGTGGAAGACGTGTCTTTCTCAGACGTCAGTTCATCACCATTGAAATACCCAAGAGTACTATCTTCATTCAAACAGACAAACCCATTTACAAGCCAGGCCAGACAAGTACGCTTATCATTTGGTTTAAGTGATTGTAATGTTGGTCACTGCATTGCTGTGATGTTTTCAGATGTGTGCCTTATGTGGCATTTAACAAATAGATTCCATGTTGCCATACGTCTGTTCAGTAACAGATCACAGAAGACCTTAAAATGTCGTAAGAACACAAATTGGCACAAGCCGTTAGGCGAGTGTGTCACTGATGTTCTTACCACATTTTGACGTCTTCTGTGATCTATACTGAACAGACGCACAGCAACATGGAATCTATTTGTTTTATATAATAAAGAGACAAAGTTGACAATGATGATGTCATCTATACGTCTGTCTTCTAATAGATCATAGCTAAGAACCAATGAAAATGCGCGTAGAATTTTGCATATTATATAAATAGTTATTATGCACACTTGACTCTTGTTGCTTTTGACATTACACATCTTTAAGCTGTATTCGTTAGGGGAGGTACGTGGGTTTAAGAGTGACAAGGAGGAGAGAGATTAAAAAATTTTTGGCGTGTTGAATGTGCAATTTTTTATTTTTCGGAATTAAAGTTTTGCCCAGTTTCTTGTTTTGGGTAGTGAGATATTTGGTGGTATTATTATCATGCTTTGGATGTGAAAAAGGGCGTGGTTGTATTGACCCACTGGTATCTTTCAAGGTTTAGTTATGACCCATAGTTTATATTCTGGGTTTCAAGCCGGTGGCTTTGTTCACTGCTAAATAATTAATCATCAATTTTGAAGCTTTTGAACTGGTTTAATTTATTTTGTAGTTAACATGCGCATTGTTGGCACTGATGAAAACCTGAAACCATTAACGGGAAAGGTAAGAAACAACTATAAATACTCCTTTTGAGATGTTGAGAGGTACCCCATGTACTCAAACAAATTTCTCTCATTTAAATGCCCAGCTTGAATTAATTTTTATTTTAGAATATAAGCAGACACTGCAGTTGTTGGAGAGAGTCGATTTGGGGGTGGGGGTCATAAGTCTTTTTGGAGACTATGATAAATTTATTATAGCGATTGTAGATGTCTTTCGCACACATTTTCTCTGCCTTTTGCATCTATTAAAACGTCACTGTGAACCATTTAAAACCTATTCTTTTCTCTGTAGATCTCAAGGGTGACAACCACTGTAAGTACATTAATTTTATGAATTTGCATGTTGTGTTTGATTTCTGGAAAGATAGAATGATATCTCCACTGTCCTTTCATTACACCCATTTGGTTTAGTGTTCTAAGTTGAAATTAATATGCTAGCCCAACACACCTGTAATGAATGTATTTGTTAGTATTTAGTTCTACAGCTGTTCAAAAGTTTTGTGATACTCAAAAAAAAATCTAGTTGACCTGCATGTGCCACATTGATATGCCAGTATGGAAAAAACACGTCGTTGATGTCGAGAAAAAGGAGGCCAAAAGTTGGGTCGCTATCGTAAGTAAAACAGGAGAAAAAAAAATAAAGTTCTTTGTTTCTGCAAGTAATGCAACAAAGCAGCAAGAAAGCTTTCTTTGGAGTGATTATCTAATTAAATCACTGCTTTCCGCAAAAAGTGTGGTTGTTGATCAGCTCAGTCTTCTTTCCATATAAATGCTTTCTCATCTTAAATGATGGGGGTATGGTGGTGTCCACTCACGCAAAGAGCATGCTTGCCAAACAGCACAAAGTTGCTGTGGAAACAATAGCTAGTTCAGATTTATATTTTGAACTTGGATTAACTGAAAGTCTTTTGACATTGTCCCTAGTGATCTGACCTGCTGGCTTTACATAACAGTGTGGACTTTGAAGAAATTAAAAAAAGGACAAAGGAGAGAGAAAGAAGTATCATTTTTGAAAATCCAACTAACTATACAAAGCATATGGCAAATTGTGCTATACAGTTATCATTACCATTAAATGTACTTTGTTGCTTTGTAATAGGCTGGTATGTTTTGGCGAATTACACTGTACCCAGAACATTTTCTAAGATTGTAAGGTTTTCCATTTTCTTAATTTATTTTTAGAGTCCTAGCAGTGTGCGTACTATGCAGTGGAATGATCTTGATCTTAGTGTTGGTAAGTGTACTTTCAGAATACTTACAGGGAACACATGTATGGTATACTTTATCACCATTTCTTTAGAAAAAACATAGCGAGGATGAACCTTTAATGCAAACAAAACATAAAAACAGAAAACAAGAAAATACCTACATGTTGTTAGTGAATCTTGTTAACTTAAACTTCAAGGAAAACACGACTTGATTTACCGGTATGTGATGAAAGTTGGAGTTACTGAGGATGAAGTTATTACAATGAGTGACGCAGGCGAAAATGCTATCAGTTCGAGGTAGCTCAGAAGTTTGAGGAAATGGACCCTCAAAGAATAGCAGATTTTACATTTATTAATGGCTTGCATCCATTTTTACGTTGAAACTACTATTAGGTATGACCGCAATCCAAATCCTGCTGTTTTAAAGTAATTAGTCAAGAATCAACTATAACGAAAAAAGAAAACTGTCCGAAATATCGGTAAAACCAATTCTTTCATCGTTTTTCTTTGTTGTTGTTATTTTATTACAGTTGATCTAGTTTTACCCTTGCCGACGAATTAACAATTCGGACAAGCAGTAACTTTTCTGGTCATTTTTTTCTGACCATTCAGGGACTATTGAATTTTATATTCTTTAGTGTGGGGTCTATTTTTTGTTTCAATAATATCTGTATTATTTTCCTTTGATCAGCATCAAATCTTAATTATAAGGTTCCATTTATACTCGTCAGTACTCAAGTTTTAACAATAAAAATTTAGCAAGTTTTGAAAATGATTAGTTGACTCAACGGCTCAATTTGTCTAACTGAGTTGTTGCTGAACACTTTCGTCTTTCATTACAACAGGAATAATAAGTCTGAAGTTCCCTTTGTCAAGCCAGCCTGTCTTGGGAGACTGGAAGATTGAAGCTACTTATCAGGTATATGCGTATACTAATTGTACTTATAGTTTACAACCTTATTGACACCTGAAATTTCTTAGATACTTTAGAGAAAGGAAAGCGTAATATTCATCTCCATCCTATGCAGGGTCTCGCTTAGCACACGTCCAACCTTTGATTTAAGATTATTGTGCTGCTGCGCGGAAATGTGATGCTAATTTTACGCGTGACCCAGTTGTCAACTTCTTAAAAGCTGTCGTTGATTATATTATTTTCAGGGTGAAAAGAAGAAGCTTGTTGTCAAAGTGGATAAATATGGTAAATAAGATAAATGTGTCATCCTTAGTTTCCACTCAGTCATACATTAACCTCCGTAATTGCTGACACTTTTAAATGCATCGTTTAAAGCGGTTTTTGAAACACTGAATGACAACCACATGTGTGCTCTTTCTAGTCAAGTTAATTTTCTTTATAGGGTGAAGTTCTAAACGAAAAATGTAAACAGTGACATTGGCAAAGGTCACTTCACAGGGTAGCTCCTTTCAATCTAAAAACAAACTTTCCATGGGGGCCATTTTCCTTTTTTTGTCAATAAATGCTAGACTTTGAAGAAATGATGGGCCCTTAAGAAGGGTGCAAGTTTGCAGTTATTATTATACCCCCAGTCTTTCTTTGGGAAAGTACCTATATAATATTTGTCTTACGGATGTGAAGTAATTTTATTTCATGTTTTGCCCAACACAGTGCTGCCAAAATTTGAGGTGACAATCACGCCCCCCATCCTTTGTGGCATACACAGATAGCAAAGACATTACTGCAACCGTTTGTGCTCAGTAAGTAAAAACAACAATTTCGTAAGCAGTGATGCATGTGTAGGCTTTAACTGGCTAAACCCGCTAGAAACAAGAACTTTTAGTTTATCTGTGAACAGCCTGTGGTAGATAAAAGAACAACAGTTTTGTGCCGAGGTTCACTTATTCACCTGTATGCTGGAACTTAAAATGACCAAAACACCTCACAGTTTAATTATGCTGAAAGAAAAACTTGCAAATGTCTCAAAGTCATTTAAAAAAAGCAAAATTGATTTTCATTTATGGCTTAATTTAATCAACTATATGTCTTTGTAATGAACACTGATCGAATATTGGGTGAGAAGTAGGGTACAATTCCCCCTGAACAGCATTCTGCAAAACTTACTCGGCTCAAAACTAAATTTAGAGATGGCTCTTTAAATGTGGTCACATAACACTCTAGGGAGTTAAAGAGACTCCTAAAATGGTTACATTTAAACCACTGCCTACAGCTTGGGTTTACATAAACAGTTTCCTGACAATTAATCCCTCCAAGGTTTACATCAGGTTTAACATAAGGACCCATGCCATATTCTATGTTTTAGGCACAGTACTAATGTGACCTGGCAATGTTTGGCAGAAGAGTAGATTACATTACACTCCATCAGAGATTAACAAATACCAGGCTTGTCAAAATGTTTTGTAGTAGCAGAAAAGCATAACAGAAGTAGTAGATAGTAAAGGGCATGTAGTAATTCGAGGAACACCGGAACACCGGAACACGGAACACCGGGACACCCCGGAACACCCTGGAACACCCTGGAACACCCGGAACAGTGTGAAAAACCCGGAACACCCCGGAACACCTTCTAGAAAACCCGGAACACCCCGAAACACCTTCTAGAAAACCCGGAACACCCCGGAACACCTTCCAGAAAACCCGGAACACCTTCCAGAACCTTTACATACCCCAAGAAAGCCTGGAACACACCCCCAGCAAGGCGTTATTATCACCATGCTTAGGAAATCGACTAATATTAACTAATATTAATATTAATATTAATATTAATATTAATCGAGTACCAGAATAATCCGTGAATAACACCAAAGACATTTTTTTTATCAGAGCTTGAGAAAATGAATTTGAAAGTTCACAGGAACAATTCGTCCTTTGAGCGATTCAGTGGGTATATTGGAGCTTAGAAATTTGTTTTCGATATTTGGTGTCGTTAGAAATGATTTTTTTTAAATAAATAGTTAAAACAGTAACAAGTTTGCAATAAGATGTAAAAAATGCTCAAAGGCCTGGCATAATTGTTTAATACCGCTTTCATAAACACAACTTAAATGTTCTTGTAAATTTTTATATATGTCAAACGCCGTATCTTAGAAACGCAAAGCTTTGTGAAAACAGAGCAATATTGTTAACGTTTTTGCCACTATTTTTTTAAAAACATCCTGTTAGCCGTTGCATTCAGATGTTAAAAAAGCAGAGACGGCCAACTAGAGGTAATTGTGTGGGGAGTAATCAACGAATAACATCTTCACTGAAAGTGGTGTGGAAACTTAGGTAAAGAAACGTTTCAAGAAAAAAGCATCTCAAACGTGGTGAGCACAGATGAGAAACTCAACAATATAAACAAGAAACGCGAACTAGATCCGCAGTGCCAGAAGAAAGGGGCTCAGAGCGGAAACGGGTCGCTTAGCTGTCCAATGTCCCAGTCAAATAAAATCAAATCTTACTGGCATAGAAACCAAGCTCTTGCTCGAGGTAGGTTTTATGGCATTCCGTGAGGGGCAGACCTTCAGGGATTAAAAGAGAGCGCGGAATAAACGAAGGCTCTTGTGTCTGAATACACGCCACGCAAAGATGGTAGTATACATCCGTTTCCCGAGAGGGGGTGCGGAGCAGCCCTATTTCACGGTCCCTGAATGGTCGCCGTTCCTTTCGGGCGACACAAAAATCAAAAGGAGGACTGCAAATCCTTCCTGATGTTGATTTAAGTGACCCTCTGCACTCTTGGCAAACTTTTATGCGGGAGTGCATCTCTTTTAAGCAGAACGGTCTTGCATTGGGCAATGATTCGGACTGATTTTGGGGGTACGCTCGCTTTACGCGTTCATTAAAAAAAAAAGCGTTATTCATGATCTAATACATACGAAAGCAAATTATTGAACAGCGCGTCATTTTAAAACGCAGCGGCTACTTAAGCTAAAAATTTACTTAAACAATGCAAGCTTCAAAAACTCTCATCATTCACTTTGATCGGAGTTTTGACGGCTAAATTATGCGTGAATATGGCTGCACCCTACAACTTACATGCAGCGTTTGTTAGAACCAGCAAAGTCTACCAGTGTGTTAGATTTTTGACAGGACGTTATCCAGGTCACTAGTTACATTATAACAGAAGCTTTTTTGACCTAAATGTTTTGCTCTTTTGCCGGAAGTGAGTTGTTTTAGGCTAAGCAGAATATAGCAAAAACTGATTGCTGAATGAAATTAGGCCCACGGCGCCATCTACTCGACAAATGAATGAATGAAAATTTTTAAATCAACTTATGATAAGCTTATATAAACTTATTATGCAAGAAAATTAAACTGATTGCAATACTTGCTCACCTTAAATAATTCAGAAAACGCCGTCAAAAACGAACCAGCACGTTAAACCAAACGAGACTCGCTGCACATTGAGCACATTCACTGTTGAATGGAGAAAAGGACCTCCGGTGGCAAGGCCTCGGATTTTATAATGCTTTAGAGCGGCTGTGCCAGGCGAGGTGGACTGTCACTGCTTTCAGTTGGCATGAATGAGAAAACAAATAGCAGAAGGCACGTAGAGGCCTTTAGTTGCAATGGGGAATTTGGAAACACGAAAAAAAAATGTGCTTAATCTGACGTTTAATATCATTTAATTCTCAACGGCAGGGCCGTAGGCAATGTGTGTGTGTGTGTGTGTGTGTGTGTGTGTGTGTGTGTGTGTGTGTGTGTGTGGCGAGGGGGGGAGGGGGAGGGGGAGAATCCGTCCGCATCCTCCAACGGACCAGGAAAGTCCGTCTTATTGGTGAGTGAGGGGTTAAATGACTCTCAAAATGTATTGTAGGAAATGTGCATGTGGACTTCAACAACTTGATATTTTTAAACCTAGCACCAACCCATGCAAAATCATGCCCGATGGCCCTGAATGGAATTGTGAATTCACGGACAGCTTTTCACTTTCTGTCATATTAGACGATTCCATTTCTTTCTTTTTTTGTGAGGGGGGGGGGATGGGGGGCAGAGGGCTGTAGAGCGCATAAAAAGCTGAGTTAAATTATTTGAGTGTAAAAACTGTTACCTCCATTGCTATGTGATTGTTGTGTTTATTGAAACGGCATTAAACAACTATTAAAAACAATATCATGGGGCACTGGGTATTTTGGAGGTGTTTTGGGTTTTCTAGAGGTATTCTGGGTATTTTTGTACGTGTTCCGGGGTGTTCCGGGTTGTCTAGAAGGTGTTCCGGGTTTTCTAGAAGGTGTTCCGGGGTGTTCCGGGTTTTCTAGAAGGTGTTCCGGGGTGTTCCGGGTTTTCTAGAAGGTGTTCCGGGGTGTTCCGGGTTTTTCACACTGTTCCGGGTGTTCCGGGGTGTTCCGGGGTGTCCCGGTGTTCCGTGTTCCGGCGTTCCGGTATTCCGGTGTTCCTGGAATTACTACATGCCCGTTATATCGGGGTTCCACTGAAGTTGTATTCAGTTCTTCAAATATATAAAGAGTCAAAGTATTATTTTCTTGTTTCTCTTTCTTACTTCTCTTAACGCAAGACGTTACTTTTTTGGCCCTGTCTAACTAAACTCCGGCGACGCAAAAGGAAAAACGTTAAACGGCAGTTTAGAGCTTGGAAACCTTTTGGCAAGTAAGACTAAATTGGCTGCGGTCATGCAATGTGAGGAGAATTTTATACTTCTGGATGTTTATTACTTGTACTTCTCAAGTCAATCTTAAGAAGTTTGTAATTTTTGTGCAATATTCCCTTACTCTCGTCTTCTAAATCTGATATTTTAGGTAGAGTAGTCGAAGTAGAAGCCTTACTGGAAGACATCGTTAACTTCTTCTACATCTTCTCTATGGAAAAGACAAGGACAGTGTAAGACAGCAATCTCAGAGAGACACAAAGTACGCTGAAAGCCATTTATGGTGTTGGTATCGTACGCTTTTGTTTGACTTTATTGAAGGCGAGAATTTAATATGCTGTAAATGGTCCCTCTGCTTAATTATGTAGTGGTGCTTCTTTTCAATTGATTGGCTGTTATCATCATCATCATCATCATCATCATCATCATCATCATCATCATCACTATTACCATTTATACTACTAATAATAATTATAATGACGATTATTATTATTATCATTATTATTATTATTATTATTATTATTATTATTATTATAACGAAAATACATAACAACAACAACACTTTATTTAGACAGGGCAAACTAGAATTACACAGAGTAATTTTCATCCAGGCCCTGCTAAAATAAAGAAAAATAAATAAATAAATAATAATAATAATAATAGAATATATATAAAATACATAACACATACGAATATGAGAATCACACGGGACAAAAACGTATTGTAATTTAAAATGATATATTGCAATTTAAAATTATATATGACTATATGAAGAAAAAATAGATTAAGATAAAAAAATACATTTAGGAGAACAAACAAAATCTTGCTGAAAATTTCCAATCGAAAGTTCTGTTACCAAGCTGGGTGTGCCAAGAAAAATATCTACACGTACTGCTCGACGTAGAAGCAAGCACTCAACACCACTGTGCACCGCTCAGGGCGTCAACACAACAACCCACATTGTCAGCGAAGCAAACAGCAGCTGATAACTCCTGAGTACGCTTTTGAGTGAAACATTGTAAAGAAAGAAGAACGATTTGGTTTTGTCACTAAAAGGTGATCAGGTCGCCGTCGCTTCACTTGTCAAACCAGCATATGACCTAGTCTGAACCTGTGAACCACGTCAAAACAACAACAACAGTAACAAAAACAACTTGTCCTGTCCCTTAACCCAAGTTCTTCTTCTCGCAGCTGCGCTTCGCTTGCACTCAACCTTTACTTAGCATTTTACAATCCGTTATCTGCCTCCTTATTGCATAATATATGATTAAATGTGCACTACTGCAAACGTCTGCAGTCAAAGTCTCTTACAATCCTTTATTGGATTGTTTAAATGCGCTCTAATGCCACTTCGCTTGCATTAAACATCTTTTACAATCAATTATTTTCCTCTTTGTTATCTATAAATGTGCGCCACTGCAAAACGTATGTGTTCAAAGTCTCATGCAATGCGTTATCGGCTTCTTTATAAAGTTTAAATGCGCATCAATGCACTACGCTTGCAGTAACATCTTTTACAAGCTCTTATCTTCCTCTTTATTATCAATAAATGTGCGCAACTAAACAACGTTTTCAGTTAGACTTTTACGATCATTTATATTCCTCTTTATTTCAATTGAATGCTCACCACTTAAATACGCTTACAGACGTCTTCCCTTTATAATCCAACGTCGCCCTGCATTCATTGTTCACTTTGATGGGTGTTGTTGTTCACGCCTGCACTTGACGTCTCTTTAATCATATGATTTAATTCTGGCCGCTCGATCATTCACGGTCTCTTTATAATTAAGATTAAATGCGCGTCACTTAATTATGCTTGCAGTAAATGTATTTTACAATCCATAGTGAGCCGCATTGTGACTATTAAATGCGCACTGTTTCACTGCTCCTGTCGTTATCGTCTTTCACAACCCGTTATCTTCCTTTTTGTTATGATCAAACGGGTGAAATGCTTTCATGGTGAAAATCACGCCTGCAGTCAACGTCTTTTGCCATTCGCCATCTTCCTCTTTTTTTATGGAGAAATACGCACCACTGCACTATACGTTTTGCCAACCTATCGTACAACCCCTCATCGTAAAAGCTCGCTACTGCACTACGCCTGTAGCCAACTTGTTGTACAATCCAATATTGTTAATGAGCACCACTGCACTTCACGTTTGGTTAACCTATTGTACAATCCGCTATCGTAAAAGCCCGCCAATGCATTATAGTGAACGCCTCTTGTAAGTCATCATCATCATCATCATCATCATCATCATCATCATCATCATCATCATCATCATCATCATCATCATCATCATCATCATCATCACAGTCCCTCATGCCCAGTGATCATCATCACAATCCCTTATGCCCAGTGTCGCACATGGCCACTACACTAAGGCTGTTGTCAACGTCTCTCATAATCTGTTATGAGCATCTGTAATAAGAATAAATGCGCATCCCTTCACCAAAGGTGTACTAAACGTCTTTTACAATCTATTGTCTGTATTTAAATGCACCTCAGCCTACTATAATCATTAGGTCTGGTTTGGACGTATTTTACAACCTGTTTTGAAGGAAAATAGATTACCGGACTAAGACAGAGTGACAGATTTGTGAGCGAGAACCTGGTGATGTGTTATGGTCTCGTAGTAGTCAACATGATAAAGGCAAGGTATTGACGGTTTAGGATGTAAGAAGGAAGTGGAAGGCATGCGATAAGACGTCATGGCGGAGACGACCAGAAAGCTTTATCATGCATGCAACTTGGTGACTCCATGAACTGAAGACTACTCCCTTCACTTCTACATTTGAGAAACCTGTTATTTTATTCTCTTATTTGTGTAAAAATTATTATTAGGCAGTTGTTGTTTTTGTTTGTGTTGGTGTGTGTATTTTGTTGTTTTTGTTTTATGGCCTGTGTGCGGCAGAGTGAGAAAGAATGCCTGTATGCACGAAGCTGGCACTGCACAAACGTGGGCTTTGGTATTTTTATAAGGCGCTAATATCGTCGTTAAGAACTAAAAATGTTTTAATAGAGCAGTTTTCAATTGAGTATCGAAAGTAATGTGTTTGGTTTTGCTCTGCTACACTTTAAGCTGATTGGTTAAAAAAGCTCGCGCCACTTTGTCAACCAATCAGACGTAAAACCAAAACCAATCTTGAGTGGCTCGTTTTTCCCGCCAATTACTTATGTTTGCGTCAATTTCTGATTGGTTCATTTCGTTTTTTGTTTCTGTTGTGACTGGTTTGAGCAATTACATTGGTTCTGGTTTTACGACACTCAATTGAAAATCGCTCTATACTGACTAAATGGATCAATGACATCGTTGATTGCTTTGCCAAGATTTTTTTTGCTTAGATCCTCTTTGTAGGTTGTAATTACGTTTGCAAGAAGAAATCTTCAGTCGACCAATGATTGACTTCATTATAAACAGCTGAATCAGCTGCAGCGTCTTACATGAAAATGAAAGGTAATCGCAGCTATGTACGCTTGTATTATAGGAAGTTACATTTCCCGTTACTTTCATGCTGAGGATGGGCTGTAAGCATTCTCTCCTTTTGCTCCTGGTAGTCGGGGGAGAAGAAGACGTGTACGCTCGCGAGGGTTTACTCGCCCATTTAGACGCCCATACTACGAGTGTACGGGCGACGCGCATTTTATGACAGTTCCCATCATACGCTCGCGAGTCTTCTTTCTCTCCTAACTTTGAACGGATGGAGGAAAACTGCTTGTAGTCTATGCGATTAAAAGAGTGTAGGGTCGGAAGGGGTATAGAAATGATAAACACCAAAAATAAACCACAAACGACACAGTCATTTTCGTTCGTCTTATTGCTAACATTGATGAAGCATATCAGCTCAAAAACTCCACACAAACTCTGGTATTACTTTTGGCATACCTGTTTGTTCTATGAATCAATTAGGAAGTGTAATTAAAACCTGTCTGAAGATGTCTGCAGTCTGCAGTTCAACAGTCATGTAAAGAATATTTGTACTAAGGTCAACAATCAAGTTAATGTAATTTCCCGCTTTCGAAAAATAGTACCGACAGCTGTGAAAGATAACTTTATAAGGCCTTTATTGTTCCATATTTTATATATTGTTCAGCAGTTTGGCATTTTTGTGGGGCTCGAAATAGAGACAAATTAGAAAATCTTAACAAAAGGGCGCTCAGGATTGTTCTAGACGAGAAGTCTCTGCACTACCAGGAGCTACGGAACAAGTTTAATTCTAGTGATCTGTATAGTATCAGATGCCAAGACATGATGAAAACAGTTTTTTAAGACAATCCAGTTCGAAACAATGCCAAAGTAGTCAAAGTACATGCGTGGTCTCTCTTTCAAATGAGAAATACTGAACGCAACTTACGAGGATCAAGGAAACTTGTTATCCCATACGTTAACACCACCACTTACGGTCTTCATTGCTTCAGATACACTAATGCAAACATGTGGAACAAACTAACAGAGGACCTGAGGTCACTAACCATGCTAACGTCCTTGAATGAGTTCAAAACTAAAATATGCCAAATTTCTTTCGAACATCAATGCAATTGTTACCTATGTAAATAGTAGTTTAATGTACTGTATATAATATATGATTTTATTTTTATTTTTATTATTAATGCTATTTTTATTTTTTTTCTTCGTCTTTTCTTTCTCGGAGAAATTAGCTATATAGCTACCCTTGTAAATCCGTGGTGAAATAAAGGTGATTTTTTTTTCTTGAACTTGCAAGATTACATTCCCCCTCTTGGCGTGTTGGTAACGTGCCTTCCGTTAAGGGGATAACTGGTTGGCAGGTGTGTTTTGATGTTTCATTTAAAGAATTAACTTAATTTCAGGCAGAACGAGAGACTTCTCGCAGTCTGTGCTAAGGGAAGTAGGGTCGAAAGGCATGCCTTGGTGTTCCATGAATTAATTGTGGAAGTGTAATGTACCTGTCAAATTGAAGCTTCGACATCCCCCCCCCGGGCATAACCCGGGAATTTGACTCTTTGCTGTGCCCGGGGAGTAGGGAATTTGACAGTTAAAGTCTTCGCGGGTGTGGGGAATTTGAAAACGGCATGGGAAGGGTGGGGAATTTGAACAAATTGCCTCGGTGTCATGTTACCTGTCTCAGCGCTTGTACGTGACGAAAACATGGCGGAGTTTACAGAGCGTCTTACATTGGAGGATTTTAGAGGACAAAATTGCGCCTTTGTTTGCGACTGGCTGCAAAAGAGAAGGCTGCAAAAGCTTTGCTCCGTATTTATTACGAAGTGTTAATCGATCTTGAGGTCAGAAAAGAATAAGTACAAAATGGAATAACGGCCTCGGTGCTGATCTAACTCATATTGATCTATATCGATCTATTGAAATAGACCAAAAGTTTGTGTTTGCTATATTGAAATTATGACGTTTGCCATCATGTGTATACCATCTAGGTTTTTGTGATCAAATTTTGTCAACTGTTTAAGAGTTTGAGGTTGGTTCTCTTTATAATGCTTTAATATATGGAATAAAAACTATCTTATGAACGCAGAACTGTCTGCTGAACAAGAAACCAGTCGTATTATTCAGTTTTTTTCGGGCTTGAGTTTAAGTGCATTTGAAAGCTACAACAGTTGAAAAATATGGTCTTGCATCAAAGATCTCCCGGGGGTGGGGGCATTTGATCACCTAAAATGGAGCTATAGCGGTGCATTTGAACGCCGTTTTGGCCTGGGGGAGGGGAATTTGACCAACACAAATTCCAAAAGTTCAAATGCCCCGGGGGTTGCCCGGGGGTGATGTTGAACCTTCAATTTGACGGGTACATAATTATTATACTTCCACAATTATTTTATAATTTTTTTACAATTTTTATTATAAAAACGTATCAAAAATATTATTGTCCAACAGGAGGAGCCTCGAAGAAGAAATAAAGGAGAAGCTGGAGGAACAAGACCTGTCTGAAGATGTGAACTTGCAGATGACATAGATAGATGACATGCCCCAGGTGGGCGTGTGTTGCTAACTTGTCACCCGTCAAGCGGATAAATGGTTCACAGGTGTATTTCGATGTTTTTTTTCTACAATAAACTCTTCTTTCACAATTCCCCTTGCTCCTGTTGCTCTCTCTTTGTTAAGAATAATATGAGTATGAACCACTAGTTTCAGCTCGACAAGGACTGGTATCCAGCTTTTCCTTTCCGCTCTCTTGACTTGGCACGAAATTTCATGACGTCACTGGGTAATAAACCGCGGGAAGATAGAGTTTTAAGATGAAAAGAATTAAGAAGGCAGAAGAAAAGAACTAAATTCTAATATGTCATCAATCCAGCAGGACGAACCTTGTAGGAGAAATGTTGCAGGAAAAACAAGACGTGATAAACGACCTGTGATGACAAACCTGGAAAACAAAGGAAACAAAAGAGGAAATCACTCACAGGTGCGTTTTTTTAATTAAGTCTGTTTCCAGTTTTATTAAGACAATTAAGAACTCTGTCACACGGAAAACAGCAGTACGCTTAAACAAGTGTTGAAGAATTTAATAAAAGCATCCTTTTCAACAAAATATTTTTACCTGTGGGAGAGTATCTGTGGTCTCATTATCGCTAACTTTCAAATTCACTTATTTTGATTTCACACATGATACACTGGCTCGTTAATCGATATATCCAATTGGTAATCATATCACTAGGGTCTCATGCTAGCTCAATAACGTACTTCTATATTTGACAGGCTTTACAACATAAAACAAAAATTGACGTAGTGCTTGACAAAGTGTGTTATCCCATTTCTGCGTTTTTCAGACCCGTCTAAGACAGACCAGCTCAACATAGGAGCATCGGATGAAGAGGGACCGCAGCTACTTGCTATGCTAACTAGTTTGCACCTTTATAATGAATATAGTCAATTGCAAGTGACAACGCAATCTAGAACTTAGGAAGTTAGTAGACCGAGCCCAGCAGGTCCGGGGGATACGATCCATAGGGCTGGGATTTTTCCCCACGTAATACCACAACAAGCGTGGTGGGGTTTTTTCATCCTATGGATGCTTGTTTTGTATCCCTTAAAGTAGTTTTCTTTTGAGCAAACTCATGTTGAATAACGTTCCTTTAATGTTTATATTTTACTTTAACTATAGTACATTAGTGTTTGGATAAACTGAAAGTCGACAGGGATGATATGTATTCTCTTTCCCCTCGCGGATAGCGAGCGATTAAATGTTGCTAATAATGTTTTTTTTTTCATTTAAGAGTATCCTGCATGTCTGCAAGCGACTCCACTCTGTTATATAGTAACTAAATAAATAAAAACATACATAAATAAATAAATAAATAAATGAATGAATAAATATATATATATATATATATATATATATAACAGTAAGAATTCAAGAGTTAGTTTTTATGGACATTTACTCGCTACTCTGAGTTTCATGCCTCATGCGAGGCAATCATCAGGCGACTGCCAGAAAAAACGGTTACATTCAGAGATATTTGAAAATTCAGAACAATACAATACATTGTGTGTCACATGTCACGTCACGCGGGAACTTTAACACTAGTTAGAATAGAACGTTTTTCAGCAAGAATTTCCTAGCATGTCTACAACACGATATAAGCTCATTTCTGCTGTTGAGAGTTGACATTTCCGGTTTACATAAAATGAAAAATTTCTCCCACAAACACAAATTGCATCTCTTGGTAATATTCGAATAAGACCTAGCCTGTTTAACTTTGCGCCACTTGATGTGATACTTAATGTTCTTATCTTTGAGATTCCATATATATTTACTTAGTTCGGTAGCGTGTTTATACCGTTCATTTCGAAAAGAACATACATGGTTACGATATCTTAATTTAAATGCAGTGTCACAGAGTCCGATGTAAGTCTCCTTCGTGGTTGAGGTGGTGACTTCGGCTTGGTAAATGATGCTTTCCATGTTACAATTTCCATCCATAGGACACGTGCTAGATTTTCGGCAGTTGCAATTTTTCGTTTGGTCATCAGTATGAGTGGATTTGTTAATTTCAGCTTTGTTGTGGTTAGATATAATTGTTTTGATGTTGCCCATGCAGCTGTAGCTTAATTTGATTGTGTTACGGTTAAAAATTTTATGAAGTGGGTTAGATTTGGGGAAATGCTTATCAATTAGTGAAAGGAAGCATTTGCCGACGTTTGTTTCCACGTTCTTGCTATATGGTGGATTAAACCATATGATGTTTCGTTGTCTGTTTTTTCGTGTGCGGTGTGTCTGGTTCGGTGTGGCATTGAATGACAGGTTGAAGTGGTATCCGCTTTTGTTGAGTGCTTCTTGATAGACGCCTTTAGCGTTATCGAAGCATTCTTTATCAGAGGATATTTCGGAGAGCCTCTTGTTGATGGATTCGGGGATATTTTTCAGGATGGATGGTGGATGGTTGGATTTTCTGTGGACGTATAGAGGGACGTTGCCTTCCTTTGTGTAAGGATAGTACTTTCCACTTTGGAGGTCAAGCGTGACGTCTAGGAAGTTGACCTTGGTGGTGTTTGCTTCGACTGTGATCTTTAAGTCGTGGTCACGGAAAACTTTGCATATATCCTTTTTAATCCTCTCCACTTCCTGTGGATTCCCCTTGAGGGCTGCCAATCCATCGTCGCGGTATAAGCCGATGTTTTGGCCATACTTCTTTGTCAGGAGGGACAAAAGATAGCACCCAACCAATTCACATGTTTCAGCTCCGTCGAAGGACCCCATGGTGACATCGAAAAGGTTGTTTGCAGATCTCTTCTCCCATGGGCAATCATCGCTGAATAGCAGAGATCGTTTAGCTTGCAGGATAATTTCACGCTCATGCTCGGTGATTCGACGGTACTTGGTGGCAAAGTCAAGCGCATCAGAAAGCAACTTCTCAGTTATTGATGGGTAGAACTCACATACGTCAAAGCATATGAACGAGAGTGAATTCTTGCTTTCCAAACTGTTAAACCACTTAAGGACGCTGGAAGTGTTTTTCCACTGGTTTATTTTCGTGCTGTCGATGATAGAGGTGTTAATTTCGTCCAGAATGTGTTTACTAATTACACCGATTTCAGACTTCGATGGATTTATTAGACGGCACGTTGGATGGTCTTGAAAATTGGGCTTGTGATCCTTCAACGTGATAAATGCGTCTTTCTTAGCTAATTTTTCAATGCGATCATCTAACTTGAGTCGTTCGGCTATTCTGGCAGACTGCGCGTCTATTTCCCTTACAAGTTCATCATTCGATTTTTTGTAGGTTTTGGTGACGTTTTCTTTAATCAATTTATCGTACGAGGAAGGGTTCATTGTGTAGAAGTTTGTTGTCTTGTCTGCTGGAATGAGAAGGGTGTCTGGCCTCTTGATCTTGTTCTTGATATCGCTGTTTAATTTGCCTTGGAAACTGCATTTAGTGTCATTGAATTTGATGTCCTGGATAAGATTAGCCATGTCATCTTCGAAAGGTCTCAATTCGTTGATTTGCGGCGGTGATTTTCTTGATTTGAAGCCATATGTATCATTTGCTGTTGATTCTGTTTTGTTTAGGAAATGGAAAGCTTTCCATCGCATTCGACGTATGAAATGTTCTGTTTTCTCAATAAATGTCTTCAAGTACTCGTTCTTCTTTGGCAGTGGGATGTTCTTGGTGGAATAGCCCAAATTAACCTTCTCCATAGTGATAGGGGATGAGTCAGACAGAGTGCTCAACAAGAAGGAGCTCAATATAACCAAAAAATGGAGTGAAATTCTCATCTACTACAAAGTGCTCAATAGCTGAACTAGAGCGGTGAATAACAGTAAGAATTCAAGAGTTAGTTTTTATGGACATTTACTCGACCGAACTAAGTAAATATATATGGAATCTCAAAGATAAGAACATTAAGTATCACATCAAGTGGCGCAAAGTTAAACAGGCTAGGTCTTATTCGAATATTACCAAGAGATGCAATTTGTGTTTGTGGGAGAAATTTTTCATTTTATGTAAACCGGAAATGTCAACTCTCAACAGCAGAAATGAGCTTATATCGTGTTGTAGACATGCTAGGAAATTCTTGCTGAAAAACGTTCTATTCTAACTAGTGTTAAAGTTCCCGCGTGACGTGACATGTGACACACAATGTATTGTATTGTTCTGAATTTTCAAATATCTCTGAATGTAACCGTTTTTTTCTGGCAGTCGCCTGATGATTACCTCGCATGAGGCATGAAACTCAGAGTAGCGAGTAAATGTCCATAAAAACTAACTCTTGAATTCTTACTGTTATTCACCGCTCTAGTTCAGCTATTGAGCACTTTGTAGTAGATGAGAATTTCACTCCATTTTTTGGTTATATTGAGCTCCTTCTTGTTGAGCACTCTGTCTGACTCATCCCCTATCACTATGGAGAAGGTTAATTTGGGCTATTCCACCAAGAACATCCCACTGCCAAAGAAGAACGAGTACTTGAAGACATTTATTGAGAAAACAGAACATTTCATACGTCGAATGCGATGGAAAGCTTTCCATTTCCTAAACAAAACAGAATCAACAGCAAATGATACATATGGCTTCAAATCAAGAAAATCACCGCCGCAAATCAACGAATTGAGACCTTTCGAAGACGACATGGCTAATCTTATCCAGGACATCAAATTCAATGACACTAAATGCAGTTTCCAAGGCAAATTAAACAGCGATATCAAGAACAAGATCAAGAGGCCAGACACCCTTCTCATTCCAGCAGACAAGACAACAAACTTCTACACAATGAACCCTTCCTCGTACGATAAATTGATTAAAGAAAACGTCACCAAAACCTACAAAAAATCGAATGATGAACTTGTAAGGGAAATAGACGCGCAGTCTGCCAGAATAGCCGAACGACTCAAGTTAGATGATCGCATTGAAAAATTAGCTAAGAAAGACGCATTTATCACGTTGAAGGATCACAAGCCCAATTTTCAAGACCATCCAACGTGCCGTCTAATAAATCCATCGAAGTCTGAAATCGGTGTAATTAGTAAACACATTCTGGACGAAATTAACACCTCTATCATCGACAGCACGAAAATAAACCAGGGGAAAAACACCTCCAGCGTCCTTAAGTGGTTTAACAGTTTGGAAAGCAAGAATTCACTCTCGTTCATATGCTTTGACGTATGTGAGTTCTACCCATCAATAACTGAGAAGTTGCTTTCTGATGCGCTTGACTTTGCCACCAAGTACCGTCGAATCACCGAGCATGAGCGTGAAATTATCCTGCAAGCTAAACGATCTCTGCTATTCAGCGATGATTGCCCATGGGAGAAGAGATCTGCAAACAACCTTTTCGATGTCACCATGGGGTCCTTCGACGGAGCTGAAACATGTGAATTGGTTGGGTGCTATCTTTTGTCCCTCCTGACAAAGAAGTATGGCCAAAACATCGGCTTATACCGCGACGATGGATTGGCAGCCCTCAAGGGGAATCCACAGGAAGTGGAGAGGATTAAAAAGGATATATGCAAAGTTTTCCGTGACCACGACTTAAAGATCACAGTCGAAGCAAACACCACCAAGGTCAACTTCCTAGACGTCACGCTTGACCTCCAAAGTGGAAAGTACTATCCTTACACAAAGGAAGGCAACGTCCCTCTATACGTCCACAGAAAATCCAACCATCCACCATCCATCCTGAAAAATATCCCCGAATCCATCAACAAGAGGCTCTCCGAAATATCCTCTGATAAAGAATGCTTCGATAACGCTAAAGGCGTCTATCAAGAAGCACTCAACAAAAGCGGATACCACTTCAACCTGTCATTCAATGCCACACCGAACCAGACACACCGCACACGAAAAAACAGACAACGAAACATCATATGGTTTAATCCACCATATAGCAAGAACGTGGAAACAAACGTCGGCAAATGCTTCCTTTCACTAATTGATAAGCATTTCCCCAAATCTAACCCACTTCATAAAATTTTTAACCGTAACACAATCAAATTAAGCTACAGCTGCATGGGCAACATCAAAACAATTATATCTAACCATAACAAAGCTGAAATTAACAAATCCACTCATACTGATGACCAAACGAAAAATTGCAACTGCCGAAAATCTAGCACGTGTCCTATGGATGGAAATTGTAACATGGAAAGCATCATTTACCAAGCCGAAGTCACCACCTCAACCACGAAGGAGACTTACATCGGACTCTGTGACACTGCATTTAAATTAAGATATCGTAACCATGTATGTTCTTTTCGAAATGAACGGTATAAACACGCTACCGAACTAAGTAAATATATATGGAATCTCAAAGATAAGAACATTAAGTATCACATCAAGTGGCGCAAAGTTAAACAGGCTAGGTCTTATTCGAATATTACCAAGAGATGCAATTTGTGTTTGTGGGAGAAATTTTTCATTTTATGTAAACCGGAAATGTCAACTCTCAACAGCAGAAATGAGCTTATATCGTGTTGTAGACATGCTAGGAAATTCTTGCTGAAAAACGTTCTATTCTAACTAGTGTTAAAGTTCCCGCGTGACGTGACATGTGACACACAATGTATTGTATTGTTCTGAATTTTCAAATATCTCTGAATGTAACCGTTTTTTCTGGCAGTCGCCTGATGATTGCCTCGCATGAGGCATGAAACTCAGAGTAGCGAGTAAATGTCCATAAAAACTAACTCTTGAATTCTTACTGTTATTCACCGCTCTAGTTCAGCTATTGAGCACTTTGTAGTAGATGAGAATTTCACTCCATTTTTTGGTTATATATATATATATATATATATATATGAACGAATGAATGAATGAATAAATAATTGAATAAATAGATGATCAAATAAACGAATAAATTAAACAAACAAATAAATAAATAACTAAATAAATAATCAGCACAAGATGGAACGTGCATTAAACAAACAATGTGATGTGATGAAGAGTTCACATGTTAGTTGGGAGGAAGTTTTTCACGCGTCCGTTTTACGCTTATCGCTGGGCTATCCTTGAGAAAGGAGAGAGAATGGTTTGTGGTCTGGTGTTTGTGCTTTAACCCGTGTGCTTGAATAGATACTAAATTTCTAGTTGCTATTGCACACTAATTCCATTGCTTTCTGTTGTTTAGTTTCAACTATGAGACACTAAGAGTCGGTTATTGTTTCTGGGGTTAAGTAAAACCACTCTATCAGGAGTCTTTTGTGCAATTTTCGTTTGGAGATCGTGGCCAACTCTAATATACAGAGACTGGAGAAACACTAAATGACGTAACACTGGTCAATTGTACACCTACTACTGCGTATTAGTTCCTATTATTCCCCTGTACAATAGGGTGGATTAATTAGCATACGAGTAAAGTTGTCATATTTGCAGGTGCAAAGTAACCATTGTTTTGAACAACGTATCAGTTTTTCAATAAGCGCATCCGTTACCAAGAATAAATGCATACGCGCGTGCTACAAACGAATTCACCCAGTCTATCAAAAACAACAAGAACAACAACAAAACTTGACAAACAAGTGGACACGAAATAAAACATAATATACTACTGTTGCACCATATGTTTTCATCATTGCAACGAGCAACACAAAAATACTGGAAAGCTAAAACAAAATAAACTAAAACTTGAGAGTTGTCTATTTCTTCCTCATGAAGTATCAGAAAATATTGAGCACTCACTAATAGTTTGCGTTGCACTCAAGTACCCCCCCCCCCCGACATTCGTAATACTGAATTATAGTAAGGCAAGGTACTGAGACTGGGTACCCTGTTTATGCAGTGAAGGTTATACGTTTAGCAATTGTTCACCGAAGTAGAGATGAATAGTGGTTTCCTCGTCGAGGTAGAGTGGTTTAACTTAACCCGTGAAACACTATCTACATGATCTAACAATTAGTGTGTAAAAGTCCAAAATTAAACAAATGAAAACAACGGAATTAATGTCTAATAGTGCGTACTAGCCTACTACCTATTTCAAGGATTAAGTAAAATCACTGTGATATCTACCACTTCTCGCCGACACTAAGGTGAATATTTGTTACAGTATATACCACCCCAGTGGATAGCCAGCACAAAACAATTCGAAAAAAAAGTCATGCGTGAAATCCAAGACAGTATAGCAGATACTATTCCAAGGTTGAGTAGCCAATCAAAGGCCGCCATAAATATTATCCAATGGTTTAGTATATGCGGTACTGAAGACAATGAAAATGAAAAAAAAGCTAATAAAGTGTTGTTTCTTGATCGTCATGAAGCCCTTACGTCTGCCAGACACACATCTTTCTCAAGCCCCATCTCCTGGGCCTTAAGATGAGGGAACGTTCGAAGAGAGACAATCTCACCCACTAGAAGGAGGGAACAGAAGGAGGGAACTGTTGGGTGGGGAAACCTTCACCCACAACTTCTCCCCTTTTAAAGAGATGGTGGCTTCTGGGTGGGTACCTCACGGACGTTCTCATCTCCTCACAAAAAGAAACAACTTAAAACGGGAAACCAATTCTCCCAGGCCTGACCACAACCCCCACGCATGCACATAGCAAAATTAGCCGTGGAATGGAGGTATGGTCAGCTATTTCGCTCTTGTTAGGACTTATCAACACGACACGTCCCGACACAGTGATACGAAAAAAACCTAAATTCTCAAGACGTGTGGTCGGGGTTTTGTACAACAGACAAGTTAAGGACTACTCAAGTCCCCATATCGTTAGAAAAAAGAAAACAGCCGTCCATAGGCAACAGTACACGGATAAATTGCTTGACGCATGCGTAAGGCTGATGCTAGACGGCATGTTTAACGGCATGTAACACCATTCTCGTCCCCAGAGCTGTGATCCTTTTGGCCAGCGCCACGGAGCTCTGGTAGGGTCCGAAAGCAGGACGTCCACGAATCACGGCCTCCAGCTTTCTGCGCAGCCTGAGAAATTTGAAACAATAACGGTTACCATCGGTTACAAAAATGGGCAGCTATTGCGCGTGCGCGTTATCCTGGCTCCGCCAGAGCTCTCAATCCGTGGCGCTGGCCAAAAGGATCACAGCCCTGGGGACGAGAATGCATGTAACACATTCTCGACTCAATAACACTTCGCATTTGCGTAACTGTGGAAGCGGAGAACTCTGGGAAACTCCACGTGAGCGTAGCCAGAATTTGGCTATTTGGCCTTCAAAGAACATGTTCCTCAGCCCAAGCCCCAAGATAGTTACTTTACTCTTCTTGCCATCCCTCACATACTAAAAAAGCCATTCCTTTCAGTCTAGCACTCCGTTTACGACGCATTTGTTCTACCGACGAAACGTTCAATACTCGCGCTGCCCAACTTACAACGTACCTTCTCAAACGAGGTTACAACCGTAACCTTGTCACCAAACAAATACAACGCGCGACCGACATCCCCCGTAGACTTGCCTTACAAACGAAAGACGTCAACAAAAATAAACGTGTACCATTTATAACTACTTTTAATCCATCACTTCCTCACATCTCTAACATTATCAAAAGACATTTTCATTTACTACTCTCTTCTAACCGCTGCAAAACCGTTTTTCAACAGTTGCCTGTTGTTGCTTTCAGGCGCTCCCCTAACCTTCGCGATTTACTAGTGAAGGCCAAACTCCCTTCTAATTTGACTAATCCGCATCCACAACTTCCACCCGGTTCTTTTCGTTGTGGAAAGAACTGCGCTACTTGTCCTTATATTACTGACGGACTAACTACCTATACCTTCCTTTCTACTGGTGAAACGCGCCACATTCAATCTAACCTGACCTGTGACACTCAAAACCTCATCTACATGATTCAATGTAACCGCTGTAATTTACAATACATAGGAGAAACTAAACGACGTTTAAAAAACCGATTTCATGAACACCGCCGTACCATAGATAACCCTAACAGTAAATCTAAACCCACTACAGCCGCACAACATTTCATTTCCTCGCCTAACCACACTGCTAATGACATACAATTAATCCCCATCGAAAAAGTCTTCTCCAACCGAGACTCAATCCTTAAGGCCAGGGAAGCTTTTTTAATTTTAAAAGGCAGAACACTTGTTCCCGATGGCCTTAACATACGCGAAGAAACCTATTAGTTTTTCTACTTTTACTATTTTATTGTCATTTTTAAGCTTAGCATATTTTAAATTTTTTATTTTACACTGTTTACATATTTCCTGTATTTAGTTTTACGTATTTCCGGTATTTCGTAAGATTCCATTATCACCATATAAATTTAAACATAGCCAATGTAAACTCTATTGTACCTGAAGAAGGCTGGTTTGGCCAGCCGAAATATAGTACAAAACTAATTCTCTTATTCTACGTTGTGTCGGTCTCTGCTTTTCAATTTCAGCTACTTGATAACGTCTTTCTTTTCCGCACCAACTGCCCGTTGTACGCTCATATTTTTCACGCATAGCAGATTGTCGAATCTGAACCGTTTTATTTGTTCTAACAGAAAACCAGAACCGGATCCGTCCCAGGGTTTCCCAGATCCAACTTTTCGTTCCCTCCGTCATGGGCAAAAGAGAAAACCTCTGGGGCAGAGTATGCCTGTAGCATTTCTCCAAAGGTACTTGTAACATCATGAAAATTAAAGAAACCCAGGGTTAAAACAATAAATTTAAGAGTAACCATGCCGTAATAGTAAGAAGAGAAAAAAAATTTATGAATATTTTAATAAATTATCCTTTATCTTGACGTTTCGTATGTTCCAACATACATCTTCAGAAGTAGTAACAGTTAAGTACTGAACAACAGAAATTTGAGTGTATAATAAGTAACTAATTATAGAAACAAAAGATAACAAATAGTAGAAAAATTTGCATATGAAAGGAAAAGCATGCAAAGTAAACAAGGTAAAGTTTTTCACTGCTGACATTTTCATTTAGGGAAGGTTGTAAATCCCTAATCAACAGAGTCTCCTTTATCTTGCAATGGGTGTCCGACCGTCATCTTGCCAAAATTTCGAAATGGTCCCATTTCATGTTATGACCAGTTGACGTGAAATGAAAATGTCAGCAGTGAAAAACTTTACCTTCTTTAGTTTGCATGCTTTTCCTTTCATAGGCAAATTTTTCTCCTATTTGTTATCTTTTGTTTCTATAATTAGTTACTTATTATACACTCAAATTTCTGTTGTTATTTAACGGTTTACTACTTCTGAAGATGTATGTTGGAACATGCGAAACGTCAAGATAAAGCCTTTTTTCTTTCCAGAAATGCCTTTATATTTCCTTATGTTTATCCCCGCGGTTTGCTTTTTGTTTCTTCTTAAATTACCCTTTGGGAGTGGAAGAGTGGTGGGTGGAGTCCCTTCACCCTCCCCCTCTCCTTTCCCTCTGGGAGTGGGAGACCTCCTCCCCTCCCCTTTCTGCCTCTCTGCCCTATCGTTGGTTCCTTCTCCTTTTCCTGGTTTTTCTTAAATTGCACCTAACCCCAAAATATTTTTTCGCTAAAATAACTCTTTGCACCTGTTCGAAAAGCATTGCGCCTTTTTCTTATGAAATGCCCCTCAGTCTTGACTTTTTGTAGGCTGTAAAAGTTTTGAAATCTAGCCATCATCTGTTACACGACCGAGCTAGTGAGGGGCATGGGTCTATTCTTGATTTGACATCACAAACTGATTTGCATCTCCTCAAGTCTTTGTAAACATGCATGCAAAGCAGTTCGTGACGTCAAATCATGAATAGACCCATGCCCCTTCTGACTCGGTCGTGCGACAAATGGTGCTTAGTTTTTCGTAAGTTTTGAAGCCCGTAAAAACTGCAAACAATGGCGAAATGTTTTTAAAATAGGTGCAAAATTTTATATTAGCGTAAAAAATATTTTGGGGTTAGGTGCACCTTAACTTTGAAATAATGGTCTCTTAGACAGCAGTCGGCCGCTAAACCTTTTTTAGGAGTTTGCGGAAATTTATTAACAGATTTGGGTTTCTTCTTCTTTATTGATTATTTTGTTCTTGTTGAAAGTAATTTTTACAATAACTGAGCGAATTCTCGCGCGCTGATTGGCTAATTTTTATCGTCAATAACAGTACAGACGGATGAAACACGTAAAGCTGACGCAATCAGCAAAAGGTTTGTCAAACTTTTTAGTGCTGCGTTCTTGATGAGGCGAGAATTGTACCACAAATCTAGTAGTGGTCAATGAGGAAATCATCTAAAATTTATGGGTTAAAACTGAAGAAACCATTGCAACCTTAGAGCGAAAAGATGAGGATGTTTATTGTGGTTTCAGACCTGAAACTCGGCGGTGAGCGGGAATTTGTGCTGTCGATGAAATTAAGCTGAACCGTGTTTTAACGGACTATTTTGTGAACAGTTTTCACTGGATTAAAGGTTAGTTGAGCAATTCGAATTTGTCCTTGTATTCCTGACCTATTCTTACTATAGTTTTAATTTACGAGCCTGTGATTCTCCGAATTACAGCGATGAAATTCAGATTCTGTGGCAATCGCATCTTCCATTGACTCTAGATAGCATTTCTTTCCTTCGTTTGAAAATCAGTTTGGGCTTTTTGTTATTGTAAAAAACAAATTGACGTCAGTTTTTTATGCGTCTGTCCTCTTATTGATGATAAATTTCGTCATAACATTGTCAAAGTTTGTTGTAGATCCACTCGCCTGCGGCTCGTGAATCTACAACACTTTGACAATGTTATGACGAAATTTATCATCAATAAGAGGACAGACGCATAAAAAACTGACGTCAATTTGTTAAATGTTAAAGTTGTTAATTCACGTTGAACATCTTGAACATTTAAACCGTTCATTTTTGCGAGTTTTTTACAGATGGCTCTCGAGGTGGTATCAAGGAGTGAAAGTTTCAGCACCTGTAACACTGGATAACATTCGATTGGTAAGAAACTAGAAATGCCTCTAAAACAACGCAGTAAAATTTCTTATCATTTCAAAGTAACCGAGGAGAACGCTATCCGCCTTCATGGGCGCTTAAACTTTGATTTTTAAAACTGTTGACCTGCGAATTGAATTGAATTGTTGACCTGCGACAATTACAGTCGTGAGTTTACAAACTCTCTATTTTATTTGCACTTTCTTAGATTTTTACTTGCAATTTTTTACGAGCTAACGCAAATTCCAAAAGGCATGCATGCAAGACGATTAAAACGCCCAAAGCAAACAGTTGACCGCAACGCACTGAATGAATGAATGGTCCTTCAACTAATCTTGATTTCCAAGAGTGGCGAGTTTGCTTGTTCTAAAACAGAACTAAATAGGAATAACTGAAATCTGACTTAAACAACGTCAACAATTAGATTAGAAGTAAAGTGAAGAAGCCATAAGGTGTTTTATAGAACGACCCTAAATTTCTTTTCTAATTGGGACCTGATTCCATAGTTGACCACGACTATAACTGAAACTTCGTTTCAAAAATTCTCCTCTTTGGTCTGTTGAAAAACACTAGACAGTTCTCTTAACTAATAAGCCAGTGACGGAATTCAATGCATGAAACATGTTAGCACGTCCTTTGGAGGTTTATCATAAATCTTTTTGAACATCAGCCTAGCTTTCCACTTCCGCGTAGTTGTCATGCCACCCAAGAACGTATTGGATCTTAGCTATATTTAGACTGAGTTCATTTGCAGAAAGCCATTTTTTAGTGTTTCCGCTTAATTCCCCCTCTATCTTATTACCTCAGTGTCTTGTTAAGAGTAGTTAACAAAGTGTCTTCTGAAATCATTATAAACGATAAACAGAAAAGGACCAAGAATGGAACCCAGGGCCCGTTTGTTCAAAGCAGGGTTAAGCTAACCCAGGATTAGCGTCAATTTTTAATTCACTTTTAATCCACAACGACGTGGATTCATAGTAACTTATTTTCAGTTAACAATTTGACTTTGGCTGCTTTTAAACTTTCACGTAAAGTTAGCAGCGGTAACAGTTTTAAAGAAGAGAATCACAAACCTTGGATTTCTTTTAACCCACGGTTAGTGCTAATCGGCTTTCGAACAACCGGGCCCAGGGGAATATCGCAAAGTAGATAGTTCACCGTATAGTCGGCACTGTTGTGTTAAATCCACAAGGTAACAACAAAGAAGATTTAGAGCAGTTTTACTCTTACTCCATACATTTGAAATTTTTACGCATCAAAAATTCGTGGGCAGCTGTATTCAAAGTCTAGAAAAACAACACAATTTTGTTAAGTTTGGATAAAAAGTTTCGTCGTGGAATAAACATGTTGTTCGCACACTATATGTTTTCAGTAGTAAATTTTGATAAATTTGGCTCAACGTGACTGTGTACATAGTTTTCAATGAACAGTCGAGTTTCGTACACACAAACTATGAAACTATAATTTGTCGCTGCCTAATTCTCCTACGGAATTATTATATTTCCTCTCTTAGTCTTAATTTTGGCTTACAAATCCTGACTGGAGACAACAACGCGATTTCACGGGTGTCAGTAAAACGCGGGGTCGGGGTCGGGGTCGGGGTCCATTGTTCTTTTGTTTCGTTTTCTGTTATCTTGCCCTAACCAAAACATAAAACCGAAAACGAAACAAAAGAACAATGGACCCCGACCCCGACCCCGACCCCGCGTTTTACTGACACCCCGATTTCACAGCTAGACTCGAAAGATCTGACATTTCTAAAGACAGTAACTGGAGTTATGTTTCGCTAAGTATAATGACCTTGTTGCTGTCATTTTAGTTTACTCGAGTTGTAACAGTAATGAAACGACCACAGAGAAATGAAATAATTTGTTCAAGAGCTCAAGCTTCAACATTGTGATCACCTGGACTGTCTGTTCGAGAAATTGCAAATTTACTGAATATGAGCGATCAGGTCAACAACCTATGATGGTGATGATGAAAATCGATTGTCTCGAACGTTCCTGCCATTTCTTCAGAAAAAGGCTCGAAATGTAATGCAGTTGTTTTTCTAATTTGCTGAGCACGAAGATGATTAAAACAATCTTTCTGATATTCAACTGTGAAACTCACGTTACATTTTTATAAAAGACACAGAAAATCATGAAGTAAGTGAAACTTGTCGGCTTCCGTGACCGGCCGTTCAAAAAATGGCAATTAGACTACAAAGTGAATTACTTCAGCTGAACTCGATACCTATGTTGCTTAAAATTTCCATGTCTTACTGTACGTGCTGTACGTGTTTTCTAATTAAGTTTTCAACAGTCAAATCCTACTTTTGTTCTGCCTTCCTCTAAGGCAGACGCTTTCTTAGTTTGTGGATTAATGTCTTCTTGGAAAATGGTCTATAAACGTTAAATCTGATAAACTAAAACAGCAAGAAAAAAGAAAAGAAAACGTGTGATTCACTCCAATAAAGAACACCATCAAAATAAAAGTGCACAAAAATTGTTTTAGACACGAAATTTCACAAACGAATCCATAGGAAGAGATACTGAGAAACGAATTGAAGGACTATTTCTTTCTTTCTGCCAGATAACTTCATCATTTTAGTTCAAGAGTTTTTATTTGTGGTTAGAATAAGGCAGGTAAATACATCAGGCAGTTGGACATTAACCAAAGCTAAAACAATTGCAAACCAACAATGAACTGCTAGTTCTCGGTTCTGCGAGCAGCAAAGACCTTGTATAGCTAGTTGAAATGCGAAATTGTTTTTATTTTTCTGTATGCCTGGCACACCGGCATTGTGAACAAGTTGATTACAGATGGAGACATGATTGATTCTTCTCGCAAGTGCTTTTTGTTTCAATATATACGTTAATTTTATCAAAAACTCTCACAGAACTTCCATTCTTTTTCATACATTCGAACTTCTATTCCATACATTCGAATTTCTTACATCAAAAATTCTTGGGCAACTGTATTCAAAGCCTTTTCAAGTCTAGGAAAACAACCCGATTGTAAAGTCCCTGGTCCAAGTTGATTTTTTACTATTTCTTTAGTGCAATCTAACAATGCAATGGAGCTCGTATGAAAACACCCTAAGCCAACCTGAAGTTTGGATAAGAAGTTTTTTTCACAGAATAATCATATTGTTGTTCACACACCTGTTTTCAGTTGTAAATTTGGAGAATGTGGTTCAACGTGGCCATGTACATAGCTACCAATGAAAACTAGAGTTTCGTGAACAAAACTATGAACTACAATTTGTGTCGCTGCCTAATTCTCCCACGGAATAGTTGTATTTCCTCTCTTAGTCTTAATTTTGGCATTCAAATCCTTTTTGGAGTGAACAATGAGTTTTCACAGCTAAGCTAGAAAATATCCTACTTTTCTAAAGACATTATACACTTGAAAGCAACTTACCTAAACTTAATTGGAAGTCTGTTTCGCTAAGTATAATAAGTGACCTTGTTGTTGTCATTTTATTTGACTCGAGTTGTAACAGTAATGAAAAGACCACGGAGAAATGAAATAATCTTTTTTTGAGCTCAAGCACAGGCTTACCATCCTCTGTTTGTGTGGTGGGCTGTACGTTTGTAATGGCTGTGTTGGTTTATCAAATTAGCAAAACTAAAAACGAAGTTTAGGAGTTTTAAAACTGAGGAAAATGAAATAAAAACTCATATAATTGCTGCAATGGTGTTTTGATTTGTGTTTTCTGTGTTTATTTTGGTGATTAAAGGCTCGTGAAAGCGATGTTTTCAAAATAACGGTCGGACTCGCTCAAAAGTAGAGAAAGAGAGCTTTGTTCTCTTTCTCTACTTTTGAGCGAGTCCGACCGTTATTTTGAAAACATCGCTTTCGCGAGCCTTAAATCACCAAAATAAACACAGAAACACAAATCAAAACACCATGGCAGCAATTTTATGAGTTTTTATTTCATTTTCCTCAGTTTTCAAACTCCTAAATTTCGGTTTTAGTTTTGCTAATTTGATAAACCGACACAGCCATTACAAACGCACAGCCCACCACACAAACAGAGGATGGTAAGCCTGTGGTTGCAGCGTTTCTTTGCGGAGCTGAATGAACCAATGAAACTGCTCCGAAGTGAACGCAATCTCGTCCCCATAGCCCGCGCGCATTTACGGTCAGCGGGATCGAAATGCCACGGACTCTGGGATAATCAAAAACCGGATGCCACTTTTTAGGCTTCCGGTTTTTTAAAGCGCATGTGCGGCAGATTTTGAACTGAGCATGCGTTATGAGTCGTGTAAAGACAAAAAAGGCGCGAAATATTAGGACTTCCCCTTGTTTTTGGCGCCTTTGACATTCACGCGAGACCCGCGTGAAAATGAAAATAATCCTCGCTCGCAGACTCGCGAAGATGGCCGCACCGCTTTAAACTTAATTTAATTCAGAAAAGAGACCGGACCTCTAATGAAAAGAACGCCAATATGAGGCGCTGAAGACTGTTGTTGTTGAGGGTAAAGATACCATTTGTGTACTGCCAGCTGAATATGGAAGATCTCTCAGTGACTGGCTACCTCCACGCGTTTGTGACTGAATGTGTGTGTATGTTTTTTTAGCAAAAGTAGTGAAGAGAAAATTAAATCTTTTATTGTCGTCGTATCCTCATTAAACCTTTTGATGGACGAACAAATATCAAACATGAAAGTTTTCAAGGTTACTGAAGAAGAAGAAGAAGAACTTAGCCCCAAATTTTATTTCACACCTTACGGCCCTTTACAAAATTAACAAATTTTCAGAGACATCTTGAAAGAAAAAAAACGATAGTCATGGACGAGCTTCATTTAGCAGTCAAATAGTGTGTAGAACCTTTTTGTGTTTTGTAAGCTTACTAATTTGAAAAGTCTTACTGAGCAAGAAATCAACCTTTAAAAAAATATGACCTTGTCTTTAGCGCGTGGTAAGCTTAAGCTTAAGCTTATATCTAAGCTTACATATACGCGTAAAAATTAGCTTTTTTTACATAGTCCGACTGCTTATTTATTAAGGAAGACACAAAGCAAATCAACTGTACTGTTTCTATGAAACGGTCTTGGACAAAGTAGAGAGGTCATTTTTTTATGAACCGTACCCGAGTTGGCGTTGTGTTGTGTTCTCCTTTCAGCTGTGCTGGTGTTGTGTTTTCTCCACCACTACGTCGGTAAATATTTTACAACGGTATAGGTTTTGTACGGAAAGCTCGTTTGCCGAAATACTATAACATTACATAGAATAAACACAACAAAATGACTTAGGTACAATTTATTAACGAGTAACACATGTCTGTAAATAATTCAACTCAGTAAATCAAGGCAAAACTGAACAGCCACTTTTTAGCACAGCTAGAAACATTGAAAATTTATCACAATCAAGGATGGACGATTTCTTACAAAGACAGCTGCCAGCTGCAAACTTTCAAAGCTTACGAATACGACAGATACGATGTCTTGCAAAAATAAACAGGATCGCTGTTCTCGTTGTTTTTGTCATTCTGTCCGGCCGCTGCACCAGTTTCTGCACCACGTAATTCAAGAAGCCAATCCACCATTCACTTTTCAGCTACAGTGAGATTATCTGCTCCAGTTAAACAAAATAAGCTTAAATCCTGTCTTCTGTTCCATCAAACTGGCACATGGCTCCGCGGAGTGAACGGATTTTCAACACAAAGCCGCTTTTTTTTAACTTCTACGACTGCACTGGAAAGACTGTCAGCTTCCATCCGCTTTAGACAATGCTGAGAACAATTTTCAAGTCCATGAACCATACTTTAGAGCTGGAAGTTAGAGGAATTATTCCAAAATTGTGCTCCTTCGTCCGTCGTTTATCTTGAAGCGGGTATTCATTCAGCTTTGTCAAGAACTGCTGCAACATATCACAAGGTTTTGGCGCCTTTTTCGTTTTAATCATGCCACCGACACTTGTTCCCTTTTTACTTCTTGTCTAACATGAATGTGAATTTGACTGCATTTATCGATTCTTTGGGAGTTTGTATATCCCATTTTCTGATTTCTTTCCCACTGTCCGTCTCTGACGTGATCGAAAACGTCCAGCAAAAACATCGCAAGACATTTTCGTTTCCTGTTTAGAAACTTCTTACTCGTAGACTTCCGGTAAATTTTTAGATTTCGTTTCGTCAGCATTTTGACATTGATTATCCCAGAGGTCTTGCATCCTTGGTGCTGACCAAAAAAAAATTATGGGCTCTGAAATGTGGTAAGTGTTTGATTTTTCCTGAAAATTGTTGTAATCGTCGTTCAAAGCGGATTGAAGCTGTACGATCTCACCGTTATGGCTGCGGGAGTTCAAATGAACGAGTTTGAAATCGCTCCGTTCGCACAACGCTGAGAGCCATCATGTGTTTGTTTGATCGAACTGAAGACAGGATTAATAATTAAACCACAGGTAACCAAAGCGTAATATGAGAGTTTGTATGGAGCTGAAATTCGATCGAAAATAATCGGCGGTTTTCCGCCGAAAATACATTAAAATCGAAATGAAGTTTAAAAAACCTTACCTGTTGTGTGTTTGCTGTGTTTTTATCGCTTTTCCGAGCTTCCGGAGGCCGTTTTGGGCGATTTTCTGCTTAACGGTCGATGCGACGGCATGTCACGTACTAAAGAGAGCTAAAGGTAGGAAAACGGGAATTCAAAATTGCCAACCGACACTCGAGGTCCCGATCAAAATACCCGCTAAAAATCGATTCAATCTAAAGTCAGCGCTTTAAAACCACAACACATTTCAAAAAGGATAAATCTCCTACCTTTCTATGTGATTCAATCGTCAATTAGTTTATCTCTCGAAATACAGCCCTGCATTAAAAACGAACTAACTTTTCGAAATCGCCGCCATCACAGCCTTGTAAGGAAAAGAGGGTCAAAACTAACGGTCAAGCCTGGGACAAAGCGCCAAATTTCGCTCCACCGAGGGACGACATGAGTGACTTCTGTGTCGCCAAATGTCAAACTCACCCCCTCTCCGGTAAGTCAAGTTTTATCTATACCTGAATGCGACCCGCGCGCGATTTCCCGCCGAAATTTGAGCGGTGCAACACTTGATTTACGGTCTATACAGGCGGTGTAGAGTGTCTGCGACGCAGGCTAAAGAAATCAAGCACTCTGAAACAACTTAGATTTGTGTCTCAGTGACGTTCAGTCGTAATTTCTTCTTAATTTTGCTTCGATACAAAGTGATTTTTCTCGCCGGATTGCTGGCAGAGAAAAATAATTAAGCTCACTCTGTCGTTGAAACCCTTGCCACATCCACTGCGCTATGTATCCCTTCTAGGTTCGTAAATTGGCCAGAAAGTAATATTAAGTACTAGGGCAGCATGGAGTTTTACTTCATCTTTCTCCTTCTCATCGACGGAAGTAGTTTTTTTTCTCTTGGTGTTTTTCCAGTTCTCTATTTTGTCGACGATTGATAACCCACCACGAGAGCATTTGATTGAAAACAAGGCGCGCTTTTCACTATTCTTGGTCTTCATTATAAACATTTCGGCCATTTCGATAAAGGCGGGCATTATTTCAGAAAACATACGCTGAGAAATCTCGACAGACATTTTCTTTGCTGACTCGGTGTTTGAATATATGTTACTATTTTTCTTGCAGTGAAAAAAGTGACAACGATTTATCAGTGCGTTACTTTTCTTCAGTACGTGCTTGGAAAATCATTTTACAGTCTTTGCGGCTGCCCTTCAATCTCTGTACGTCCTCAGAGGAAATATATATTCGAGATGTATTTTCCCTTTTTCTGCCTGATTCGCCTTCAACTGATTTTTTCGTAGTTCGACGCTATTTTTGCCCGTAAAACGTTTCTTCCGTCTAACGGGGAAATCCTCGTCCGACATGTCCGACACATCCTCGCCACAGGATTTTTCTGGAGTATTCTCACTGCCATCATCGGAATCACTTGTATAATCCTCATATCCAGAGTCACTATCCAGAAAGTTCTCCCCAAGGCCTTGCCTCAAATTAGGAAGTGACACTAATGACAGAAATTGAATTTATTCATCTCCAACAAAGGTAATTTCCGACGCCATTTTGTTTGTTTTTCTCTGCGCGGAGTCCTCGCAACACACACGCGCGTGTGTCACGCGCGATGCCGCAATTTTATCTAAAAATAGCACATTTGTCTTTTTCGATGGGGCCAACGCCAATACTGAAAATGGCAGTTAGTTACGGTCTCCATCCCCGATTATGGCTCCTGGTTTATTCTTAGTAGCTAAGAGTTGCAATATGAGGATAACTCGTTTAGCAATTTTGCAATCCTACTTTTGATCGTGATAATATAATTAAGTCGTCTGCATAAAAAAGAGAGTTGAGTTTGGTGCCATTTGGTAGTACGAACGGATCAGATAGAATATTGTTAAATGCGAAAGCTAAATCATTGACGTATACTGTTAAAGAGCAAAGGACTTAAAATGCAGCCTTGGCGCACACCTCTGGCGTATTGAAAAGATCGCGTTTGGCTATTTCCAATTCTAACAGAGGAGGTAGAATCCGAATATAAACTTTTAATTACATTATAGAAGTTTCCTCGGATATTGATTTTTAACAGCTTGTATAGAAGTTCATCATGCCAGACCGAATCAAATGCGGCCATAAAGAATTTGAGTAGCCTGCGGCCATAAAGAATTTAACAATTTTAGCCTCCTGTTCATAGACGTCGTCAGAAACTTCGATAGATGAAAAACGTTATGTGTGATAGAGTATATAACTGAACGAAAGTTAAGTTAAAACTGTGTTAAGGCAAACTGAAGTGAATGTCTGTCTATGACAAATTCAAAGAATCATTTAGTATACGTACCTTCCTGAATAGAAGATTTGCAATCAAACGTGGCTTGACTTCATTGAGTGACTCTGACTCTGTAGTTTCCCTCCGGCACAAGACCATGACTGGTGAACTCAGCTTCAAAATCAAACCGGCAGGAGAAAGAAATACAACAGCATTAGTTACCTACATTCTAATCATGTTATGAAATTTCATGTTATCTTTCAATGAAAATTTTGAAACAGCAGGTAGAAATTTAACGCTGAACACAAAATACGCTGATGGTAAGAAATCAGTTACTTACAAAAGCAGATGCTTCAACCAACAAACCATTGTATTGCAAGATACGAAAAAGAAATTACAGGACTGTTGCTTAACTTTCGGCATTTAGCTGAAGCGATTGAGTATTCAGCGTTTTTTCTGTCGTTAATGGCAGTACTTACGGCTTACGCTTTTAGGATAGCGTGGCTATAAGTGAAAAACGGAAAACCCTGACCCCGCTCAGGACAAAAAGCCTAAAATACCTACCCCATGTAGCCCAACACCCTCTATTTTTGGACCCTGTTTACGACAAAGGACAAAATTCACAATTCTTACTAACGTTATTTTGAAGTGTTTTGAAGACCGGCAAAACGTCTCTTATCTAGGATTGCTAAATACTGTACAAACAATATTTAACGGCGACAATCGCGCAACCATATGTGCCTTGTGTAGAACAGGTTCAGACCCTGTTTAAGACAGACCAGCACAAAATTACACGCCCTGTTCTCGACAGAGAGGCCAAAAACCATACCCTGTCCAGCGCACGTCCCAGTAGAACAGGCCATATAAGGGAGTACCCCCTCCTGGGAAGTCAATACGAGTTGTCAGGGTACGAAGAAAGTTTAAAGCCTTAGCTTTTTGGCAGTTTCGGCGTAAAAACTGTAGGGGCGGAGCTTCAAGAAGGAGGAAAAGAGACTCTAGAGCTCCCAGGAACCAGAGTCGCCAGGGAATCCATAGTAAAACCCTTAGGTACCCCAGAGACATCCCCTGTGAGTTTGAGAGTTGTGGCAGAGCGCGCCAAATTTTGACAAAGTGAAAAAAAAATCAATTTAAATTTTATTGGCGTGATGCCCACTGGACGTAACCAACTGAATAAATGTTGATATAGATCTTCATTATATCTAGTCACGGTAAATAAGCTGGGGAGAAACTACTGTATCTGCGTTTCAATCTGATAACGGGACTGGATGTGTCTGACCTCATGGATAAATGGGTCAATCCGCTACCAACAATAAGGGCGTGGTCTATCCGGGCGTGATAATACGCGATAAACCTCTGCAGAACAGCATAGTTTCACACATTTCGTGGAGTGAGGTGTCAAAGAGTTGGACATGCACCAATTGCTTAACTCATCAAGTGCTCGTTGAGAGAATGACACGCTTCATCGACAGTTCGCCGGTCCAATGTATGGTGGTATTGTCCTTTACCTGAACGGCTACGCTGTTTACTATTTTCATGCAAGCAATTTTCCACTGGCAGATTCAGTTTCCAATACCCGAAAGTTGAACGCTTGCCAAAAATCGAGATAGGAAAAGGTGGAGTTCAGTGGAAGTCGTCGTGCACCGGATGTTCTAAAATTCCAGTTTAAATAAAAGAGATTAACAAAGTAAACAAAAACAAAACAAAAAAAAAACTTAAAAAAATAATAATATAAATGATTGTCAAAATGACTACTGCAGAGACTGATCAAACAACGTGAAAAGACGTAGGTCACAATATTTCGACTGGCCAATACCAGTCTTCATCAGGTTTTATTGAGGCAAATCACGAGGTTACAGAAATATATATGTAGTAAAACAATGAGCGGAAGTTACATATATGACGTGGTATGGCGTGGCTTAAACAAACAAACAAAAATTTTTATATGTAGTTACAAATTACAGTTCATCACGTTTATTAATGCCTAGAGGCTCAAGAGTCTTAGCCTTGTGAATAATGTGAGCCTCACGTACCTTCTTGAAAGAATCGCGCAGGAATTGTACCACTTGTCCCTACATTGAACATGGCCGCACTTAATATACTTTTCATTCCACAGGTGAAACGTACCATATCAAATCTCATATAACTTGTACTACTTTCAATGTTATCTACATGATTCAATGTCGCCTGTGTAATTTACAATACATTGGGGAAACTAAACGTTGCAATGAACATAGACGACCAGTACTCAACCCTACTTCTAATTATATCCACACAGCGGTTTCAGAACACTTTCTCAGCAATAACCATTCCGACACCCATATGCTACTTATTCCTCAGTGAAAAACTTAAAAATAAACGCGATTCTTTCGGGAAGGCACGTGAGGCTTACATTATTCACAAGGCTAAGACTCTTGAGTCTCTAGGCATTAATAAACGCGATGAACTGTAATTTGTAACTACATATAATGATTTTTGTTTGTTTGTTTGTTTGTTTATCTTCTAGCATTTCTAAGCCACGCCATACCACGTCATATATGTAACTTCCGCTCATTGTTTTACTACATATATATTTCTGTAACCTCGTGATTTGCCTCAATAAAACCTGATGAAGACTGGGATTGGCCAGTCGAAATATTGTGACCTACGTCTTTTCACGTTGTTTGATCAGTCTCTGCAGTAGTTATTTTGACAATCATTTATATTTTTATCAATTTGGACTCATCACGATCTTTCTGATCCGACGTTGTGCAAGATTGATCGTACACGGTTTTTGCAGTGGTTTTACACCTTAACTCCTTATTTAAATAATAATAATAATAACCATCATCATCATCATCATCATCATCATCATCATCATCATCATCATCATCATCATAACAATAATAATAATTAAACAGAGAGAAAGTGCTACTCGGAAGTTGCGAAAGATTTTGGATGTTTGACTGCAAGGCAGTTTCGAGTCCTCGAGAATTCTCTTGCGGTTCATGATCGTTTTGTTCTCGCACCCGAAAAAGCGGAGGGAGAAGATGGGGAGGGTAGGGACGACGTCACACCCCCCCCTGTCCACTTGTAAACTTGTTCAGGCTATAACCTGATGTAAAACCGGTAAAGCAAGGGCTATACTCCAAACACAAAACTTGACTCACACCAATAAACTTATGTCTCCTCTCAACTAGAAAGAAAAAGGAAAAAGGAAAAGGAGAAAAAACCGAGCGGAATTAAACTAGCCAATGTATCTTTTTTAAAATTGATTCAACTTTCCAGCACGTCTATTAAAGTGGCCATCAAACTTGTGATATTTCCTTTTCGACCACAATTCCTAAGTTCCGTTTCTGGCATCATTAAGCATTTAGAAGTCGTTTAACCGCTATTTTTAATATGCGTTTCATCACATTTCAGCAATACCTAGTACAATGCGTCATAAAAATACCTGAAAACATGGAGAGTTTGGGAGTATTTCTGAGAAGTTTCTAGACAAAGACTAAAAATATTCATTCTCACAGGGTTTGTTTTTATGTGCAACGTCGCCGTGCGTAGGTTCATTTAATTTTCAGTTTAGAGAGGATTTTCGAACGGCCAAGCCACAATTTCATCTCCTTATGCGCCGATCAATTCGAAACTTCAACATCCCCCCCCCGGGCATACCCCGGGCATTTGACTATGCATCGTGACCGGGGAGGGGGGAATTTGAACGTTGTGTTGGAAGGGTGGGGAATTTGAACCGGATTTACCTCTTGTTCTGACGTAGTAGGCCCGTGAATTTTTTCGGTTTTTGCGGGGTCTGACGGATTAACAAGATGGAATTCCGCCTTTGTTAGTGAATAACTCTTTGAAAAGGGTCTTTAAAAGAAGATTGAAGTCTCATCACGGCATATCTCTCTCTGGAAGGCATGTAAAGTGCTTGATTGAAGACCAAATTTGTCTTTGAGGAGAGGCAGTTCAGTACTAATTGGTGGGGCATTTGAACTGCTTTCTTGCCCCGAGGGGAGGGAATTTGAACAAGCCAATCTTCAAAAGTTCAAATGCCCGGGGGGTTGCCCGGGGGGGGATGTTGAACTTTCGAATTGATCGGCGCATTACATACGTTTATGCAAAAGGTTCCTTGCCACAGGAAGTTTTTGCCTTTAATTTCGCGTTAGGGCGACATTTCGGCGATGCAAACTTTTCGCAAATGAGAATAATTAGTTGCAACTTGCTTCAAATAAGTACCAACTAAATTAAACAACTGTCTGTTTTCGCAAGATTAAATCTTTTGATAGCGAGAATTTGATGTCGCAAATGAGGAAACCCCCATTCCCCCCCCCCCCCCCCCCGCTTCCAAACAACCGACCGCTCAATCTACATGATCTGACAACGGATAGAATGTGTGTTTGATTTTCACGTACCAGAAATAGCAGCACACTTGTTTGTGTGCATTGCTCTTCAACTATCAAATTTACTGCTTTTAATAGAGATAATCATTATTGTTATTGGGTTATATTACTAACAGATTTTAATTGTTTGATCACAAATACGATAAGTGCTTGGCATTAAATTACCGGGCTACATTGATTAGCCTTTTAGGTGAACGGAAGCCCGTGGGCGAAGACGATTATTTTCCGTTCTTTCGCAACCATATTCCTCTTATAAAAGTCCAAATCAACCCCAGTTCCATTAGTGATCACTCTCGTCTGCTAGCCAGGCGCAAGGAATAACGACATGAGGACCGCAGTTGCACTATGCGTTGCCTTACTTGTGGTTTATGCCGTGACTACTGTTGAAAGGTAAGCAAGTCTTTTAGGGTTTCACACAATTACGCACAAATCATCCGATATCATTCTTTAATTCTTATGCCCAGTACTCAGAACCCGCCTTTGCAAGGTCAGAAACTTTCACCATACACTGTATCTTACCGCACTCAAACTTCTTGATATCGTATGATTCATAAAGTTAATCCAGACAGTTGTAACGTGATTCAAAGGTTCCAAAATACGCAGCTCATACTTTTCAGATAGCGCCCAAATTCAGTTTTCTTTCAAAACGTAAGATGAAATTAGTGCTCAACAGCTTTTTTAAATTGTCTCACTCAAGGAATGTCTAAACAGAATCAAACGTTATGGCGTCGTGTTGTTATGTTTTGACTTAAGGGAGTCAAATCATTGTCGATTTATACGTGACAAACGTTCTCCCATTCACGTCATCTTTTGTCCTTGAGTACCAGCTTTAGTTTGGTGTATGCCAGAATGTTCCAAAGCTCAAACTTTTACTCATTATTGCCCCAATCACAAGGTCTTAGAAAACTGCTTTTGATGCTTTCTTTCCCGGCGATATGCGTGGAGGTTGTTGGCCAATGTCTTGGATCAGGTCTTGCAAATGTCGTGCATGCTTTTTCGACTTCCGCCCAAGCTCGACCAATAATCACGTATTTTAAAAAAAGCTTTTACTGGAGCCTTTTAAGCCCTGACGTCAGCTTGCACATTCTACCTTTTCATCTTGGTGATAATTTCCTTTATTCTCATGACCTTTATGTTTGATAAAGCAGTGTTATTTTAAGGAGAATTTCGATGCTAGTCACCTCTAGGGATTAAAGGGTTAAACTCCCCAGGCAGGCTGAGTGCCAGCATATTCAACACTAGCTTCTCTCTCTGTTAATAGTTTCATTATGCTCAAAAGTTGCAGTACAATGCAACAATTATCAAACTATTTTTTTGTGTAGCAGTCATTGAAAAACAAAATTTTCAGTGCTGTAATAAACCCGCACACGTGCGAGCTTTCGAGACGTCGCAGGATTTTGATTGCGCGGAAAATATTGCACACATTTTGTAGCTAGGGTTAGTCCTCGTTTACAGAGAACACTCACGATTTCATTCGTCGCACACTTCACGGATTTTATCAATTTCGACAGTGCTTCTGACTTAAGCTAGCAGCATCATAGAAAGCTTTCTAATGGCTGAATGGTAAAAGTCCTAGATGAGGAACATTTTCGATACAGTAAATTCATGTTTTTTTTTTCATTAATTCAACGAAACTATCTGCTATTTATTGTCATGCCGATGGGAGGAGACACAAACAACATCAAAGCATTCTAAATGCGAGCATAAAGGAATGTGTTAAGCAAACATGATTGTATCCAAAAGATTCATCTTCTCGATTTGCTGAGAGTGTGATAGAGTTTCCCACTATCACGTGTCCAACACTAAAGTGAGGTCGAAGGGTCAAGAATTTTTTAACAATATGTTTTGTTTTCGCTGAAGATTTTCTTTTTAGTACGACCATTTGCAGTGTCAGAGAGGCAGATAGCTCCATCCGTTTCAGCCTTTAAATTTGCTTTAACGGAGTCGTGCGAAACTTTTTTTTTTCATTTTTGTTGGTGATGAGTGATTGAGTGATAAGCATCTTTGAAGTCATAAGCTACGTCATTCACGATGCCACCAACCTCGTTTTCAGTACGAGGAAGCTATTTACGTCAACCTGTCCCGGTCTCCCGCCATGTTTGAAGGGTTTGAAGCTGTGTGAGGAAGAAAGGGCGTGAAGCCAAACGAAAACAAATTTATTCCTTTTTTTGGTGGAGTGAAACATTTACAGAACATCTTTGTTGAAATTCTGATGGAAGCTGACCTTATGAAGAGAGCAGAATCATTTGAAATTGAACTCGTAGGTCAAATTTTCTCTGTTTTTGTTAAGCTTAAGCTTAAGCTTATGTTTAGTATTTTTCTGCTTTCGGTGTGCTGCATGAGGTTAATCGAAACCAGAATATTTTTTTGTGTGTGTTTCATTTTCTAACTGTTTTGATCTAGCTTATGGTATTTACATTTATGAATATTCAATCATAATCTCATGCGGAGGAAAAGCATGGCAGGAAAAAACAAGGTTCACACTTGTGACATAAGCATACATGTAAGCATCAACATAAGATCAGAAGGGAGAGGAACGGTTTAGGGAGGAGGGAGAAACGGCCCAAAAAGTAGGGGGAGGAGGGAGAAAGGACGCAAAAAAATGGGGAGAGGGGAGAACCAGCATGGAAAGGGAGAAGGGAGAATGTCTTAAAAAACATGACATGAGTCATTAAAGCCTTAAATAGATCTTAATATAAGGAACTGTACGGATCTGTTCCCCGTTAAACAATTATATCGACTGAAGACTGGGTGTACCCTGGGTATCCAAGACTATTTTGAGCCCGTAAGCTCAGGTGTTTGCGGTATTTTGAATGGTCTCTTTTGTTATACAATTTTCGCTAGAGGTCGCTAGGGAATTTCTCGCTTCATTGTTTGGCCATTTCAAGATATTCTGATTGCCCGTGAGGGGGAGAAGTCAAATCAGAAAATCGTGAGACGTTGAGTTAGTGTTCGTCAAAGCATGAGATTTTGGAGGTCTGTGTGGCTCGAGGATCAGGGTCAAGGGCAAGGCCATGGTGAGTGCAAAATGTTTTGCCTTTCCAGTTTTCTGCCTTTTCGGCACTGCATGTTTAGGTCTGTTTAGGCGTCACCAATAAAACGAGTTATGCTTTCCGATTCGGTGATGCCATTAGGTTCCCAGAAATGTAAAACAATACGCAGCAACCTAATTTAAAAAATATGTATTTTTTATTTTTGACCTTGGAATCGCACTTTCGGCATTCATGTTATGGTCTGCCATCGATAACGGTGCCATGTTGTGATCTTTATAGCAATTTGGCTGTCCCTCAAACATTGACATGCTCTTGATGTCTTTTTGGCACTGTGTCACGTAAAACTCCGAAGCCTTTTTGTGCAAAAATAATTCTACTTCAAATTGCTCAATAAGAATAATTTGAAGGGAAGTCAGCAAACTAGTAAACTAAACTGACTGACATTTTTCGTTTTAAGATCTTCGTGGATTTCGTTTACTGGTTGATGTTGCGTTACCTTGATTCTTTAATGTACAAATTCTAACTTTTTCACGCTCATCAACAAGCAATAAACATTTTAAGTTCAGCCACAAACAAAAAAGTTGCGATTTAGGCAAACCGGCTTAAGGCGCTACAAAATTATCAGATTTACTGACCAGACCCTTGGGATGTTGCTTTGCTAGAAAGTATGCAAAAGTAATTCTCATTTTCCGTGTATTAATTTGCTACTACATGTTAAATCTAGCAGTCTGTAGGTATTCAAAGTCTTCAATGAGCACATAGTTCTTTAGGAAACTCACAATATTGGAAAGAATTTAGACTGCAAGTGTAGTGTTACATAATATAAACCCGTTTAAGCACTAATCAGGGAGAAAGGTGAGAAATCAGGGAGGAGGGAGAAACGGCCAAAAAAATTAGGGAGGAGGGAGAAAAATGAGTTTAAAAATAGGGAGATAAGATATTTACCTACCCGTTCCTCTCCCCTAGATCAAGCATAAGCATAAGAATGTTCACACCTGTGACATAAGCATAAGAAACGCGACATACGTAAGCACATTGGGCTTCAGAGTCATGATCCCAGGGGAATGAGACGAGTTGTGGTATCAAAATGGCCGAGGAAGAAGAAGACGTAGAAGCACTCCTGTTGATGTTAATTCTGCTCTGTAGACGTTGACGGCGGTATCAAGTCAAATCAAGAAAGACAACCTGAAAAAAGAGGAGGTCATGTTCAATCAATCAATCAATCATCGATCAATCGTTTATTCACCCATGTAACGTCTAGTGAGCTAACGCTCGTTCAAAATACGTACGTGCTAACATAAAGTTGTCTTAAAATACAAAAAAATGGAAAATATATTAAGTATATAGACAACAACTAGATTTGTATAAAAAACTGAAATGTACAACTGCAAATGTCACTATGTAAGAATTAAGATTACTAAGAATTGCTGTAAATACGTATAAATCGATAAATGTTGAGTGAGAGAAATCTTCTGTGACATCGTTCCAAGCAAGATTTCTTTTACTGGTGCCTCTTAAATCATCCACCAATTTGTCGTTTAGGCAGGAAACGTACTCATGGCCTCAGCCATAAAAATCCATTGTGGTTGAAAAAAAAGACACACCATTTTGAAACTGCTAATTAGAGCAGGATTGGGAACTATTTTCACTTGAATTTCTGCTGATATCAAATACTGCTGTTTCATTATGCTTATTTTGTCTGGTTCACACTTGCGATTTCACAACATTAAGCATAAGCGTAACTTTTTTCTTATGCTTAAGCTTATGCTTATGCTTATGTTACTCCAGTTCACACTACCCTTTCTTATGAAATCAAGAAATCAAGAGTTATCAAATACTGTTAAATTCCCAATCTAGGCTATTATTATTGAATTTCTTCCTTTAGAGCTTATAACCCACCAATTAATTTTGGCGTGCATTCATTGGACAAAATAGATCACGTGATACAAGTACAATTTTTGTGCCTAGTGCTCGTAGAGCCCAAGGCACCATGTTATCGTGCACATGTGTGTGTCCGTAATTCGGGTTTTTCTCGTATACTTCGCCAACAACCCGAGACCACTTTCGAGCAATGTTGTTTGATTTTCGTATCCCGAGAAGACATGACGTAAATGCGTACTTTTTGCTACGATCGCTCCATGTGCTCACATTGCGCGTTTGTTCAACGACCTTGGTAAGTTTTCTATGTTTAAGATAAATTTATCTTACTTTCCTTCTAGAGCCAGGCTCAACTTTCGGTGGATTTTCAAAGAATTTGATCTTAAAAGCAACATGAAGGGATTTTTCGAGAATTTTCTTGCTTTATCGGTAAAGAAACTGAAGAAAGTGTTGATGATTCTTTCCTCGATCACTGGCCGTGGACGAGCGTTTCTTGCCGAATCTTGTCGTTGTATGCCTTGTTTAGCAATCAGAAGATGGAATTTCCATGCAAAAGTAGCAAATCCGAAGGTAAACAGCCAAAAGGTGTACCACGACGATCGTAGTACGCTCGTTGGCGAGTGCTATTAACTCTCTCGGGATGAAAATGCTAAAGCCTTGTGCAAACGTACTCGACTTTATAGACTATACAACAGTATACAACATCAAACTTGCGTTTGCACACCATTTCAGGTGCCATATTATACACAACTCAACAAGTCTGACGCTGTATAGTGAAGTTTGAGTCTGGTCAAATATCTACTTGACCGCCATAAGACTCTTCTTACAAGTCTGATAGTTTATAGCATAATTACTATTAATAGAAAGTATCATTACATGTTTTTATTACTTAGTTCTTGTTCAATTATGAATTGTTACAGTTGATGCTTATTTCACAATAAAGTTTCTTGTTGTTGTTGTATCATGTAGTCATTGCAGATGATACTATTTTTCATATCACTAGGTGCATGTAGTCATAGACTGCCTACTTTTTACATTGTAGTTAATTACTTATTACCTGTCTTATTTTACTTTCGTCTTCTTTTATGTACAACCTAGTCAAAGCAATTTAATTTTTTGTAACTACTCAGCTTGTTTAGTTTATTTCTATTCTGGGTAATTTTTTTGCCTATTTTAGTTAATTTAGTTTATAGTGTAATTTTTTTCTATTTAATTTGGCAAAATAAAATGGTTGTTGTTGTTTGTTAATCAGATGGTGGGTATCAGGTGGTAGCCGTCGTCCGATTTGATATCTGTCGCCCGATTTTATTGACGAGAGAAAAACAAGAAAGAAAGTCACTTTTAACTTTTCAGATCTAATCACAGTGTAATACTGGTACACCTTATTTGGTGCTTTGGTAGATAATATCTGCGAATATTCCATGCGTATTATCTACCAAAACACCAAATAAGAGGTTTATTATTCCACTGCATTTTGTTTTTGCTTCATCCTCCTTCAGCCAAAAACCGGACAAACTGGGATTGTACAGTGTACAAACCAAGTGTCCTTTTTTCAGACAATCTTTCAGCCTCAGGCATTATCCTCTAATATACCAGCTGCTGGAAGGGGTCTATGTACTAAATACCCTGCTTTTTGCCATTCTAAAAGTTGTTTTCTTGTCCATTGTAGCGGTTACCTTGTAACATCCCCAAGAGTTTTCCGTGCAGGTAGCACTCAAAGGCTCTCTGTCAGCCTATATTCGGTGTCTGTGCCATGGGTTATCAATGCCACAGTTAGCTATACAGATGGAGCAAGAGGTATCATTGCTAGTGATCAAGATCAATTCACTAGTCTCTCTGATGGAGTCCTTAAGCTGAAGGTATGCTTAAGTGAAGGGAGAGGAACGGTTTAGGGAGGAGGGAGAAACGGCCCAAAAAGTAGGGGGAGGAGGGAGAAAGGACGCAAAAAAATGGGGAGAGGGGAGAACCAGCATGGAAAGGGAGAAGGGAGAATGTCTTAAAAAACATGACATGAGTCATTAAAGCCTTAAATAGATCTTAATATAAGGAACTGTACGGATCTGTTCCCCGTTAAACAATTATATCGACTGAAGACTGGGTGTACCCTGGGTATCCAAGACTATTTTGAGCCCGTAAGCTCAGGTGTTTGCGGTATTTTGAATGGTCTCTTTTGTTATACAATTTTCGCTAGAGGTCGCTAGGGAATTTCTCGCTTCATTGTTTGGCCATTTCAAGATATTCTGATTGCCCGTGAGGGGGAGAAGTCAAATCAGAAAATCGTGAGACGTTGAGTTAGTGTTCGTCAAAGCATGAGATTTTGGAGGTCTGTGTGGCTCGAGGATCAGGGTCAAGGGCAAGGCCATGGTGAGTGCAAAATGTTTTGCCTTTCCAGTTTTCTGCCTTTTCGGCACTGCATGTTTAGGTCTGTTTAGGCGTCACCAATAAAACGAGTTATGCTTTCCGATTCGGTGATGCCATTAGGTTCCCAGAAATGTAAAACAATACGCAGCAACCTAATTTAAAAAATATGTATTTTTTATTTTTGACCTTGGAATCGCACTTTCGGCATTCATGTTATGGTCTGCCATCGATAACGGTGCCATGTTGTGATCTTTATAGCAATTTGGCTGTCCCTCAAACATTGACATGCTCTTGACGTCTTTTTGGCACTGTGTCACGTAAAACTCCGAAGCCTTTTTGTGCAAAAATAATTCTACTTCAAATTGCTCAATAAGAATAATTTGAAGGGAAGTCAGCAAACTAGTAAACTAAACTGACTGACATTTTTCGTTTTAAGATCTTCGTGGATTTCGTTTACTGGTTGATGTTGCGTTACCTTGATTCTTTAATGTACAAATTCTAACTTTTTCACGCTCATCAACAAGCAATAAACATTTTAAGTTCAGCCACAAACAAAAAAGTTGCGATTTAGGCAAACCGGCTTAAGGCGCTACAAAATTATCAGATTTACTGACCAGACCCTTGGGATGTTGCTTTGCTAGAGAGTATGCAAAAGTAATTCTCATTTTCCGTGTATTAATTTGCTACTACATGTTAAATCTAGCAGTCTGTAGGTATTCAAAGTCTTCAATGAGCACATAGTTCTTTAGGAAACTCACAATATTGGAAAGAATTTAGACTGCAAGTGTAGTGTTACATAATATAAACCCGTTTAAGCACTAATCAGGGAGAAAGGTGAGAAATCAGGGAGGAGGGAGAAACGGCCAAAAAAATTAGGGAGGAGGGAGAAAAATGAGTTTAAAAATAGGGAGATAAGATATTTACCTACCCGTTCCTCTCCCCTATTAAGTGTAACAGCATAACTAGTCAGGGTAGGAAAAAACCCAGGTCCGATTGCCATTTACATATTTTCAAGGATGGACCTTTATTGCTGTTAGGCAACAACACACCCTGTCATCATACATATGTGAAGGTCCTAGGGCGAGTTGCATAAAATGTTACGTCTGGTGTAACTTCTAATGTCAGACATTCACTCAAAGTTACTGTTTAATGTCTGACGTTAGCAGTTACTCCCGGGTTAGGTTTTATGCAACTCAACCTTGGATACTAGTGGGTTGAAAATTTGAAACTGCAAACAAGATGGTGTCTTGTTTTGATCTGTCTTCTCACTCTTGGGAAGGAGGTTGAACCTAGGGCTGCAAGGATCAGGGGTTTCAATAAAATTTGAAGTAGGCAGCTGGTTTAAATGAGTAACCGACTGTGTCAACAATATCCTTTGAAAGAATCTTTTTAAATTACTTTGATTTAGGGAATAAGTAGCTGACTTCTCTGAGCGAAGTAGCCGACACTTTTCGTCGGCCGTCGGTGCTTATTGAAAGCACTGAAGGATACACCGATGCATCGGTGAACCAAATATTTTTTTCGAATGGTACGGATATCGATATTTAAATAAGATATCGCGATGTTACGATACAGTAAATTATGCTACATCAACAAATTTGGGCAAACACTGTCACACCGTGTGCCGCCATTTTGAATTTTGTTTTGGTGTCATACGGTTGCCCATATTGTTGCATACAAAAGAAAGTTGCTCCGTAACAATAGTGGCAAGCGATGACATTTTAAAAATTCAAAATGGTAGGTGTTGGAAATTCAAATGCAAAAAAGGGGGATATTCACGTCTGACTTTTTGGTACCCTAAAACTTTCTTTCTACTTGTTAACTTAAAAAATTAAAATTTAGACTTTATTTCCAACAATTTAACGTCAATTTGTTAATTGTAACGGTGGAGGTTCCCTTTAAGTCAATGTCATGTGTCAAATATCAGTCGAAGTTCACTTCAGAAAGGCACCAAGGAGGTGTTGACAGCTTGTGTTCGTTAAACGCTGGATCCTGAAAAGGATACTTGTTTTGTAGTAGGATGAGTTATATTGCTTAAATATATGAAATAACATACTGGTCATTTTGTAATTTATGTAGATACCAAGAGATCTGAATGCTGGTAGAAAGCCAAGCATCAAAGCAAAGCTTTCTGTGCATGGAGGACCACAGGGTGGAAGACGTGTCTTTCTCAAGAGTGAAGTCATCACCATTGAAATTCCCAAGAGTTCTATTTTCATTCAAACAGACAAACCCATTTACAAGCCAGGCCAGACAGGTAAACTAATCATTTGGTTTAGTGTGCCTTTCAATACATATAGCATGTGAATTCTGGACTTCAAACCATTCATTGTATTGACAACTGACGGACCGTAGAAAGCAAAGTGGGTTGACTGAGAAATCCACCAATCTGAGTGTATGAATTTGGGGGGCTTTCACTCTGCTGATTGATGGCAGTAAAAAATGCAACTGTTGATTTCAGATTTTGCATGTTATTAATTGAAAGGTGCAGTAATTGATTACTGTGCATCACTGTATTCATTGTTTTGGTGTTTGCATACATATGCATTATGCGATCCTGAACACTTGACTCCTGATGCTTTTGACATTAGTATTACAGATCCGAAAAGTATGCAGGATGTATGCCTTAGGGGAGGTACTTGGGTTTTAAAGTGACAGGGAGTTGCAAAGGGTTTTTTTGAGTTTGGAATTAGCAATTTTGTAAAATTTTTTTGGGGGGGGGGGAGGGGTTAAACTGTTGCCAATTATTTAGTGAGAGTCTTGCAAGTATGTTTGGGGTTTCATATAAAGACAGTTATTGGGTAGTTTTTCAGGATATTATTGTCGAAAAGCTGCATTGTATTTTTAGGGGGTTACATATACATTGTAAGTCTTGACAGTGGTATTTCTAGGGGATCTAGTTTTGGCCCATTTTTATTTTTGGGTTTCAAATTATGGCTTCATGCACTGTTAAATGATCATCGATTTTTAAGTCTTTGTGTAATTTTATTTGCAGTTAATATGCGCATTGTTGGTACAGATGAAAACCTGAAACCATTAACGGGAAAGGTAAGAAATAACTACCCTGTGGCTATTACATACAGATGATTTAGATTTTAACATAAAGGAAGGTTTTGAAAAGATGCTTCAGTGACGTGGCCACAGTAGATGTCTCTTATTAAACTTTTACTGCTTTAAGGCTTCTTGCATCTAACGTCCTATTCTTTTTCATTTAGATCTCAAGGGTTACTATTACCGTAAGTACATTATTTTATGATTTGTAACACTCTATTAAATTTTTAAAAGTTAGCACAATATCTCCACTGTTGTTCCATAACACCCATTTGGTCCAGTGTCCTCTGTTGAAATGTTAATCCATTATATACAGGGATTGTGCTACTCCTTGAAGTCCTTGATGAATAATCCTGGAATTTAAGTTTAGTTTGCAAGTGTACTTGAACCATTGTAGATTGCTAAGTTTTACATTGTAAGACTGTTTCCATTTGAATTTTGTGTTTTAGAGTCCTAGCAGCGTGCGTACTATGCAGTGGGATAATCTTGATTTTGGTGTTGGTAAGTATACTTACAGGGAATACGTGAATGTCATCATAATTAACGGTTATCTTTTTCTTGGATATGAAAGAAAAATGATCAATAACAGCCAATTTAATTAGCTTTGAACCCCACATGTATTTGATAAATTGCATACACAAGTATATTAATATATAAATAAATGCAGTAGAATCTTCTTAACCCTTTGGCCCCTGGAAATTTGCCGAAAAATGCCATTTGAAGGGAGTCAAGCCGTTTTTAGGTCACTGTCTAGCCAAAAAGAGTGAAAGCTGTCCAAAACATTGTTTATAAGTTGAGCACTATGCTGGCTTTTGTTCCTGAGGCCAAGTTAAAAATTTCGAGATAGTTTTTTCGAGAAAGTTTTGCTGCCCCCTCGTCTATTACCTTTCACTTTCTCTCCTCCCTGCTTCTTTTGCTTTTCTTTCACCGTTTTTTTCTTTTGTTGGGCATTTACTAGGCTTCCTTTAGGTGGGAAAAGGTTTTGCAAAAAGCCCAAGGATTGTGAAATGTTTTTGAAGGAAGTACGAGTGGGTAGTGGGACAAGATTTTCACTAAAATTCATTACAGTTTTGCGCCCCATGAAACACGTCGATCGAACATGCAAATTAGCTTCCAAAAAAACGTACAGGGCATGCGTAACAAGATGCACAACTGTCAATCATTCAAGTCCCGAGTGTATATCAATGTCATAACCATTGTTTCTGCTCTCAGCGTTCGAATCATTGACCTATTCATCGAGGAACAATGCCCGTAATTAGGAAAGCCATCGCGGTTTAACCTCCATTGTTAAAAATAATTCACACCTGAAATTAAAATAAACGTGAAGCGGTATGAACATGTCGTGTGAAGTCCGTAGATTTTTAAAATGGGTTAGGATAAACGGATAAACTATTAGGTAAACAGGCAAACAATCGATCGCTTATTAAAACGCAGCCAAAAGTAACTGAACAGCTGGCAAAGCATTCTATGTAATTGTAATTGGTTCAAATGTCTAAAAAATTGTCTTTATCTTTTCGTCAAAATCCTTTAGGTATCCAAATACTTGACGGCAAATTAAACCAGACATTGCAAGCGAAGATTTGAGCGAACTGAAACAGCGACTTTCGAAAACTACAGAAAGTCTGACACGCTCACACTGCTAGATATCTAACTAACATGCCGCTTTATTCTCTCGTGATTCTGACAACAAAAAAACTAAAGTACTTTCTCACATGTGCCATTGAGCGGTGTTTAACAGTCCTGTCTTTCCTTTCTACGGCGCGTTGTTGAATACTAGAGAAAAGCTTTATTTGTCTACGTAGCTAAACGCGCGCGCTGAGCTAGCTAAACCACGTGCACGCAGGACTCAGCCTCCACAAAAACTCGAATTATCAAGACCTCTCTCTTTTTTTAATACTGTTCGTGAATAAAATTCTTCGTTTAAACAGACAACAGCAGATGATCAATGTCTGTGTAGATTTCCACACGACTCGTGTAAGCTTAAGTGTATTCCCACGCGGTGGTCGCTCGAAGTTTGCTTTGTAATAAACGAAATATTTTTCGCACGTTTCTGGTTGAGCAATTTTCATTTCCTCTACAGCCATCATTAATCGAAAGTGAGAACATTTTTCGCACATTTCCACAATAGCAATTACTCCTATTGTCTTTTCACGGACGGGAAGGACAGCCCTCTAAATCCCTTTTGGGAATACTCGGTATTAAAGTCAAAGAGAACTGAAAATGGCGGCGTGCTTTGTGAGCGCGCACAGCATCATGGATACCCCACATTTTTCGGGCGACACAGTTCATGGGGCGCGAAACCGTAATGTTTGGTCAAAGTTACATGGTTTTTTGCATTTTTCTCTGGCCTGTTTGACTGAATTGTGCTCAATTGGATATGGCTTGAAAGGTCTCATCTTCCTGCACAAGTTTCTTGTCAAAGTTGTCTAGGACTGTTAAAACTGATGACTTCACAAGTGGTACAAGGGATGTGGTTAAACAAGAGTGCCTAAATGCGTCCTCGAGGGTCAAAGGGTTAATAAAAAATACTGAAAATCGCCTTTTTCCGCCCTTTTCACTGGATTTGGCATTTTATGAGATTTTATGGGAAGATTTGGTTGTTTTATGCTCAAAAGTGGATTTCACTAAAAAATTGGGTACTTTTCTTAACCCTTTAGCCCCTGGAAATTTGCCGAAAAATGCCATTTGAAGCGAGTCAAGCCATTTTTAGGTCACTGTCTGGCCAAAAAGAATCAAAGCTGTCCAAAACATTGTTTATAAGAAGAGCACTACGCTGGCTTTTGTTCCTGAGGCCAAGTTACAGCTTTTGAAGTTCGGGCATGCAAGGCTGGCTTGAAATATCTTGTCGTCCTGCACAAGTTTCTTGTCAAAGTTGTCTAGGATCATTAATGGTTAAACAAGAGCACCTAAGTGCGTCCTCAGGGGTCAAAGGGTTAAATAAAACCATCAAGAGAACCACAAAACTGTTCAGGTTAACAAACATTTTAGTTTTGGGAGTAAAGTATGATGAGAGAAGAAGGCTGGAAACTGCTACAAGTTCAAGTTAACCAGAGCTTCAAGTCATTATGGATTTCAGTTTTAGAGATGCCACTCTAAATGAAAGAATAAACAGATGTGAAATGCAAAAAGTAACAGTTGACATTTTACCATGCAACTTCAAAAGTAATCCATAGGTCTGGTCAGGAATAATTTTTCAGTTTGTTTTAAAAGGGCACAGCCATGCTATTTTAGTCACTTTAAAAATAAAAAATATGTCCTCACATCAATGAATGCCCACAAATAATAATCTTGTTTTGTTACCAAAGACTATTTCTTCACTGAAACTACTTTCTGTCGTCTGTTGCTATAGATGGTACGGATGGAAATGGATTGTAATTTGAAAAAATTAGGCTAAACTTTTCAAATTCTTTCAGCGTGTTCACATTAAATCGACATTAAATGGTCATAGTTTGTTTTCTCTTAACGAAATTAAGTGAACATGTTCCTTTAAATGTACAAACAATGTTGGGCATGGATAAAGTTAGCTACCGATAATTTTAGCACAGTTTTGACCAGAAATCGGTGAGATCCTCGTGACTATGCCCCTTTAACTTCATTTAGTTAATGAATTTGACTTCTCATTTTAATGTCTGAGTTGGGTTTGGATTCCGTCAGCAACTAGACATTAGATGGCAGTTTTTATAAGGGATGCTACAGTGCCGAGTGGTGAAGGGGATATTGCATCCCCCAGGGAAGGCTTCCATTTAAAAGTTACAGGGGTGCCTGTCAAAAATTTAGAAAGGAACCTTAATAGGGATACATATAGCACAATCAATTCGTGGGTGTGGCTGACATCCATTTTTACCCCTTCAGAAGAGGTAATACACACCATATATTTGTAGTAACTTTTCTTGACACTCTTTTTTGTCAACGTAATCATTTAATATGTGTTATATTTTCTACTGTTCGGTGCCAATAATTCTTTAAGGTTCCTTTTTTATCCACTTTTAGTTTGTGCTTGTCATTTTTGAGCAATTTTAAATCAGCTATTTAGCATGAAATGGCTCAATTTGCTTAAGTAAGTTGCATTAATTACCTTTGGCTTTCATTACAACAGGAATAATAAGTCTGAAGTTCCCTTTGTCAAGCCAACCTGTCTTGGGAGACTGGAAGATTGAAGCTACTTATCAGGTAAACGTACCGTAAATTTTATTTCACCGGATCAGTGCTTATGATTATTTGACATTCCAGAAAGATTTGATACCAGAAAAACTTTATCCTTTACCTCATTGATCTTGTCTATGTTGTAGTTCAATTTTATCCTGGTTCAATTTATGTTTTCATATGTTTTATATTCATTATCATATATTTACATAAAAAGGATAAAATTGAACTACAACATCCACAACCTTTGATTATTTTGCTGTTGCATTTCAATGTGATGCCAATTTTACACAAAATACAGTATGTTGTCATCTTCTTACGAGATGTCTGTTTTCTTTTTATTTTTTTTTCAGGGTGAAAAGAAGACGCTTGTTTTCAAAGTTGATAAATATGGTGAATAACATCATACTTGCATTACCTTAAGTTACTTTTCTGATACATCTTTTGAAGTTTAGAAACATTTGCTTTCAAACTTGGCATGATAACTAAAATTGTATGCTCCTTTCTAGTTATGATATCTTTTTTACTTTATTGGGTACTTATCTAAATGCAAGGTACTAAGGCGTCAGAGAAAATCGCCTCATAGTGTAGCCTCGTACCAGACACAACCCACAGTCCTGAGGCGTCAGCTTTTGAATCTTTTTGTGATGGCCAATTTACCTTGCATCAACTCAGTTTATATCAGACTGAAGTGTTTCTCCTTGGATGCAGTGCTCTTACCAGTGCATGGATTTGTTTTTTTATTGTTATAGTGAAAGTACATGTTGATCAACTTTTCATTTTTTCATATCCTCCTTTTTTGTTTGTTGTCGATAAATGCCAGGCTTTGAATGAACGTAGGGCCTGAAAGGGCAACTTTACATTTACCACATGTATGTTGCATGCGGCATTTCTGTGAGAAAGTACATCTTCAGTACTGACGTATTTAACTTACTCCACAGTAAATAACTTGCTGTATTTTATCGTTTTGCCCAACACAGTACTGCCAAAATTTGAGGTGACAATCACGCCCCCATCCTTTGTGGCATATACAGATCACAAAGATATTACTGCGACCATCTGTGCTCAGTGAGTAAAAACAATTACTTTGTAATTTGCTAAACAAAGATTGTTTCCTGTAGAAAAATTTGCACAAAAAAACCTTTGCACAAAAAAAAAAATTCCAATGGTGTTTTGTAAGAGTCCAGCTCCTATGCATTCTCACTTCCTGCCAGAGAGGTATATTTTACAGGTCACTTTCCACAGGTCACAACTACACGCCACTGTGTTGCTGTTGGAACCTCGATTTAACGATGTGCCAAGGGACTGAGGAAATTGATTTGTTATATCGAGGGTTCGTTATATCGAGGTTCTTTTCCATACATTACACTATTACTGGGCTGAAAAATATCGTTCATTATACCGAGGACTTCGTTATATAGAGGTTCGTTAAATCGAGGATCCACTGTATAAACATATTGGACAGTGTCCTCTGGTATACTAGGTGATGTTTTAGCCAGATTCAGGGCTAGGGGACACTGTTTAGCTTGTTTAATTATCAGTAACACAGTGACCTGTGCAGGTGACCAGTGGAATGTGACTTGAAAAAGAAACCTGCTGCTTCCTGTCTACTATACTAATGCATAAAATTATGCACTCACCCACTAAAACACACTTTGAAGTGTTACTTTAAACTTCAGATAAATCATAGTGTCAGAGATTAAAAACACCAGCCTTGTCAAAATTGGTATACATAGTTACTATTGTAGGCAGCTTAACAGGAGTAGTGGGCATTTAAGGCAGGGTCTCAGGGTTTATTCTAGAAATTGGCCAATATGGGCCCAGTGGGCCCTCTTCTGTAATGCTAGGGGGCCCTTTTTCAAGAGAGGGGGTCCAAGAGGAGTGACTGAGAAGGACTGGACTTGAGTAACTGCAAAATCCCAGATATTTGTCTCATAAAATAATGGCTCTCATCGCTTGCAAGTAGTGACTTTCCCTGTTTTTTAAAATTATTATTATTGTTATATATGCCTGGGAGAAAAAATAATAACTCAGAAGCAACTCAAGAAAGTGCAGAATCTGAGGATTTTGAAACATGTGTTAAAACTATACGGCAATCTTAGCCAGAGGCTATGATAAAATTTATGATGTGAGTTGCTGACAATTTTTTTAATGATGAGAGCAGCGCGCACTACAAAAGTCGCATGCAACAGGCACAACAGGCAGAAAATCACACCGTGTAAATCTTCCTTAATAAGCTGAAAAATTCAGTGCCAGCTCTTGGTGCATTATATGTTAAGGCTGAAATTCTAAAAGCAATTTCTTTGTGATCCTTCAGGTACACATATGGACAGCCAGTGAAAGGAAATGTCTCAGTGCTCTTTAAGCTAAAACTGAGCCCATGGTACAGGCGCGGGCGCAAAGACGCGCAAGCGATTGTGAAAAAAGAGGTAATTCTCTTTATTATTTGGAAACACAAGCAATTGTGAAGAAAGTGGTAATCTCTTTATTGTTTGGAAACCAGCTAATTGGAAGTTTAATAGCAAATGACCAGTGTAAAGGCTGTTGCCTTAGAGAAGCCACGAGCCAGGCCTTACCTTGGTTGTGGTACTAATTAAACATTTTTAAAAATAAAATAAAATAAAATAAAACAAACAAAAACACTAAAGAGTAAATTAATAACTGTGCTTATGAAGTTATTTGCACACTTCCAACATGTTGTTGACATAATAGTACCTACAGAGTCGTACGTGAGAGTACCACAGTGAAGGTTGCATTTACATGAAAGCTGATAGGATCACTGTGGATGACTTTCTCTCTGGAACAAATGTTTTGGTTTTGTTAATGTATCAATAATATCATTTTATTATTTTGGTTTCATCCTGTAATTAATATTGAAAACATTTCGTCCTGGGTGAAAACTAGTGCTCAGAAACAACTGGCATTTTACTGTATTTGTTCTGAAGACAGGGGTAAAATCATTATTGGGAGAGCTCTCTTCACTCAGTTATCATTTAAGCAGGAAGAGAAAAATGGCCAGGCACTATGGGGAAACTTGTCCTTGCATGAAATGGTGCATGCAAATAACCTCAGAAACTACAGACAGAATTTTATATCTGATTTTTAGATGTATTTGCTTGAGAAAAAGCACTTTTAAGAGAAGCTAGGTGGTGTTTTAGTTGGTATTTACTAGTTAATTGTGCTATTGTGCTCATTATTTTTCTTTTTTTTGAAATAGATTAATGGCTGTACAGATGTCTCGGTCAGTCCAAAACTTTTAGGTTTTCAACGACGGCGCTACAACTATTATTACAGTGGTGCAAAAGTCGCCATTAATGCCACTGTGAAAGAGGAAGCAACTGGAGTTTCCCAAAATGCTACACAAACAGAAACAGAGATCGTCAGAGAAACTACAAAAGTGGAGTTTCTTTCTACAACACCCAAAACCTTTAAACCAGGCATGCCATTTACTGGGCAGGTAAAAATCTGCATAAATTTGACAGTAGATCAATGCCAAGCCACCCAGCACTGTGGGACAGCTGGTTAACAACATGTTGACAACTGCTGAACTCCTTTAGATGTCCATGTTTTACATTCAACAATTGTCCTGAAAATTATTGAGACCAGTCTAAGTTCTTAGCCAACCAAGTATGCATTATTTTGCCTTTGAACCCTAGCTATCGTGCAGGGAGATGGAGTGAAGTATCAACCACTGAAATATGAGAAAGTTAACAAAGAGAACGAATTTTGTAGTAAAAGTGTTGATTTCCAATCATTCATTTAGTTGGACAAATTCTCTACTAGTGAGATGTTTAGTGAAATGTTTCTCAGCACTAGCCACAAGCATACATGTGGAAAGCCCACCAGAAACTGGTCTGCAATGAATGTTAATATCTTCGCTATTTCACCTTTTAAAGGAGAAGGTCACTCCAGAAACGGTGTATTTTTTGAAATCAGCAATAAAAAGATAACACTAAGTTGAGTTACTGACCGTGGTTTTAGCTTCTAAAGTGCATCTGATCCCACTGAAATTCCTCTCCAAAAAAAAACAAAAAAAAAAACCAGCCCATGTTACCTGACCGCTGGTCTCATGGCCCAATTTGACGTCACGGACAATTCAAAATGGCCGTGTGCAATGTTGAATTTTGGCCCTCGTTGGAGAGGAATTTCAGTGGGATTGGATGCACTTTAATTTAGAAGCTTAAAAACCACGGTCAGTAACTCAACTTAGTGTTATCTTTTCATTCAGGCGATTTAAAAAAATACACCGTTTCTGGAGTGACCTTCTCCTTTAAGGACTAATCAGTGACTGATTATATATGGTTATATGGTTTCAAGAGTATATATATACATTAGAGTATATTATAGTTTCCAGTACTTCTGTACAAATCACCTTGGAATCACAGTTTTTTGATCAATATTTCACATTTAGTAAACAAATCCCTTTTGGTGGCCTGCACACGTATATTAATAAGGAGGTTAATGTTGAAGGCTAAAGGTTATCTGAAAAATGAACAGTTTACTGAGAAAGGGATCAACTGGCTGTGAAGTTTTGAGAACCCTCTTCTAGCCGAGGGCATTATTTTCCGATGATTACCAGCAAGCCAGAAAGGTTTTATTTATTTTATACCCCGCCAATTAATTTCTAGAATGTCCAAACTTAATTATGGTAAAGAGAATGCATGCAGCCAGTGATGGTAAGGGCAAACTTGTGGTGAAATAAATGCAAGGTGATTTGTTTGTTAATATTTTTAACACTGTGATTACATTTGAAAATTCTTAAGTTCAGACCTGAAATTTGATTTTGTTTCTTAACTGTGTTAATTTTTATCATGGATAAAAACCGACAACGGATATCAAATGACATGGGATGTATTAACTCATACCTGACATCTATCATTTTCTACCATGTGAGCTGTTTCACCCTATGAAATGGTGCAAAAAGTAATGGGTGGGTTATAAAGACTGACATTCTAGTAGAAATGAGGGAATCAGAGCAATAATGTGATGGCTCATATCTAGGGAACTTGTCATTACAACAGTGCTGCACAATACTGCATGAAGGGTTTGCATTGATCAAAAGTTTACGTATTAATATTTTCCTTCCTGAGTCATTCAATGTGATTTTAATGTTTTATTCTGTATAGATTAAGTCTAAGAGTTGAAAAGTATTGATGTTTTCTTTTTTTTGATTGATGTGTGTTTGACTTATAGGTGAAAGCCACTTTGATTGATGGAACACCACTCAAAGGCGAGCCAGTTGATATTGTTCTTAAAATCCCAGATAACAGATATGGAGCCTGTTATCACAGATCATGCAAAACAGTGTTTACAAAGCGCTTTACTATTCCAGCAAATGGAATAGTTGACATTGTGGTTCCTAGTTCAAAGATTCCAAATGATGCTAAATACCTGATGTTGCAGGTCAGTTCAAATGATTTTGTTGGTTCTTGAGATGTTAACGTCCTTTGGGGAGGAATATAGTAGTCACCCTGTTATATAGGTATGTGCTGCCCCATAGCCGTTGATAGGGCATGGTTTGAGCCATTTTGATCTGGAAATGGATGTAACATACTGACTTTTTACAGGTCTGTAATTGAGTGTGTTTTGAAATAGGTAAAGACTTTTGCCATTTTCACTTGAAAAGGGGGTAATTGTGAGGGTCAGGTGTTGAAACTGGGGATGCAGAATTGCATCTTTTGGTTGAAAAATTGGTAAGGGTTAGAAGCAGGCACACACATCCATCAAAAATTTTGAGGAGTAATTGCAATAACTACGCAATGTTGCTCTCCAGAACAAACTCTAAGTTAAAATGATGATACTATGTGTACTCATAAACACCTGTTGTCATGCCTCTCCTGAATTAATACCCATTTTTGGAATCTATTTAGGCTAGATATAAGGGGAAAGTAGCAACTCACAATGCAGGCCAGCGTTGGTACTCCCCAAGTAACAGCTTCATTGAAATGGAAAAGTTTACTTCTCCACTGAAGGTGAGAATTGCTGTGAATTTAACCTTTAATAAGCTCCCATCTCTAACACTCCCCACCCCCCGAACCTTTAGTTGTACGTTTTTGTAATAAGTTCCCATCTTCTATTCTTTAAAGAGGCCCCTTGCCTCTTTCAGTGGTTATAATAAGAAAAATTATTAAGATCTTATATACTAGGTGAAAATGCACATAAAACACAAAAGAGCTAGATTTGATTTCTGTCATTGTAAATTTCTATTATAAATCAATTTGTTCTGTATGACGTTTTCTAGCATATGGTCCTCCTTAAGTAACTTTTTTACAAGTGATATGATAAGGGCATGTAGGAAAATGTGAACTATTTTTCATTTAACAGGTTGGATCAAATGCTAAAGTTAAGTTTGATTTTACCACGAGCACAAGAACAAACAACATCAATTTCCATTATCAAGTAAGTATAATTTATATTTCTTTGGAGGCCAGATTTAAAGAGGATCTTGTGTACCAACACTTTTGTATGATGTAGAGGTAAAAATCATTGACATTAGGTCCCAAAAAAGGTTTCACTTAGAGATTCAATGGGAGGTGCTGAATGGGTCTGTTAATTGACTAAAGATCACTCAGCCCATTGGACCTTAATGTGGACAATTTTTTTATCAGAAGGAAAAGAAGGTGATTCCATTCTCATATATTCCTTGCACACACTACTTGTTTGAGAATGTGATGCATGTAGATTACCATTATAACCATAAGCTCCTTTAATGCCAGATTGTACTTTGTTATGCTGTATTCTTTTGGTCTTCCACAGTTGCCCTGACTAACATTTTTAAATAAAGCCAAAATGTTTCCAGTTTTATAAGTTTATTTTGGTCTTGTATGGGGTATTTGCTTTCTGTTCTTGCTATATCAAACACATGCAAGAATTAAAGCACACTTCATCAGGTTTTCCAAACAAAGTAGTGTGGACAGAGGACAGAGGTTTTTTGACACAATTTGTGATGTTGGATATCTTCTCTCAAGTGCTTAGGACACAGTATATCTTCTCAAAAAAGTCACTAGCAAAAGAGAAAACTAAAACAACCGGCATTGTGAAAACCAATGCTAATTAAAACAGGGTTTCAAATGTACCTCTGTCAAGCTTGTACATGACTGTATGTTTTTTGTTTGCTTGTTGAATAATTCAACAATTATTTAATTAAATAAATAATTTTAATGAATATTCAGTTTGAGAAATGATCTCAAATCATCTCTGATCTTTTGTTTTACATAAGCAACTCACCTTAAGTCATCTTTTTTGTGGCCGACACAGAACCCATGAAAGTTCCAGTTTTAGAACTCCACTAAACTTCTAACTTCTGATTTTCACTATGTGCTCAATGGCATGCCATGTTTATAAGATTTAAAAGGCATCCTTCTTCACATATGGAACCTTTTTATAGTCTAAATATAACGGCCTCCTACAGTTCGTGAACGGCTGACGAACGGCAAGTGAACAGCTTTAGCTGTTTGCACGGATATCGGATAGTGTTCATTTTTGCATTAGAGGTCAAAAATTCAATGTGTACACCACAGCCGCATGCCTAGTGTATTCTTGTTAATTAATGGCACAAGAATTTAAGCTTGTGTTGACAAGAGGCATAACTTGAGACATTTATTTTCCAGCAGCAAATTTCAAGAGTTCAAAGATTTCAACATTTTATTTCTCATTTAACTTTAAGTGGCATCTGTTCAAAAATTTTAAACATGGTGCAATTACATGACTTTCATGTTTTCTCCCTTTCTGAAGGTTTTCAGTCGTGGAAAACTTGTTGCTCATGGAAGAAAACTTCATCCGGTTCATTACAAGCCAGGCATGAAAACATTCAGAAATTCTAAGAAAGAGGAAATGTTCACAAGCCAGGGATTCATTGAGTTTGTTGTGACCCAGAAGATGGTACCATCATTTCGTATCTTACTCTTTCACGTAAAGGATGATCAGGAAACTGTTGCTGACAACATGCTGATTGACATTGAGGACACTTTAGATAACAAGGTAGACTAACACTATTTATCTTTTATTCTTATATTAATTTTTTCATTTTCAATTTTTATCATTTTTTTAAATTTTGTGTTTCATATCCGAGTCATTTTATCTTTCATGAGAAGTAGTTATTAGACTTGAGGAAATGCCACACCTAGGGTTGTGAATGTTGAAATGTGGGGAAAGGGTACAAATTTAAAGCAGACCTCATCTTGACAAAGCTCAATAACCTTTTTTGCCCGACTGCATTCATTTCATTACTCTCATGCAGTTGTTTTGTTTTGTTTTGTTTTGTTTTGTTTTTTTCACTGAGAAAACACTTAAGAAGTAACTGTAGGTCAGATGCTAAGAGGCCAGCCTGTAAAACTGAAAAATTATGTGCAACCTGTGTCGAGTTTGTCGAGTTTGTTGAGTTTTCGTGGTCTTCTGAGGTACTTTAAAGCAACAGCTTTGCAATTTGTAGATGTTGTCACAGATAAGTGAAATCCCACACATTTGGAGCAAGAATACTGAGACCAACTGTATTCCAACTGTTTTTAACAGTATTTTAATAGTTTTTGAGTTGTGGTGATAAATTATGGTAATTAGTCAGTTGGAGTTCCATTTGACTTTCGATTGCAAGATCAGGGCCCGGTTGTTCGAAAGCTGATTAATGCTAATCCGTGGTTAAAAGTTAACCACGGTTTTCATCTCGCTGGTTGACAATGTTTTAAGATAAAGGGAAAGAAAACTCGTAAGTCAAAACTGAGGGCAAAAATATTTTGGAAAAGTATTTATTGACTAGTTAAATCAAACTGGAATGAAAGTTCGTGTTAGTCCTGGGTTGGCTTAATAATCACGTGCTTTGAACAACTGGGCTGAAGGTCATAGGTCTTTCCATCCTGTCCTATTTCCTATGACAAAAAAACTTTACACTGTACTCTACCTGGTTGTTTTATGCTACACAAACCAGAATTAAGTGCCACCCCACATGAGCCACCTTATGGCCTGTGTGTGTCACTTTACCTACCTACCTTAACTTTTAAACATGTACGTATTGATGGTTTTGCATACATTGTAATGTTTGCCCACAGGTGAATATACGTTTTGCTGACAGTGTCAGGAAACCAGGAGAACAAACCAGACTCATCATAACTGCTGCAGCAGGATCTCAAGTGGCTGTTACTGCTGTGGACAAAAGTGTTCATCTGTTGAAAGGAGGAAACGAGCTTACTCTAGATGATGTAAGCCTCTATTTTTACAAGCATTCATTTTCACTTCTGGATATGTCTGAGTGTTGGTTTTTTACGTTGTAACGGTATATAGTAGTGGCTAGGCACATGCCAGGCTCTACGGATTAGATGATTGATGTATTTTTAACCTGACCCTTTCAATTCCCACTATGGTTCAATTTTGTTGTTGTTGTTGTTTTTAATTCTACTTACATTGCAATAATACTACTAACAATAGTACTAATTTTAACACTACTTATGATGATACAATATCGTTTACAAACAGTTGCATAGTGGTGTGATAACATTTCAGTTTTGCTACAGTTCAATTGAACTGCAATCAGTTTAGTGGAAGGCTGACAGCTCAGCCAACTTCATCCCTGATTAAAAGGTCCAAAAGATGCCATTTTTTCCACCTGATTCCGCTACCTTGTAAGAGTCCCCCTTTTGTTTTGTTTTTTTTGCTGCCACTTATTAATTTTTGAAAATCTTCATTCAAGTCATTAAATTAAAATAAAACAAGAAAAAGAAAAAAATTCATCTCCACACAGAGAGCCGAACCTGAGTCGATACTTAGTCCACTAGGCCATGAGCATTTCTTGTTTTTTCGGATATTAATTTTACTACTTATTTCTTTTTTCGTGACAAGCTGCCTATCAACAAGAAAATGCTGGTGTTTTCCTGGCAAAATGTATTTGGACCGCTACAAAACCATGGTTGTGGACAGAAAAAAACCAAAGAGCACTAGCTCTGCTATGTTTGGCGTCGAAACCGCTGCGAAGTGCTGCAAACTAAAGCGGTGTGCCGACCGAGTTCGCAACAGAACCAACAAGGCAAATTTGAACTTTTTGCCTGAACTTTATTGCCTAATTTTTTTCGCCTAAATTGAACTTTTTGCCTTCTACAAAAAAGAAAACTGAGTATCCTTTTGAACTTTTTTTTCCCATTAACAAATTCGTTTTTGACTTTCGTTGTCTTTGCTTGTTTTGCTACAACGCAGGTCACCATGCGATTTCATGCCAAAAACACGGGATTTAGCACAGGGTTATATCCAGTGTATGCCACTTCAAATTGGTGACCCTGTGGTGCGGACGTACGTACGTATACGGATGGACGGATGGTCACATGACCATTACGTCACTACCAAAATTTCTTGGCTTGATAGCTTACCAAATTTGCTTAGTAATGGTGCTCCACTGATGCGGTAGTGTGTGGGCTCCCCTATTAAGATAAATTTTATTCCTAAAGTGGAACCTCAGTCTGTACTTGCCATCTGTTTAAAGAAGGACTCACAAACAAGTTACACTTTGATAGACTTTTTCCAACTCTTCCAGTCTTAGCCTACAAGATACATATTCCACGTAGAAGCTGCTTTGTTGAGGTGTTGTAGTACATGTATAGTGGTTAGCGTTATCATACTCGATTGGTCTTTCAGTTGAAAGGTCAGTGATTGAAGGTTGCTCTCTTCTTTATTCTGAAACTTTACTCCACGTTGGCTCTAGCTCTTTGTACCCAGGTGTATATTAAATGGGTACCAGCTGGAAATTGAACAAAATGTGGTGGACAACTGTGTGATAGCATAAACATGAAGCAAGCCTTTAAAAGGGATGTCTCCATCCCCCTCAAATACTTGGCCGGTTTCAAGCTAATTAGTAATGCCACATGCCAAAGTAACAGCCACACAGTTGCTATCAAGGAGAATGTTCACTTGTTTATCCGCGCTTATCCAAGAATTTAATTCATCCATTTCACCATAATTATTATGAAATTTAAAAAGTAATTTTTTATCTTGTTCATTGGCCACCAATCTTGAGAGAATGTTCTAGTTGAGGCATGCTGTCTCTTGGTCTGGCAAATGAACCAATCAAATGTGCCCATCAGAGCATGTTGGGATTTGTGATTAACAGGCTGAACACATCAGTTCCTATAATTTTATTGAATCACTCCATGTTTAACTTGCCATCCAGGGTGAGCAGTAAATTATGCTCCCACATGTACTACTTACTTCATGCTACAAAACTGGAGCAAAGCACTAATACCAACAAGCCAGCTGACTCATTCAATCCACAATCAACTTTTCACTGTCGTTTAGGCAATAGATGTGCTAAGCTCTCAGGATGTTGGACCCGCTGGAGGTTACAGCCGAAGTGATTCTTGCTACAGTCCCCCTTGGTGGGGGCCCTGGCGCCGGAACAAGCGATCAATCATACCTTATTATGGACAGAACAGGGCATTGGATGCTTCAAAAGCATTTAAGGTTGGTGTGAATAATTAAGCGATAAGCCATTTCCTAATTGTCTTGAGCCTCCCTGTCAACGCGAGGCTAGGTGCACATCCTTTCATATGAAATTGGTTTTGTTTGCATGTGAATGAAAACCTATTTTTTTTATAACGAAAAGGTTGCGCACCCAACCTTGCTTTGACAAAGAGGCTAATAGCAATTCGGAAATTACCTATTTGGAATAACATTATTTGATTTTCTTGTCATTCTGCATACAATAAAAACCACATAGCAAATTATAATTTTGCTTACAGTTTTAAAAAAAGTAATCTCAAGATTAATTTTTTAAAGAAAATTCTCTCAATAAATGTGTTTGGTGGATCTAATGAAAGATATTTTTATTACTGATCCTGGGATCAGCCCTTAAAAAGAATTCACTTGCATCGCACACTACAAAAGTCACACACAACAGTCATAAGCAAATATCGTACTTACAGACAACCCGCTTCACGCATGAACGATCATGGAATGAAGATTGCATTCTTCACGTGTGCATTCCTTTCTTTAATTGGATAAATGTATTGTTGTAGATAGATTGAAAGATAATGATTCTTTCTCGATGAACGAAATCGATTCTTCGAAAGTTCACGTGTAACATCAGAAATCGTCTAAGCGCTAATCAATTGCTTCAGGGATGTCAGATCATCCGTTATCAAGGATCTTTACCTCCACAAGAAAATGGTTGAGTCGTCGCGTGGACTGAATAGTGTCGGACGATTTTATGAACAGCTCCTTTTGTCACTCTCGTGTTCCGTGGAATATCTGACAACCCCAATATAGCATTGAAAAGGTTAACGATTTCGTTCCTTGCATCAGAAGGCAAAGGTTTACTCGCTCCTTGCATTAGAAGGCAAAGGTTTACCAGGATGGTAAAAGCCCCCAAGCAAATTTCTTGCCACTTGGAGTTAGGAAACCTAAACTTTCACGTTCCGATCATGTGCAAACCTATGTACACCGCAACAGACCGTGGCGAAAACCGTTACAGGTAAAAAATTGTGGCAGTTGTTGTTTATATTTTCTGCGGGTTTCCGATTAAGCCATGAAACCTCCAGCCAAAGAATAAGTTGCCTTGTTAAAATTAGAGACTCCTTTGGATTTTCTTTCTAAGGATTACTGTTGTCGATTTTCTCTTTACGGGTCATTTTTGTCAGCTTTATGTTCTCACCATTTTTTGCCCCGGGCTTGAGCTTGATAACAATAAAAATACAGTCAAAGCTCTCCTTGCAACCACTCTCGTAAGCGACCAGCTCTAGCTACAACCAGCATTGTGAAACCCCGTTTGACTTGTCACTTAAACTCTGTAATGAAAAGCTGTCGTAAGCGACCGCTCCGGTAAGCGACCGCCACCACTTTTGTGAATTACCAATGGACTTTTTCTTTTGTTTTTAAGTTCTCGTAAGTGACCACTTGGTCAAAGCACTCGGTTCTTGTTCATATTTAGAATAGTAATTAGTAGCACAAGTGTTAATGGTTCTTTGATGGGAACCTACGCGGACCTCTTCTGTGATAGTCAATAAAAAAACCATTCAATATTCTTACTACAAAACTAATAGTAACCATTAACATAGGCCAAGCTTTACGCTGAAAGCTGTCGTTAGCGACCACTCTCTATTGTTTCATCATGTGGTCGAGAGCCCATTCTCGTAAGCGACCAGCTCTAGTTGCGACCACTACTGAATTCCCAAGGTGGTTGCTTACGAGAGCTTCGATTGTATCACAGGTGACATACCGGAAAATTGAGCTAAAAAAACTAACTTTTTAGATCCTGTTTGGAAAGTTTGAATTATCATTATGATGTTACAAAAAAAAATTCGAATATCTAAATTAGTGTTTCGAATATAGAATCCAAGTTTCAAAGAATCGCTAAATTTTTTCGAAGAATAAAATCGAAGAATGAACTAATCGATGAATATTTGAAGTTGAGTGTTCATGCGTGAAGCGCGTTGACTGTAACAGTTTTTGTGAGCTTGAGCTCTTCTGGCAGTGGTCAGGAGAACTATTATGTCAACAAAAAGTAGAAACATAGACTCAACTAGCACTTAAAACCATGGGATTTAGCCGCTTTGTGCCTGTGAAATTTAGCTCTTTGTGCCTGTGAAATAAGAAGCTTGCAAGAGTTGCTGCATTTTTGTTTTCAGTTGTTTCTGATGTACTTAACAGCCGACTTTACCCATTTGATGCATTATATAAAGGCCCCTTATGCACCAAGTGTTACGTATGCCAGAAAAATTAAAGCGTGAATTTAAAAACTTTTCAGGACAGTGGAGTAATTTACTTTTCCAATCTGAAGATCAAAACAGCCAAATGTGAGAGACCTGACTATTTTCCGTACTGTAAGTAGAATTTATTCATTTACTCTTTCTGTGAGAGAAGTTCAATGTGACCTGCATGTGTATGCAATGTTGGTTATCCAGGATCAGCAGTAAAAGCCTTTGCTCTGCACCCCTCTTCTGCTTTGCACCACCTTAAAACCCTGACAAAAAATGAGCCCAAACAGATTTTTTGTAAATACTAATTTTCTAGACCTTACCTCTAGAATATGGCTGTACTGACTTGCTTTGTTTGTTTTTTGGAGAGGGGGAAGGGGGTTTCTCATTTTTTATTATTTTTTCATCTTAATGTTAACTCTTCTTTAATTAGTAAAAAGGGAGAAAAAGATTGTTCTTTCTTCTTGTTCGTACATGTATGTGATAATGACATTTTCCACATGTTTAAGGGCACTTTTTCATACAGCACACATCTTGAAAAATTTAGCATTATAACATTCCAAGTTTATCAGGAGTAATTTATCTTGACCTTCTCCAGTACTAAATTAAGTTACCATCTGCAGGCTGGCTCTAGTTATTTTGTGTTCTGCTCAAATCTCCTCTGAGCTTTTCACCCATAATAAAGTATTTCTGTGACAGGCTAGGGTAGCGTGACTTTTCTTCTTTGATAATCAAAATGATGTTGTTCATCATTTGTAGCTGTTGATCCCAACAGTGTGTGAAAGATGTCCAGAGACATTTATTTTAATTCTTATTTACAATAATGGGTTTCCTGATCAAATCCTGTCCTACTAGAGTCTGACAGTGAGTTTTTGTAACCTCAATGTGAATGTGGATGAAATTTTAATATGTGTAAAGCAATGAAAATACAGCTATCGGCAAGAACTTCATTCAGTTGTGTCTGTGGGTGTAATCCAAGCTGTGACTATTGAAAAGAAAGCTGTTTATTAAATGGAATCTATTGATGATTTACCGGTAACTTATTTTAATTTTGTTTCTGTGGGTGCATATAATCCAAACTACGATTATTGAAGAGAAACTGTTCAACCAACCAATCATTCTAATATCATGAAGCAGTGGCAACAAAAGAAGTCCGACAGACCCCTCTGCTGTGTTCGTCTCCCCAGACTGCATGCAGTCGGCTTGCTTCACATACTGATTTTTCTTGTGACCTCATCTTCACTACGTAGGCTGTTGACACTCTAAAAACGTTGAGAGAGCTTGGAATGTATTAAGTTCATGTGTACAGCATGTATTATCTATTCGTGTACGGAAGGTCGTGGGTTCAAATCCTATCTGGAACTCGGAATTTTTTCTGAGTTTGCTCTCTCCACATAGTAGCTACATGTATACATGTATATTAAGAGCAGTGCATTTCCATGCGCAATTTTCCTTTCTTTTGGTACTTTCCAAAATGAAATTTTAGAATTCTTCTTGTTTTCAGGGCTTCAAAAATAACTTTGCAACCCATGCCACTTGCAAATAATATTATTTACTAGTGAGTTTTCTTTCCATTGTCAAAACAAGTAAAGTCATAACTGTTTTTTGCAAACATGCAGCTGTGTTAAAAGTAGTGAGAGTAGATTTTGTTGAATTTCGACAAATTTTGGCAATATTTAGCTAACATGGGCAATAATTTGAACAAAACGAAACTTCTATGATATTTGTAGACACAATGGCAGTACCCTTGTAAACGCCAGGATCCTACAATGTACCATTGCCACCTGGGATCCCCAGGTGAGATTTGAAGGATCCCCAGGCCTCCTGGAGACAGTGAAAATCTCGAACAGTGACAAATACATTCGAATGAAGAATGATCCGTGCAGTGATGTATGCAATTTAAGAAATTGACCGTGGTTTTAGCTTCTAAAGTGCATCCGATCCCACTGAAATTCCTCTCCAAAGAGGGCCAAAATTCAACGCTGCGCGCCGCCATTTTGAATCGTACTTAGCTGCCTGGCCGCTTGTCCGTGACGTCAAAATGTACAACGAGACCAGTGGTCGGGTAACGGGGCTCGTTTTTTAGAGTCCACGTTACCCTTTAACTAACTGAGCTACCGAGGCCTCACATGTTGGGAGTGGTCAATTGTGAGTTCAAATACACTTAAAGTGTATTCACTTTAAAGTCTTTAAAGTGAATAAATGAGATGATAATGAACATAATGATAAATCATATATGAAGTGCAGAAGTGAAATCATATGAAGAATGATCCTTGTAGTGATGAACATAATTAAAGAAGTTGCGATTAAGCCTGAAAAAAAATTGTGAGTTTTTGGACGGGATTTGAACTCGTGACCTTCACACTGCTAGTGTGATGCTCTGACCAACTGAGCCTTGGTAGCTAGCTCAGTTGGTCAGAGCATCGTCTGCACACATATCATTCACACGGTAGCATCATGAAGGTTACGAATTCAAATCCCGTCCGAAGCCTCAATATTTTTTGTTTTGTTTAGGCTTAATCACAATTTTTAGCCAATGACCTCATGCTGTAGGCTAATTCTGTAGCCTAAAAGATCGATGGTGGTAGCCCTGTCTGTCTGTGTGTCTGTCTTTCTTCTGTGAGGCCGGGGGTACTTGGGTGGGGGTGTGTCACCAGGACAGTGAAACCCCTACCTTAATCACCAACATAAACCCATACAGCTTATAGATGGGAGTACCTCCTGCAGGCTTTGAAGTGTTGGATCGCTTCCCAGCCCGAGGGGTACTGTGTGAGTTTTTGGGTGGGGGTGAGCTGTTGGAACTCTAAAAAACTTTACCCTGTGCCATAGACAGTGGCACATATCCATATGGCGTATACGTGAGTGGGAAAACCTCCCCCAGGCACAGAAGTTTTTGCATTTGATCAGGAGCAACTAGGAAATATTTAATTTTGCTTTGAATATGTTGTTTTGTGACTTGAGGTTTGAAAGGATTTTATTTACGTTTTCTTGGCCAAGATAAAAATTTCCCGAAAAAGCACATCAGAAATTATACACATGCATATGAAGCTTGTCTCCCGGCATTGTTTTTTTAATTTCAAAGCTGAAGCATTGGTTTTTGTAGGAGAGTGTTTTGATTTCCAACCGGCTTGTATGAGTCAATTCAAATACGAGACAAATATTTACTGAGACTGGAAAGCGAGCAGGTTTTGTAAGAGCTAGCTCAATTTGAACATTTTTGTACTGTTCGAAGGCTATTTGGCTATAAGCTGAGACCCAAAATAAACACGTGCGCTAAAAATAACTTAATACCATGGGAAATTTAGAAATGTAAACAACAGGCACGCTTTGGTGGATTTGCCAGAACTTATTATAGCCGACTTGGCTATACAGCAAGCAACTTCAGTCTACAGGGGAAAAATAAATATGGTAATAAAACTATTTCAATCGTGTTTAAAAATGCTAGTTTTGATTGATTTCGCACAAAAATTTTGTGGATACAGGAAACTTAGATTTGATGACAGACTCCTGTTTTCACAATATGTAGAACTTAGGTTGTTGACTGGAGGCAACAAATTAAACAAAGTAACGTGAGTCGCATGTCATGCAAATCACGCAGATTGTCAAAATACCCTATCGAAGGTTGACCATCTGTGAGCTTAGAAAATGTATTGGTAGAAGTAGGAAAATAAAAGGGTCAAGTGTAACTTACATTTTCTTTCTGAAGTAAAATTGTTAACTTTCCACTGATCTTTGTCTTAATCATGTATGCAATATTTGTTTTTCTTTGTGTTGTCTTTGAAGAACAGTGAATCGAAGAGCTTTATTTACTTCGCACGCAATTTTAATGTCACATGATAATTAACTGTCATGTAGTCATGCTGCTGGGTACCTGGTCTTATGTTGGATGTAACCGCTTTTTAACCGGCCGTCGCCATGATGGCAACCGCCGGTTTATAAAATGGACACGGTTTTTGGTGAAAGCAAGTTGGCTTAACATACGAAGAAAGTGCTGTAAAGCTTGTGGTACGGGTACTCAAGAGCGGTACTGTCTTATACAAGACGCATGCGCATGTTAGTCTTCTGAATGTTACCTTCCTATGTTTTTGTCTTTTAATTTACAGTATTTAAGATATGAACGGCGAAGGGTTGTTTAAGTTTGGGGTTTTTCGTACAGTACAGCCCAAAAATAATGCACGCGCAAGAACTTCTTTTTGCGTCCGCAAGCCGAGAACTTCTTGCGGCTACTTGCAGGATGCCTGCACTTGAAAACTGCAAGCCGCAAGAACGTCTTTGCGTTTAGAAGTTAAAACCAGAAGAACTTCTTTGTGGTAAGATATCTGGACCGCAAGTAAGCGCAAGAACGTCTTTGCCCTAACACCTTAAAAACCCGGAACCCGGAGAAGGTAAAAAAGAGACCACTTTATAGCGCAAGGCACGTTCGAAATTGGCTGCCTTTGTAACTTGCAATCAGTTGTTTATTTGGTCCCTTGTAAGTTTTTTTCTTCGGTTTTGAATTTTTTATCCGATAAAGAGTTCACTAGGTTCTGAATTTGACACTGGTCGCCTTCTATGTTATTTTTTAACGGCTAGGGAGAAACGAGACTCAAACGAAGCACGCGTGTTATTGTTTATGTGTCCCGGAGTCCCAGACATGCGGGGTTAAATGAGGAACAATGGCAAAGCACAGTCCATCAGTCACATTATTAAAGAACCGACATTCACCTGTTCAGTGTTGCTGTACTTCCACCAACATATTAAACTCGGACAAATACTTTTAATTAGTTGCGCTCACACGTGTGAGAAATGAACATGGTCACTCAGATGAGAAGAAATAATACCCGAAGTCTTAATTGGAAAAACACATTATGTTTGTAAAAATAGTTCCACTCATTACGCTGAAGTCGATATCACATTTTAAATCTTCGAAGTAAACCAAAAAAGTCTGAAGGAAACTAAAACTCCGTGATCTGAAAGAAATTCGGCACGTCAATTCTAACCTGAGTAAACACAAATCTGCCGTATGCAAATTTGGTATGATTTGCTTGAATGACATTTTGTAACGCAATGCATGAGCAGTTCTCTAAGTCGTCAAGACAGCAAGCCCCGGGCAGCAAGCTGTGTCGAAAGGCGAATGTGTAGTTGAAATCATATGTCTATGCTATTTCTTCGAGTATCCCTTTTTTGCTGGGAAATTAAACTGGTAAAGATGCAGGGATTCTTGATGACTTCACCCACGCGATGGCATGACCTCCTGCATGTGTAAGTCTGGTCTTGTCTTGCCTGTCAAAGAAGAGTTTGCGCAGTTTGCCGCAATTATAGCTTTTGGACCTTTTTGTTTCTATTTCTTGGATGGAATGAAAAACTGAATTGAGTCAGTTCTGAGTTGAACCCGTATCACTGTATCTGAGACACGCTTAAAAAAATTGTTCATGTTTTGTCATGTGCCGGAGATCATGTTTACCGGGTGTTTATCTTGCAGTCGGAAAGCTGGCGGATATTCCATTTCGTGATGTGAATTTTCTTCGATACTTCGGTTGTTCGAACATTTGCTTCCTTGATTTTTTGATTAGCCTTGTGAACTTTCGCTTGACTTGGCGAATTGTCGCGCCAACACGCCAACACGACGAAAAATCGCTTGAAAGCTCGGTGATATTTCAAAGAGAATAGAGCGCGAGATTCGCTCTCATTACTTTTGCAATACCTCACACTAACACGAGCACTACAAGTTTCTTCGGCTGGACCCTCACTACTTCTTGCGCCTTCTTGCGGCTTGCGGTAACATTAGTAACTTCTTGCGGCTAGATTTTCAACTTCTTGCGTTTCGAATGTTCTTGCGGGTAAACTGCAAAAACCTAGCACTTTCACTTCTTGCACGGGCTTGCGTGTTCTTGCGGCGCAAGAACTTCTTGCGCCACTTCTTGTGCGTGCATTATTTTTGATAGGATTGAATGCGAAAATAGGATTGAATGCGAAATTGACTGTGTTGTCTGATCTAGTTAGTGGCTATGGTGAAATTTTTTTTAGCGCAGGAGTTTTTTTTATTGGGATTGACATTTTGAGGGGTGTAAAAATGTGGGAGTCAGAAGGATTTGTGAATGTCAGGACCATATCACGCTTCTGTGAATGTGATTTGCTTTGAAAGTTGCGTTTTGCGTGAGAGGCAGTTTCCCTTGGCGTTTTATGGGGGGGGGGGGGTGGTTTGCGAAGTGGATTGTAAGGTTTCTGATTGGCTAACTTGTATTTCGCAGCGGACAAAAAGGACAGTTGCATTTTGCCGGCGTGGGCTAGGAAGAGAAGGAATTGGTACTAGTATGATGATGCAATATTAGTTGATTACACATCAGTACATGATAGTTCTTGTGAACGGAGAGAAATGAGTGTTTATTTGAGGCGAGAAGTTGATACGAAGGAATCGTCATTAATAAGGAGTTTTTTTATTAATAAGGCAGGTGTTACGAGTCTTTTTGCATTGAAAGAACGAAAATATCTGAATATTATCGACGGATTTGTGTGGTTTGCGTGTGGTGTTCGCTAAAGGCTACGAGCAGTCTCACTTTCCGTTCAGAGGTAGATAGTGAAGGAAAAGAAAAACAGGCGAGTGAGCGCGAAATCGATTGCGGCTCGACAGGCGCGTTAGCTTTCAAAGACGTGGGCGACTTTCGTCCCCGCTCGCTTGTTTACCTGGTTAGCGGGTCAGCAAACTGGATTTAAACATCACGTCATGAGATATCTTGACGTGCCCCATACTCTGACGAGCTGCTCGAGCTCGTGTTTTTTGATTCTACTGCTATGTTCACTGTTTGTATTTAAGGTCTAGGCACAACAGTAAATACTTCGTCGTCCCTGTGTGAGCATTCTCAGTTGTGGACGAATTCATATCGACATTCAACGTTTGAGTGATTTTGCGTTTTTCAGCACAAATAAAGCGATAAGAAAGATAAGCTGAGTCATCAGAGTTTAAACATTACGTCATCCAGTACCGCTATAGTCAAAATATTGTGTCACACAATCACACTTTTCCTCACGCCGGTTCGTAAAAAAAGAGGATCGCGCTAACATTTGTGAAACCTAGGGGTGGGGAGGGTCAGAATGGCCGGTTAAAATGCCCAATGGGCTTTCTTGTTTGAGGGGTTTAGGGTGGGATGGAATGGAGGTGTAAAACCCATAGGTTGTCATGATAAATTTCACCATATTGTGAAAGAAAAGGTCATCGGCTCTGCGCACATTGCGTGCCCATGTTTTTAATTGCGTACATGACTGCAAGGATCATTCTTCATTTGATTTCACTTCTGCAGTTCATATATGATTTATGATGTATTCATTGACAAATACAGTGGTAACAAGAACATCCTTGCTTTCTTTTTCTTAACCTCTATAGCACACTGATTGGTTATTTTGCTTGCGAAAACGTTTCTGTGGTCACTTACATGTAATTAAACCTTTAAACCCTTTATTCCCGAACGCAGTTAAGACCCGCTTAAAAGATTAACCAGCATTTTTGCAAGTTGACCTGAAACCGTTCTGATAGATTTGATATCCACAGAGAAGTTAGATTATTTAGGTGCTTAAGTAGGTTCTTAGTTTTTTTAGTGGAAAAAGTTCTTGTCGGTTGTAAGAAAGCTGGGTGTGTCACAAATGTATAACATGCATAGAACGACTTCATTGTTAATACAGACCACCCTCTAGGTCCTTTGATTTATTTTAACCCTTTAACCTCTGATATAAAAATGCATATTCTCATTTAATACTGATCTCCATAAATTTCTTATGGAACTAGTAAGGAGAATTTGTCTAAATATCAAGACATCTTATCCTTGGTGAGCACTTCCTTTGTTCTCATCGCTTGAATGTTTGAACAAGTATTGATAAATGTAAAGAGAAATTTCAGTTTCATCCTTGTTAGGGCTTTAAGGATTAAGCTGAGAATTCTTGATATATTACAACAGTTTTTAATAAGAATTATAACTTCATTAATTTCACTAATAAACTTCCAGTTTTTTCACAGTTGTTAGCTTTTGCATTTGCTTGTGGAGCTTTTTTTTTACCTCACATACTGCAAATGTCTTTTGCTATGGAGCCAAGGGTTTTTTTGAAGTTGGGATAGAATAGGAGTAAAAAGATTTACAGTTTGCCGTGGAAATGCACTGTGTCCTTATTTCAGATCGTATGATTGATGGTCCTGAATTCGAAGACGAAGGACGTCCAGTTCCTCTTATTGCTGCGTCCCTTTCTGCAGTTGGAGATGTTATGTCAAAAACTGACAGAAATATCCAAAAAGAGAAGAAGCAAAAAACGAAACAGAGGCCTGTAAATGTGCGTAAAGATTTTCCTGAGACATGGCTCTGGACAGAGGAAATGGTCAAGTAAGGCCTCAAATGCCTGCATGCTTCTGGTTTTGTGTTATTTTGTTACTTTTAATATTTCTCAAAATGTTTTTTCCCAATATTTTCAGCTTAGCAGCAGCTCTTAAATGTTCTTTTTAATCTGAAATATTATTTTTAAATGGTGGTAGTGACTTCGTACATGTACCCCCACCACAGAGGGTCACTGGAAATTCCGAGGAGGAAGGGGTCTTAAAAGTCCAAAATTTTTAAAGGGAAGTATGAGCCGACACTGGAATTTCCGGAGGGGTGGGGGTTCAAACCAAAAAAACCCTCCATTGGGGGGAGTATGGATATTTTCTGGAACAACACATTCTACCATGAAAATCCTTTTGGTTTGCTGGCTCAGTGCCTTCTTGTTGTTTCTTTTAACGAGTTTAAAATTTTACTAAGGCTATCACCTGCAGTGAGTCATCACTGAAGTAATGATATTCAGTTCATGGGTTTACTCCCAAGGTCCACAATCATGTCTCCAGAAAATTGCTAAGTCCTAAGCCATACAGATATGGAAATACACAGTCATGCAACCAAATTTCTAATGTATATATGTGTGCAACTGACTTTAAAATTAAGGTTACTCCAGACCTTCGCTGGTGTCCTCCGGGAAAAAGATGTGTATGCGCGCTATTTTAAAGGAAAACATGGAAAGCTATATATCATTGGAAAGCTTAATAAATGTAGAATTTGGAAAAAAAAAATGAATTGCCGGTTTGTTCAATTCCGCAAAAGAAAATGGCAAGCAACCGCGGAAATGACCATGTGTCCTTCAATTGAATTAATAGGGTATCAAATCCAAGCGCATTGGCTAAATAACTGCACAGTGTTAATGACACAAAGGATCAATCATCAAAAGCGTATCAGCATTTTTCGATATTCTGACTGGTTATTTTTTAATTAATCTGTCAGGTTCAAGCAGCAAAAATTATGTGATGCGCAATGCATTGAAGATCACCACCGGTGAAATATTACAAATTTCAAAAATCCCCGACACACTTTTGTTTCACAACATCTAAGGAATGTTCAGGCCAAATTTCACAGATATCCACTGAATTTTAGTACCCTATTAATTCATTTGTCTGATTGAATGATGCATGTTCATTTTCGCGGTATTTTTGCAATTTTCTTTCGCAGAATTGAAGAAACCGGCAATTCATATTTTTTCCAAAATCTACACTTATTAACCTTTCCAACGATATATAGTTTGCAGTGCTTTCAATAAGCACCGACGGCCGACGAAAAGCGTCGGCTATTTCGCTCAGAAAAGTCGGCTACTTTTTGCCCTAAATTAAAGTAATTAAAGAAAGATTGTTTCAAAGCCCTAGTTGATACAGTCGGTTACTCTATTCAGACGAGCTGCCTACTTCAAATTTTATTGAAACCCCTGAGTTTGCTGTGTTTTCCTTTAAAATAGCACGCATACGAATTTTTTCCCGGAGGACAAGGTAGGGCACCCGCGAAGGTCCGGAGTAACCTTAATGTAATTACACTTGGACATGAGTGGCTTGGCTTTTGTTTTCTTGATTTGTTGATTAAACGTCCGATCAAAATAAAGATCTAACAGGACACGTGCCCAGCTTAAGTTTAAGAAAACCATCTTTATTTTTAGCTACATATATTGCCATACACTATCTACAGTGTTGTACTTGTCATTTATAAGGAACTGCCAATTGGTTAAACTAGCATTTGCATTTTCTTTTGAAAAAAAAAAAGCTACTTTGCTTTTCTCTTTCTTTACAAAGGACAGACCTTGCTGTGTTTTGCTACCTCATGTACAGCCACCTGCCACTCTAAAAAAAATAAGCTGGCCCAATGAGGATGTGTGGTTTTTATGAGGTTGACACATATTCGACTAGTAAATGTAGAAGTTGAGTAAAAAATAACTAGCCCATTGTATGTCATCATTGACATCAGAAATTATTTTCTACCTTGAGACTCCGCATACCAATTGTTGGACACCAGCACCCCGACTCAATATTATTTTGTTTCTCCATGCTCCATGGTAGATTTGACCTCAAACCCTAAACTTGCCCTCGATCCGTACCTTGTTTGTCACATCAAGCCACTGAGCTATATTTGTTTAGATGAGGGCATCTGAGCTTGCAGTCTTTGGTGGCTGTCTGGACAGTAGCCAACAGTTATTTAACAATTGTTCACCAAAGCGGAGGTGAACAGTGGCGTGTGGATATTTTGTTGAGCCACAAAGTGGCAAGGTAAATATCTTCCACTCTTTACAGACACACTGAGTTGAATAATGTTTAGTATTTACCAAACCAGTGGATAGCCAGCACCAAGTGGTTCCTTTTTTTCTGAGAAATGAGGGAAACGCGTTTGCGAAATCCAGAAAAGTGCCCTTGTGGTGAATTTAGCAGTCACTTAATTTATCCCAAGTTTGAGTAGCCAATAACAGCATGCAAAAAACACTACCACTGGTTTGGTACATATGTTGTGGTTCAAATTTTTCTTTGGTCTAAAAATTTTCAAACCAGTTTAATTTTTATTTTCCTTTGTCTTAATATAATCTGAGACATTAAGGAAAATAAAAATTAAGCTGGTTTAAAAATTTTAAACCAAAGAAAAATATATCGTAAGAGACTGTTTACAAACTGGTCTTATCTTTTGTAAACTTAAAGAAATGCCTTGATGATTCAATTTGGAGTTTTCCTTGGCCATGTGGAAATTATTTTTTCACTCTGATGAATAATCCCATTGTTAGTTGTGGCTTGAAACGTTTTTTAGTTCATTTTGTCACAATATAACCTCCAAGTAAACAACATGTTCATGCTTGCAACCAAGGTGGAATTGGAATTGTGAGGACCATTATTATCACAAGAATATAACCCCAGTATGGTGCCTACATGTGCTTCAGGAGAAAGAAAGGTTTCTTTCTTGAATTAAGTATGCATCCTCAGAGGGTATCACAGCTCATCTACACAAACACCTTTTGAGTGATATGCCATCGTGGAGCAATGGAAGCCTGACATGGATAACAGCTTGACAGTCAGCGCAATTTCTTAGCAGAATTGCTTCCAAGTATAACACATTTTTCTACCTATAATTTTTTGGGTGGAATGCATTGGAGATTTTGCCAGGACTTCATGCAGTGGTCAAGAACACCAGTCAGATGACAAGTCAAGTTGCAAAGCTGTCCAAAGATTGCAGAAGATGACCTGAAGATGTTCAAGTAATTATATCCCTAAGCAATGGTTTGATTGACAGCAACACATTTGAAGAATTGCAAAACAAACTAACATTTAATTAATGTACAAAGACATTTTTCACCAAATCAGGTCACTGGGGTGTACACATGTTTGTCAGTTTACACATAACTGGTCTGTACACATGTAACGGTAATACGAACATAATTGTCTTGGACCTCATGCTATGAGACTTAAAATACTCAGAAGCTTTCATTTAAATGGTCACTCTTCAGGATTTCATCCACTGACTTGAGGGTTCTTCAGAGCTACCTTTAACTGTATCACATAGTAAACTTTAGTAAAGGAAAGTGCTGCTCAATAGCTTCCATTGGAATGCATGGTCACAATTTAGGATTTCATTTACAGACTCAAAAGTTAGAACCATCTGGTGTACCTCATGTTACTTCACGTGGGTAGATTAAATTACCGTTGTTCCTTCAGTCTCCTGAGGCTGTTCTGTCCTCTGTAACTTTCATGTCCTCTGTCCAGGTACCCTTTCCTTGAGCTTCTTTACTGCTGTTCTTCTCCATGTTTCATGGATGACCTATTTTCTTTTGCCTTCTAGCACCCCTGTCAGTGCAATAAAAAATTGTGGGTTTCTGTCACAGTCCACTTTAAGGACATAACGTAGCAATGATCAGCCCCTCCTTGTCACTTATTATTGTAATGCTAGTCGAAGAAATGGCCATATATGACAGATAGTCCTGGAGGAATTGTTCAAAGTGAAGCCATGAATAGAACAAAATGCACGGCCACTTTTATTTTGTGATATATTTACAAGTACGTACTCAATTAGAGTAGGTTTCAAGCATTTTTGTTTTGGATATTTCAAAAAGAATGACACAGATCAAACTTTTCAGTTGTTAAACATCCTTAATCAACACCTTTACCATATTTTTGATGTCTGGAGAACTAATTTGCCTCTTCCTGCCATAAAAATATGGTTGTTCTTCAATGTTGTTGCTTAATTTCTGTGGCTGGCATCCTGTGTGAATTTCGTGGTTAATTCACATTTTTAGGGAGGAGATTAAGTGGACGACCCAGGCCAACTGGAGGCCCAGTTTTTAGTATTGCTAGTCGTCGGAGACGCCCCAAGGCGAAAAGCCGGCCAGCACCAATACCTGATGAAGATCATAGTATTACTCCAAAGAAACAAACAGGTCCCAAGAAAAAGCATGTGTATGTCCGTAAAGAGTTTCCAGAGACGTGGTTATGGACAGAAGAAAGGTCAAGTAAGCTAACATTTAGCCCTCATTTATTGGCCTATGGTGGGATGATGAACGATAATTTAGGTTTGAACAATGCTAAGGATAAACAGCATGCTTGACTTCACTAAGTACATATAGTGTTAATGGTGTAAACACATGTCCCTTATCTCAGACTAAAAAAGTGAGTTATTTTGCAGTCTTTGATAAAATCTCCTTGGTTAATAATTACCATATTATATTATTATCCCCTTGTTGTTGCTCTGTAATTTACCCATCTGTGTGGATTTTTTCTAAAAATCCAAGAAGTAGCTACTTAACTGAATAATGTAACCGAGATGCCAGTTATCACAAGAATTGATGCATGTTGCCTATGCACATGTGTGTTCCAGACGAAAAGTAGGTTTCTTGCCTGAAAGCAACACAAAGAACGACAAATGAGAGGTCAACAGGCATACAGTGTACTTACTGGGTAATTGTCACAACTCTTGCTCATCCAGACAATCATCTTTTATTGGCTGCGATGGACCTGAAGTGGACAATAACTTGATAAACGGCACACTTTTTTGGTAGAATTGCTTAAATGCATGGCACATTTTTTTGCTCGTCAATGTTTTTTGAGGGAATGCATCAGAGAGTTTCATCTATGGACTAGCTGTCTGAAGACTTCTGAAGAACTGGAAAGATGACCTGGCAGGTTGAAATTTGCCTGAAGATGGCTGACGATTTTAAAAGATGGCCCTCAATGTGTTTTGATTGCATGCACAAGTCTTTACGTTTTGAGAAATACTTTTTATCCATAGAAAGATGGAGTAGTCAGTTTGTCACGAGTGTGGGACAAAGAAAAAGTCTGAGTCCTCGACAGGAATCGAATCCCCCGTACACCCATCGGATGCTCTGATAAAAAAATTAATGGTAAATTTTTAAACATAACAAGAAGCAGCACAGGATAATACTGCTCTTGAGCTCATTTGAATGGACACAGTGTGGGATTTCTCCCACAAAATCTACAGTTAGAACCTCCTAACATTACATGCACCACATACCAAACAGTAGCAAAGAATGGGCTGCACAATTAATGTACAGTAACTTTTATCTGAATGGTTACAGTTTGGGAACCTTGATCATTAGGTGAAGTGCTGGGTTATTTAGTTTGAGCAAATGATGAACACTTGATTTCTCCTTACAATATTGATTGTTAAACACAAAGGTGCAGTAGAAGCTGGGGACTAAGTTGTTCCCACGTTTGGCAACTTAGATACAAAGGCTTGTACTGCCTCAAAATTTGAACTACTTTAAACCAAAAACTTAACAATTTCCAATAAAAAAGTTGGGAATTAAGATAACTGTAAGAAATACTGTTTGTTCGCAGCAGCTAAGAAAATTGTCATTAAAGGAATGAGTTTGAATTTTGCGCATTTGCTGGCTTTAACATAAACGTGTACTTAATAAATTAAATGAATTGTTGTTAAAAATTGTTGAAATTTCTGCTTTTGCTCCATACTTTGTGGAAACCAAAATATTTTGGGAACAAGATATATTCTGTAACCGTTCTTGGTTTTAAGCAGTTACATAAGGAAATTAGCTAGCCAAAACTTCTAAAATATATTCGTTTCTAATTTGAAGCTATTTTCCCTTGGAAGTACGTGCCCTTTCATTGCGTTAACCTCGTTATTTAAGGAGACAAGTCACGCTATCTTTGCATGGTGGTCAATTTTGTTAGATGCCTTCAGAAAACAAAGTTTTTTTAATGCTTAATTTAGTTTTCCTTTTCTCTTGCCATCTCCAGCCAGTTCTGTTCTCTACAACTTTCCCTGCCTTTGTCTATGGTTTTTAACCAGCCTATCCTTAAGCTGCTTTACAGCTGTATTTATCCATTTTTTAACTCAGTCCCGCCTGTTTCTATTTGCCATTTAGCAACCGTTTAAGGGCAATTTGCAACTTTTTTGGCATGGTCCATTCTGAGGACATGATCCAGCCACAACCACCTCCTTCTTCCCACTTGGCACTTGCTTGGGTGGTGTATGAGGAAGGAATGGCTGTATTATCAAGGACAAGTTTTTTTTAAAGTTAAACCTAGGACAAAAACATTAAAAAACAGCAGAGTTTGGAACGTTATTTTGGCTTTTTTAAAGCTACTATGGCAGTTTAGAGTTTAAAAGAAACAGTCACATACATGTACTTAAGCACATGCATTAAAATTTTGTCCAAACATATATCAGTTCTTTCAAGAGAAACCTGATCTTGCCTGATCTTGCCATAAAAACTGTGGTGGTTGTTTGATGCAGTTATATCCCATTTTCTGTGGCATCCTTCAATATTAATTCATCGTATTTTTAGGGAGAAGGAGGGTTGATTCCTTTGGAGGGTCAGGGCCAGTTTTAATGAGTATGGGTAGTGGTGCAGGCCAGCAGGGACCGGTACCTGATGGACGTAGTGTCACTTCGGCCGAGAAAAAACCTAAGCAACCTAAGAAGAAGCCTCTAAATGTACGCAAAGAGTTTCCTGAGACATGGCTATGGACAGAGGAAATGGTCAAGTAAGCATCAGAGCTCTCATTTACTGGCATCATTCATGGTGTTCTACTAACTGTAGGTGTTGAACCATTGTTATGGACAATTCAACTGCATGCCTGATTGATTTTGTTTAACTACAACAGCTCCAAACTATGGAATAACCTACCACCGTCTGACATAAGTTAAAGCCCATCAGTAGGTGTATTTAACTCTAGATTAATGATAGTCTTTTGAGGAAAGTTATTGCTCCCTCAGTTTTCCTAAACTCCTAGAAGAGGTCATTTAACTGTCTTAGGTAAATTTGGTGTTATGTGTATTAATTGGTTAACACTAATTTAGTGTCCACTGTTTAAGTTTTATATTTATATTATCAGCGGTGAAAGGTTTAGTGCCTTGGGTCTCTAAGAATCATGGCGTTATATAATACTCATTATTACTACAATAAGGCCCCATATAATAGGGCCCATCTGCACTAAGCTGACCAAATTTATTTGTCTCTATCAAAAATCATGACAAAATTTAACTCTACCAAGTGTTTCTTGCCTGAAAGCAACACAAACAACAAACAAATGAGATGTCAAGAAGCGTACTTACTGGGTGGATGTCACAACAATTCTGATGTAAATTGTCCAAAATGGACATGAAGTGGACAGTAACTTGACAATCAACATGATCTCTTGCTAGAATTGCTTTAAAGCGTAACACGTTTTATGCCCATCGACTTTTTTGAGTGGAATGCACCAGAGAGTTTCATCCTTGGTCTAGCTTTGTGAGGACTTCTGAAGAACTTGAAAGATGACCCAGCAGGTTGAAATTTGTCTGAAGATAGCTGAAGATGGCCAGAAGGTTTTAAAGATTTCCCTGAGTTTGTTTTGATTGCAAGTCCTTATGTTTTGAGAAATAATTTTATTCATAATGAGTGCAGACTATTTTCCCCAGCCCAGATATGTGATGTGGGTGTCGGTTTTTGAGACTTACGAGACTTCTGCTGCCAAAAAGCTTTCATTTGAATGGTGAGAATTTCCTGGAACTTCATACAATGAATCAAAGGTTATATAGCCAACTAATGTAAAGCATAGTAAGACTAGCAGCACAGGAAAGTACTGCTCAGCAGCTCATTTGAATGGTTGCGATGTAGGATTTCATGGACAGACTCTACAGTTTAAGAACCATCTAATATACATGTATCATAATAAACAGCAGCGCAAGGGAGTGCTGCACAATAGCTTTCAATAATTATTGAATGGTCACAGTTTTGAATCTTATTAGTGCAAGTGCTGGGTTATTAATTCATGCAAATGATGAACACTTGATTTCTCCTTACAATATTGATTGTTAAACACAAAGGCGCACTAAAACTAGGAACTAAGCTGTTCCCCCCTTTGGCAACCTAGAAGCAAAGGCTTGTACTGCTTCAAAATTTGAACTTCAAAATTTGTACTGTAAATGAATTGCATGTTGTTAATATGATTTGTTGAAATTTCTGCTTTCGGTTCCACCTACGTCTTGCAAACCAAAATTTTTCGGAAAAAACCTATATATTGTAACCTTTCTTGGTTTTAAGCAGTTTCCAAACGAAAGTTAGTTAAAACTTCTAAAGTGTATTCTCTGCTAATTTTCAGCTATTGTCTTGTCCACTGTTGATTGAGAAAGAAACCCTGTTTGTTCCTGGGAAGCGCCCTTTTATTTCGTGATGTACATTTATGTTTAAGGAGACGAGTCACGCTACCTTAGGTGGTCAATGTTGGTAGGTGTCTTCAGACAACCCAGATTTTTTTAATGCTTAATTTCATTTTCCTTCTCTCTTGCCATCTCCAGCTGGTTTTGTTCCCTACAGCTTTCCCTGCCTTTGTCTGTGGTTCTTAACCAGCCTCTCCTTAAGCTCTTTTATAGCTGTTCTTCTTCATTTTTTCACTCAGTCCAGCCTGTTTCTAGTACCCGTGTAAGAGCAATTTGCAGTTCTGTGGCATGGTTCATTTTAAGGACATGATCCAGCCACAACCGCTTTCTTCTTCCCACTTTGCACTCGCTTGGGTGGCACATGATGGTAATGCTAGGTGAAGCAATGGCTGTATAATCAAAGACAAGTTTTTTTCAAGTTAAGCCTTAAGATATATAATATAAAATATATAGCAGAGCGTTTTTGTTTCATGATGCTAGCAAACATGGCAGATCTGGTAGATCTGACAAAAAAAAACAATCACATACATGTACATGAAAATATGCATTAAAATTTTGTCCACACATATCAGTTGTTTCAAGAGAAAAAATTTGCCTGATCTTGCGATAAAAACTGTGGTGGTAGTTTGATGCAGTTAGATCTCATTTTATGGGACATCCTTCAACGTCAATTCATCACATTTTCAGTGAGGTTTAATTCTCGGCAAGAGTCAAGGCCAAGGCCAGAATATTATAGTGGTGGTGGTGGTGGCCAAGGCCCTCCAGGCCAGTATTCGAGGGTGTTGACTACTTCAGCGGAGAAAAAACCTAAGCAAGCTAAGAAGAAGCCTCTAAATGTACGCAAAGAGTTTCCTGAGACATGGCTATGGACAGAGGAAACGGTCAAGTAAGCGCCAGAGCTCTCATTTTCTGGTATCGTTCTTGGTGTTCTTCTGTAGGTGTTGAACCATTGTTACGGACAATTTAACTGCATGGCTGATTGATTTCGTTTAACTCCAACAGCTCCAAATTATGGGGTAACCTACCACAGTACATAAGTTAAAGCCTAAAGTTAAAAGTTAAAGTTAAAACTAGTCATTTTAGTAAAGTTATTGTTTGCTTAGTTATCCTAAACTCCGAGGATAGATATAATTTAACGGTCTCAGGTAAATTTAGTGTTGCATGTAGTAATTAGTTGATATTACTGTAGTGTCAACAGTTAAATTTGTATATTTATGTTATCAGAGATGAGTATCAAAAATCGTGACAAGATTCAACTTTACCAAATGTGGCTTGGCTTGACTTGGCTTGGCTTCCAAGTGTATGTTTTAACAAACTTGGCGACAATTAAAAAAAAAATGGCAAAACCACACACAATAGAGTAGGCAGTTATTATTTTTATCAATGCAGAAACATCACAAACTCTAGTGTAGTCAGTCAGTAAAAACGATCAAATTCAGTGTGACAACAGTTTATCTTTAGTTTAATGTTTGTTTGGTATAGCTTAAGTAATGTAAAACCTGTTGTGGGTTGTGCCATTTGTGTATGTTCAAGGTAAAGAGGCTAACAAAAACATTGTCTTCCCGTTGCTTCACTACCACTTTTATTATAGTTACGAGTTAGACATTCATGTTCGAAATAACAATTATCCTACAAAACTATTTTTCTATGATAAAAGAGACAATGAGGTCCAAGTTCACCATTTCTCGTAGAAAATGTGCACGAGTAGTCTGATAAATGTTTTAGTTGACATGTAAACAACTGTAATCAGGAAACAATAATGTTTAGGTCTTATGAGGTTTATGTTTCACATAATTTTTTTGTCTTTATTAACGATTTTTTTTCAAGGGGACAGGGGAATCCAAGCTTTCTGCTTCTTGTACCCTTTTAATCCCAGGTTTTCCCCCTTTTTGTTATCTCTCTCCTGTTTGCACTTTTTCTAATTGCTAAACCGTTTGCAATGATGTCTTTTTTTCGTATAATTTTCTACCGATTCCCATCTACTTGAGTATCCTGTCTACCTCCCCCCTCTCATCTCCCACCCCCTATCCTATCTCCCACCCTCTCTTTTTTGCACCTCCCCTCATCTTTCTACTCCCTTATCTCCCATGTTCCTTTCCCCCATCCTGTCTCCCACCCCCTGGTTTCCCACCTCCCCTACCCTTTCCACTCCCTTTTTCCCATTATACCTTCCCCTGTCCTGTCCCCATCCACTGTTTTCCCACCTCCCCTACCCTTTCCACTCCCTTTTTCCCATTATACCTCCCCCTGTCCTGTCCCCACCCACTGTTTTCCCACCTCCCCTACCCTTTCCACTCCCTTTTTCCCATTATACCTTCCCCTGTCCTGTCCCCACCCACTCTTTTCCCACCTCCCCTACCCTTTCCACTCCCTTTTTCCCATTATACCTTCCCCTGTCCTGTCCCCACCCACTGTTTTCCCACCTCCCCTACCCTTTCCACTCCCTTTTTGCCATTATACCTTCCCCTGTCCTGTCCCCACCCACTCTTTTCCCACCTCCCCTACCCTTTCCACTCCCTTTTTCCCATTATACCTTCCCCTGTCCTGTCCCCACCCACTCTTTTTCCACCTCCCCTACCCTTTCCACTTCCTTTTTTCCATGTTACCTTCCCCTGTCCTGTCCCCACCCACTCTTTTCCTACCTCCCCTACCCTTTCCACTTCCTTTTTCCCATGTTACCTTCCCCTGTCCTGTCCCCACCCACTCTTTTCCCACCTCCCGTACCCTTTCCACTCCCTTTTTCCCATTATACCTTCCCCTGTCCTGTCCCCACCCACTCTTTTCCCACCTCCCCTACCCTTTCCACTCCTTTTCCTCCCATGTTCCTTTCCCCTGTCCTCCTTCCCACCTCCCCCACTCTTACCACTCCCTTATCTCCCATGTTCGTTTCCCGTCTTGTCTCCCACACCCCTGCTTTCCCACCTCCCCTACTCTTTCCACTCCCTTATCTCCCATGTTCCTTTCCCCTGTCCTGTTCCCCACCCCCCCTGGTTTCCCACCTCCCCTACTCTTCCCACTTCCTCATTCCCCACGTTTCTTTCCCCTGTGCCGCTCACATAACTGTACCAGACAATCTGGTACGGTATGATAAACTTCATGCTCCAGACTTGAAAGGAATACTATCTAAAGCAATGAATTTTGAGTAGTCTGCATGTAAGAGTTAAACCCCTTGGCAGGAACATTCGAATACTCATTTACTGTTAAAATTAATATAACTGGAAGGAATAAGATTGCCCCTTTTCGAAATTTTCTGAGACTTGATTGTGGACAGTAAGGAAACAGGATAGCACATGCTTTTTTTTATTTCCCGTAAATTTTACCATGTGATTTTTGAATCTTACTCATTACTTGCTTCACACACAACGTTTACAGCTTGATTTTCTTTCTCTTGAGTGAATAATTTACTAAGTGATGTAAAAATTCTAGGAGTTTAATGCCGACTTTGTAAAATAGGAAGACAGGGAACATTAGAGTGATTTCACTTAAACTGTGAAATGGACACTGTTACACACATTCCGTTGTTTTCTTTTCTTTTCTTTCAACGATTAGACACCAATTGTTAGATAACGTTTCACGGGTTAAGTTAGACTTGCCCACAAGTCGAGCTCAGAATAAGTGAAGGACTTTTGAGAAAGTCTAGTGTTAAGTAAAACCATTCTTGAGATATCAAAACAAAATTTGCTGGTAAATTTTTATAGGAGAGTTTGATGTTTGTAAAAATTAATTGACCTCAGGAAATATTAACAGAATTTTGAATGAATCAGACATGATCTGCTAATATGATAGGAGAAAAACACTTTTAAACTTTTATGTTAATCGAGTTGGTTATTTGTGTGTATCTTATGTTTGTTTTAAGAATCATTGCATTAAAGTGTGAACCACTTTATCCAAGGGAAAATGAAAACATACGATTTATAGAGTAATGGGTTTGTGTTCACGTGGTTGGTTTCAAGGGTTCAGTAAAGTGACTTCATGTCAACCAAATACTTTTGATTTGTTGACAGTGAGGTGACAGGGAAGACCGTGGTGATGGCCAAAGTTCCTGATACAATCACAAGCTGGATAGCTAGTGCATTTGCCATGTCTGATTCAGCTGGGCTTGGCATTTCAAAGCCTACGTCACTTAAAGTCTTCCAATCCTTCTTTGTTTCCCTTACCCGCCCATACTCAGTGATCCGTGGTGAGGAAGTGTCCATTATAGCAACAGTTTTCAACTATGAGAGCAAGTGTCTCACAGTAAGTGTTTGTACCCATAATATGCAGTTGAACCTCATTGGTTCTGGAAAAAAAGAGGATGTCCATATTATGGCACTGGTGTCCCTTCAAAACAAGAAAAGGCTATGTGAATATTGACACGTAGGAGACAAAATGAACTATTCACAGTAAAGGTGAATGGTTCCTGGCAAACCTTTTGGGTATTGTATCAAAATGCTGAGGATACCCCTTCAATGGGCTAGTGTCCCATCCAAGGGGTGTGTATGTGGGGGGAAAGGGGGGGGGGTAGTGGTACTCCTAGCAGTCTCATGCCACAGAAGCGAGAGTGAAGTGCTGGCCACGTGGCTGCTTGTCGCTTTTGTGCGACTCTACCTTTTTACCTTGCCTCGTTAAATGTTCATAAATTTTATGTCTACTGCTTAAACTAAACAATGGTGAAACATTCACTTTTTCTACAGATTCGCTTGGGCCTGGAAGATTCATTGGATTACAGGATCATTTCAAATGCTTCCTATGATATTTGTGTGTGCAGCAATGAAGCCAAATCTGTGCGCTTCAACATAGTTCCAAAGAAGTTGGGACAGATTCCTCTGGCAGTTGTGGCTAAAGATGTGGATTCATCCGTGTGTGGAAAAGATGTAGAACAGATGTCTCTTGGTGTCAGTGATGCTGTTATTAGAAAGTTACTTGTTGAGGTATGTCTGTCACTCAGGGAGGCATTAAATTATTAAATGCTGAACCAAAATGTAGTCCGCAATTTGCACTATATTTTCATTCCCTGGATAGAAAATTTGCGTTTAATTTTTTGTGAGTGACCGTTGTCAAAAGCAGCCATCTCCCTTTAGTGGCCAAGTCGATGACATCCTGTTTGAATCAGTTCTCAGTCAAAGACTGCATTAGAATCTCTTGTTAGCGATTTTCTCTGAATGACTATGTTTGCTAATTGTGTGACATGTTTCAACTAGAGTGCTGTGTTGGTCATTACTTCAGGGCTGATTTAATCTCAATGTTTTGTAGGAGAGAAAATAATAATTAAGGTTTTGATCACTGTTTCTTGCTTTAGCCTGAAGGAGTTCGCCAGGAGTACACATACAACAGCTTTGTATGTCTCAAAGGTATAACAAATCTTTGTCTCTACTCAAAATCTAACAAGAGAACGTTTTAAAACTGCCAGATGATAGAGTGCATGAACATTAGTCTTCAAAGGAAGGATAAACACAATGGATTTTAGTCCATGCTCTTCATCAACTTGCAGTTTTCAGATTTTTTTCCCTCGAGTTGGATTTATTTCCATACACCTTTTTGTGGCTTAACTTTCTGAATGTAGAGAGCTCAAACTTGTCTCTACCTGTCTTTACAGCTGGGTTAACGTAATGCGAGGACAAAATGTGCAATGGGCTAACATTCATTCGTCCCACATGAGGGAGTAGCAATGGCTCGTCTGACTTTAATTTCCTTGTACAAAGTTTATAGTCTCAGATCTGACGCGTCCCCAGTCGTCTTGACAACGCGCAGCACGGAAGGTGTGAGAACATCACACCTTGCTCTCCCGTGCCGCGCGTGTTATGAAGATGACTGGAGACAAGTCAGCTCTCAGAGACAGATGGTTAATAATTTATCAACAAATTAAATAAAATTCAAATTAATATTATTGCATTACTAAACAATAATGTAATTTGTGGCCAGTTTAACACAGAATACAAGATTCCATAACATAAAACAGAGATTACAAGGAATTTGGAAGTACATGTATAAGGCCTAATGTTCTATATTATGCTTTTCTTGTGTTTGATACAGACGAATCCTATTTTAATGACACCATTGAGATCGCTCTGCCTCAGAATGTGGTTCCCGGTTCTGTTTACGCAGTGGTGTCTACTGTTGGTAAGTATTACACTAGTTTCTTATTTGTTGCAAAATTCCTCAGCTTAATGACGTTTTGAGTTATAGCTATGACCTTTTGCATATCATTTCCTTACTTTGAAGTATGTTTTTACTTTGTCAGGTGATCTGATGGGCCCGACCTTGAATGTGGAAAGCTTGCTTAGACTTCCTTATGGATGTGGAGAACAAAACATGGTGAACTTTGCACCCAGTATTTACATCATGAAGTACTTGTCAAGTGTGGGACAACTGACCCGGTCTGTAGAAAACAAAGCCAAGAACATCATGACAATAGGTATTTTGTTGTCGTTGTAGCGAACAAGAACTTTTCTTAGTTGTCTTTGTTAACACATTCTTAGATAATAGTACACATTATTGTTACCTACCTTGTGTTACGGTTGGAACACAATTATGTAAATTTCAAAGTTTTTTCTGTGAAGTTACCAAATGTTTTTCCTAAGTAAAAAACCCAGGACTGAACAAAATTCGAGAAAGTCTAAAGGTCAGTGATGGTAACTTGTGACTAAGCTGTTGCAACACTGGATATAAAGGTATTCAACAAGCAAAGCAGAGCATGAATTAGAGAAGAATATATAAGATTGATTAAAGGAGTATATATGAGAAGTACTGCCCCTCACTGATGTGGTTGCCCACAGTATTTTGTCATTTTTCAAATAAACCTTTTCAAAGCAGTCTTCGTACAGTTCTGGCTTCAGCTCATGAATTATGTCTGCACTGGTAACTCTTTGAGCCCAGTCTGTCACGTTCTGATTTTTTTCATGTTATCCGGAGTTTGTTCTTTCTCATTTCTCACCTCCACCAATGCTAACCAACACACCCAGGTCTTGTAGTGGTTGGCGTGTGTGACTTTCGATGAAGGCTTTGTCTCTGGTTTGTCTTATGTCGTTTTCTTACACAAGAATTTTTACTCCACGTGAGTTATCTGTTCCTAGTCGACCCAGGTGTACGAACAAGTAATGGCAAACTCTGTAAATGGTTTGAACAGACGACCAGTAACAACATGCGTTTGTCGACCAATCAGGTCAACGACCAGAGACGTACAACATCTACTGACGATTGACAACTCACCTGACTCTGATGATGACTTCACAAACAGTCCTTCTCCGGACGACCATACTTTACCGGCTTACCGACAAACTGTTAGGTAAACCAACAGAATGCTTGAGAGTATCCGTGTCATGGACCAGCGTTCCATCCGCGGGGAGTAGTAATACGTCCTCTTGCTTCATGCTAGGGACACCACAGCAGAGTGATGCACCGACTGTGTGGAGGCCCTGTGGCCTGCATGCTTCTTTACCTTATCTGATTTTCACTGTGACATGCTTTGTCTTTTTGTCAGGATATCAGAGAGAGCTGTCTTACAAACGAACTGATGGCTCATACAGTGCTTTTGGAAATGGTGACAGCGAAGGAAACATGTGGTATGTCGGATTTGTAAGCGTCCTATCCAGTGAATATATCAAAATAATGATCATGATATATAATTCCTATTCAGAATTTGAAAGTGGACAGCAAGCTATCTACTTGAAACATGTGCCATCTCCTTAGAACAATTGAAGGGCTTTGGGAAAAAACGTCCTACAATTAAAAAAACAGATGTGGTTTTTGGGTAGCCATTTGGAGACTATTCGCGATACTTTATGTGGGCTTAACATGAAGTGCTTGCCGCCATTGGGAAGTCTTGAAGTGTTTAGATAGTATTTTGACTAGAGACTTCTTTCTTATGGTGATTTGTCAGTCTCTTGTAATTTTTTTTTTGTCTCTTCTGCTGGTCGTAGCGAACAACTGATTGCTTCCCACTGACAGATTACCATTTTTGGTTCCGATAACCACTATTCATTTGCACTTAACCTCTTTCATTTATGTCTTCTTGTGTGCCATTTCAGGTTAACAGCCTTCGTGTTACGCTCGTTTGCTCAGGCACGTCCGTTCATCTTTGTCGATCAAGAAGAACTAAAACAGACCTCTGACTGGATAACCAAGAAGCAAGAACAACCTAGTGGTTGCTTCCCTAAGTATGGAAGACTTTTCAACAAACGCCTGAAGGTTTGTTACCATTAAACGTCTCCCACTGCACCTTTCTTCATCCAAGGCCTGGTCTTGATGCGGATGGGGGTGGGGGTGGGTGGTTAGAGTTAGGGTGTGGGGGAGGGGGAGGGGTTGCAAGATGAACTCTTTCCCCCTTTGGGAAACCTTCATATGATTTTTGTATCCTAACCAAACCTAGCCAAGACAATGTGTACTTTTTGTCAGAGAAAAGCATGAAAAGCTATGCCGTATTTCAGGCCAATTGATGGTTTGTAGTAGCCAATTCCTAGAGACAAAAGACGGTGACATGGCAGCCATGCTCGTTAGCTCGATAACTTGCGAGCCAAGAATAGCTCTTTCTTCTGTTGTGCTCAGGGCTCCCATTGATAACAGACAATGGGGGCGGGGGGAGGGGTGGGAGGAACGCGGGAAACTGAGAGGGAAACAGGAAAATCAATACAGGGATATATATGACGTTAATTCCCCATTTCCAGCTTCCCCCATGCTCATATTTTCCCCATCTCCATCCTCTGCTTGCTCTGTTTGTCCTCTCCTCAACTTGCGCTCGAACATCTGACCGGATAAGAATATAAAAGACGCCTCTGTGAAGGAAACAGGTTCAAAAAACAACGTGCCGTATTTTGGATCAAAATTGCACACTTGCAACCAAACCGACCCGAAAGCCATATCCGTTTGGCGTTACATACCTATACAATTTGTGTAGGAGTGAATCTCCCCTCCCCACACCCCTTCCAGCCCGACAATATGGTTGTTGTTGTTTTTACTTAGAATTGGGCTAATCAAAGATTTTATTAAATTTTCGATTGTTAAAGGCCCAAATCTTAATCCAGCTGTGTGTCTTGAGCAAAATATCGAGTTTTCCCCTTGATTGCTGTACATTGAGTACTGTACATTGCTCTGTTATGTCCTCAAGTGTAAGCTTAGAGTTAAATTGATATTGTAAGGAGAAATCAGATGTTTATCGTTGTGATACTGTTCCTGTTTTTAGGGAGGAGTAACTACAGAAGCAACACTAACAGCATTTGTTGCAGTGTCCCTCATGGAATCTGGAATGTCACCTAAGGTAGAATGAAATTATTAACTTGCTGTCAAAGCGATTCACAATCAAGATCTCCTCTCCTGTTTAGCGAGGAAAACTGTACAAACGACTGAAAAAGAGATAAGTCGTTAGAGAAGTGGTCAGGGTGAAACCTTTTTTCTGAGTGTTTCAAGTGAAAGTGCATGAATTATTTCTGGCGTCTAACGCTGTGAGATCATCCTGTATCTAGAGACTACAACATGCGATGTGTCTTTGAAGCGTGTGGTTGTGTTGAAGAACAACTCTGTCACTACAACAACATTCTGGCATAGTTGCTCAACTTGCTGGAACAGGGGCTTCCGCGAACGCTATGTTTCCTTTACAACGCCAAACTATGTTTCCTTTATAACGCCACTGCCCTGGAAAAAGAAGAAGGTTGACGTTCACTAAGGTCGTGTTCTATTGGGATCAACCGTTTTTGGTTGGTTGAGTTGGTTGGGTTTTTTCGTGTTCTATTGGGAAAAAACCGTTTTCGGTTGGTTTGGTTGATCAACTTTTTCAACCAGCTCTGAGCTTGGTTGAAACGGTTGAAAACGATGGGTAGCGTCCGCTGACAAGTTAGCAAGCATCGGTTTTCACTCATTGCGTCATTATAATTTGCGCGTAATCACGTGTAAACTGTCAGCCACAAACGTATTTCTTCTATGTGGAAAATTGTTTTAAAACTTGCTGTCTGATAAATTCTCAAAATAGCCTGTAATACGAGTGGCAGGTGTCTTTTCCGTTTCCAGTAACAATGTTGCCATATCAGTTCCGATTCATCATCCGATTCACAACGTGGTGTAACCAATTCTTCTAACAGTTCTTAAAAGACAACCGATGCTACGAGTAGCGCTTACGCCATCTTACCAACCTTGGCAGAAAAGTCTGGAAATGACTATGCCCAGTCACAACCGCGTGTCAACCAAGAATGGTTGAAAAAGTGTTCTATTGGAAACCTCAACCGTTTCAACCAAAAGCGGTTTCGGTTGAAACGGTTGATCCCAATAGAACACGACCTAAATGTTAATTTTGGTTTTTACAGGATCGGGTCATCCAAGATGCGTTAAAGTGTTTAAAAGCCGTGTCTTCAAATCTGACTGATTCATACACACTGGCTCTGTTTTCTTATACTTTCACTTTGGCAAAGGATCCCAATGCTGCGTTTTTATTCAAAGCACTCCTAGACAAGGCCATCATAGAAGGTCAGTAGCTCTCTTTGTACCTTTCTTTGTTGTCTAACTTGTAATGGTACTCTATTCTTGTCAGCACTCGGCTTCTTTGTCATAGGATCTTGAATGCAAGAGTGTAGTCAGTTTTCAATTACAAACTTGCATTCGGTGCAAACCATAAAAAGGTCACCTGTCAAAATCTTGTCGGCTCGCATTAAATTTGAGCTCGATCAATGTGAATGCAGGTGGCCACAAGTTGGATCAAACACGAATAAAAGTGGACAAAGTTGATAACATTTGTGCATTTTCTGCAATTAAGACCCCATTTTGTACCTTAGAACTCCGAAGGTAATTGCGTCCCTTGTAGAAAGTGGCGTTGATTTTGGGACTTTTTGTAGCTGAATGCCTAGGGGTTAATGACTTCAGCGAGTTTTAATTCCCCCCCTCCCCTCCCCAAAAGTAATGACCACCGCCAGAAGTAATGGTCTAACTAAAATTAGTGAAACGACTACGCCAAAGGAACACAACGATGTATTCCCACATGGAAATAAAAATGGCTCTAGTGTGGATAATGGTGGTGCAGAACTTTTTGTTGCGTTTTTGCTGGCTTTTTAAATTATTTTTATTTGATGAAATCTTGTAAATACGTTCTTACAACGCAGAAATTTTACTATTAATGTTGTGTGTTGTTACACAGATGGATTGATGCACTGGGAAAAGGAGAAGGAGACACCGCCCACTCCCAGCGAGTTTTTCTGGTGGAGTCCATATTATCGTGCCCCGGCAGCTGATATTGAGATGACAGCTTATGCTCTGATGACGTACGTGCTTCTGGCTGAAAATGATCCCTCGCTGATTGGTCAGGCCATGCCGATTGTCAGGTGGCTCACTAAACAGAGAAACGCTCTGGGAGGATTTGCATCCACACAGGTCAGGCACAGGGTACCCGCTCGCATTTTGTATAGCCACACTTTAGGATTTTGTCCACAGACTCAAAAGATAGGACAAATAGCATCTCAGCAAAGTACTGCTGGATAGCTTTCGTTTGATTGGTCACACGTAAAGATTTCACCCTCAGACTGAAAATTTACAACTACTTTCTCACAGCACTGCAAGAAAGTTTTGTTCAGGCGGTCGGTGACAACAAAACTGCGGCTGTCTTATGAAGCCCAAAAATGGAACAACTCATTCAAGATCACTTCTGATTCAATAAATGTTTAGCAAATCTTAATTGAGCCTTAACTTGTTATTTTTGTAGGACACGTGTGTTGCCTTGCAAGCTCTGAGCATGTATGCTAGTGAAGTGTATTCTAACACCACATCACTCACTGTTCGGTTTGGAGACGAAAACAATCAACAGTTCAGCCAGACGTTCAACATCACAGAGAACAATAGACTGGTGTCACAGAGAGCTGAGGTGGGCTTTTTGATAAGTAAACAACCATCTACTCGCTTTAATTCATGAGAACAACACCCGAGTAATTGGAGGGTTTTGTGACTTTTCGTCCTTGAAATTGCTTTAAATTGTCTCATACTGGCTAATATATACAACGAAAATCACAACATTCTAAGCCACTCGGTATTCGGAAAGACCATTACAGATCTCTGGGACTGAAAACAAACAAAACCAAAAAATAAAGAGAAAAATAACCAAAAGGGGAAGAAGAAAAAAGAAACAAACAAACGAAGCGGAAGACAACACCTTGAATGGAGTGGAAGCTTTACCTTTTCCAGACTTTACCTCTGCGCCACACATAAAGCGTTATTCATGTCTTGTGCAAATTTTTTTTTAAACGTTTATTAAAGGCGGCGACGTTTTGCCCCGCGTAGGGGATCTCGGCAATGTCATGTGAGAAATATCGTTGACCTTTAGTTCTTGGTCGATAAGTCTATTACTTTTCCTAAAAGCTCGAACAAGTCAAGCGCAAAAGAATTCGACATGTGTTTCTGTTCCTTTGTTTTAGTTCCTTGAGGTAATCCGCTGATATTACGAAATTATGTCTGCGTATGGCGTATGACATAAAAAATATAACTGCAACATAAATTCTGTAGGCAAAATAAAAACAGTTTGGAGGGAACTCAAACCTCTTGAATGACTAGTAATGCCTGTAAGTTGTGAGTAGTATGGTTACTTATTATCCCTCCCACAGGTCCCTTCAAGCATTCTGCCAATCAAGAAGTTACCAGTCGAAGTGGAGGGAGAAGGCTGTGCTCTGATGCAGGTTTGTGGCTCTGTTGTCACGCTTTATTGTACGTGTTTAACAGTTAACATTGTGCAAATGTTCCCCTTAGTGTGCCCCTAGTTAGTCTTCGGCAAACTTTGAAAATCTTCTTAAATTTTCGTACTTTGTCATGGCCTTTTGACAATACAGCTAAAACCCGCATATGAGAATGAAGAGGATTTGTAATCTGTGAGCAAACATATGTCGTTTAGATCCCCAGCATCCAAAAACCCTGTTGTAGCCTAGAAATTGAAACACGTTTTCATTCGGGAAAATAAAGGACCTGGTGGGTCTTAAATTAAATCAAAGGACCGAAAGGGGGGTCTGTGTTAACAACTGATGTAGTCGTTTTATGCATATTATACATTTGTGACACACCCAGTTTTCTGACAACCAACAAACACTTTTTCTACTAAAAAAAAAAATTAGAACCTACTTAAGCACCTAAATAATCTAACTTCTCCGTGGACATCAGATATATCAGAACTGTTTCAGGTCATTTATTTCTTCATTCCGCAGTTCAAATATATGAATTTCATATATTCATAATTTCATCTTCATCTTTCCCGGGTATATTACGGACCAATTTAATGACCAGCTCCCAGTTGGCTTGTTAGCTCAATTGGTTAGGGCGCTGCACCGGTATCGCAGAGGTCAGGGTTCGAATCCCGGCAAGCCTGATTTTTTCAGGCTTCCTTTTCGCAACTGCATAAGTTGCGTTAATAACTGCGAGGATCTTCTTTACATTTATTTCTTCATTCCGCAGTTCAAGTATATGAATTTCATATATTCATAATTTCATGTTTCAGGTTAACTTGCAAAAATGCTGGTTCTTTTAAGCGGGTCTTTACTGCGTTCGGGAAACCTTCGGGAAATGGTCGGAAAGAGAAATTTCTCATCTCTGCCCAACCAAGTGTGATTATGTAATGTATGTATAGACATTAGTGAGTAGAACTACTATTTTGATCCTAAAACTAAGTTGTGGTTGTTGTATCAATGTAGGCTGATGTGTCATATAACATACCAGACATTAAGGAGGAACCGGCGTTTGATTTGAAAGTTACACTCAAACGTTCTGAAGATGTATTCGAGCCCATTGCAACAGAAACTGGTGAACTTCTCTGTTTGCCTTTGGACATGTTCATCTCTGCTAAGTAAGTAGTAACCTTTGTTAACCCTTTTACTCCAAAGAGTGCCTAAAATCGAAATTCAAGACAAATCTCAAATTTCATTTTGTAAAATACTGAAATATAGATAGTAGCATGTGAAAGTACTGGTGAAGAGGTTTCATTTGAATGGTCACACCATAGGATTTCATCCACAGACTCAAAAGTTAGAACCACCTTAATGTCTCCATAACTGTCTGTGGGAGTGAAAGGGTTAAGTTGTTATAGAGGGTTCACTTTCCAAGCAGCTACTGTTAAGTTCCGATGGTAACCAGGGTTGTTGCTTTCGCTTTCAGCGGCAAATCACTATCGCTACTATGCAGTGAAAGTCCGAATGTTAGCCCCTCTCTCCACGAAAAAAAAACAATAAATAAATAAACCCCCCCCCCCCCCCCCGGTATCTCAAAGACAAAATCCTTTTGCCATCCTTTCCAGTAGACTGGACACGGCAAATAGTGACTTCGTTTTGCCCAAGGTATTTTTCGATTCTTGCTTCAGGGGGATCGTCTCTCAGAAGTCTGTGAGTAACTCTTGCGTTTTCATAAGACGTCGAGGTGTCGTTCAGCAACAAAAGTCATTTTAAGGACTACCCTTACTTGGGCAATCAAACCTCTGGTTGGGTTAATATTCGTTTTCTTCTTGTTTTAGATGGCTGAAGGAAGATTCGTCTAACATGGCAGTTATTGATGTGAAACTTGTCTCAGGATACCAGGCCGATGAAGAGAGCTTGGAGAGGGTAAGTTTTGTTTTGTTATACACTGAAGTTATTTGTAGAATATATACACGAGGATTCCAAGGTAGCCATTATTTGGATCATCACGTAAGTCTGCAAAGGAGACTAACGGTAAACGATGGCGAAATATTTGATTTTTATTTATGGTACTGTTCGTGAGAGGGGGGGGGGGTAGGGTCAAATACTGTATCCTGCTTCTGCTTTCTACCTTAGTGAAAACATCAGCACCTAACAAAACCTAACAAAGCGTAGTAGAATTCATGGAGAACCATAAGATTAGCCACTTTGTCAGTTTGAAGTACTCCTGCTATTTTTGGTTTGGCTACGAAGAGTTGTCCAATTCGGCCCAACTTGTACTAAAGTTACTTTGGCAGCTCAAAAACGATTGCCGAATCCTACCCGACTGAAAGCGTGACTCACGGCGTAAGTACTGGACTTTTGCGTGAAATATGCGATACGCAATATTAATGTATCTATAACAGTTTGCGTGGCTCAGTTTCGGTGTGTTTTCTTTTAGCTTGTGAACAAGCCTACTCTTGGCTTCAAGCGATACGAGATCGAGGGCCAACACGTGATTATGTACTTTGACGAGATCGACAAGGTGTCCTTCTCGTTCAAGATTTATCAGTCAACTATGGTGAAGAAAACCAAGCCAGCATCTGTCACTGTTTATGACTACTACGAAACCCGTAAGTAGACTAAGGCCTTAAATTAAACAATACTGGACAATAGACATTAAAGAAAGCAAATAAAACGGTTATCCTGCGAAATTGCGTGGAATATTAACCGCCGATACATCGTCGGGGGCTACAATATTCAGCAAGATGGAACGGGATATTTTTCTTGTTACCGTTTTAGGAACTAAAAAGCCTTTGATTGTATGACAAACACGCCTCAAGTTAACAGAACAGTTATCACAAAATAAAAACACCGAGGGGAAATTTCGAGATTTCGAGGTATACCACAGTTGTTAAGAAGACTCGTTTACAAACTTATGTTTCTTAAAGACAAATAGAAGGTAAAAGAATATTGCCAGCTTACCGTTTTCTGGCGGTGAATGAAAGTCTTTTAAACTTAACTACTTTTCGTGAGATAGTACTCGCTTTAAAATTCCCATTCAATCTCTGGTTATCATTGTATCCGTGTAAGCTGAAGGAAATACGTTTTGAAGGGCGTGGAAATGTCCGGAAAACACTGGTAAAATTCACTCGGTCTTCAAACTGCCCGCCTCAAGAAGTTCTGCAGTGCATTTCCAAACAGTGCAATGCATTTCCAAAACATAACGGTTCGCATACCGGTGAATATCTGTCTTGTACAGATGACACATTGAGAGCTTCCTTACCATATATGGACAAAATGACATCTTGTTGAATAATAATGCAGATTTAATGCTAACTTGTCAAGGATAGCTCGGTACACCAGGCACACCCTTTGCAATCCTCTGTGTTTTGTCAGTGTTACACTAAGTAGTTTAGCACACTTACTTGAAGAAGGTGCTATCTCCAAGAACAGTGTGCCTTAGCTCGTTAAGTCAGCTGCATCTCGTAGAGTATATGCCGCAGCTGCTCTTTTTGTGGGGACGGATGTGTACGTTGTTTTCAGTTGAACGTTCTAACCTCGTCCATTTGTTTGGCCTTTTTACAGATCTTTCCGCCACAGTGATGTACAAAATCACCGAGGACATGTGTGGAGCGGATCCCATTCCTGTCGGTTAGTTTTGTTCGTTGGTTTGTTTGTTTGTTTGTTTGTTTGTTTTTTTGTTTTTTTATGAAAGGAGTGTTAATTGCACAAATGGTGATTTCATCACTTTAGTTTCGGTTTTATCGCAGTGTGAGACGTTTGGTGTGATGTGGTTTTGACTGTAGTTTCTAGCTGTGTCAGTGTTCTTTTGTGCAACTCCATTACTCGCAAGATGGGCCTCTATTTTGAACAAAATTGAAAAAAATACACATATTGTGTAAAAGAAATAGCACCATAGGACAGTACTGTTCACAAGCTTTCACTTGAATGGTCACGCGTTAGGAATTTCTTTACTAATACAGACTGATAATTTTGAACCTGTTTCTAGGCTGGGAGTAAAATCTTTCAAGTTAAAACATCCTTTTACTTTAGAATTGAAAAGCCCTAAATAACGATCTTTCGCTTTTTTTTTTGCAGATATGCCATGAAACGAGAGCTTAGTTAATACATCGGTAAAAGCTGCGTAGTGGATTCCGATGATGTCAGCTCATAAAGATTTTGCTTGATTTTCCAAATGTTTAATTTTAAATTGATTTTACGAATTCGTTTTGTCCAGGAGCAGGCTTTTTAAAGATTATAGTATGTAATTAAAGGGAGATATCGTAGAAAAATTGTAAATGGGACATTTGCACAATAGCGTTATTTGACTACAGCAACCAAAATGCATTGTGGTAGTTGCAGTCAAATGAAGCCATTGTGCAAGTGTCCTATTGAATTGTGTTAGAGGACGAATTAGATTGTTGTTCAACCACGCTGGGTCTCTGTAAAGAACGCCTGATTTTATGATCCGAAAAAATGAACATAATGATCAAAGATCTATATTTTGGTGTAGTCGCCCTGCATAATAGATTTTATCTTTTTTGTATACTCGTCTTTTATTGGAGATTTTACTTGGACTAACCGCCCAGACCTTGTAAGGTCTTAGAAACGGTTTCAGTTCCAACCCTCTACCCCTGCAGTGCAGGCTACTTCACTGATAGAATAGTGAAAAACTCAAAATATGAGTTACCTTCTGGTACGTATTTATTTTGCACTTTTTTGCGAAAACCTTATAATATATTCAACAATTGGTTCATACGTCAGCGTGCTTCATCGAGACATGAAGCACGCGGGAAGTTTGGAGAGCACGAAAGATGCGTAAGAGTTGCTCGAGGCGTAGCCGTTGTTCATTTGGTCAGAAAAAAATTTTGCTACGCTTCAACGATCTTGTTTTAGATTGGTAAAAAAACTGACAGGTGAATTCATGCGTGTAAATGAAGATTGCCCCATATTTGAATGCAAAATGCTCACTGGCGGAAAATTTTTTCTCAAGGCATTTGTCTGCTGACGTTATCAGCGTGCACAATAGGATTATGAAGCACGCTCGCGCTATTGAATTTTAATACACGAATCTACCAGCTATGTTATAAATAGTCTGGAAAGCCTAACAGGTGTTAGGTGTTAAGGTGAAAATTGGGCGAATGAGAAATCTTTGTAAAGGATCTGTTTCCTAGCTTTTAACAACAAAGAGGGGACAGAGAGGCGTTTATTGAATAGTGGAGAGACACTCGCTTACGTTTACATGAAGTCTCAGCCTGGTTAAGAGAGGAGTGGGTAATCGCTGAGAAAATGAAGTCACGCTGCTGGGCTAACATCGTGGGGGGGTGTCTATGAAAATGTCACAAATGGTGACCTTCATGACACACGAAGTCAAGACCTGGGCCTTGGATAGTGTGGGTGGTCATGGACTAACATCGTAGGGGGCGTCTATTGAAATATCACTGGTGACGCTTCGTTAAGCTTACATAAATTTTAACCTGGATACGAGAGGAGTGAGCGCTGACCAGATGACGTCACCTTTTTATAGGCTAACATTCCAATATTTACGGTTCATAAGCCTCTCTTTGAATACCACTGATGGGGACATTTAGGGACGCCTACATAAGATCTAAGCCTTGGTATTGGAAGAGGTAGGTAACGGCTAACCAGTTGACTTCACATGACCTGGGGCAGGAGCCCCTGTCAGGGGTAGCATTCCAAGATGAAGGGAGTTGGAAGCAGTTTGAACGGGACAGTTCGTGGTGCTTATATATGAAGGGTGGTGCGAGGTCGTCGTCGTCGTCGTGGACTCCTCGTACGGTACGGTCGCATGAACATACACACTTTATGAGTACGGCGCTCTGCTCAAATTACGTACCCAGATCCCGAATTGTCATCAGAACATCAAATCCCGAACTGGTAGAGATCAAAAGGATCCCTAAACTCAATTTCAAGCTGTTCCGTGTGCCTGCTTTCCTCCAAAGACGTATGACAAAGAGCAAAACACTGCCGCTGGCCGTATCACAAAAGAAAAAAAACAACAAACAGAAAGAAAAAAGTAGATTTCATTCTTTAAGCGTTAAAATGTTGAGATTCGGGACAACCTGTTTCGTGTCAAGTATTTTGACCGTTCTGGGTTAGCTTTTTCGGCATACTTATTAAGTCTTATCACCGCGCTGTGTTTGTTTTTTTATGATTCTGACATACGGAATTTCCGGATTCTAAACTGATTGAGGAAAAGAAAAACAATCACTACGGAAATGTAGAAAAGCTTTGGAGCCAAACAGTTCCTTATTACAGGAAATCTTCGCGACATCTTGACTCTCGTAATTCTAGAGAGGTGCCATATCGCAACCCTAAATTTTCGTCAACTTGTGGAAACGCTATTCTAACATAGACCATCAAATAGCCGTCTTCCTTTGTTCCCGACATAAAATTTTTATGTCGCAAATTTGATGCCGCAAATGAGGCCATCCCCATAAAATGCTATGACCCAAAATTTTCAAAACCTACAACAAGTTTCTGATTTCATTGCTCACTACTTTTTCTCGGGTATTTCTAAGTATAATAGGTTTTGTACACATCTTAAAGTGACTAACATTTAAATGAGCTCTTACAACGACGACTTGGAACCGCATGTTAGAGTGGTGGCGGCTCGTTTTGAAATGGCAGTCAGGAGGAAGATATTATTAAGGCTCACTTGGAATTATTTTTATTTAATTTGTCCATGTTCCTTTTCTCGGCTTCTCTTCCCTTTTAACCGACTGACCGACCAACATTCATAAGGGAGAGGGCGATGGAAAACGAACAATTTTATAAGGATAGTCCCTTCGACTGCTTACATTAAATCAGTAGACATCAGACCTACGCACAGAATATCATTTAATTGATATTCACTTTCGGGAAATAGCAACGTGTTTGGTTAGCTGCACTCTACTGCAATTGTAGCGATAATCATTACTATCATTACTAACAGATTTTAATTGTTTGATGACAAAGACGATAACTGATTGGCTTTAAATTACCGGGCTTTAAAAGGGCAGATTATGCTCTCAGCTGAACGGATCTGAACGGATGCCCGTGGGGGAAGACGATTATTTTTCGTTGTTTCAGTTCGCTTTTACCAAAGCCTAAATCAGCCTTCTGAGTTATACAATTGCGTCTGCTCGTCAGGCGCAAGCAATAAGCTTAACATGGGGACCACAGTCATGCTATGCATTGCCTTAGTCGTGGCTTATGTCGTGACTACTGTTAAAAGGTAAGCAAGTTCTTTACGTTTTACTATCACTCTTATGTCCAAGTCTAAAAATCCCCTGTATTAGGGCACAAACTTTTACTATATCTCAGTATGAATCATAAAGTTAACAAATCTAGACAGTTGTACCAGATTGTGTCGTACTAAATGCTCCGAAATGCAAGAACAGTGCATTCATTTAATTGCGTCGGCGCCCGAATTCAGTTTCTTGTTTGCAAAATAGATTGACGCAAAACTTAAAATGTAAAAACTGTTCAATAGCATTGAAGAGTCTCACTTTAGGAATGTCTAAACAGAATCAAGATTTAGCACCGTAAAGTCGTGTTTTGACTTTAGGAGTGAATTTAATACCTGAGAGGTTTCAGCTCTTGTTTAGTGTCTGCCAGAATGTTCCAAGTGAAACTAAAACATTTTACTCTTTGCTGCCTAAGAAACCTTTTTCCCTAAGAAACCTTTTTCCCCGAGATGTATAGGCATGGATGTTATTGACCAATGTTTTGAAATCAGCTCTTGAAAATGTCGTGCACGCTTGTTGGCCTTTCATGTCGCCAAGCTCGAGCGAGAAGCTTATCACGTAACCCTCTGCCGTGAGCCCATCTTACAGCAGATTCAACACTTGAACACTAGCTTCTTTCTCTCTCTATAGTGCCATTATGCTCAAAAGCTGTGACATCATTACAATAAAAATTTCAGTGATATTATTTTAAAACACATACGCGCTAACTTTCGGGATGTTACGAGGTTTTAACTGCGCGCAAAGTAACATGTGCGTATGTTGAAGTCTTCGTTTATTGAACACACCCGTGACGTCATTCACTGCAAGCCTCATTCGACATAGCTATATTGCTTTCTATGAATTTCGTCTAATTAAGTAAGAAGCATCGTGTTCGATACAGTAAACTCCTGCAGCTTTTCATTATCAATTCCAACGAAACTATCTGCTATTTATATTTTGTCATGTCGATTTGAGTGACAACGCTTCAGTGCAGACTGGCGTTTTTAAAATGAATTGTGTTCCGTAAATACGATCGTTTCCAACCGATTCAAACCTGGGGCCCGTTTCTCGAAAGTCCCGATAGCTTTTGGGGTCCGGAAAGCTATTTTATGAGCGTAAGATTTACCGTACAGATTCAAATTTTGTTGGTTTTTAAAGCTAATGAGTAAAATTCGAAGTCGAGCTGGTTTGCTGGCTAAAAGCTACACCAACATTCTATAGATTTTGATTTTAAAATGTAGTTCCGGCCCCGAAAAGTTACCGGGACTTTCGAGAAACGGGCCCCTGGCATCTTTCCGATTTGCTGTCAAGACTAGAAATCGGTTAAAGGGGTAAAATGTTTTTGAATTTCCTTTTTGTTTTTGCCGAAGAGTTGCTTTTCCTCTTTGACTACGTGCGAGGCATTTGGCCTATCAGAGAGGAAGATAGCTTCATCCGTTTCAGCCTTTTATTGAAGGAAACTTTATTTGTTGCTTCGGAGTCGTGCGATGTGCACTGACTAACGTTTGGTCGTTTTATAATTGGTAGAATGATTTTAGCATCTTCGAGAGGAAGACATGTTATAATGACGTCCTTGGCGAGCGACCAACCTCGGTCTCCAGCTTAACTTTGTCAAAAGTTAAAAAAAGCCTCAAAGCTGAAAAAAAACAAACAAAACACTTATTTTCAAACGAATTCCAAACGGCGTGTGCGTCTAGAACAGGCTAGCGTAAAGAACTGATCAGAGATCTGTTCTGTAGATATTATAGTATTTAAAAGACGCATCTTCCCGATTTGGTGTTTGGTGTCATACATCTCAGACTACAAAGAGGTTGAAGGGTTAAAAATTTCGCTGAAGATTTCCTTTCACCTCCTCTTCAACCACGAAAGGGGCATTTTCAATGTTAGAGGGGCAGATAGCTCCATCCTTTTCAGCTTTTTTGTTTACTAGAACGGAATCGTGCGAGCAGTGACAATGGTCGTTTTGTCGGTCGTTTTGATAAGTATTTGAATTATTTATCATTTTCGCAATCGAAGGAGGCTTAGGACTCTGGGCACGAAATTGGAAGTTTTGTATGATTTTTGTCACAATTTTCGTCGCAAGTCTCCTATGCGCCAGGCGAATTTTCTTTTTACGCCCACTTCAAGATGGCGGCCGATTAACGTTTTAGCAGGAAAAAGAAAACGTTCAACTATTTAAAAAATCCAAAAATTGCCGGATTCAAACCAATTCACTGCTGCTTCTCTAAATTTACATTGCCGAAATGTCAGTTTCTCGAGCTAGCCTTTTTTAGCGTGTACATCGTGACACTTTGTGTTATGCGAACACTGGTCGTTTTCTATTAAAAAATTATCAACCAAATATCTGTCTAAACATAAATTGCGACCTTTCGCTGAAGCCAAACACTAAACAAGAGCTTAATCTTAAATTTTTGACGCTTTTTAAGCCTGAACCTGAAAACGTTAAAAGTTGTTCAAGATAAAGAAAAACGCAAATGTCCGCTATGTTCAGTGAAGTGGCCGTAAAAAGAAAATTAGCGCAATACGTACGAGGTAACTGGCGTCATTCTCTCCCGTATTCCGCCATGATTGAAGATTCTTGTTGTGACTTCCAGCCGAACTTCTTTCTCTCAAGTTAAAAAGAGGCATATAGCTAAACGAAAGCAAGTTTATTACTTCAGAAAAACACAATTTTCTGTGGTAAGGTGAAATTTTTAGGTAACAACCTTCTCTAACTTCCGATGGATACCGATTTAACCTCCTTGGAAGGAAGCAAAACCACTATTACGAGTAGGTCAACTTTCCCCTGCTGTTTATATATGCAAGGCATTTTTCCTACTGCTTGCAAGAAAATGTTTTTGATGGCATTACGAGACAAGCTGCAAAAATACATGTTCCCTGCAGTGCTGTGACGTATCTCGTAATGTGTGCGGATTTTCAGTAGAAGTATTTTTCTGCAACTTCATCATGATGTATTGGTGTAAGACAAGTCGATAAGAACAACTGTTACATTAAGGAGGGTGCGAGAAGGAAGAAGGGGAACACATTAATTTCCTCTGCAAATTGTCTTACAAGGCACTAGTTGCATGTTGCAGGAAAAATTGTCTAAAAATATTTTCACATAGAATATTCCTTCTTTGTTATTTCTTTCTGACCTTAAAATTTACCACCCCAACTTTTCTTTAATGTCACACAGCATGCAGGATGTATGTCACAATAAACCCCTAGTAAATATAGGTAACTTAGCTCACCATTGCTAGTCACAAAATGAATATTCCAGGTAACATCGCTTGCCATGAGTCTCCCAGTAGTTCAGTGGTTAGAGCAACTGACCGGTGTACAGGGGGCTCAGTTGTCTTTCTCCCACAATAGTCACAAAATGAATATTCCATCTTAAAACGTTTCCAGTAGTGTAACAGCATTGTCTAGTGTAACAGCACAGCAGATATCCTTCAAATTGTTGGATTTGACTGAACACTGTAAACTTCCTGAAAATCAAGAGTCATCAGAGATTGATCAAGGATGTTCACATCCTAGCTGCACACGCAATTCACGTCATGTCATCCATGGAGCAAATGCTCTGAGGAAGAAATGTAAAGATGTATAGTGCTGGTGGGCATTTAATATTTATGAACGGTGTGTGCAGAATTTGCCTACCTGTAAAGGCTAATTTTAATTGAAAGGATAACATCAGTTAAAATTATTTACTAAATAATTCCACTTGAATGAAATTTGACTTAGAAAGTGGGTCTCCAGTAAATATTTTAAACTGTATTTAAAATGACAACCATCAGCGCCATGTCAGGGTAGATTCAACTCTTATTTTCCTTGACAAAACGTCAGGAACCCCCTCCCCCATTTTTCACATTTCTGACAAGAGTGACTCATTATCTGACTATAGCAAATGTATGAAAATCTGTGCTTTAGAAGATTTTTGGCGTCTTTCTCTAAGAAATATCAAGTGCACACAGGCCTCCCTAGTATGTGTTTTCTCTTCTTTGTAGCGGCTACCTTGTAACATCCCCAAGGATTTTCCGTGCAGGTAGCACCCAAGAGCTCTCTGTCAGCCTTTTTGCGGTGCCTGAGTACGAACCATGGGTTATCAATGCCACAGTTAGCTATTATTATATACAAGGAGCTAGAGGTATCATTGCTAGTGATGAAGCTCAATTCACTAGTCTCTCTGGTGGAGTCCTTAAGCTAAAGGTATGCTCATGTGTAATAGTATAACGTAAGTAATGAAAGTGAATTGCCATGAGGGCATTTGGGTCTTGCTTTGTAGCCCTGTAGAAGGTTTGTAACTTTTTGTGACACATTCTCTATACATTTGCAGGGTAGACCATTACTGGTACATGTGCAATGAGCTTAGACACTGAAAACGTGAACTTACGAGCAATCAATAATTACTGTTTTAACCAATCGCAGAAATTATTTTTCCTTATTACCCTTGGGATGAGGTCAAACCACCAATTGTATTACAGTAAAGTATGGGCTCCTGTCAAATTACTCCAGCTGAAATTGTTGATGCCTGACAGTAGCAATTTGGCTTGCACTTTTTGAAATAGAAACTGTTATCACCAGTAAAACTTGTTTTGGTGATAAATTTATCAGGTCAAGGGAGAAATAATTATTTACCAATGTAATGAATTTTTTTATTACGTGCAATAACAAGTCAGACTGGTCATTTCGTAATTTATGTAGATACCAAGAGATCTGAATGCTGGTGGGAAGCCAAGCGTCAAAGCGAAGCTTTCCTTATATGGAGGACCACATGGTGGAAGACGTGTCTTTCTCAGACGTCAGTTCATCACCATTGCAATTCCCAAGAGTACTATCTTCATTCAAACAGACAAACCTATTTACAAGCCAGGCCAGACAAGTACGCTTATCATTTGGTTTAAGTGATTGTAATGTTGGTCACTGCATTGCTGTGATGTTTTCAGATGTGTGCCTTATGTGGCATTTAACAAATAGATTCCATGTTGCCATACGTCTGTTCAGTAACAGATCACAGACCTTAAAATGTCATAAGAACACAAATTGGCACAAGCCGTTAGGCGAGTGTGTCACTGATGTTGTTACCACATTTTGACGTCTTCTGTGATCTATACTGAACAGACGCACGGCAACATGGAATCTATTTGTTTTATATAATAAAGAGACAAAGTTGACAATGATGATGTCATCTATACGTCTGTCTTCTAATAGATCATAGCTAAGAACCAATAAAAATGCGCATAGAATTTTGCATATTATATAAATAGTTATTATGCACACTTGACTCTTGTGGCTTTTGACATTACACATCTTTAAGCTGTATTCGTTAGGGGAGGTACGTGGGTTTAAGAGTGACAAGGAGGAGAGAGATTCAAAAATTTTTGGCGTGTTGAATGTGCAATGTTTTATTTTTCGGAATTATTGTTTTGCCCAGTTTCTTGTTTTTGGGTAGTGAGATATTTGGTGGTATTATTATCATGTTTTGGATGTGAAAAAGGGCGGGTTGTATTGACCCACTGGAATGTTTTAAGGTTTAGTTATGACCCATAGTTTATATTCTGGGTTTCAAGCCGGTGGCGTTGTTCACTGCTAAATAATTAATCATCAACTTTGAAGCTTTTGAATTGGTTTAATTTATTTTGTAGTCAACATGCGCATTGTTGGCACTGATGAAAACCTGAAACCATTAACGGGAAAGGTAAGAAACAACTATTAATACTCCTTTTGAGATGTTGAGAGGTACCCCATGTACTCAAACAAATTTCTCTCATTTAAATGCCCAGCTTGAATTAATTTTTATTTTAGAATATAAGCAGGCACTGCAGTTGTTGGAGAGAGGTGATTTGGGGGTGGGGTCAAAAGTCTTTTTGGAGACTATAATAAATTTATTATAGCCATTGTAGATGTCTTTCGCACACATTTTCTCTGCCTTTTGCATCTATTAAAACGTCACTGTGAACCATTAAAACCTATTCTTTTCTCTGTAGATCTCAAGGGTGACAATCACTGTAAGTACATTAATTTTATGAATTTGCATGTTGTGTTTGATTTCTGGAATGATATCTCCACTGTCCTTTCATTACTCCCATTTGGTTTAGTGTTCTAAGTTGAAATTAATATGCTAGCCCAACACAACTGTAATGAATGTATTTGTTAGTATTTAGTTCTACAGCTGTTCAAAAGTTTTGTGATACTGAAAAAAATCTAGTTGACCTGCATGTGCCACATTGATATGCCAGTATGGAAAAAACACATTCGTTGATGTCGAGAAAAAGGAGGCCAAAAGTTGGGTCGCTATCGTAAGTAAAACAGGAGAAAAAAAACCAAAGTTCTTTGCTTCTGTAAGTAATGCAACAAAGCAGCAAGAAAGCTTTCTTTGGAGTGATTATCTAATTAAATCACTGCTTTCCGCAAAAAGTGTGGTTGTTGATCAGCTCAGTCTTCTTTCCATATAAGTGCTTTGTCATCTTAAATGATGGGGGTTTGGTGGTGTCCACTCACGCAAAGAGCATGCTTGCCAAACAGCATAAAGTTGCTGTGGAAACAAAAGCTAGTTCAGATTTATATTTTGAACTTGGAATAACTGAAAGTCTTTTGACATTGTCCCTAGTGATCTGACCTGCTGGCTTTACATGACAGTGCGGACTTTGAAGAAATTAAAAAAAAGGACAAAGGGGAGAGAAAAAAGTATCATTTTTGAAAATCCAACTAACTATACAAAGCATATGGCAAATTGTGCTATACAGTTATCATTAGCATTAAATGTACTTTGTTGCTTTGTAATAGGCTGATATGTTTTGGTGAATTACAGTGTACCCAGAGCATTTTCTAAGATTGTAAGGTTTTCCATTTGCTTAATTTATTTTTAGAGTCCTAGCAGTGTGCGTACTATGCAGTGGAATGATCTTGATCTTAGTGTTGGTAAGTGTACTTTCAGAATACTTACAGGGAACACACGTATGGTATACTTAATCACCATTTCTTTAGAAAAAACATAGCGAGGATGAACCTTTAATGCAAACAAAACATAAAAACAGAAAACAAGAAAATACCTACATGTTGTTAGTGAATCTTGTTAACTTAAACTTCAAGGAAAACACGACTTGATTTACCGGTATGTGATGAAAGTTGGAGTTACTGAGGATAAAGTTATTACAATGATTGACGCAGGCGAAAATGCTATCAGTTCGAGGTAGCTCAGAAGTTTGAGGAAATGGACCCTCAAAGGATAGCAGATTTTACATTTATTAATGGCCTGCATCCATTTTTACGTTGAAACTACTATTAGATATGACCACAGTCCAAATCCTGCTGTTTTAAAGTAATTAGTCAAGAATCAACTATAATGAAAAAAGAAAACTGTCTGAAATATCGGTAAAACCAATTCTTTCATCGTTTTCCTTAATTTGTTGTTGTTATTTTATTACAGTTGATCTAGTTTTACCCTTGCCGACGAAATAACAATTCGGACAAGCAGTAACTTTTCTGGTCACTTTTTTCTGACCATTCAGGGACTATTGAATTTTATATTCTTTAGTGTGGGGTCTATCTTTTGTTTCAACAATATCTGTATTATTTTCCTTTGAACAGCATCAAATCTTAATTATAAGGTTCCATTTATACTCGTCAGTACTCAAGTTTTAACAATAAAAATTTAGCAAGTTTTCAGAATGATTAGTTGACTCAACGGCTCAATTTGTCTAACTGAGTTGTTGCTGAACGCTTTTGTCTTTCATTACAACAGGAATAATAAGTCTGAAGTTCCCTTTGTCAAGCCAGCCTGTCTTGGGAGACTGGAAGATTGAAGCTACTTATCAGGTATATGCGTATACTAATTATACAAATAGTTTACAACCTTATTGACACCTGACATTTCTTAGATACTTTAGAAAAAGATTTTCAAGGAAAGGGTAATATTCATCTCCATCCTATGCAGGGTCTCGCTTAGCACACGTCCAACCTTTGGTTTAAGATTATTGTGCTGCTGCGCGGAAATGTGATGCTAATTTTACGCGTGACCCAGTTGTCAACTTCTTAAAAGTTGTCGTTGATTATATTATTTTCAGGGTGAAAAGAAGAAGCTTGTTGTCAAAGTGGATAAATATGGTAAATAAGATAAATGTGTCATCCTTAGTTTCCACTCAGTCATACATTAACCTCCGTAATTGCTGACATTTTTAAATGCATCGTTTGAAGCGGTTTTTGAAACACTGAATGACAACCACATGTAAATCTTGTGTGCTCTTTCTAGTCAAGTTAATTTTCTTTATAGGGTGAAGCTCTAAACGAAAAATGTAAACAGTGACATTGGCAAAGGTCATTTTACAGGGTAGCTCCTTTCAATCTAAAAAAAACTTTCCATGGGTGCCATTTTCCTTTTTTTTGTCAATAAATGCTAGACTTTGAAGAAATGATGGGCCCTTAAGAAGGGTGCAAGTTTGCGGTTATTATTATACCCCCAGTCTTTCTTTGGGAAAGTACCTATATAATATTTGTCTTACGGATGTGAAGTAATTTTATTTCATGTTTTGCCCAACACAGTACTGCCAAAATTTGAGGTAACAATCATGCCCCCATCCTTTGTGGCATACACAGATAGCAAAGACATTACTGCAACCGTTTGTGCTCAGTAAGTAAAAACAACAATTTCGTAAGCAGTGATGCATGTGTAGGCTTTAACTGGCTAAACCCACTAGAAACAAGAACTTTTAAGGTTACCGTGTACGTTAAAAATGGTAAATTCACGATGTTTATTTTTTTTTACATAAAAATAAACGTTTCCTTGGAATCTTTTCATTCCGAAAAAGAAATTTGAAAAAAGAGCAAATATTCGCCAAGAAAATGGGATGACCGTTTTCCACCGGAAGTGAAAGTTTATTTTTGATTGACAGCTAATTGATGCGAGTGCAGCCATCCAGAATGATTTTCGCGGGAAAGATTGTTTATGGGAGAGCCTCCATATTTATTGTTTCCCGAAGCGTTCTATGTCCGTTCATGTTATATTTTGTCGTTAGAGCCCGGTTTTCTAAGTTATGACTTTGCTATGGAAACCCACAGACCGCGGAAATGTCCGTGGGCTAACTCCAAAAAGCGAAAAAAGAGGAAAACTCAGAAGACAAGAAAAGCATGACAGAGGAAACACGTTGTAGCCTCGCTGCATCAGACAAAGGTTCATATCATCGGGAATGGCCGTCAGAACCTTCCAATTTAATACGAGGAAAGTATCGCAGCGAGCAGGCAAAATATCCTTAGAACGGAAGAAAGAAGGTTATTGAATGTTTGGACTGATTTTAATCGCAATAGTGACAGTGAATCGCCAGACGATTTAATACCTTATAACATAGAGGGCAAAATTACTGATTGCTGATTGGTTGAGACAGAGGGCATTTTTGTCTTAATTTTCTTTCCAACGAGGGCAAAATTACTGATTCCTGATCGGCCAAGCGCCAAAAATACTCGCATTTGATTGGCTGAGCGCGAGAGCGCGCCATTTGCATTTTGTAAGCGTCTTGAAACGAAAAGCAGATTTTGAATTGGATTTTGAGTTGTTCAACACAAGAATATCGTTTCAGAGTTAAATTTAACCGAGTTGGTTGGCAAAAATGGTTGGAAATGAGGTGATAGCTCGAAGAGAAATTCCAGAAGGTGAACCTGAATGTTTTACGGGAAACAGCAAATGGTTATTTGTTTTAAAACTACCGAAAACCTTGGTTAATTCAGCGAGCGAGTGGTCGCTTCGCAACTCAGGTAAATAAATTAAGTCTTACTTAGTTTGAGTTTTGAGTGTGAGTTTGTCAATGAACTAGAACTGTAATTATCTCAAAAGATGAACATATGCATAAAAGACAGTTTTCTTTTTGTTCTGGCCGCTGAGTAGCAGTTTAATAAGCTGCTTGTGTGGAGAATTATTTATTCTGAGGGCCGGCTGCGGATTGTGTTTTGATGTGCATTGAAAGTTTTCAGAAAATTTTGCTACGCGACTCGGGCAATTTTGCGAAAACTTTGAAAATACGCGTGAAAATTTACCCTTAATTCTACTCGGCCTCATGCGATTACATATACAAATAATATTTTGCGAGCGCAAACTACGCGGAAACGTACAGCATCTGTTATTACTGCAATTCGATGGAATACATTGTAGTACCACCGTTTGATCTCTCTGGGATAGTGGAGCAGCCCTGAACAAGCGACCTAACATGAATACAGTTTATGCGCCGATCAATTCGAAAGTTCAACATCCCCCCCCCCCGGGCAACCCCCCGGGCATTTGAACTTTTGAAGATTGGCTTGTTCAAATTCCTTCCTCTCGGGGCAAGAAAGCCGTTCAAATGCCCCACCAATTAGTACTGAACTGCCTCTCCTCAAAGACAAATTTGGTCTTCAATCAAGCACTTTACATGCCTTTCAGAAAGAGATATGCCGTAATGACACCTTCAATCTTCTTTTAAAGACCCTTTTCAAAGAGTTATTCACTAACAAAGGCGAAATTCTATCTTGTAAATCCGTCAGACCCCGCAAAAACCGAAAAAATTCACAGGCCTATTACGTCAGAACAAGAGATAAATCCGGTTCAAATTCCCCACCCTTCCAAAGAAACGTTCAAATTCCCCCCTCCCAGGGCACGATGCACAGTCAAATGCCCGGGGTATGCCCGGGGGGGGGGGGGGATGTTGAAGTTTCGAATTGATCGGCGCATTACAACACACAATCATTCAAGTAACCTGATAACTGTTACCGTTTACCAGCTCCCGCATAGCATAAACAAAGAATCGACAATAAAGAGATAGTGAATTTAAATTCATCTCGTTTTACCCGTGTTCTCTTTTGATTTTCTTCAAAGTTTTGATTTTAATGCAAAAAGAAGAATTTTATTATTTTAGATTTGTTAATACAGTGTACATGTAGCCCGTGGTATATAGCCAATGCTGGGAGACGACCTTTTGATCTCTTCGCAGGGACCCTCGCTTGCTGTCACAGCTAATAGTTCCACTCATTTGTACATTGGCCTATCAGATCCCTATGAAACCGCTCTTTTGTTGTTACTTTATTACACTCTTTTGGAAAGATACAAATATGTCTAAACAATATTGAAATCTTTTGGATACTAACAATTGCCTTTAAAAATTCCCTATTTGCCGGCGAGAAACGGACAAAACAATTGTGTGTCGAACGCGCGCTATGCGATTACTTGATAACGCAAGTAAAAATAAGCCCTTTGAGCATTGTTCAATTATAAGCTTTGCTAAGCTTGACACTACAATAAGTACCCATTCAACCAATATAAGAAGCGCTGTTCAAAAGAGCTGCTGCAGTTGTACTGATTCAATCACAGCGCTCCACAGCGCTCAGTTTCACTTCGCTTCGCTTTTTTGCCCGCCTTGGCCGCTTCAGTTTAGGCCCAGCTGGTGGGCTTGAGGTTTTCGCTCTTTTGGTTCTCCCCATCACGATAATATCAGTTAAACGACGTCCAACATTGAAAGAAATTCGACAAAATGGTAAGACGGTTGAATGTTAGGAACACTAGGATTTGCTTGGAGAGAATATTGCGCGAAATTTCCACGGGAGGTGACCGGAAGATAAAATAGCACCCACTGATTGGTCTACTGTCGGCAAAGGTGTTTGGAGGCGGTGTTTGTTTGCGTAGCGAAGATTTTCTTTTGAGCGCTATTTCTCGGCATTCATTTTTCGCTTGAAGGTGACACTTTAAAGAGTTCCAACTCAAAGGCGATTTGTTCGATTTTAATCAAATTTGGAGAGTCGCTAGCTTGACGTTTTTTCAACAAGGACATGTCGGGGAATTCGATAATTCTAAATATTTTTTCATTAAGAACCATTTCTGTGCCGTTACTCCGTATGTTTTTCTCGCGATTTAGAAAATGTTTCAAAGCTTTTGAACGCGGCTGAATAAAGGAAAACCCCAACACGGTTTTCTAGCCCTTATGTGCCGGACTTTCACCAAGCAAAAAAATTGCAAGCTTTAAACTTCCTTTTGAGCTGGAGCTTTCAAAAGGCGATCTAGACCTTCATATTCAGACTTCGCGGAAAGCTTAAAAATTCGTTTTCTTGAAAAGTTAGTGGCATATTCAAATAGCCAGTTTTATAAGCTTTAATTTGATACAGTGCTTGGGGTATCTGCTGCGAAACTGAGAAGCGCTACATGCGTAAGACTGAAGACACCTCTGAAGGTACACGGTAACCTTAATTTATCTGTGGACAGCCTGCGATAGATAAAAGAACAACAGTTTTGTGCCGAGGTTCACTTATTCACCTGCATGCTGACACTCAAAATGACCAAAACACCTCACAGTCTAAGTCATTTAAAAAAAGCAAAATTGATTTTCATTTATGGCTTAATTTAATCAACTATATGTCTTTGTAATGAACCCTGATCGAATAATGGGTGAGAAGTAGGGCACAATTCCCCCTGAACAGCATTCTGCAAAACTTACTCGGCTCAAAACTAAAATTAGAGATGGCTCTTTAAATGTGGTCACATAACACTCTAGGGAGTTAAAGAGACTCCTAAAATGGTTACATTTAAACCACTGCCTATAGCTTGAGTTTACATAAACAGTTTCCTGACAATTAATCCCTCCAAGGTTTACATCAGGTTTAACATAAGGACCCATGCCATATTCTATGTTTTAGGCACAGTACTAAAATGTGACCTCGCAATGTTTGGCAGAAGAGTAGATTATATTACACTCCATCAGAGATTAACAAATACCAGGCTTGTCAAAATGTTTTGTAGTAGCAGGAAGCATAACAGAAGTAGTAGATAGTAAAGGCAGGATCCCTCACTATGCCTGGTACTTACCAAAGCCAATTTTTCTTTTGTCCTTCAGGTACACATATGGACAGCCAGTGAAAGGAAATGTCTCAGTTCTCTTTAAGCTAAAACTGAGTCAACGGTACAGGCACAAAGAAGCACAAGCAAGTGTGAAAAAAGAGGTAATTGACATTATTGTTTGGAGATGAGATTGATGAAGAGATCAAAGGCTACATATTATGTAGTACTTTAGGAAGGCTGCTGGTAGGTAGCCTAGTATACAGCTATTTCAATAAACGTCATATGAAAGTTTAAGCCTACGCGACAAGACCGGAGGGTAATATGGGATTTTTACGCCTAAGTTCACCAAAGTCAGCAGTACCTTGCTTGCCGTACAATAGCAAAGTATATGGAAGAGTTTTTAAAGCATAAAAATTAAACAAATAACGTGAAAAAATTATTTTCAGATACAGTTTTCGCTAAAACAATTAAAATTCACATACCATGCACGTGGAGCACGTGCATGGCATGTAAATTAGAAGTATGAAAAACATTAACAGCATCATGAAAAATATGGAACATGACTGAATTTTTGTACTTCAAGGCAAGAACTAACAACTGAAAATGGAAAACCAAATCAGGATTGCCGCTGACAATAATCGGATGGTGCCAATTTATTACTTGTACTAAGAAATTCAAAGCTCCCGACCAACTTCTGACAACCGTTAAACTAAGTCTGATTTGCAACTACCCACACTACCCTTCGGTCTTGTCGCGTAAGCTTGAGTCGGATCCGACAACCATAATTGAAATAGCTGTATGCATGGTACTCCACAGGACACCCAAGCATAATATTTGAATATCATTAAAAATGGCGTTTCAAAATATAAGACTTTGTATGGGATTTCGAAGCGAACATTTTGAGCAATACAAAACAGCAAACTAACAGAATAAAGTTCATGAAACATTACATGGTGTTGTTTGCTATCCTTACAACGCATTTTGAGCAATTCTAGGTCCATTTACTTTACTGTGTTAGTACGTGTATAATCAGAAACTCATAAGGACTTGAAACGTGTAACTCGCATATATAGGTTTTGAACGATGCTCGTAATTATTCATTTTCGCAAGTACCATATTTGGAACATGAAGAGAGAGAGAACTGACCAATCAATCTTCGTGAACGACGTGACGTAATTTTACACCAAGTTCGCGCACTTGTTCATAGATTAATGGCCGACAAACTGGGGAAAATGAAGCCGAAAAACTTTCAAACGTAGGAACGACAAAGCGAAAAGAAATACCGGTTTCGAAGACCGAGCAGGAAATTTTTGAGGCAAAAAAAAGTTAGTAATTGAAACAACATGGAGCAAAGCGCTGGGGTAAGAACTAAATCAGACTGTGAAACCAAACCAAAATAGTCTAGCGTTGTTTTTATGTTTTTAGTCCGGCTTCTTTCACCGTCGCACTATCAACAAATGTTCACAAAAGGTAGATTTTATACGGAAAACTTTTGACACCGGAATATCAAGACATGATACAAAAATAAAACACAGTAAAATTGAAGAGAACCGTTTAATAATATTGAAGTGTCATACGTTTTCAGTGATTCGCTACCAAAATCAAGCTAAATAAGCTGAATAAGAAAGGACGACTTTTCCTTCGGCTATATACTACAAAAATAACATCGTTTTACCTGCAGTCGATGTAGCTCTGAGTTCAAGCAGCTCCAAATGTTCAAATAAAGAGAACGTAATGCAAAATAAGTTGAATGATCGCTTTCCCAGTCGTTTGATTCATTGTCAACATGTTTTTTTGCCACATCCCGTCCGCGGCCTCTGAACCTGGAACCACTACGTTTTGTGTTCGTTTCAACTCTCCATCTACAATGTTAAAATCATACAGCTTCAATCCGCTTTGGGTGATGAATACAACAATTTTTTCAGGAAACATCAAACCTGTACCACATTTTAGAGCCAATAATTGTACGACTTTTGCGAAAAAACTTATTCTCGGACGTTCACTTAGGAGCAGTTTCATTGATCCATACAGGTTTGCAAAGAAACGCTACAACACTTCGCAAGGTTTTGGCGCCTTAAACTCGTGCGTGGACTGGAGCGAGGGGTTTCCAAATATGGTACTTAGAAAAATGAATATTTACGAGCATCGAACGCGAGTTACACGTTTCAACTCCTTATGAGTTTCTGGTATAATACATTGACCTTGTCAATGTATTATACACGTACTAACACAGTTAAGTAAATGGACCTAAAATTGCTCAAAATGCTTTGTAAGGATAGCAAACAACACCATGTAATGTTTCATAAACTTGATTCAGTTAGTTCGTTGTTATGTATTGTTCAAAATGTTCGCTTCGAAATCCCATACAAAGTCTTATATTTTGAAACGCCATTTTTAATGATATTCAAATATTATGCTTGGGCTTCCTATGGGTACTCAAGGAACAGACATGAGCATTTGATTATCTGGGGCTAAATTACTAGGTCCGACTATAATTAGTACCTTTGGCTTTATTTGACTTAAGGCCCCGTCCACACGTATCAGATGAAAACGGTGACTAAAAACGCAACTTCTCGAAAACGTTCTCTAGAGTGGAAATTTTTGAAAACTCTCAGTTTTCTTGTTCTCGTGAAAACGGAACTTTTAGAATACGATGACGTCACAGTGTTGGGTCCAGCCTACCTCGCGAGAAAGCCACGCGAAAAATAAACCTAAACGCAAAATGGCGAAGGATCAACTGTGCTACAAAAAGATCCGGAATATCGGAGTACTTTGTCTAGCATAATTCCCAATCTACATTTTCGGAGGTCTAGAAGACTTAATATTCGAATGTAACTTTAAGAAGCAGCTCCACTTCATCATCTGTCCAAACAAACGAGTCATCCTTGCTCTTGCCCTTAGATCTACCCGGTTTTTTCCTTACTGTGACATCTTTAAACTATTTCCTTGCAAATTTTTAAGTTCCTAACGAAGACTGACACGCGAAACGACGGAAATGGCGCCATGCGCATGTTCTGTCAGCGGTGTTAGCATTGTCGAATGGTCTTAGCGTTTTCATGAGGACAGGCGAAAACTATTCTAAAACGCTACGCGTGGTCACAAATTGTTTTGAAAACGGATGCGTGTCGACGGGACCTAAAACACGAGTGTTATTTCACCTGGAAAGACTCGTGCCACAATGTTTTGGTGAATGAGTGCTTCAAAGATCCTCCAGAACTCATACTTGTGGAACACTAATCCAAACAATCAAATCATTTGTGACCGAGAGTCTGTGCTCAGTAATTGTGCTGAATTAAAGTTTTAACCTCAGAGGTAGTATTAAACTGCCTTAATAATTTGAAAAACACATGTTGGCTGACGCAAGTTGGTGTGCGCTCATGTCACAGCAACAGTTTGCAAACTATTGTTGGCAAACTGTTCTTGTCAACTAGTTTTGGCCAACCTTTTTGTGTTGGCAAACGTGCAACTTGTGAACAAGTCCCATACATGCGTGCTAAGGGTCGCTTGTCGCCACAAATGGGAACTATGGCCACGTAGGTAGCGTGCATTACCCCTATATCTACCAAAAAAAAACAAGAAGATAAACATTGAGCCTGAGTGTTAGCAGCCGTGGGAAGCTGTTTCAACCTTATTAGGTCTTGTCAGCATGGCATAGCTAACACTCAGGCTCAGGGTTCCCACACAAAGTAATCAATTGATGACAAAGAGAGACACTTGTGGGATGTGGCTAAAAAGACAAAAAGTCAACAAGTGTTTTTACACCATTTTGTCGTACGGGCACTGGCAACATGTTGCCATTAGCGTTCATGTCAGAGCACCATTGCGAAGGCTACATTTACGTGGTTTAGCCATTAAGCTCATTTTTTGTGGACTTTCCTCTTGTGTGATGTGTGATGTTTCATACATTCATGCAGACTATCTCATGATGGTCATGAAAAGCACTTTCCTCCAAGACAGAAAAGTTGCATATTTTCTGACTAAGATGAAAGAGTGTGTTTCATTTACGCAAATTTTTTTTTCTCCTTGGACAAAATGTGGTCCCTACGCTGAAAACAAAACAAAAAAATATTGTCTTGGGGTGGATTCCTCTCACCCAGGATTCATCTGAATGGCAAGAGAAAAATGGCCACGCCCTGGGAAGGAACCAATCCTTGACTGTTTGAATGATGCATGGTCAGTGCATACAGACATTTCCTGATGCAATAGACGGGCCTGTTTTTAGATCTGGTTTTTAGACAGACTTTCTGTTGAAAACAGACTTTTAAATTTTTTCAAATAAAGGGCATGTTTTATTTGGTATTAACTAGGCTAACTAAAATAAACACATGCATTATATTCATTACTTTTGTCTTGTATAGATCAACGGCTGTACAGACGTTTCTGTCACTCGAGAACTCATAGGACTTAAGTTGTGGCGTTATGACTATCATAGCCTGTATCATGGTGCGAAAGTTTCCATTGATGCCACTGTGAAAGAGGAAGCAACTGGAGTTTCCCAAAATGCTACACGAACAGAAACAGAGGTTGTCAGAGAGACAACAAAAGTGGAGTTTCTTTCTACAACACCCAAAGCCTTTAAACCAGGCATGGCATTTACTGGGCAGGTAAAAATGTGTATTTGACAGTAGAGGGCAAGCTAAAGCTAGTTAATTGAATTTTCTGCGTTCCTTTGCTCACGACTGTGTGATAACTAATCATAAGACAGTAGTAGGGAACCAATAATGCTGTACATTGTAATACCACCGTATACCATGGCGAGCTATTAGCCTGTGTTGTGCGGGACAGGTTTATAACGTGAGCCAGTCTGGAAAAACACATCCAGCCCTGTATAAGTTACACTTGCATGCAATATATTCATTGAGTATTTCGTAGGACCTTTTTCATTATTTTTAGGCGTAAGACATGGAAACAGCTGTTGCTAACTCATGGCACACGAACCTCGCTTTACTGTCACCTTAATGAACCAAATATTTTCCTGTCTGACGCTCCCACAGTTGTCATTACATGAACAACATTGTACGCTGGATTATAGTTTATGTCGTAACCTTTTCCTTCCTAGAGTCAGTCTTGAGCCATATCATGCATTTTAGTATTGTGTCGTTGTGCAGGAGAAGTCTTACGTCCCTTTCAGACTAGTTGCCTGTGCCCGGTTCTCGGACACTGCCACTTGTCTGGACATAGCCTGTTGTTGGCGCCTGAGCAAAAATCTGAGAACACATCCACTTCCTTTCAGGGGTAGTCAGTACTCGAGTACCGTTCCCAGGTACGGGCATTTGTGTGAACATAAGTGTTCGTCACTTTTCTCCCATGCACCCCAGCGATCCAGCCAACAGTGGCGGGTGCCACACTTTCCACTGTCTGCAATGCTGCCGATTCTTAAAAATGCCCACGTTCTCGGTAAAATGTATGTTTTCAGGGTGTCTGAAACTGTGACAGATCGAATCCTTCATAACGTAATTTCTTACGATTGTGTCACTTGAAGCCAGTTGATCTTGCTGTTTTTCTAGTTCTTGTATTAATTACTATATCGTTTAAAGAAGAAAACAATGATCAGAGTTGGATGCAACACCACTAAACATGTACACATTTGTGCGCCGTAAACTATAACATACCAATTGCACATAACAAATTGCATGGCAAGCCATAAACAAATATTTGGGAACCTGCAAACCTGCATACTCATTCCAGATTGACTGAACAATGCTCATTTTAGTACCAGACCTCGGTGTGAAAACAATTGATGTTTCCTTTTTCTGATTGTGTTTGACTTTTAGGTGAAAGCCAGTTTGATTGACGGAACCCCACTCCAAAAACAGCCAGTTGACATTGTTCTGAAAATCCCAGAAAACAGATATGGAACCTGCTCTGACAAAAGATGCAAAATAGTCTTTACAAAGCGCTTTACCATCCCACCAAATGGAATTGTTGACTTTGTGGTACCTAGTTCAAAAATTCCACAGGATGCTAAATACCTGTTAGTGCAGGTCAGTTCAAATTACTTTGTTGGTACTTGATATGTTAACGTCTTCGGTGGAAGGACTCCCCAGTACTAGTAAAATTATATACCTATATATAGGTCTCTAGTGCCCCAAAGGGTAATTTTTAGCAGGGCTCGAGACTCATGAAATTTTCATATCCATAGCGAGTTGATTTTGTTGGTCATGACTGTGTACTCCATATGTATGACAGCATGCACCATACCTCATGTTAAAGCAACACAAGGAGTCACCACTGGTGGGATGATAGCCAGAGGTAAATCTAGTGTTTTTGAAAAATCTTTTTAACCTTTCGATGGGCAATATTGAAATGGAAGGTACAGGTGCCGATTGTGAGCAATGCAGGCAATAGCAAGTGGATGTGGTCAAAATGCAAATAAAGGGGTAACCATCGTAACCTCCCACGGGTCATCTCCATAGATAAAAGACCTCCGAGCCAAATTGCAAGTGCTTGGAGAAAGGCGTAACCCGTTGGGAGGCACCCTTGGGGACGACCCTCGAAACGATGAGTCTCCAAACACGTGAAAGGCTTCACCCTCCAGCCAGTGCAAGTTGGCCAGGAATTAGCAAACAGGTGGCAAACTAATGGGCAACGGCCAACCAATCAAGGACTGCTTTGTGAAAAACTGCAAGGCACAAATGCTACCAGGCAACAGGCAAATATGCTAAAAATGGCAAGAGGCAATAAACGACACTGACTGATTCCTCGGACAACTCTTTGAAGCGGAAGGCAGTTCCAGTTCCAGGGTCGGGGAATCCTGATCGACATGGAGAGACTGAACTGCAGATAAATAAACTTTGATAAAGGAGTGCCGTAGAGAATCAGCCAGGTACGTGGCACATTCGGAGGCTAGGCATGGAGAGCCGAGGAGGCTACACTTTTCATGAGCACAAGAATGGGTACGGCGCGTGAAGGCAGCCTAGCCTTGGTTCATGAAGGAAAGGTAGCGAGCTTATAGATCACTGTGGAAAGCTGAGCTACTAGATGACGAGAGATAGGGACAGGAGACTTCGTGGCATATGGAGCTTGAGAACGAAATCCCTGCCAATTAAAACGAGACAAGGCGTCAGCCACGCCGTTATTTTTTCTTGGAACATGAAGTGCAGTAAAAGTATAACTAAGGCGCACCGCTACTTTGAGTAAGCTACGCAACAAGTGGTTAATGTTTGGGTCTGTAAAGGTCCGTGAATTGAGAGTTTGAACCACTGCTTCATTATCGACTTGAAACAAGATACGCCTGCGAGAACAACGATGATCCAAGACATGGGCTGCCAAAACAACAGGGAAAGGTTCCTTGTAAGCAACTGACAAAGGAATCTGGCGTGGAGACCACCGGCCATGGAACCATTTGTTGTCCGCAAATGCACCATAACCAATTGCACCAGAAGTTTCAGAACAAACAGTAATCCGGGAGTGGCTCTAGGGTGGGAAAGCGGAAAAAGAAAATTCCATTCCACTGACCAAAACATTCCACCCACCAAGCAAAGTCCTTCTTAAACTCCGCATTGAGACGGACTGGATGAGAATCATTGCGAAACAAAACAAGAGATCAATCATTCGGCGAAGAAAAGTGCGAACCGATCATACCATCATACATGCGTGATGCAACCGCTTAATCAATGACTCAAGTCTCTTTTTAGTACTGACAGCATTTGCCGGTTGACCGGTGAGAGAGAGCTTCGTGAAATGGAGGCGTACAATCCGAGTAGCTGTGTCTAGTTCAGTCCCAGGACCACCATACACGAAGCTGGACCCAAGCATTTGTGAACATGTGAATAGTACAAATAGTACAAGTAGTACGTATTGCACAGCTTCAAACCCAATCAATGGAGGTCCAAATGCGCTTGGGGCACTTTCGTTCCTTAGGTTCCGGAGAGTGGAAACGAGAGGAGTGCGAAGATGAACAAGAAGTTGCACGATGATCACCAAGGCATCTGCTACACGCATGGCGGAAGCGACATTAATAAGGATTAATAAGTCCGTAAATTATGATCGCCCGGATGATTGGATGCAGCGACCCGCATTCCAAGAGTGGCAAATGACTTTACTGGCGGTGTTACCGGAAGCCTCTGCCTAAGACATGGTGGGATTGATTGAACAGTCGTCGAAGAAACGGTGGACGTCGGAGAAGAGGAACACACAACCCGGCAGCGAGCTCTCCAAGCTATTTCTAGTACGTCGGGGTGGCATGGCGTACACAAACGTAGCTGGGAATAGAAATAAGCGGAAAGAAAAACCAAGAAGATCCCAACAAGAGGCGATTGAGTTACCTGGAGAATAAAAAACAGAAAAGATGCAAATTGGAGATAACTTGGCCAACAGAAGGTAAAGAGCAACAAAGCTACTCGAAGAAAACAACAAGGGCAAATCTACGCAGCAATGACTCAAACTGAACATGCGCAAAGCGGTCACTCGCTGTCCCAATAGAAAATCTCTCAGTTAACTACGATTATTGATAAATTGATAATAAATGGCTTTTTTATGTAATGGGACCTTCTTAAAATTCTCATATACACAATTAACTGTAATTTGGTGGTGTGGCATAAATATTCTGAGATACTCTAATACTTATATGGGATGCGGTGGTGTTAGTGATAAGCGTGTTGGATGTCAAATCTGAAGGTCAGTGCCGGGTTTTAAGCCCAGTCCCTGCTATCGTGTTGTTTCCTTAGACAAGAAACTTTACCCCACATTGTCTCTCTCCACCCATGTGTATAAAATGGATACCGCTGACATACTGCTGGGGGTAACCCTGTGATGGGCTAGCATCCCATGGAGATGGGAGTAGCAATATTCTTGGCTGCTTCATGCTACATAAACTGGGATAAGTTCTGGCCGTGTGGACCTCCTTGGCTCTTGTACGACTTGTAGTGGAAGTACTTCAAGTTTGTGTAGGAGGGATTGTCACACATTTTAGAATGATCATGTTTAAATTGAAATGTCAAACCCCTGGAACATCGTCCGTCCAATTTTGTGTACCATCAACAGTGTATTTTTGTCTTGTAATATAACTGGGCTGTAAAATGCTCTAGAATGAAATAAACCATGAGTTAAGATACCCATATTGTGTGCACTCAGTAAACACCTCTTGTCCTGTCTTACCTTAATTAATGCACCATTTTTAGGCTTTGTTTGGGAGTAAATTAGTATATCACAATGTCAACAAGCGTTGGTACTCTCCAAGTGGCAGCTACATTGAAATGGAAAAGTTCACTTCTCCCCTGAAGGTGAGAATTGCTGTAAATGAAAACTCTATTAAGCCTCACTATTAAGCTGCTCTCCCTAATAAGCCCCTCACACCTAACTGGAGGTCAAATTGACTGTAATATATCGAAGCCCACCCCCCACTTTTTATGGCTGGAAGGCCCTCGCTCTGTAAAGACCCTCCCCTCCTCCTCATACCTCTTGGAGTACAACATAGCATGATAGATGGCTTTAATTTCCGTCAGGCCGGTCTATAAAGCAAGTTTCAATTTGTCAGGATACTTTGACTATACAACAGTTCTTCCAGCATACGGCCCTCTTGTGGTTATTTTTTCAGATAACATGATAATTGCATGCAGGAAATGTGAATTGTTTTTCATTTAACAGGTTGGGTCAAGTGCTAAAGTGATGTTTGATTTCACCACAAGCACAAGAACAAACAACATTACCTTCCATTATCAAGTAAGTGCATACTGTCTGCTCTTGCTCGGTTGTTTTTGCGCTGTAGAATCATTCTTCTCTTGCTAAGTCCAATCCTCCTGTGTTTTAGATGATATCTCTCATTGATGCTAGATTCAAAATGAGCCAAACCTTGAGCGGGAAGTTGAGAGACTTGAAAGTCTTTGACCACGGCAAGTCAGTTAGACCAGACAAAAACTCACGCCACTTGTACTCACGTAGAGGTAGAAATAAATCTGCAAAACCACAATCCTGCATGGATTCATTATTGCAGATTTAGAGCAAGCATGCTCTTATTATTTGGACGAATGTTAGGAGGGAGAATGGGAATGGAGAATGGGACAAGAAAATACTTGAATAACATTTTCCTTTTAAATCCAACTCTGCGATAACGAAAGACTTCAAATCTTATTTATGTTGTATTTACAATGTATCCTTTTTAGCACGGCCACATCAGCTTCCGTCAGCTATATATCTCTACAGTGTCTTATGAAATGCTATCGTTGCATGTTGTTACTGTTTCAGTGGAAACTGTCATAGAAAAACATCTTTTAAAAAATGTCATACAATTGTATAACCCTCATGTTTTTTCTTCTCTGAAGATTTTTTGTCGTGGAAAACTTATTGCTCATGGAAGAAAACTTCATCCGGGTGATTACAAGCCAGGCATGAAAACATTCAGAAATTCCAAGAACGAAGAAATGTTCACAAGCCAGGGGTTCATTGAGTTTGTTGTGAACCAGAAATGGTACCATCATGTCGTATCTTACTCTTCCACGTAAAGAATGATCAGGAAACTGTTGCTGACAACATGCCGATTGACATTGAGGACACTTTAGGAAACAAGGTCACCTGAGTTTTAAGTTTTCGTAAATTTCTCATTTCGAATAGTCGTGGTACAGACTTCATTGTTCAAGGGTTGCGCAATATTAAAGTTAACCACATACGTTTCAGGGTAACATTTTATATGTCAGCAACTGCTGTCCCTGATGTCTACAGTTGAATTAAATCAAGGATGTTTACTTTCATACTTTTATAAACAACGAGCAATTAAGCTTGAGTCCGAAAAGGAATGCATAATTAATGTATAGAGCTGTGTAGAAAATTTACCACCATATCTACTACCCAATGAAAAGAGACTAGATCGCATTGAGACTTGGGTTTTGGCCTTGACAGAACGAGTGACAATCAGTTTTTGTGAAAGGCTCACCTGAGTTTTTGGTTTCCATAATCATAATACGTAATTCTACATTGTCTATACATTTACTTCTTATTAACCGAGCACTAGGGACGTACTGGAGAATATTGCCCAAGGTCTTTCTGGTACGGGACGAGCGAAGCGAGGTCCGTACAAGAAAACGAACTTGAAAACTATTACTTGAAAACGAATCATGGCGGATTGGGATGAATGAAACAGTACCAGAAAGCATTCATAACTCAGCAGTTTTATTTCACACAAAAAAATGATATTGCACAAGAAAAAGTAGAAATCTTCAAAGAAACTGTTTCTTTTCATTTAGCTTTAAATCATTCGAACTTTTTGAATCAGATGTACTTTCACATTTTCTATATCCTCGCTCTACCTGCCGGGCATTAACATAGTTCATAATGCCCATGGGCATTAAGGGAAAATCTGGCCCCGAGTATTGGCCAATCACAGCGGGCATTATATATTTACAAGCTCTAGCCATATAATAAACTTGCTTAATGCTCCACAAACTAGAGTAATTATAAAGTGCTGGTCATATGGGCTGCCTTGTGATCTGCACGTGTGTATTGATGGTTCTACCTGCACGATAATTTTGTTTACCCACAGGTGAATATACGTTTTGCTGACAGTGTCAGGAAACCAGGAGAACAAACCAGACTCATCATAACTGCTGCAGCAGGATCTCAAGTGGCTGTTACTGCTGTGGACAAAAGTGTTCATTTGTTGAAAGGAGGAAACGAGCTTACCCTAGATGATGTAAGGTTCCATTCTTACAAGCTTTCATTACCCCGCCGTCAGGACGGGGTCTAGTAATACCCATTTTTTTTCCGTGGTTTTTTTATTTTGGTGGTCACTTGCCCCAGACCTCCGCTTTTCGCTCGGCCAAACAAATACTCGTCGTGTCTTTCGGAACACAGGCAAGGGCTTTTATCTTGAGTGACCGTAACATATTTTACACCCCCCGGGGGGAGAACAACGGCGGGGTCTAATGCCCCTGGGGCTTTTCTTGTTTTCCTTTGTTACCCCGCCGTCAGGACGGGGTCTAGTAATACCCATTTTTTCCATGGTTTTTTTTTTGGTGGTCACTTGCCCCAGACTTCCGCTCAGCCAAAAAAATACTTCCCAGTAATCTTTGTCCATTTAGCGTTTATTACCCCGCCGTCAGGACGGGGTCTAGTAATACCCGTTTTTTTTTTTTTTTTTTTTTTTTGTCGTGGTCACTTGCCCCAGCCCTGCGCTCGGTCAAAACAATACTTGCCGGTAATGTGCGTTCGTTTAGCGTTATTTCGCCAGAATTTTCATGTAAGTTGGTGTAGAAAATTACTGGCGATTTAATGGCATAAAAACCCCTTCGATGAAAGCAAGAACGAAGGTGCTAGCGAGCTTTGAAGCTGGCATGAATTCGCCAAACTTGCCCTGGCACGTAAACATTACATCACTGAAACACAGAAGCCGATACGGGGAAGTCCCTTGCTTTCGCCAAGTTGAATAATTCAACCGTGAAATGCAAGCATTTTTTTGGCAGTTTTGCCTTGCTTCGCCAAAATCTTTAGGGAAAGTTGTGTAGAAAAGTACGAGAAATTCAGTGGAGTTGACTTCTCTTCAATGAGAGCAAGAACGAAGGTGCTAGCGAGCTTTGAAGCTGGCATGAATTCGCCTAACTAATGCCCTGGCACGTAAACATTAGATCACTGAAAACACAGAAGCCGATTCGGGGAAGTCCCTTACTTTCGCAAAGTTGAATAATTCAACAGTCAAATGCAAGCATTTTTTTGGCAGTTTTGCTTTGCTTCGCCAAAATCTTTAAGGAAAATTGTGTAGAAAAGTACAAGGAATTCAATGGACTTAACTTTTCTTCGACGAGAGCAAGGACGAATGTGCTAGCGAGCTTTAGTTTGAAAGCTGGCATGAACTCGCCATCGCTATGAGCTTAGTAATATTATGATGTGAAGTGTGTGATAGAGTGCCAAGAAGTGAGCAATGCTGCCCTCCATAATTTTCCCCCGGTCACAGGCCATAAAAGAAGAAATTAGAAATAAGAACCAAGATAAAAGAAAAATCTTTGACCCCGGCGGGATTTGAACCCACGACCTCCTGATTAGAACACCGTCGCTCTACCAACTGAGCTACGAGGCCAGGCTGAGTCACGCTATGATCAAGATATTTCATCAAAACTCTTCGTCACGCACGCTAAGACAGGGTGATTAGGCAAGTCATGTCTTGATTTATATTATCATTGCAAACACGTAAAAAGTACGATAAATCACCAACTTTTAAAATTTACACCACTTCGGCTTGTATCTTACGTGGCCGTAATATATTTTGGACCCCAAGGGCAGTTCGAACAACGGCGGGGTTAATGCCCCTGGGGCTTTTCTTGTTTTTACTTGTGGATATGTCAGAGTAGTGGTTTACAAAGTATATTAGTAGTGGTTACGCACATGTAGGAAGGTTAATGTTTTGATCACCTTACGTACCTTGCCTCAGTTTAAGAGTAACTGAACTGCATGTAAATCGATTTATTGGAAGGGTGATAGTGCAGCCAATTCATCTCCTGGTCAACTGGCCCAATTCAAATTTTTGTGACCTTATTCCTCTACCTTGCAAGGATGTATAAAAATGTCACTACATGATAAAACATGCAGGTCATGAGAAAGAGGGGAATGATCACCGTAGATAAAATGTCTTGATGTTTGATCAAATTCTCTAAAAAAAGGGTTAAATCGGATGGTCACAAGTGGGTACCAGCATGACGGAAAACAAACAGAAATTTCGGCGGTAACCCGTCCCTGCAATGCGAAGTAAGTGTCCAGTCTAGTCCAGTGGGAATAGCATCCCATTCAGGGGGAGCAGTTGTGGTCCTTGTCACTTCATGCGACAGAGGGTGGAGCTAAGCATCAGAACAGACAAGCCACCTCAGGCTTGTTCCGGCTCCATCTGAATGGACACTTACTTTGCATAAGCCTTTGTGTTAAAACTTAGCCCGTAATATGAAATCAACTGTTTTACCCTCATTCAGGCAATGGATGTACTACGCTCGCAGGATGTTGGCCCCTCTGAAGATTACAGCCGAGGTGATATGTGCATTAGACCTCCTTGGTGGCCCTGTGGCGCTGGAACAAGAGAGAACGTCCTCCTTTTTATGTACAGAGAAAGGCTTTGGATGCTTCAAAAGCATTTAAGGTTAGTGTGAATCAAAATTGTGAATCATGCTAGAGGTATGAATCATGCTACATATGATAATAACCACATAGTTCAATAAACTTATATTGTAGAAACTATCTACAAAAATAATCTTAATCTTTAGAAAGCAATTCTGTTAGTAATGAAACATAATTATTTCTAGTCACTGACACTTTCTTCTTATAAAAGAAAGCAATGTGTGTTAGTTTGTCATTTTTTAGTGTTTTATTTTTGTGAGGCCAAGCGGCAGTGGTTGAGAGAACAATAACATACACCTGATTGGAGAAACATTGTTGGTTAAAAAAGCATAACAAACCTGTCGGTGCAGTCTACCCAGAATTCCAGCCTGTTGCATAGTTGGTGGTTTAATTATACTTTTTGCCTGACAACATTTTCTCAATCAAATGTATATACAAATAACAGAAACAACGACTCTACTGTAGCAGTCCTTAAAACAGATGACTGTACCCGTTATGTACAGATGGGGCCAGTGAAATTGATAGTCCTGTTTTTTTACCCCCGCGGCCAGAATTTTTTTTCGTGCTTTGTTTTCGTGGACACTTGCCCCAGACCTCCGGTTTCGCTCGGCCAAACATGTATCTTGAGTGACCACAATGTATTTTACACCCCGAGGAGAGGGAGGACGGCAAGAACGTCATGCTAGCCCACATATAAGGCACTAATAACATTACAATCCTATATGAATATATACACCAACTGATTAACGCACCCACCTCCACTAACATACACTTTCCTTCACTTCTACTCACTGTCCTTCATTTGTACTTACTTTCCTTCATTTGTACTCACTTCCCTTCACTTGTACTCACTTACCTTCACATTAGTGCTTTATATGTGGGCTAGCATGACGTTCTTGGCCTATATGTGGGCTACCATGACGTTCTGGCCGGGAGGACAATGGCGGGGTCTAATGCCCCTGAGGCTTTTCTTGTTAATTATGTGATGCTTCCTATGCACCCAGAGACCCTTTTTTATGACCTTATTATGACAGCAAAACTAACAGTGTGAATTAACAACCTTTAATTTCAGGACAGTGGTATTATTTACTTTTCTGATCTGAACATTCACACAGCTGAATGTGAGAGACCTGGCTATTTGCCATACTGTGAGTGGAAGGTTTTTGTTATTCTCGCCCTGCATCTACCACCTCATTCCTTCCTTGCCTCGAAACTCTGACAAATAATGAGACCGAACTACAGTTGAATTACGATCAACTTACAATGAAATACTAAGAAACGCCTACTATAAATATTACAAACCATTACGAAGTTAAGGTGTAAAACCACTGCAAAAACCGTGTACGATCAAGCTTGTTCGACGTCGCATTAGAAAGATCGTGATCAGTCAAAACTGATAAAAATATAAATGATTGTCAAAATGACTATTGCAGGGACGGATCAAACAACGTGAAAAGACGTGAGTTACAATATTTCGACTGGCCAATACCAGTCTTCATCAGCTCTATTAAGGCAAATCACGAATTTACGGAAATATGTATGTAGTAAAGCAATAAACCATGCCTGGTCTAATCTGCCTGAACGTACTTTGAACAGTTATAACAGTTTTACTATGCAAACAAAAGCCAACCAGACTTCGTGACTTCTCCTGAAGTTCAGTTATGCCTTTTATGATTATCTTGCGTCCTGGCACCTTATCTGAAATCACATTCTGAAATGTTTCAACAATTTTTTTGTCCCAAACTGTGGAATGTGAACACTAAAATGAAAAGTACGATTTTACTTGTCTATCATGATGCTGTGTCATTAAGGTTTTACTGATTATTGATAAAATGACATTGTTTCTATTACAACAGAAGCTTAAGAAGTGGCTTCCAACATACTGTTTTTTTTTCTCTTAATATTTTGCGAAATGAAATTTCAAACTCTGGATGTTTTGGAAATGTACTGTGTTCTTGTTACAGATGGACCGCTTGTGAGTTAATCTTTTGCAATGCCTGATAATGCAATGTCTGCTTCTGGAGGTGGATATAGTCGATATAGTGCCCCAAGATTAACTGTCAAGAATATCAAACAGACGAAGAAGAAGGAAACTAAAAGAAGGCCTGTTAATGTGCGCAAAGAGTTTCCTGAAACATGGCTTTGGACAGAGGAAATTTTTGAGTAAGGCCTCAAATGCCTGTGTGATTCACGGCAATTATTTCCTTATAACACATTTCCAGGTCCGTCGGTCTGTAAGCAAGCTCTGTACCATAAAATCCTTCTTTCATTTTGGCTCACTAGTTCAGTAGAGTCACGGGTTACTACTGTGCCCAAAATGCGTTTGGGGTATATTTTATGCTGCAGGACTGAAATTTTGATCATTACATGTATCCCCAGCACCCAAATATGTAAACAAAGGGCTCTGAGAGAAGTCTAGCATGCGGAAGTAGATAGAATTGGACACATTCGTTTCAAAATAAGAATTGCGTCCTTCCGAAAAAAGAACAACTGTAATTTTTCTCATGTCACGCGGGTGAAATACGCCACAACAGAGGCTCCTGAGTATGTGTGATTGTATGGATCAGATTTCTTTTGTATTTATCGAAATCTCATGAATGGAGATTCAATGGAAAAGAGGCAAGTTTTTCTCCATAAAAAACTACGTACAAGTGATTCTGCTCGATGTCTAGGTCATTTCCATTTTATTGACACAAACTGCGTTTAGTTTATCCAAATGAAAATATGGGAACTTACGATTTAGGGAGTAATGGCTATATTACCAGATGGCTGGTTTTGAGGGTTCATTAAAATAGCTACGTGATGACCAAATACTTTTGTTTCGATGACAGTGAGTGGACAAATAGGACCTGGGTGATGGCCAAAGTTCCTGATACAATCACCAGGTGGACAGCGAGTGCATTTGCTATGTCTGATTCAGCTGGGCTCGGCATTTCAAAGCCTACTTCACTTAAAGTCTTCCAGTCCTTCTTTGTTTCCCTTACCCGCCCATACTCAGTGATCCGTGGCGAGGAAGTGTCCATTATAGCAACAGTTTTCAACTATGAGAGCAAATGTCTCACAGTAGGTGTTGATACTGGTAATATGCAGTTTAATCTCATTGATGTGTAAGAGGGAAAACAGTGTCCATTTTTTAAAAGGAGGTGTTATTATCAGAGACGTGGAGGCTATAATAATGTTGCATGGTTCCCATTGGGACTGACTGAGCTAAACACTTTAACCCTTTTAACCGTAATATAAAAATGCGTATAAAAATGCATATTCTCCTCATTGTTCTCCATATATTTCATATGGAAATACTTAGGCGAATTTGTCTAAATATCAAGACATCTCATCTTTGGTGATCGCTTTCTTTGTTCCCATCCCTTTTATTTTTTGAACAAATAGTGATAATGTAAAGAGAAATTTCATTTTCGTTACTGTTAGGGCACGCCACCCTATAACAATTATAACGTTTCAACGGCTGAAACTTTACTGTCAGAGCTCAGTAGGGCTAGCGACTTTCAGTTACTTGACACACGTTGAACAAACTTTACATAGGATTTTGTTTGGTTGACATCTTTGTTATCATAGTACCACGACAAGGACTTTATGTATTTTACATATTTCCAATATTCTTGACATCTAGACCTTAACCCTTTTTAAAAGCCCTAACAGTGACGAAAATGAAATTTCTCTTTACATTATCAATACTTGTTCAAACATTCAAGTGATGAGAATAAAGAATGTGATCACCAAGGATAAGATGTCTTGATATTTAGACAAATTCTCCTTACTAGTTCCATAAGAAATGTATGGGCAACAATAAGGAGAGTATGCGTTTTTATATCTGTGGTTAAAGGGTTAACTCTGGAAATGACCAGGCGCGCCACCAATGGGCTGCTTGTAGTTTGTGACCGTCATTAAATATTCATAAATTTGGTGTCACCCGCTTAAACATTCACTTTTTCTACAGATTCGCCTGGGCCTGGAAGATTCATTGGAATACAGGACAATCTCAAATGCTTCTTATGTTATTTGTGTGTGTAGCAATGAAGCCAAGTCTGTGCGCTTCAACATAGTTCCAAAGAAGTTGGGACAGATTCCTCTGGCAGTTGTTGCTAAAGATGTGGATTCATCCGCGTGTGAAAAAGAAGTAGAACAGATGTCTCTTGGTGTCAGTGATGCTGTGGTCAGGAAGTTACTTGTTGAGGTATGTCTGTCATTCAGTGAAATTTTATTTACGAACTATTAATTTTGCAGGCACTTTGGAGTACCATGCATATTCTTACTAATTTTCGTGCGTACTTAATTTCGCGATTTTCGCGTTTTGGAAAAAATCGCGAATTAAACACGCAAAATTTAGTACCATATTATAAAAGAACAGGCCATACATGACTTTTCTAATGTTCTGAGTTAAAACTCTTTCTTGCCGTCCTTGAAAATATATTTTGGCTGGCCTTGTGAAGATTTTGAAAATGAAATCACAATGTGAAAACGATCAAGGGATTTCAGTACAAAAACTGTTTGCAGCAACTAAGCCAACCAAATTAGCTTATGAAATCCTAATAAATAAAAAATCTACTCGCCCTAAAAAGAGTCAGGAAAAATGGGTAAGAGACTGTAAACTTCAAGCTGTGGAGGATTTGAACTGGACTTTTATTTATTCACTTCCAAGGATATGCGCAGTAAGTACTAAACTAAGGAATTTCCAGTTCAAATTCCTCCACAGACGTATAGCAACGAATTCCTTTCTTTTCAAAATTCGAATATCGGATACAGCTCTTTGTTACTTGTGCAAAACAGACGAGGAAACACTAATTCATCTTTACTGGGAATGCTCAGTTACAAAATCTTTTTGGCAAAGTGTGAAAGAATTTTTCGTTTCAATCCATCTTATACCAGCCTCGCACGTTTTAGACATGTATGAATGTTTAGGCTTAGGAGGAGAGGAAGATGATGTATTACTAAACCGCTGTTTGCTCCTTGCAAGATATTATATCCATTGTTGTAAATTTAAGAATGTCTCTCCATGTATCGGAGAATACGTGCAACGGCTGAAATTCAATTTTGAAATTGAAAAACAAGTTTCTATGGTGACAGGTTCAGAGAACAAATTTCAGCAGAGATGGTGCAAAATTCTCCAGGCACTGTAAGAAGTGGGTTCTTACACAACTTTAATCTCCTCCTTTTCTTTAATCCAAAACCAATTTTTGCTTAAGTATTTTTTTTTATCCGGGTTCCTCTCCATTTTTCTTTTTTTATCCTGCTCTCCGTCCACTTTGCCTTAAATTTGTTCTCCCCCTTTTTTCTTTTATTTATTTATTTATTTATCTATTTATTTATTCAATTTATTTATTTATTTATTTATTTATTTATGTTTTAGTCATGTGAACCTGTGTAAATGTATACTGTTACAATAAAGTGTTAACTAAAAAAAAAAAAAACAAAAAAAAAAAAAACAAAAGGAAACGCGACTGAGGTGAGCCTCTGACGTCACAACCTATTAAATTGCGCAATCACCCAGGAACACGTCGTCAGTAATGACGGACACATTTTACGCAACTTTGGAGCTAAAAAATATTAGGATGAACGGTTTCTTGTTCAGTTTTCTGGGTAAATATAGACACAACGCGATATTCTGCGACAGAATTTGGCCGAAATAAACCTACAAATTTTCGTCTCAGTGGTACTTTAAGGTATAAACAAGAAATTTTTACTCGCTTATTAGATTTGAATTTCTTTATTTTGAATTTTGGCTACAAGTTCGATTTCCGAACTTAATCGAACTAAATCGAACGCTAAATTTCGATTTCGTTTGATTTGGTTCGGAAATCGAACTCACAAAAAAGTTAGTTGTTCGATTTCGTTCGATGACCGAACAACATCGAATTCAATCGTTCGATTTCGTCCGATTTCGTTCGATTGAGTTCGATGACAAATTCGTTCGGTTTTGTTCGATTTGATACCCGGGGCAAAAACAAGAGAGGAAAAGGTGGAGTTCACGGGAAGTCGTCGTGCACCGGATGTTCTAAAATTTCAGTTTAAACAAAAGGGATTAAAAAACAAAACAAAAACTTAGCAAAATAATAATAATAATAATAATAATAATAATAATAATAATAATAATAATAATGATAATGATGATGATGATGATGATGATGATGATGATGATGATGATGATGATGATGATGATGATGATATTGTTATTATTATTAAACTTAGAGAAAATGCTATTCGGAAGCTGCGGAAGATTTCGGATGTTTGAATTCTGGAAACGACTGCAAGGTAGTTTCGAGTCCTCGAGAATTCTCTTGCGTTTGATGATCGTTGTGTTCTCTCGCACCCGAAAAAAGAGGAGGGAAGCGATTCGGAGTGCGGAGGGAGATGGGGAGGGTAGGGACGACGTCACTCCCCCCTCTTCGCTTCTAAACTTGTTCAGGCTCTAACCTGATGTAAAAGGTAAAGCAAGGGCTATACTCCAAACACAAAACTTGACTCACACCAATAAACTTATGTCTCCTCTCAACTAGAAAGAAAAAGGAAAAAGGAGAAAAAACCGAGCGTAATTAAACCAGCCAATGTATCGTTTTTAAAATTGATTCAACTTTCCAGCACGTATATTAAAGTGGCCATCAAGCTTGTGATATTTCCTTTTCGGCCACAATTCCTAAGCTCCGTTTCTGGCATCATTATTAAAGCATTTAGAAGTCGTTTAACTGCTATTTTTAATGTGCGTTTCATCACATTTCAGCAATACCTAATGCAATGCGTCATAAATATACCTGAAAACATGGAGAGTTTGGGAGTATTCCTGAGAGGTTTCTAGACAAAGACTAAAAATATTCATTCTCACAGATGGTAAAACCTAATTTAAAGAAGAGTTGGGAAAAAAATTTTTGTTTTTATGTGCAACGTCGCCGTGCGTAGGTTCATTTTATTTTCAGTTTAGAGAGGATTTTTGAACGGCCAAGCCACAATTTCCTCTCCTTATATACGGAAGCCCATAGGTTTATGCAAAAGGTTCCTTGTCACAGGAATTTTTTGCCTTTAATTTCGCGTTAGGGCGACATTTCGGCGATCTGCAAACTTTTCGCAAATGAGAATAATTAGTTGCAACTTGCTTCAAATAAGTACCAACTAAATTAAACAACTCTCTGTTTTTGCAACATTAAATCTTTTGATAGCGAAAATTTGATGTCACAAATGAGGAAGACCCCTTCCCTCCCCCTCCTCCCGCTTCCAAACAACCGACCGCTCAATCTACATGATCTGACAACGGATAGAATGTGTGTTTGATTTTCACGTAGTTTGTGTGCATTGCTCTTCAACTATCAAATTTACTGCTTTTAACAGAGATAATCATTATTGTTATTGGGTTAAATTACTAACAGATTTTAATTGTTTGATCACAAATACGATAAGTGCTTGACATCAAATTGCCGGGCTACATAAGTGTCAGTAACAGATCAGATTGTCCTTTTAGGTGAACGGAAGCCCGTGGGCGAAGACGATTATTTTCGCAACCATATTCCTCCTATAAAAGTCCAAATCAACCCCAGTTCCATTAGTGATCACTCTCGTCTGCTAGCCAGGCGCAAGGAATAACGACATGAGGACCGCAGTTGCACTATGCGTTGCCTTACTTTTGGTTTATGCCGTGACTACTGTTGAAAGGTAAGCAAGTCTTTTAGGGTTTCACACATTTACGCACAAATCATCCGGTATCATTCTTTAATTCTTATGCCCAGTACTCAGAACCCGCCTTTGTAAGGTCAGAAACTTTCACCATACACTGTATCTTACCGCACTTAAACTTCTTGATATCGTATGATTCATAAAGTTAATCCAGACAGTTGTAACGTGATTCAAAGGCTCCAAAATACGCAGCTCATACTTTTCAGATAGCGCCCAAATTCAGTTTTCTTTCAAAACTTAAGATGGAATTAGTGCTCAACAGCTTTTTTAAATTGTCTCACTCAAGGAATGTCTAAACAGAATCAAACGTTATGGCATCGTGTTGTCATGTTTTGACTTATGGAGTCAAATCGTTGTCGATTTATACGTGATAAACGTTCTCCCATTCACGTCATCTTTTGTCCTTGGGTACCAGCTTTAGTTTGGTGTGTGCCAGAATGTTCCAAAGCTGAAACTTTTACTCATTGTTGCCGCAATCATAAGATCTTAGAAAGCTGCTTTATTTCCCGGTGATATGCATGGAGGTTGTTGGCCAATGTCTTGAATCAGGTCTTGTAAATGCCATGCATGCTTTTCGTCTTCCGTCCAAGCTCGACCAATAATCACGTATTAAAGCTTCTACTGGAGCCTATTACTCCTCAGGCAGGTTAGTGCCAGCATATTCAACACTAGCTTCTTTCTCTGTTAACAGTTTCATTATGAAATTATGAATATATGGAATTCATATATTTGAACTGCGGAATGAAGAAATAAATGCATAGAAGATCCTCGCAGTTATTAACGCAACTTATGCAGTTGCGAAAAGAAAGCCTGAAAAAAATCACTCAATCACCCATCACATACGACCAACAAAGATAAAAAAAAAACCTTCGTACGACTCCGTTAAAGTAAATTAAAGGCTGAAACGGATGGAGCTATCTGCCTCTCTCTCTGACAATGCAAATGGTCGTACTAAAAAGAAAATCTTCAGCGAAAACAAAACATATTGTTAAAAAATTCTTGACCCTTCGACCTCACTTTAGTGTTGGATACGTGATAGTGGGAAACTCTATCACACTGGCAGCAAATCGGGAAGATGAATCTTTTGGATACAATCATGTTTGCTTAACAGATTTCTTTACACTCGCGTTTAGAATGCTTTGATGTTGTTTGTGTCTCCTCCCATCGGCAATCATAAGTTGTGGTACAATTTTAAAATGGTTAAACTATTTTTTGTAGCAGTCATTAAAAAACAAAAATTTTCAGTGCTATAATAAACCCGCATACGTGCGAGCTTTCGAGACGTCGTAGGATTTTAATTGCGCGGAAAATATTGCACACGTTTTGTAGCTAGGGTTAGTCCTCGTTTACAGAGAACACGCACGATTTCATTCGTCGTACACTTCACGGACTTTATCAATTCGACGGTGCTTCTGACTGTAGCTAGCAGCATCACAGATAACTTTCTAATGGCTGAATGGTAAAAGTCCTAGATGAGGAACATTTTCGATACAGTAAATTCATGTTTTTTTCATTAATTCAACGAAACTATCTTCTATTTATTGTCATGCCGATGGGAGGAGACACAAACAACATCAAAGCATTCTAAACGCGAGTGTAAAGAAATCTGTTAAGCAAACATGATTGTATCCAAAAGATTCATCTTCCCGATTTGCTGCCAGTGTGATAGAGTTTCCCACTATCACGTATCCAACACTAAAGTGAGGTCGAAGGGTCAAGAATTTTTTAACAATATGTTTTGTTTTCGCTGAAGATTTTCTTTTTAGTACGACCATTTGCATTGTCAGAGAGAGAGGCAGATAGCTCCATCCGTTTCAGCCTTTAATTTACTTTAACGGAGTCGTACGAAGGTTTTTTTTTATCTTTGTTGGTCGTATGTGATGGGTGATTGAGTGATAAGCATCTTCGAGAGTTATGTCATAAGCTACGTCATTGACGATGCCACCAACCTCGTTTTCAGTACGAGGAAGCTATTTACGTCAACCTGTCCCGCTCTCCCGCCATGTTTGAAGGGTTTGAAGCTGTGTGATGAAGAAAGGACGTGGAGCCAAACGAAAACAGATTTATTCCTTTTTTTGGTGGAGTGAAACATTTACGGAACATCTTTGTTTAAATTCTGATGGAAGCTGACCTTATGAAGAGAGCAGAATCATTTGTAATTGAACTCGTAGGTCAAATTTTCTCTGTTTTTGTTATGTTTAGTATTTTTCTGCTTTCGGTGTGCTGCATGAGGTTAATCGAAACCTGAATATTTTTTTTGTGTGTGTTTCATTTTCTAACTGTTTTGATCTAGCTTATGGTATTTACATTTATGAATATTCAATCATAATCTCATGCGTTGGAAAAGCATGGCGGGAAAAAACAAGGTTCACACTTGTAACATAAGCATACATGGAAGCATCAACATAAGATCAAGCATAAGCATAAGAATGTTCACACCTGTGACATAAGCATAAGAAACGCGACATACGTAAGCACATTGGGCTTCAGAGTTATGATCCCAGGGGAATGAGACGAGTTGTAGTATCAAAATGGCCGAGGAAGAAGAAGACGTAGAAGCACTCCTGTTGACGTTAATACTGCTCTGTAGACGTCGACAGCGGTATCAAGTCAAATCAAGAAAGACAACCTGAAAAAAGAGGTCATGTTCAATCAATCAATCAATCAATCAATCAGTCAATCAATCAATCAATCAATCAATCAATCAATCAGTCAATCAATCAATCAATCATTAATCAATCGTTTATTTACCCATGTAACGTCTAGGGAGCTAACACTCGTTCAAAATACGTACGTGCTAACATAAAGTTGTCTTAAAATATAAAAAATGGAAAATATATTAAGTATAAAAAACTGAAATGTACAACTGCAAATGTCACTTTGTAAGAATTAAGATTACTAAGAATTGCTATAAATATGTATAAATAGAGAAATGTTGAGTGAGAGAAATCTTCTGTGACATCGTTCCAAGCAAGATTTCTTTTACTGGTGCCTCTTAAATCATCTACCGATTTGTCGTTTATGCAGGAAATGTCCTCATGGCCTCAGCCGTAAAAATCCATTGTGGTTGAAAAAAAAACACACCATTTTGAAACTGCTAATTAGAGCAGTATTGGGAACTATTTTCACTTGAATTACTGCTGATATCGAATACTGCTGTTTCATCATGCTTATTTTGTCCGGTTCACACTTGCAATTTCACCACATTAAGCATAAGTGTAACTTTTCCTTTTTCTTATGCTTAAGCTTATACTTATGCTTATGTTACTCCAGTTATGTTCACACTACCCTTTCTTATGCTTATGCTTATGTTTATATGCTTATGTCACAAGTGTGAACCAGCCTTAAGTGTTATGTCTTTTAACTAGCAAATTGTTCAAACACTTTGGATTGAAATTTGAAAACTGTAAACAGCTTGGAAATCAAGAGTTATCAAATACTGTTAAATTCCCAATCTAGGCTATTCTTATTGAATTTCTTCCTTTAGAGCTTATAACCCACCAATTAATTTTGGCGTGCATTCATTGGACAAAACAGATCACATGATACAAAATCAGATGGCAGGTATCAGGTGGTGCCCGTCGTCCGATTTGATATCTGTCGCCCGATTTTATTGACAAGAGAAAAACAAGAAAGAAAGTCACTTTTAACTTTTCAGATCAAATCACAGTGTAAATAAATACTGGTACACCTTATTTGGTGCTTTGGTAGATAATATCTCCGAATATTCCACGCGTATTATCTACCAAAACACCAAATAAGAGGTTTATTATTCCCACTGCATTTTGTTTTTGCTTCATCCTCCTTCAGCCAAAAACCGGACAAACCGGGATTGTACAGTGTATAAACCAACTGTCCTTTTTTCAGACAATCTTTCAGCCTCAGGCATTATCCTCTAATGTACCAGCTGCTGGAAGGGGCCTATTTACTAAATACCCTGCTTTTTGCCATACAGTGTATAAAGAAATTGAATGGCCATTCTAAAAGATGTTTTCTTCTCCATTGTAGCGGCTATCTTGTAACATCCCCAAGAATTTTCCGTGCAGGTAGCACTCAAAGGCTCTCTGTCAGCCTGTATTCGGTGTCTGTGCCATGGGTTATCAATGCCACAGTTAGCTATACAGATGGAGCAAGAGGTATCATTGCTAGTGATCAAGATCAATTCACTAGTCTCTCTGATGGAGTCCTTAAGCTGAAGGTACGCTTAAGTGCAACAGCATAACTAGTCAGGGTAGGAAAAAACCCAGGTCCGATTGTCATTTACATATTTTCAAGGATGGACCTTTATTGTTGTTAGGCAATAACACACCCTGTCATCATACATATGTGAAGGTCCTAGGGCGAGTTGCATAAAATGTCCGGTGTAACTTCTAATGTCAGATGTTCACTCCAGTCAAAGTCACTGTTTTAACGTCTGACATTAGCAGTTACTCCCGGGTTAGGTTTTATGCAACTCAACGTTGGATCCTGGGTTGAAAATTTGAAACTGCAAACAAGATGGTGTCTTGTTTTGATCTGTCTTCTCACTCTTGGGAAGGAGGTTGAACCTAGGGCTGCAAGGATACACCGATGCATCGGTGAACCAAATATTTTTTCGAACGGTACGGATATCGATATTTAAATAAGATATCGCGATGTTACGATACAGTAAAATATGCTACATCAACAAATTTGGGAAACACAGTCTTTGATATTCCTTACCAAAGCTCTACATTTTAGCCCTTGCAAGGCGATTTGATGTTGTCTTATTACTGTGTTTAATTTATTATTATGGAAAAAATCTAGTTAAAGGTAGATGAAGTTGTTGGTAACTAGTTTTGTCGTGCACAGTAATGTATTGTATCATGTATCGTATCGTGGCTCTTGTATCGAGATAATTGTATATTGTATCATGGAAAAATGTATCGTTACAGCCCTAGTTGAACCACCATGTATATGCAAGTGTAGTTTTGGATGACATCTTGGTGCCTCTCTTAAGTTACGGAAACTCCACAGTTACCTCACATTGATGTTAAATAATTTTCGGAGATAAAGCCTAAATTCCAATTCTTTAAGTTACAAGTGGAGAGAAAAGTTATAGTGTACCAAAAAGCTGGACATAATACCACCTATTTTCGGTTTTTCAGTGCGTTCAATAAGCACTGATGGCCAGCGAAAAGCGTCAGCTATTTCGCTCAGAGAAGTCGGCTACTTTTTCCCCTAAATTGAAGTAATTAAAGAAAGGCTTCTTTCAAACCCCTTGTTGATACCGTTGATTACTCTACTCAAACCAGCTGCCTACTTCAACTGTTGTTAAAAGCCCTGGTTTTGAATTTCCCGTGTGCTGCCATTTTGAATTTTGTTTTGGCGTCATAGGGTTGCCCATATTGTTGCATACAAAAGAAAGTTGCTCCGTAACAACAGTGGCAAGCGATGACATCATAAAAATTCAAAATGGCAGCACACGGGAAATTCAAATGCAAAAAAGGGGGATGTTCACGTATGATTTTTTGGTACCCTAAAACTTTCTTTCTACTTGTTAACTTAAAGAATTAAAATTTAGACTTTATTTCGAACAATTTAATGTCAATTTGTTAATTGTAACGGTGGAGGTTCCCTTTAAGTCATCAGTCGAAGTTCACTTCAGAAAGGCACCAAGGAGGTGTTGACAGCTTGTGTTCATTAAACGCTGGATCCTGAAAAGGATACTTGTTTTGTAGTAGGATGAGTTATGTTGCTTAAACATATGAAATAACATACTGGTCATTTTGTAATTTATGTAGATACCAAGAGATCTGAATGCTGGTAGAAAGCCAAGCATCAAAGCAAAGCTTTCTGTGCATGGAGGACCACAGGGTGGAAGACGTGTCTTTCTCAAGAGTGAAGTCATCACCATTGAAATTCCCAAGAGTTTTATTTTCATTCAAACAGACAAACCCATTTACAAGCCAGGCCAGACAGGTAAACTAATCATTTGGTTTAGTGTGCCTTTCAATACATAATATGTATTGAAATATGTATTGCTATATTATGGCATGTGAATTCTGGACTTCAAACCAGACAGAGGATATGCATTTTTTACGACCATCCATTGTATTGACAACTGACGGACCATAGAAAGCAAAGTGGGTTGACTGAGAAATCCACCAATCTGAGTGTATGAATGTGACGTGTTGAGCCCATTGATCTGATCTTCCTTTTTGGGGGGCTTTCACTCTGATGATTGATGGCAGTAAAAAATGCAACTGTTGATTTCAGATTTTGCATGTTATTAATTGAAAGGTGCAGTAATTGATTACTGTGCATCACTGTATTCATTGTTTTGGTGTTTGCATACATATGCATTATGCGATCCTGAACACTTGACTCCTGATGCTTTTGACATTAGTGTTACAGATCCTAAAAGAATGCAGGATGTATGCCTTAGGGGAGGTACTTGGGTTTTAAAGTGACAGGTAGTTGCAAAGGATTTTTTTGAGTTTGGAATTAGTAATTTTGTAAAAAATTTTTACAAAGAATGCAGGATGTATGCCTTAGGGGTGGTACTTGGGTTTTAAAGTGACAGGTAGTTGCAAAGGATTTTTTTGAGTTTGGAATTAGTAATTTTGTAAAAAATTTTTGGGGGGGGAGGGGTTAAAATGTTGCCAATTATTTAGTGAGATTCTTGCAGGTATGTTTGGGGTTTCATATAAAGACAGTTATTGGGTAGTTTTTCAGGATATTTTTGTTGAAAAGCTGCATTGTATTTTTAGGGGGTTACATATAAGTCTTGACAGTGGTATTTCTAGGGGATCTAGTTTTGGCCATTTTTATTTTTGGGTATCAAATTATGGCTTCATGCACTGTTAAATGATCATCGATTTTTAAGTCTTTGCGTAATTTTATTCGCAGTTAATATGCGCATTGTTGGTACAGATGAAAACCTGAAACCATTAACGGGAAAGGTAAGAAATAACTACCCTGTGGCTATTACATACAGATGATTTGGAGATTAATATAAAGGAAGGTTTTGAAAAGATGCTTCAGTGATGTGGCCACAGTAGATGTCTCTTATTAAACTTTTACTGCTTTAAGGCTTCTTGCATCTAACATCCTATTCTTTTTCATTTAGATCTCAAGGGTTACTATTACCGTAAGTACATTATTTTATGATTTGTAACACTCTGTTAAATTTTTAAAAGTTAGCACAATATCTCCACTGTTGTTCCATAACACCCATTTGGTCCAGTGTCCTCTGTTGGAATGTTAATCCATTATATACAGGGATTGTGCTACTCCTTGAAGTCCTTGATGAATAATCCTGGAATTTAAGTTTAGTTTGCAAGTGCACGTGCGCCATTGTAGATTGCTAACAGAGCTTGAAATAATTTCCCGGCTGGCGCCGGTCAAGTTGTCCGGTCAAACTTATTTTTGCTCGGACACAACCCATTTTTGGCCGGACAAATATCCATTACGTCATATCTCTATAAAATCCCCCCTCCCCCCGCATAATGTTTACATATCAAGCAAGTACATTTTCTACGCCTTTATTGTACATGCAGCCTCGAACTCAATGCTGGAACGCACGGTACAGCCGCAAAGTTCGGCAGAATCAATATTACATTTGTGCATACAACTATCGCTTCAGTTCTTTGTCTTCTATACGGTTAAATTTTAATACCTACTTAAGTCGTGAAGTTGATGGAATATGTGAACTTTCTGTTTAAATGGTTTGTTTCCCTTGAAAATCACCTCTCAGGGATGTTTCGTCAATCTCGGAATTTAGACCTAGAGTGATTCACACAAAATGTCGACAAGTCGACAAATAAATGTAAACTTGCTTTCTTTTTATTGGACCGGACCTTGTACCGACACTGAGAGGCACTGTTAATTCACACCGCTACACACGCTTTCTCCGGAACACCCGCTAATTTGCGGTGACGGCTTGATGAATGACAAAGCGAAAATTTGCAACCACCGGAAATTTTACAACCACTATTATGAATCATTTGTTAAAAGTTTTTGGTCTGGTAGTATCTCGTTCTGTCTTTCTCCTTTTCATTCACGAACGCCAATAATGTTGAAGCTTTAAAAATTTAAAATTTTCTTTACAAGGGTAAACGACCGGACAAATTGTCCGGCCATCCAAGGATTTGACCGGACAAAACCTATTTTTGACCGGACATTGTCCGTTGACCGGCCGTTATTTCAAGCCCTGTGCTAAGTTTTTACATTCTAAGACTCTTTCCATTTGAATTTTGTGTTTTAGAGTCCTAGCAGCGTGCGTACTATGCAGTGGGATAATCTTGATTTTGGTGTTGGTAAGTATACTTCCAGGGAATATGTGAATGTCATCATAATTAACGGTTATCTTTTTCTTGGATATGAAAGAAAAATGATCAATAACAGCCAATTTAATTAGCTTTGAACCCCACATGTATTTGATAAACTGCGTACACAAGTATATTAATATATAAATAAATGCAGTAGAATCTTCTTAACCCTTTGGCCCCTGGAAATTTGCCGAAAGATGCCATTTGAAACAAGTCAAGCCGTTTTTAGGTCACTGTCTAGCCAAAAAGAGTGAAAGCTGTCCAAAACATTGTTTATAAGTTGAGCACTATGCTGGCTTTTGTTCCTGAGGCTAAGTTAAAAATTTTGAGATAGTTTTTTTCGAGAAAGTTTTGCTGCCCCCTTGTCTATTGCCTTTCACTTTCTCTCCTTCCCGCTTCTTTTGCTTTTCTTTCACCATTTTTTTTTTCTTTTGTTGGGCATTTACTAGGCTTCCTTTAGGTGGGAAAAGGTTTTGCAAAAAGCCCAAGGATCGTGAAAGTTTTTTGAAGGAAGTATGAGTGGGTAGTGGGACAAGATTTTCACTAAAATTTTTGGTCAAAGTTACATGGTTTTTTGCATTTTTCTCTGGCCTGTTTGACTGAATTGTGCTCAATTGGATATGGCTTGAAAGGTCTCATCTTCCTGCACAAGTTCCTTGTCAAAGTTGTCAGGACTGTTAAAACTGATGACTTCACAAGTGGTACAAGGGACGTGGTTAAACAAGAGTGCCTAAATGCGTCCTTGAGGGTCAAAGGGTTAATAAAAAATACTGAAAATCGCCTTTTTCCGCCCTTTTCACTGGATTTGGCATTTTATGAGATTTTATGGGAAGATTTGGTTGTTTTATGCTCAAAAGTGGATTTCACTAAAAAATTGGGTACTTTGCTTAACCCTTTGGCCCCTGGAAATTTGCTGAAAAATGCCATTTGAAGCGAGTCAAGCCATTTTTAGGTCACTGTCTGGCCAAAAAGAATCAAAGCTGTCCAAAACATTGTTTATAAGAAGAGCACTATGCTGGCTTTTGTTCCTGAGGCCAAGTACGTTACAGCTTTTGAAGTTCGGGCATGCAACGCTGGCTTGAAAGATCTTGTCTTCCTGCACAAGTTTCTTGTCAAAGTTGTCTAGGATCATTAAAACTGATAACGTCACAAGTGGTACAAGGGACATGGTTAAACAAGAGCACCTAAGTGCGTCCTCAGGGGTGAAAGGGTTGAATAAAACCATCAAGAGAAACACAAAACTGTTCAGGTTAACAAACAAGTTAGTTTTGGGAGTAAAGTATGATGAGAGAAGAAGGCTGGAAACTGCTACAAGTTCAAGTAAGCCAGAACTTTAAGTCATTGTGGATTTAAGTTTTAGAGATGCCACTCTAAATGAAAGAACAAACAGATGTGAAATGCAAAAAGTAACAGTTGACATTTTACCATGCAACTTCAAAAGTAATCTATAGGTCTGGTCAGGAATAATTTTTCAGTTTGTTTTAACTTCATTTAGTTAATGAATTTGACTTCTCATCTTATTGTCTGAGTTGGGTTTGGATTCCGTCAGCAACTAGACATTAGATGGCAGTTTTTAGGGATGCTACAGTGCCGAGTGGTGAAGGGGATATTGCATCCCCCAGGGAAGGCTTCCATTTAAAAGTTACAGGGGTGCCTGTCAAAAATTTAGAAAGGAACCTTAATAGGGATACATATAGCAGAATCAATTTGTGGGTGTGGTTGACATCCATTTTTACCCCTTCAGAAGAGGTAATACACACCATATATTTGTAGTAACTTTTCTTGACACTCTTTTTTGTCAACATAATCATTTAATATGTGTTATATTTTCTACTGTTCGGTGCCAATAATTCTTTAAGGTTCCTTTTTTATCCACTTTTAGTTTGTGCTTATCATTTTTGAGCAATTTTAAATCAGTTATTTAGCATGAAATGGCTCAATTTGCTTAAGTAAGTTGCATTAATTACCTTTGGCTTTCATTGCAACAGGAATAATAAGTCTGAAGTTCCCTTTGTCAAGCCAACCTGTCTTGGGAGACTGGAAGATTGAAGCTACTTATCAGGTAAACGTTACCGTAAATTTTATTTCACCAGATCAGTGCTTATGATTATTTGACATTCCAGAAAGATTTGATACCAGAAAAACTTTATCCTTTACCTCATTGATCATGTCTATGTTGTAGTTCAATTTTATCCTGGTTCAATTTATATTTTCATTTGTTTTATATTCATTATCATAATTATATTTACATAAAAAGGATAAAATTGAACTACAACATCCACAACCTTTGATTATTTTGCTGTTGCATTTCAAGGTGATGCCAATTTTACACAAAATACGGTATGTTGTCATCTTCTTACGAGATGTCTGTTTTTTTTTATTTGTTTCAGGGTGAAAAGAAGACGCTTGTTTTCAAAGTTGATAAATATGGTGAATAACATACTTGCATTAACTTAAGTTACTTTTCTGATACATCTTTTGAAGTTTAGAAACATTTGCTTTCAAACTTGGCATGATAACTAAAATTGTATGCTCCTTTCTAGTTATGATATCTTTTTTACTTTATTGGGTACTTATCTAAATGCAAGGTACTATGGCATCAGAAAAGATCGCCTCATAGTGTAGCCTCGTACCAGACACAACCCACAGTCCTGAGGCGTCAGCTTTTGAATCTTTTTGTGATGGCCAATTTACCTTGCATCAACTCAGTTTATATCAGACTGAAGTGTTTCTCCTTGGATGCAGTGCTCTTACCAGTGCATGGATTTGTTTTTTTTATTGTTATAGTGAAAGTACATGTTGATCAACTTTTCATTTTTTCATATCCTCCTTTTTTGTTTTTTGTCGATAAATGCCAGGCTTTGAATGAACGTAGGGCCTGAAAGGGCAACTTTACATTTACCACATGTATGTTGCACGCGGCATTTCTTTGAGAAAGTACATATTCAGTACTGACGTATTTAACTTACTCCACAGTAAATAACTTGCTGTATTTTATCTTTTTGCCCAACACAGTACTGCCAAAATTTGAGGTGACAATCACGCCCCCATCCTTTGTGGCATACACAGATCACAAAGATATTACTGCGACCATCTGTGCTCAGTGAGTAAAAATAATAAAATTACTTTGTAATTTGCTAAACAAAGATTGTTTCCTATAGAAAAATTTGCACAAAAAAACCTTTGCACAAAAAAAAAAAAAAATTCCAATGGTGTTTTGTAAGAGTCCAGCTCCTATGCATTCTCACTTCCTGCCAGAGAGTTATATTTTACAGGTCACTTTCCACAGGTCACAAGTACAGGCCACTGTGTTGCTGACATACAGTGGAACCTCGATTTAATGATGTGCCAAGGGACTGGGGAAATTGATTTGTTTTATCGAGGGTTCGTTATATCGAGGTTCTTTTCCATACATTACACTATTACTGGGCTGAAAAATATCGTTCGTTATACTGAGGACTTCATTATATAGAGGTTCATTAAATCGAGGATTCACTGTATAAACATATTGGACAGTGTCCTCTGGCATACTAGGTGATGTTTTAGCCAGATTCAGGGCTAGGGGACACTGTCTAACTTGTTTCTTTATCGGTAACACAGTGACCTGTGCAGGTGACCAGTGGAATGTGACTTGAAAAAGAAACCTGCTGCTTCCTGTCTACTATACTAATGCATACGCACTCACCCACTAAAACACACTTTGAAGTGTTACTTTAAACTTAATAATAATAATAATAATAATTTATTAATTTATATTGCGCTATTTAACATAAATATGATCAAGAGCGCATTACCTCAGAGTATCTAACTAATAAAAATATGAATACCTATCTAAGTTACATAATATGTACAATTTATAAATATATAAAATAAAATATAGGAATAATAATAGATACAAATAGATATAAAATACATAAATATATAAATGGTAATAATAGAAAATAAATATATAAAATTGAGTATGTCTAAAAACTGTTAAAAGCTAGTCTAAACAAATGTGTCTTCAGGTGGCTTTTGAAACTTGAAATGCTTGACATGCTGCGGAGGCTTGTAGGAAGATTATTCCATAGAGTCGGTGCAGCCACACTGAATGATCTATCCCCAAAAGACTTCTTCATCCTACCTTTGGGATGCATTAAACATACACCTTCATTGGAACTTCAGATAAATCATAGTGTCAGAGATTAAAAACACCAGCCTTGTCAAAATTGGTATACATAGTTACTATTGTAGGCAGCTTAACAGGAGTAGTGGGCATTTAAGGCAGGGTCTCAGGGTTTATTCTAGAAATTGGCCAATATGGGCCAAGTGGGCCCCCTTCTGTAATACTAGGGGGCCCTTTTTCAAGAAAGGGGGCCCAAGAGGAGTGACTGAGAAGGACTGGACTTGAGTAACTGCAAAATCCCAGATATCTGTCTCATAAAATAATGGCTCTTGTCGCTTGCAAGCAGTGACTTTCCCTGTTTTTTAAAATTATTATTATTGTTATATATGCATGGGAGAAAAAAATAATAACTCAGAAGCAACTCAAGAAAGTGTAGCCTGCGTCGCAGACACTCTACACCGCCTGTATAGACCGTCTGCGAATTAGTGCACAATATCGTGTTCGAATCCCGCAGAGTCGCATGGACATATGTAGGAGTTTTTGATTGGCTTGTTTCTTACGCAGTTTATGATTGGTCCAATGATCACGAAGATCATCACGCAAGATTTTGTGACAACAAGAGAAATACAAATACATTCAGAAATTGTACATTGTATTTGCATATGAATACCTCAATACCTTATGTCTGATTCGCCAGTTAACTGTTGTCTATGTTTGCGTGACATTGAAAAGAGTTACGAACGACTAATCTTAGAAAGATGTAGCAAGGACCTCGACATTCTCGCCGAAATCGAAAGCCTCGAACTCTCGCCCCTCGACAGCAAGTATATATGCAGACAGTGGGTTGCGAAACCACAGGCAGCCCAGACGCGTTGTATGTGGAGTTCATTTAAAAGTAGAAAAGGGTGAAAATATATGTAATAGCACAAAATAAATCTTTACTTCGCTTATTAGCGTCGCTGCTTATATAAGCCGTTAAGCCTAAGGTTTGCAGAGATTTATTACCGCTAACAATTAGTGGAAGCTACCTCCGAATGAAAAAAGCCACAAAATGTCATTTCAACCAGCCAGGACGAACAGGGGAGCATTGAGCTGAAGATAGGCAGGCTTTATTTCAAGATATCTCGATTCTTTTAAAGGCGAAATCACGACCACAAGACTGGAGCCCCGAGGTTTATCAAGCAGAGCATCTGCAGCGATTGGAAGACACTGGAAAATCAAGGATTTCCCGTAACCAGTCGGCAAATTCACAAACACATTCCGTCCTTCAAGGAATTCTCTCAGAACATTTTCCTGTTCAGGAAGAAGGCTTTCAAGTTCGAACTGCTCCTTCACTGCTGTAAAAGCTCTTTGCCAACTTCCTTCTGTAAATTTCGACATGTCAAGTGAGGAATGATGTACCCGTCACGCACACGCAAGAATTGGACCAATCGTGAGGCGCGTAAGAAACCCGCCTGTCAGAATCGCTTACATATATCCGTGCGACTCTGCTGGATGTCGGAACGAGCTTTTGCGCACTAATTCGCAGACGGACTATATCGACGGTTTCGAGTTTCGACAACGCGCGGGCCGGCTGCAACGCAGGCTAAAGAAAGTGCAGAATATGAGGATTTTGAAACATGTGTTAAAACTATACGGCAATCTTAGCCAGAGGCTATGATAAAATTTATGATGTGAGTTGCTGACGATTTTTTCAATGATGAGAGCAGCGCGCACTACAAAAGTCGCATGCAACAGGCACAACAAGCAGAAAATCACACCGTGTAAATCTTCCTTAATAAGCTGAAAAATTCAGTGCCAGCTCTTGGCGCATTATATTATGTTAAGGCTGAAATTCTAAAAGCAATTTCTTTGTGATCCTTCAGGTACACATATGGACAGCCAGTGAAAGGAAATGTCTCAGTGCTCTTTAAGCTAAAACTGAGCCCATGGTACAGACGCGGGCGCAAAGACGCGCAAGCGATTGTGAAAAAAGAGGTAATTCTCTTTATTATTTGGAAACACAAGCGATTGTGAAGAAAGGGGTAATTCTCTTTATTGTTTGGAAACAAGCTAATTGAAAGTTTTATAGCAAATGACCAGTGGAAAGGCTGTTGCCTTACAGAAGCCACGAGCCAGGCCTTACCTTGGTTGTCGTACTAATTAAACATTTTTAAAAATAAAATAAAACAAACAAAAAAACTAAAGAATAAATTAATAAATGTGCTTATGAAGTTATTTGCACACTTCCAACACATTGTTGACATAATAGTACCTACGGAGTTGTACGTAAGAGCACCATAGTGAAGGTTGCATTTACATGAAAGCTGATAGGATCATCGTGGATGACCTTCTCTCTGGAACAAATGTTTTGGTTTTGTTTATGTCAATAATATCATTTTATTATTTTGGTTTCATCCCGTAATTAATATTGCAAAACATTTTGTCCTGGGTGAAAACTAGTGCTCAGAAACAACTGGCATTTTACTGTATTTGTGCTGAAGGCAGGGGTAAAATCATTATTGGGAGAGCTCTCTTCACTCAGTTATCATGTAAGCAGGAAGAGAAAAATGGCCAGGCACTATGGGGAAACTTGTCCTTGCATGAAATGGTGCATGCAAGTAACCCCAGAAACTACAGACAGAATTTTATGTCTTATTTTTAGATGTATTTGCTTGAGAAAAAACTCTTTTAAAAGAAGCTAGGTGGTATTTTAGTTGGTATTTACTAGTTAATTGTGCTATTGTGCTCATTATTTTTCTTTCTTTTATAGATTAATGGCTGTACAGATGTCTCGGTCAGTCCAAAACTTTTAGGTCTTCAACGACGGCGCTACAACTATTATTACAGTGGTGCAAAGGTCGCCATTAATGCCACCGTGAAAGAGGAAGCAACTGGAGTTTCCCAAAATGCTACACAAACAGAAACAGAGATTGTCAGAGAAACTACAAAAGTGGAGTTTCTTTCTACAACACCCAAAACCTTTAAACCAGGCATGGCATTTACTGGGCAGGTAAAAATCTGCATAAATTTGCAGTAGATCAATGCCAAGCCACCCAGCACTGTGGGACAGCTGGCTAACAACATGTTGACAACTGCTGAACTCCTTTTGATGTCCATGTTTTACATTCAACAACCGTCCTGAAAATTATTGAGTCCTGTCTAAGTTCTTAGGCAACCAAGTATGCATTATTTTGCCTTCGGACCCAATTGTGCAGTGAGATGGAGTGAAGTAGCAACCACTGAAATATGAGAAAGTTAACAAAGAGAACCAATTTTGTAGTAAAAGCGTTGATTTCCAATCATTGATTTAGTTGGACAAATTCTCTACTAGTGAGATGTTTAGTAAAACGTTTCTCAGCACTAGCCACAAGCATAGAAAGCCCACAAGAAACTGGTCTGCAATGAATGTTAATCTTTTATTTTCGCTATTTCACCCTTTAAAGGAGAAGGTCACTCCAGAAACGGTGCATTTTTTGAAATCGCCAATAAAAAGATAACACTAAGTTGAGTTACTGACCGTTGTTTTAGCTTCTAAATTAAAGTGCATCCGATCCCACTGAAATTCCTCTCCAAAGAGGGCCAAAATTCAACACTGCGCGCCGCCATTTTGAATTGTCCGTGACGTCAAATTGTGCCAGGAGACCAACGGTCGGGTAACTTGAGCTCTGAAAAACGAGCCCACGCTACCCGACCGCTGGTCTCGTGGCCCAGTTTGACGTCACGGACAATTCAAAATGGCTGCGTACAGTGTTGAATTTTGGTCCTCTTTGGAGAGGAATTTCAGTGGGATCGGACGCACTTTACTTTAGAAGCTAAAACAACGGTCAGTAACTCAACTTAGTGTTATCTTTTCATTGGCGATTTCAAAAAATACACCGTTTCTGGAGTGACCTTCTCCTTTAAGGACTAATCAGTGACTGATTATATATGCATGGTTATACAGTTTCAAGAGTATATATATAGAGTATATATAGTTTCCAATATTTCTGTAGAAATCACCTTGGAATCACAGTTTTTTGATCAATATTTCACATTTAGTAAACAAATCCCTTTCAGTGGCCTTCACACGTATATTAATAAGGAGGTCAATGTTGAAGGCTAAAAGGTTATCTGAAAATGAACAGTTTACTGAGAAAGGGATCAACTAGCTGTGAAGTTTTGAGAACCCTCTTCTAGCCAAGGGCATTTATTTTCCGATATACATGTACCAGCAAGCCAGAAAGGTTTTATTTATTTTATACACCGCCAATTAATTTCTATAATGTCCAAGCTTAATTATGGTAAAGAGAATGCATGCAGCCAGTGATGGTAAGGGCAAACTTGTGGCAAAATAAATGCAAGGTGTCATTTGTTTGTTAATATTTTTGACACCGTGATTACATTGGAAAATTCGTAAGTTCAGACCTGAAATCTGATTTTGTTTCTTAACTGTGTTATCATGGATAAAAACTGACAACAGATTTCAAATGACATGGGATGTATTGACTCATACCTGACATCTTAATCATTTTCTACCATGTGAGCTGTTTCACCCAATGAAATGGTGAAAAAGGAATGGGTGGGTTATAAAGACTGACATTCTAGTAGAAATGAGGGAATCAGAGCAAATGTGATGGCTCATATCTAGGGTTGTCAATACAACAGTGCTGCACAATATTGCATGAAGGGTTTGCATCAAAAGTTTACGTATTAATATTTTCCTTCCTGAGTCATTTAATGTGGTTTTAATGTTTTATTCTGTATAGATTAAGTCTAAGAGTGTGAAAAGTATTGATGTTTTCTTTTTCTGATTAATGTGTGTTTGACTTATAGGTGAAAGCCACTTTGATTGATGGAACACCACTCAAAGGAGAGCCAGTTGATATTGTTCTTAAAATCCCAGATAACAGACATGGAGCCTGTTATTACAGATCATGCAAAACAGTGTTTACAAAGCGCTTTACTATTCCAGCAAATGGAATAGTTGATGTTGTGGTTCCTAGTTCAAAGATTCCAAATGATGCTAAATACCTGATATTGCAGGTCAGTTCAAATCATTTTGTGGGTTCTTGAGATGTTAACGTCCTTTGGGGAGGAATATAGTAGTCACCCTGCCCCATAGCCGTTGATAGGGCATGGTTTTGAGCCATTTTGATCTGGAAATGGATGTAACATACTGACTTTTTACAGGTCTGAAATTGAGTGTGTTTTGAAATAAGTAAAGACTTTTGTCATTTTCACTTGAAAAGGGGGTAATTTGTGAGGGTCAGGTGTTGAAATTGGGTATGCAGAATTGCATCTTTTGGTTGAAAAATTGGTAAGGGTTAGAAGCGGGCACACACATCCATAAAAAATTTTGAGGAGTAAATATAATTGCAATTAAACTATGTAATGTCGCTCTCCAGAATAAACTCTAAGTTAAGATGATGATACTATGTGTACTCGTATAAACACCTATTGTCATGCCTCTCTTGAATTAATACCCATTTTTGGAACCTATTTAGGCTAGATATAAGGGTAAAGTAGCAGCAACTCACAATGCAGGCCAGCGTTGGTACTCTCCAAGTAACAGCTTCATTGAAATGGAGAAGTTTACTTCTCCACTGAAGGTGAGAATCGCTGTGAATTTAACCTTTAATAATCTCTCTAATACCCCCCCACCCCCTGAACCTTCTATTCTTTAAAGAGGCCCCTTGCCTCTTTCAGTGGTTATAATAAGAAAAATTATTAAGATCTTAGATACTAGTTGAAATGCACATAAAACACAAAAGAGCTAGATTTGATTTCTGTCATTGTAAATTTCTATTATAAATCAATTTGTTCCGTGTGACTTTTTCTAGCATATGGTCCTCCTTTAGTAATTTTTTTACAAGTGATATGATAAGGGCATGTAGGAAAACGTGAACTATTTTTCATTTAACAGGTTGGATCAAATGCTAAAGTTAAGTTTGATTTTACCACGAGCACAAGAACAAACAACATCAACTTCCATTATCAAGTAAGTATAATTTATATTTCTTTGGAAGCCAGATTTAAAGAGGATCTTGTGTACCAACACTTTTGTATGATGTAGAGGTAAAAATCAAATTGACATTAGGTCCCAAAAAAGGTTTCACTCAGAGAATGGGAGGTGCTGAATGGGTCTGTTGACTTAAAGATCACTCAGCCCATGGGATGTTAATGTGGACGATTTTTTCATGAGAAGGAAAGAAGGTGATTCCATTCACATATATTCCTTGCATGCACTACTTGTTTGAGAATGTGACGCATGTAGATTACCATTATAAACACAAGCTCCTTTAATGCCAGATTGTGCTTTGTTATGCTGTATTCTGTTGGTCTTCCACAGTTGCCCTGAGTAACGTTTTTAAACAAAACTGAAATGTTTCCAGTTTTATAAGTTTATTTTGGTCTTGTATTGGGTATTTGCTTTCTGTTCTTGCTATATCAAACACATGCAAGAAAGCACACTTCATCAGGTTTTCCAAATGAAGTAGTGTTTAAAAAAATATATGCATAGTGGACAGAGGTTTTTTGACACAATTTGTGATGTTTGATATCTTCTCTCAAGTGTTTAGGACACAATATATCTTCTCAAAAGTCACTAGCAAAAGAGAAAAGTAAAACAACATTGTGAAAACCAACGCTAATTAAAACAGGGTTTCAAACATACCTCTGTCAGGCTTGTACATGTATGTTTTTTTGTTTCCTTGTTGAACGATTCAACAATTATTTAATTAAATAAATAATTTTTATTAATATTCAGTTTGAGAAATGATCTCAAATCATCTCTGATCTTTTGTTTTACATAAGCAACTCACCTTAAGTCATCTTTTGCGTGGCGGACACAGAACCCACGAAAGTTCCAGTTTTAGAACTCCACTAAACTTCTAACTTCTGATTTTCACTATGTGCTCAATGGCATGCCATGTTTATAAGATTTAAGAGGCATGCTTCTTCACATATGGAACCTTTTTAATAGTCTAAATGTAATGACCTCCTACAGTTCGTGAACGGCGGATGAACGGCAAGTGAACAGCTTTAGCCGTTTGCACGGATGTCGGATAGTGTACATTTTTGCATGAGAGGTCAAAAATTCAATGTGTGCACCACAGCCGCATGCCTAGTGTATTCTTGTTAATTTATGGCACAAGAATTTAAGCTTGTGTTGACAAGAGGCATAACTTGAGAAATATTTATTTTGCAGCAGCAACTTTCAAGAGTTCAAAGATTTCAACATTTTATTTCTCATTTAACTTTAAGCGGCATCTGTCCAAAAATTTGAAACATGGTGCAATTGCATGACGTTCATGTTTTCTCCCTTTCTGAAGGTTTTCAGTCGTGGAAAACTTGTTGCTCATGGAAGAAAACTTCATCCGGTTGATTACAAGCCAGGCATGAAAACATTCAGAAATTCCAAGAAAGAGGAAATGTTCACAAGCCAGGGTTTCATTGAGTTTGTTGTGACCCAGAAGATGGTACCATCATGTCGTATCTTACTCTTTCACGTAAAGGATGATCAGGAAACTGTTGCTGACAACATGCTGATTGACATTGAGGACACTTTAGATAACAAGGTACACTATTTATCTTTTATTCTTATATCCATGGTTAAAAGTTAACCACGGTTTTCATCTCGCTAGTTGACAAAAAATGTTTTAAGATAAAGGGAAAGAAAACTCTAAGTCAAAACTGAGGCAAAAATATTTTGGAAAAGTCTTTATTGACTAGCTAAATCTAACTGGAATTAAAGTTTGTGTTAATCCTGGGTTAGCTAAATAATCCAAATGTGCTTTGAACAACTGTGCTGAAGGTCCTAAGTCTTTCCATCCTGTCCTGTTTCCTATGACAAAAAACTTTACACTGTACTCTACATTGTTTCTCTACCTGGTTTCTTCGTGCTTCACGAACCAAAGTTAAGTGCCACCCCGCATGAGCCACATTGTGGCCTGTGTGTGTCACTTTACCTACCTACCTTAACTTTTAAACAATGCATGTATTGATGGTTTTGCATACGTTCTAATGTTTACCCACAGGTGAATATACGTTTTGCTGAGAGTGTCAGGAAACCAGGAGAACAAACCAGACTCATCATAACTGCAGCAGCAGGGTCTCAAGTGGCTGTTACTGCTGTGGACAAAAGTGTTCATCTGTTGAAAGGAGGAAATGAGCTTACTCTAGATGATGTAAGCCTCTATTTTTACAAGCATTCATTTTCACTTCTAGCCTGCATGCAGACGTCTCCTATTTCTGCACACAGGCTATTACACTTCTGGATATATGTCTGAGTATTGTTTTTGTTTTACATTGTAATGGTACATGTATATAGTAGTGGCTAGGCACATGTCATGCTCTATGAATTAAAAGATTGATGTGTTTTTAACATAACTCTTTCAATTCCCACTCCAGTTCAATTTTGTTGTTGTTGTTGTTTTTTTAATTCTACTTAGTACATAATAATTGCAATAATACTACTAACAATAGTACTACTTTTAACTACTTATCATGATACAATTTCATTTACAAACAGTTGCGTAGTGGTGTGATGACATTTCAGTTTTGCTACAGTTCAACTGAACTGCAATCAATTTAGTTGAAGGCTGACAGCGCAGCCAACTTCATCCCTGATTAAAAGGTCCAAAAGATGCATTTTTTTCCACCTGATTCCGCTTCCTCGTAAGAGTAATAATTATATAGATGTAGCTAAGCCTAAAAGCGGAGCCCCCCTTTTGTTTTTGTTTTTTTGCTGCCACGTATTAATTTTTGAAAATCTTCATTCAAGTCATTAAATTAAAATAAAAAAAGAAAAAGATAAAAAATTCATGTCCTCACTGAGAGCCAAACCCGAGTCGACGGTGTCGTAAGCTGGCCATTAGTCCACTAGGCCACGAGCATTTATTGTTTTTTCGGATGTTAATTTTACTACTTATTTCTTTTTTCGTGACAAGCTGCCTATCAACAAGAAAATGCTGGTGTTTTTCCTGGCAAAATGTATTTGGACTGCTACAAAACCATGGTTGTGGACAGAAAAAACCAAAACTCACTAGCTCTGCTATATTTGGCGTCGAAACTGCTGCGAAATGCTGCGACCGCAAGCGGTGTGCCGACCGAGTTCGCAACAGAACCGACAAGGCAAATTTGAACTTTTTGCCTGAACTTTATTGCCTAATTTTTTTCACCTAAATTGAACTTTTTGCCTTACACCAAAAAGAAAACTGAGTATTCTTTTGAACTTTTTTTGCTATTAACAAATTTGTTTTTGACTTTCGTTGTCTTTGCTTGTTTTGCTACAACGCGGGTCACCATGCGATTTTGCACCAAAAACACGGGATTCAGCACAGGGTTATATCCAGTGTATGCCACTTCAAATTGGTGACCCTGTGGTGCAGACGGACGGACATATGGACGGATTGATGGTCATGTGACCATTACATCACTACCAAAATTTCTTGGTTTGATAGCTTACCATATTTGCTTAGCAATGGTGCTCCGCTGATGCGGTAGCATGTGGGCTCTCCTATCTTATATGTAATATGTGAAACGGATTAACTGTTGTCCACTCATCACGGAAAAATGGCGAAGTTACAAAAAGCCACAACCATGCCATTTCTGTACTTTCCTGACAAGGATGTGCGCAATTTGGTTTTAAATAAACAAGATGCACTTTGGGGAATTTGCACAAACAGTCGCACGTTCCTCTCTGGAAGCGAACACTGTTGATGTGTGACTTATGTAAATTGGTCTCGGTTTTCATGCGTGACAAATTAAGCGCTTATTCAAAGTTGTGTCAGCTTTCAAAACATCGCCTCCAGGGTGCAAGAATATTTGCATTGTTCACGCTTTACAAACCACTCCATGATTCTCAAGCAGATTCAACATTGTGTTGTAGGCTTACTCCAAGTCTACCTCTTTGATCGATATTAATTTTCCCTGTGTTGTGCAAGTAAAGCGACCAAAGCGAGCTTCCATGAGGTCGCAAAGCGACCGTGAGCGACGAAGTTGCACGAGGGCTACTATCCTGAAAAAAAATTACAGGACTTGGGAAAGTCAGTCGTGTTGTTGGGTGGTGAATTGTTCACGGGTACCAGCTAGTTAAGATAAATTTTATTCCTAAAGGAGAACCTCAGTCTCTACTTGCCATCTGTTTAAAGAGGAACTCACAAACAAGTTACACTTTGATAGACTTTTTCCAACTCTTCCAGTCTTAGCCTACAAGATACGTATTCTGCGTAGAAGCTGCTTTGTTGAGGTGTTGTAGTACGTGTATAGTGGTTAGCGTTATCATACTTGATTGGTCTTTTAGTTGAAAGGTCAGTGATTGAAGGTTACTCTCTTCTTTATTCTGAAACTTTACTCCACGTTGGCTCTTGGCCGGTTTCAAGCTAATTAGTAATGCCACATGCCGAAGTACACAGTTGCTATCAAGGAGAATGTTCACTTGCTTATCTGCGCTTATCCAAGAATTTAATTCATCCATTTTACCATAATTATTATGTAATTTCAAAAGTAATTATTTATCTTGTTCATTGGCCACCAATCGTGAGAGAATGTTCTAGTTGAGGCATGCTCTCTCTTGGTCTGGCAAATGAACCAATCAAATGCGCCCATCAGAGCATGTTGGGATTTGTGATTAACAGGCTGAACATGTCAGTCCCTATATAGAATCACTCCATGTTTAACTCCATCCAGGGTGAGCAGTAAATTATGTTCCTACATGCACTACTTACTTCATGCTACAAACTGGAGCAAAGCACTACTACCAACAAGCCAGCTGACTCATTCAATCCACAATCAACTTTTCACTGTCGTTTTAAGGCAATAGATGTGCTAAGTTCTCAGGATGTTGGACCCGCTGGAGGTTACAGCCAAAGTGATTCTTGCTATAGTCCCCCTTGGTGGGGGCCCTGGCGCCGGAACAAGCGATCAATCATGCCTTATTATGGACAGAGCAGGGCATTGGATGCTTCAAAAGCATTTAAGGTTGGTGTGAATAATTAAGTGATAAGCCATTTCCTAATTGTCTTGAACCTCCCTGTCAACGCGAGGCTAGGTGCACATCCTTTCATATGAGATTGGTTTTATTTGCATGTGAATGAAAACCCATTTTTTCATAACAAAAAGGTTGCGCACCCAGCCTCGCTTTGACAAAGAGGCTAATAGCAATTTTCGGAAATTACTTATTTGGAATAACTTTATTTGATTTTTTTTGTCATCTGCATACAATAAAAACAACACAGCAAATTATAATTTTGCTTCCAGTTTGAAAAAAAGTAATCTCAAGATTTTTCAAAGAAAATTTTCTCAAAAGAGTATAATGATTAAATATGAAAAAAATTTGTGACAGTAATGTTTGGTGGATCTAATGAAAGACATTTTTATTACTGATCCTGATATCAGCCCTTAAAAAGAGTTCACTTTCAGTGCGCACTACAAAAGTCACATACAATGTACAACAGTCATGAGCAAAAATCATGCTTACAGTCAACCCACTTCACGCATGAACAATCATGGAATGAAGATTGCATTCTTCACGTGTGCATTCCTTTCTTTAATTGGATAAACGTATTCTTGTAGATAGATTGAAAGATAATGATTCTTTTTCGATGAACGAAATCGATTCTTCGAAAGTTCACGCGTAACATCAGAAATCATCTAAGTGCTAATCAATTGCTTCAGGGATGTCAGATCATCCGTTATCAAGTATCTTTACCTCCACAAGAAAATGGTTGAGTCGTCGCATGGACTGAACAGTGTCGGACGATTTTATGAACCGTTCCTTTTGTCACTCTCGTGTTCTGTGGAATAATAATAATAATAATAATAATAAGGTATTTATATAGCACCATTATCACTAGTTGCTCATGGTACTTCACAATAAAAAGTTAATTATATTAGATATAAAATAAAAAAGGTTGAAAAAGGTGTGTTTTCAAACGCTTCTTAAAAATGCCTCCAGAGTCACTCAGTCTTAATTGTAATGGAAGAGTGTTCCACAATTTTGGGGCCGCCACAGAAAACGCACGGTCCCCATATGTTTTCAAGTGAGCTGTTGGGGTGGCCAAGAGTCGCTGCGATGATGACCTCAACATACGTGACTGTGTTTTGTAGTGGAGCAGGTTGGTAATATACTCAGGTGCTTCCCCGTTAAGGGATTTAAAAACTAATAAAAGAATTTTATACATTATACGATACCGAACCAGTAACCAGTGAAGCTCTTCCAACACAGGGGTTATGTGATCGAATTTTTGGGTACACATTACAATACGAGCCGCTGCATAGCAGTGTAGCGTTGTAAAGGTTAACGATTTCCTTCCTTGCATCAGAAGGCAAAGGTTTACTCGCTCCTTGCATTAGAAGGCAAAGGTTTACCAGGATGGTAAAAGCCCCCAAGCAAATTTCTTGCCATTTGGAGTTAGGAAACCTAAACTTTCACGTTCCGATCATGTGCAAACCTATGTACACCACAACACACCATGGCGAAAACCGTTACAGGTAAAAAATTGTGGTGGTTGTTGTTTATATTTTCTGCGGGTTTCCGATTAAGCCACAAAACCTCCAGCCAAAGAATAAGTTGCCTTGTTAAAATTAGAGACTCCTTTGGATTTTCTTTCTAAGGATTACAGTTGTCGATTTTTTCTTTACGGGTCATTTTTTGTCAGCTTTATGTTCTTGCCATTTTTTACCCCGGGCTTGATAACAATAAAAATACAGTCAAAGCTCTCCTTGTGACCACTCTCCTAAGCGACCTGCTCTAGTTACGACCAGCATTGTGAAACCCCGTTTGACTTGTCACTTAAGGTATCAGGGTACCCCAAATGGCAACATTGCGTTTTCACCGTTTTAGCGTCAGGCGTTTCACAAGGACCATAACAAACTATATATTTTCTGAAAGCTTAATAATTGAAGATTACGAAGACGTATTTAGATAAAGAAAAAAGACAACTGTGTCGAAAATAGGGACTACGTTTTTAAAAAGTACATCGTTCACAAAATCGGTTCCGCTCCAGTCGAGAATGATCTGGAGAGAAAGACGAACATCGCGCCGAATTCTTCACACTTTTGTCTCAAAAACCGTGTCTCCGAATTTTTGTATCTGGCCTGGTTTATTTTCTGCACTCAGTTAAACTTTGAAGTTCGAAGAAACACCTCTCTTTCTTTTACGGATCATAACTTTTGAATGAAAGCAAAAATTAAAATTCGGAGACACGGTTTTGGTGTCAAATTATGTGGCAACATTGTCGCCAAATTTGAGCTAAAATGGTTGAAAACTCGCTGAACGCGAACTTAAAATGTGCACCCAATTTCTTGAAAAGTTAGTTTCGAGAAAAAAGCCAAAATATGATTTGGAAACTTTTTCCGGTTGACAGAGGGGAAGCTCAACTTTCCGCCTTACAACAATAGCACAAACATGCCGACAAGGATGGTGTCAAATTCTGCGTGTTTTTATGTTGGAAAGCGACTTTCGTTGAGTACGAGTGCCGTTCAAAGGGTCTTCAAACGCAATAATCGGAAATTTTAAACTCATATTTTCACGTCGGCTGTAAAATGCCGAAGGCATCATCATTTGAGCTGGGTAAGACTACCCAAGCTGCCGGGACCTGAAAGACGAAAGGAAAGGCGAAAGGAAAGCACATTGAAATCTGCGAAGAAGCCGCCACGTGTTCGGCTCAAGATCTAAGAGAGAACATCCTGTCAGAAATGCGAGCAATTGGGAAAAAAATAAACTTCTTTATTACTGGAGACAAGTTCCGTACTTTCCTGGACATGCCGTCTTTTGCGCCAAGTTGATTCTTTGATACCTCTGGCTTTGTAGAAATGTTATGGAATTTGAATGGGTGGATTGTTTTTCGCCGTTCGCGTTAGGAAAAGCGAGCTGGCAGTCGAAACTTATCACACTGACAAGCGAGGAGTCAGGAAGCGCAAGTAATTCCTCAACGCTCGATCTTTTCTGTCTCTCTCTTTCACAGATATGATCGAAGCCACTTTGTAGACACTCTCGAAATAAGCGGGAGCTGCTACGCAATCGATCGCGTGTCAAAACATCGGGGCCCTGTTATGTCACATGCTATTTTCAGCGTTGTTGACAGATGACTGTCAACACATGATTAGAGAAAATTAATGCCACAAATCTTTTTTCGTCCATAACTTTGTGCAGAAACAATCTTTTTTTCTGAAACTTTTTGTAAAAGAGAGGTTTGAATAATATCTATCTGAAAATGACAGAAGTGTATTTTTCGAAAACATGGTCAATTTTGGGGTACCATGATACCTGAAACTCTGTAATGAAAAGCTCTCGTAAGCGACCGCCACCACTTTTGTGAATTACCAATGGGCTTTTTGTTTTGTTTTTAAGTTCTTGTAAGTGAACACTCGGTCAAAGAACTCGGTTCTTGTTCATATTTAGAGTAGTAAATAGCACAAGTGTTAATGGTTCGTTGATGGGAACCTACGCGGACCTCTTCTGTGATAGTCAATAACAAACCATTCAATATTCTTACTACAAAACTAATAGTAACCAGTAACATAGGCCAAGCTTTACGCTGAAAGCTCTTGTAAGCGACCACTCTCTATTGTTTCATCATGTGGTCGAGAGCCCATTCTCGTTAGCGACCAGCTCTAGTTGCGACCACTTCTGAATTCCAGAGGTGGTCGCTTACGAGAGCTTCGACTGTATCACAGATGACATACCGGAAAATTGAGCTAAAAAACTAACTTTTTAGATCCTGTTTGGAAAGTTTGAATTATCATGACGATGTTACAAAAAGAATTTCGAATATCTAAATTAGTGTTTCGAATATAGAATCCAAGTTTCAAAGAATCGCTAAATTTTTTTGAAGAATAAAATCGAAGAATGAACTAATCGATGAATATTTGAAGCTGAGCATTCATGCATGAAGCGCGTTGACTGTAACAGTTTTTGTGAGCTTGAGCTCTTCTGGCAGTGGTCAGGAGAACTATTATGTCAGCAAAAAGCAGAAACCTAGACTCAACTAGCACTAAAAACCATGGGATTTAGCCGCTTTGTGCCTGTGAAATTTAGCTCTTTGTGCCTGTGAAATTAGAAGCTTGCAAGAGTTGCTGCATTTTTGATTTCAGTTGTTTCTTACGTACTTAAAGGCCGACTTCACCCATTTGAGGCATTTTATTAAGGCCCCTAATGCATCAAGTGTTACATATGCCAGAAAAATTAACAGCATGAATTTAAAAACTTTTCAGGACAGTGGAGTAATTTACTTTTCCGATCTGAAGATCAAAACAGCCAAATGTGAGAGACCTGACAATTTTCCGTACTGTAAGTAGAATTCATTCATTTACTCTTTCTGTGAGAGAAGTTCAATGTGACCTGCATGTTTGTGCAATGTTGGTTATCTAGGATAGTACAAGCCTTCGCTCTGCACCCCTCTCCTGCTTTGCACCACCTTCAAACCCTGACAAAAAATACACCCAAACAGATTTTTTGCAAATACTAATTTTCTAGACCTCTTCTGACTTGCTTTGTTTGTTTTTTGGAGAGGGTGAAGGGGGGTTTCTCATTGTTTATTTTTTTCATCTAAATGTTAACTCTTCTCTTGTTAATAAAAAAGGAGAAAAAGATTATTCTTTCTTCTTCTTTGTATATGATAATGACATTTTCCACATGTTTAAGGAAACTTTTTCATACAGCACACATCTTGAAAAATTTAGCATTAACATTCCAAGTTTATCAGGAGTAATTTATCTTGATCTTTTCTAGTACTAATTTAAGTTACCATCAGGCTGGCTCTAGTTCTTTTGTGTTCTGCTGAAATCTCCTCTAAGCTTTTCATCATGACAAAGTATTCTGTGACGGGCTAGGGTAGCGTGACTTTCCTCCTTTGCTTATCAAAATAATGTTCATCATTTGTGGCTGTTGATCCCAGCAGTTTGTGAAAGATGTCCAGAGACATTTATTTTAATTCTTATTTACAATAATGGGTTACCTAAACAAATCCTGTCCTACTAGAGTCTCGCAGTGAGTTTTTATAACCTCAGTGTGATTGTGGATGAAATGTTAATATGTGTAAAACAATGAAAATACAGCTATTGGCAAGTACTTCATTCAGTTGTGTCTGTGGGTGTAATCCAAGCTGTGACTATTGAAAAGATTAAGCTGTTTATTAAATGAAATCTGTTAATGAATTAACTTCTTTTAATTTTGTTTCTGTGGGTGCATATAATCCAAACTATAATTATTGAAGAGAAACTGTTCAACCAACCAATCATTCTGATATATATATATCATGAAGCAGTGGCAACAAAAGAAGTCCGACAGACCCCCTGCTGTGTTCCTCTCCCCAGACTGCATGCAGTCAGCTCGCTTCATGTACCGATTTTTCTTGCAACCTCATCTTCACTACGTAGCCTGTTCACACTCTAAAAACGTTGAGAGAGCTTGGAATGCTATAAGTTCATGTGTACAGGATGTATTATCTATTCATGTACGGAAGGTCGTGGGTTCAAATCCTATCTGGAACTCGGAAGTTTTTCTGAGTTTTCTCTCTCCACACATCGTTCTATCTTCATTTAAGATATTGATTGTCTAGCTGTAGCAAGTAGACATTTACTGGGTGCAAAGAAACCATTTGCATTAATATTTGATTAACAGAAATAAAATACTAATCACCCTTACCCTTCCTTAACTTGTTAATTGTTGTGCAAGCAGGTTTGTTTGTCTTTCGCTTATCAGGAGAGTTAACATTATTTAGCCCTCAATCTAAGAGAGAAACCTCGCTAATATTATGTCAAGGGTGGTGCTAATAGATTTTCCGGTGTTGCGAAGAAAACCAGATTGTGACAATTCAAATGAAAGCTATTGATTAGTAATTAATTCTTGTGTTATGCATTTTAATGCTGTATGGTATTGAGTATACAAGTATGTGGTTCTAGCTTTTCTGCTTGGAATTCAGATGAGTAGCTACATATATACATGTATATTAAGAGCAGTGCATTTCCATGCACATATTTCCTTTCTTTGGTACTTTTCAAAATGAAATTTTGGAACTCTTCTTGTTTTCTGGGCTTCAAAAATAACTTTGCAATCCACTTGCAAATAATATGACATGTATTTGCTAGTGGGAGTTCTTTCCACTGTCAAAACAAGCAAAGTCATGACCATTAATTTTTTTGCAAACATGCAGCTGTGTTAAAAGTAATGAGAGTAGATTTTGTTGAATTTCGACACATTTTGGCGATATTTAGCTAACATGGGCAATATTTTGAACAAAACGAAACTTCTATGATACTATTTTTAGATACAATGGCACTAGCCTTGTAAACAGTCAGGATCCTACAATGTACCATCGTCACCTGGAATCCCCAGACCTCCTGGAGGCAGTGAAAATCTCGAACAATGACAACTACAGTCAAATTAAGAATGATCCGTTCAGTGATGTACGCAATTTAAGAAATTGTGATTAAACATGAAAAAAAAATCTTGAGGCTTTGGACGGGATTTGAGCTTGTGACCTTCACGCTGCTAGTGTGATACTCTAACCAACTGAACCTTGGTAGTTCAGTTGGTCAGAGTATCATCACATGCATCATTCACACTGTAGCATCGTGAAAGTCATGAATAATTATTCAAATCCTGTCCTAAGCCTCAATATTTTTTTGTTCAAGCTTTATCACAATATTTAGCCGATGATTTCATGTTATAGGCTAATTTTGTAGCCTAAAAGATCGATGCTGGTAGCCCTGTCTGTCTGTTGGTCTGTCTGTCTTTCTCTCTTCTGTGAAGCCGGGGTACTCTGTGAGATGTTGGGTGGGGGTGTGTCGCTGGGACAGTGAAACCCTTACCTTAATCAGCGACACAAACCCATACAGGGTTTGAAGCCCCTATGGGCTTGGAAGTGTTTGCATCGCTTCCCAGCCCGAGGGGTAGTGGCACATACCCATATGGCATCAACGTGAGTGGGAGAACCTCCCCTGGGCTGTGAAGTTTTTGCATTTGTTCAGGAGCAACTAGAAATACTTAAGACGGATTCCGCTCAACGTTCGAGCAATAAGTGCAAAAAATATTTACCAAAAAACTACTTATAGCACGGTAACATTTTAAATGCTATTTGAAACATCTCACTCTAGTTCACTTGCCCAGGTGACCCCGCGATGAAATTCTCAAGCATTCTCAAGAAAATTAATTTCAAATCTCGTAAAAGTATGCTAAAAACGGGCGCCATTTTGTTTTGAACTGACATGAAGCGTCTTTTTAATTGAAATATGGATAACTTCAAATCCAATTTTCTCTCGCGGGGTCAGCTTGGGAGTAAAAGTAACGATAAGTTCTTCTTATCTGTTCTCAAAATGTGACAGTGCTGCAAGTATTTTTTGGTAACTTAATTTTTGCACTTACTGCTCGAACGTTGAGCGGAAATCGTCTTAATTTTGCTTTGAATGCATTGTTGTGTGACTCGAGGTTTGAAAGGATTTATTTTGCTTTTTCTTAGCCAAGATGAAAATTTCCCGAAAACGCACATCCAAAATTATACACATGCATATGAAGCTTGTTTCCGTTTTCCCTTTTTTCTAATTTCAAAGCTGAAGCATTGGTTTTTGTAGGAGAATACATGTATTTAGTTTTCCAACCGGCTTGTATGAGTCAATCAAAATACGAGACAAATATTTACTGAGACTGGAAAGTGAGCAGGTTTTGTAAGAGCTAGCTGAATTTGAACATTTTCATACTGTTCGAAGGCAAAACAAATGAGATTTATTTGGCTATAAGCTGAGACCCAAAAAAAATCACGTGCGCTAAAAATAACTTTATACCGTGGGAAATTTATAATTGTAAACAGGCACTTTTTGGTCGATTTGCCAAAAAATTGTTATAGCCGCCTTGGCTATATAAAACAAGCAACTTCAATCTAGAGGGAAGTAAATAAGGTAATAAGACTATTTCAGTTGTGTTTAAAAATGCTAGTTTTAACTGATTTCCCACAAAAATTGTGCGGATACAGGAAACTTAGATTTCATGACAGACTCCTGTTTTGACAATACGTAAAACCTAGGTTGTTGACTGGAGGCAACAAATTAAACAAAGTAACTCAAGTCGCCTGTCACGCAAATCATGCAGGTTGTCAAAATACCCTATCGAAAGTTGACCATCCATGAGCTCAGAAAATGTATCGGATATTCACCGGTAGAAGTAGGAAAATTAATAAAAGGGTGAACTGTAGCTTACATTTTCTTTGTGAAGTAAAATTGTTAACTTTGCACTGATCTTAGCCTAAATTATGTATGCAACATTTGTTTTCATTTATGTTGTCTTTGAAGAACAATGAAACAATGAGTTTTCTTTACTTAAAGTGCAATTTTAATGCCATGTTATAGTTAACTGTCCGTTGTCATGCTGCTGTGTACCCAGTCTTACACTGGATAACTGCTTTTTTGTGTGTGGGGGAGATGGGGTTGAGGGGTTAGGGTGGGGCAGAATGGAGGTGTAAAACCCACAAGTTGTCATGATAAATTTCATCATACATGTATTGTGAAAGAAAATGTCATTGGCTCTGCGTGCATTGGGTGCCTTTGTTTTTAGTTGTGTACATCACTTTTGCAGTTCATACCTGATTTATGATGTATTCATTGACAAATACAGTGGTAACAAGAACGTCCTTGCTTTCTTTTTCTTGGTTATTTTACTACCTAAAAAGTTTCTGTGGTCACTTTAGCTGAGAATTCTTGATATTTTAATTACAACAGTTTTTAATAAGACTTAACTTCATTAATTCCTTCCCTCACAGTTGTTAATTCCTCACAGTTGTTAATTCCTTCCCTCACAGTTCCTTCACTCACAGTTGTTAACTTTTGCATTTGCTTGTTGAGTTTTTTTTACCTCACATGCTGCTAATGTCTTTTGCAACGAAGCCAAGAGCTCTTTTTTGAAGTTGGGATAGAACAGGAGTAAAAAGATTTACAGTTTGCCGTGGAAATGCACTGTGTCCTTATTTCAGATCGTATGATGGCTGGTCCTGAATTTGCAGAGGAAGGAGGTCTAGTTCCTCTTGCAGCGCCTCTTTCTGCAGGTGGAGATGTTGTGTCAAAAACTGACAGAAATATCCAAAAGGAAAAGAAGCAAAAAACGAAACAGAGGCCTGTAAATGTGCGCAAAGATTTTCCTGAGACATGGCTCTGGACAGAGGAAATGGTCAAGTAAGGCCTCAAACGCCTGCATGCTTCTGGTTTTGTATTTATTTTGTTAATTTTACTATTTCTCAAAATGCTTTTTTCCCAATAGATTCAGCTGAGCAGTAGCTCTTAAAAAGAACACTGAATGTTCTTCTTAATATAAAATGTTGTTTTTAAATCACAGTAGTGACTTCCTACATGTAGAACACGTTTCCAGTTCAGGTCTGTAAGCATTGTTTGGTTCTAGAAAATATCCATACCCCCACCACAGAGGGTCACTGGCAATTCCGAGGAGGAGGGAGGTCATAAAAGACCAAATTTTTAAAGGAAAGTATGAGCCTAACTGGAATTTCCAGAGGAGTAGGGAGTGGGGGGGGGGGGGGTGCAAACCAAAAAAACTCTCCATGGGGGGAATATGGATATTTTCTGGAACAACACATTCTACCACGAAAATCGTTTTGGTTTACTGGGTCAGTGCATGATTTGCCAGAGTGCAAGCTTTTAAAAGACACTAAGGGCTGCCTTCTTGTTGTTTCTTTTAGCCCTTTAAGCCCCAATAGTGATCGGCATCAAATTTCTCCTTGTGATATCAATGCACAGTTGAGTGCACAGGTGTCGAGAATGAAGGAAATGGTCACCAGGGATGAACTCTTTTGATATCTGAACAACTTCTCCCAACTAGCACTACAACAAATGTATGGCAACCAGTAAGGAGAACTGATATGCTGACACTGGGGTTTAAAGGGTTAACAAGTTTAAAATTTTAGTAAGACTATCACCTGCAGTGAATCATCACTGAAGTAACGATATTTGATGATATCAGTGATCCATCTACAAATTTAGGTCAATGAGTCCTGGGACTCATCAAGCCATTAACCTGTGAGTCCCAAAACCTTTTCAGTGAGTCCAATACCAGTATTGGCGAGTCTTCAGCTGGTATTGATTCATTCATCATTGAATGAGGAATTTGGAACAATGACGCAAAAGAGAAGTTTTCTGATCAAGCTATTGTCATCACATTTGTTTAACAATACTCACAGTAAAGGTATTGAATCAATTGTTATAAGCAAACAGAACCAGTAGTAACCAATACAAAACTACAAACTAGAGTTAAAGTTACTGATCATTTAAGTCAGAAGATGAAGTTAAAGTTTTGGGTTCGTCTTCTTCAGTTCATAGATGCGTCTGTCTTTCACAGCTCTCCACTTCAAAAGTGCTGCTTGGAAATTGAAACTTGCTCTTTCTGGGCCAAGTTTAACCTGAATCAACTTCTGTTGAACAACTGGTGTGAGCCTGTTTCTAGAAGGGGTTAAAATGTTGTTTTGCACTGAAAAACCCCTTTCACACCCAGCAGTGTGCACTGCCAAAGTTAACCCCAGTTGTGCAAGTGTTACAAGAAACTCCTATTTTATGGAACTCTGACATTCTTTCGTTCGCTATCCCACTCCTGTTGAATCGGTACACTCGATGTTGGTAACGTAATGTGAGCTTGGTTTCATTTCTTCCGAAATTATCTGCATGTAGATATCAAGCCTTTTAACATTGGCGATGTCAGTGCTTTCATCCGCAAGAACCCTGACAACAGAAGATTTTGATAACCTTTCTTTGAGTTCATCTTCTAACAAGTCGGAAAGGCAGTCCAAAATGTCATTATAAGTTGTGTAGGATTCGTAGTGGATGTTAGCAGATTGTTTTAAAATTGCAATATCCTCCAATCCTAAATCATGCAAGAGTTCCAGAAGGGATTTGAACTGAACAAGAGGCAACAAGCCTTCGACACAAAGCCAATGAACACACTTAAGAAGCACCATGACGGCTTTGTTTTGCTGTGATTCGGCTTTTTCTTTAATAGCTTCAAACTGCTTCAAACTTTGCAGTACATATAGTCTTCCTTTTCGTCATAAGCCAACCAAGAATACGTTTTCATCCAACTGCTGAAAAATTTTCTTGCTTTTGTTTGGTTTGATGCAGTTGATAAATTGTTAGAACTGGGAGCGCTGTCAATAACGCTAGCTTGGGCAGCTTCCGCGGCCAGAGGGACAAAATCGCCTGTACTTACTCTCCTATGACGCTCATTCAAATTTGAAAAAGCCGAAAAGGTGAGCTTTTGTTGTCCCTCGAGGGTCTTGGCTTTCTTTTTTGGCGGCATATTAAACTTCGGCCGAGTTCGACCATGCGTGTGCTGCGTGAAACAGGTGAAAAATCTAAACATGAAAACGAGCCATTTTTTTAATAAACCGCTGATCATTCCCACGCGCTTTGCCACGAACATCGAGCGTGAACCCAAGAGGTTTTTGCTTTTATCATGGTGAAGAGCGGCTGCAACAAACACATACACTGAAAACACAATGCTGGCAGTGTTGCGTCCAGATGGACGCAGCTGGAAATCAATCTTGCGTCTTTAGGAAATTTTACGCATCGGAGACGCGGGACGCGCAGGTAGATGGATCACTGTGATATTCAGTTCATGGATTTTAACTCCCAAGGTCCACAATCATGTCTCAGTCCAGAAAATTGCTAAGTCCTAATCCATACAGATTAAAAAATTAAAAATTAAAATGCATTTATATGGCACCATTAACTCCACTAATTGTCCATGGCACTTTACAATACTATAATTCTTAATTAGGTTAAAAACTACATCATTTATAAACAAATCGAGTACCAATAATTTCAGGCTAATGATAAAAATTACAAATCAAATGCATCCTTAATATGGAATGCACAGTCATGCAACCAAATTTCTAATGTCTATGTGCAACTGAGTTTGAAATTACTGTAATTACTCTTGGACATGACAGTGGATTGGCTTTTGTCTTCTTGATTTGTTGGATGCATGCCCAGCTTATGTATGAGAAAACCATCATTATTTTTAGCTACATGTATTGCCATACACTATCTACAGTGTTGTAATTCCCATAAGGAACTGCTAATTGGTTAAATTAGCATTTGCATTTTCTTTTGAAAAAAAAGCTACTTTTCTTTTCTCTTTCTTAACAAAAAACCGACCTTGTTGTGTTTTGCTACCTCGTGTACAGCCACCTGCCACTCTAAAAAAATGAGGACGTGTGTTTTTTATGAGGTTAACACATATTTGACTAGTAAATATAGAAGTTGAGTAAAAAATAACTAGCCCATTGTATGTCATCATTGACACCTGAAATTATTTCTTCCTTGAGACTCTGTTGTTGGAGCCCAGCACCCCCTGTCAATATTTGTTTTTCCATGCTCCATGGTACATTTGACCTCAGACCCTAAACTTGCCCTTGATCCGTACCTTGTTTGTCACATCAAGCCATTGAGCTTGTTTAGATGAGAGCATCTGAGTTTGCAGTCTTTGGTGGCTGTCTGGACAGTAGCCAACAGTTATTTAACAATTGTTCACCAATGTGGAGGTGAACAGTAGTGGATATTTGCTGAGCCACAAAGCAGCAAGGTAAATATTTACCACTCTTTACAGACACCTGACGTGAATAATTTTTAGTATGTACCAAATCAGTGGATAGCCAGCACCAAATGGTTTCTTTTTTCTGAGAAATGAGGGAAACGTGTGTGCAAAATCCAGAACAGTGGCCTTGTGGTGAATTAAGCAGATACTGTAATTATTTAATCCCGAGTTTGAGTAGCCAATAAGAGCGCGCCAAAAAACACTATCCACTGGTTTGGTAGTTACATGTATGTTTTGGCTCCAAATGTTTTTTAGGTTTAAAAATTTTCAAACCAGTTTAATTTTTATTTTCCTTTGTCTTAACATAATCTGAGACGTTAAGGAAAATAAAAATTAAGCTGGTTTAAAAAACCAAAGGAATTATATCGTGAGAGACTGTTTACAAACTGATCTTATCTTTTGTAAACTTAAAGAAATGCTTCAATGATTCAATTTGGAATTTTCCTTGGCCATGTGGAAATTATTTTTTCACTCTGAAGAATAATCCATTGTTATTTGTGGCTTGAAATGTTTTTTTTAGTTCATTTTGTCACAATATAACCTCCAAGTAAACAACATGCTCATGCATGCAACCAAGGTGGAGTTGGAATAGTGAGCAGGACCATTATCACAAGACTATAAGCCCAGTATGGTGCCTACACGTGCTTCAGAAGAAAGAAAGGTTTCTTTCTTGAATTAAGTATACATCCTCAGAGGGGTATCACAGCTCATCCAGACAAACATCTTTTGAGTGATGCCATCATGGCGCAATGGAAGCCTGACGTGGATAACAGTTTGACAGTCAACGTAATTTCTTAGCAGCATTGCCTCCAAGTATAACACATTTTTGCACCTATAATTTTTTGAGTGGAATGCATTGGAGATTTTCATCCTTTCTTAGTGCCAGGACTTCAGTTGTCAAGACCACCAGTCAGGTGACAGGTCAAGTTCCAAAGCTGTCCGAAGTTTGCAGAAGATGGCCTGAAGAAGTATTTTAATATCCCTAAGCAATGGTTTGATCTACAGCAACACAGTTTGAAGAATTGTAGCCTGTGATCATGCCCAGTCTCCCTAGAAGAATTGCAACATAACGAACATCAAATGTACAAAGACGTTTTTGACCAAATCAGGTTTTTGGGTGTACACATGTTTGTCAGTTTACACATAGCTGGTCTGTATGCATGTGACGGTAATATAAACATAATTGTCTTGGACCTCATGCTTAAATGAGGCTTAAAATACTCAGAAGCTTTCATTTAAATGGTCACTCCTTGGGATTTCATCCACTGACTTGAAGGTTCTTCAGAGCTGCCTTTAATTGTATCACGTAGTAAACAGTAGTAAAGGAAAGTGCTGCTCAATAGCTTCCATTTGAATGCATGGTCACGATTTAGGATTTCATTTACAGACTCAAAATTTAGAACCATCTGGTGTAACTCATGTTATTTCACGTGCGTGGATTAAATTACCGTTGTTCCTTTAGTCTCCTGAGGCTGTTCTGTCCTCTCTATCTTTCACTACTTTTGTCTTGGTACCCTATCCTTGAGCTTCTTTACTGCTGTTCTTCTCCATGTTTCACATGGATGACCCATTTTCTTTTGCCTTCTGGCACCCCTGTCAGTGCAATAAAAAATTGTGGGTTTCTGTCACAGTCCACTTTAAGGACATAACCCAGCAATGGTCAGCCCCTCCTTGTCACTTATCATTGTAATGCTAGTCGAAGAAATGGCCATATATGACATATAGTCATGGGGAAATTGTTCAAAATGAAGCCATGAATAAAACAAAATGCACAGCCACTTTTATTTTGTGATATATTTACAAATACGTACTCAATTAGAGTAGGTTTCAAGCATTTTGGTTTTGGATATTTCAAAATAATCACACAGATCAAACTTTTCAGTTGTTAAACATCCTTAATTAACACCTTTACCATATTTTTCATGGCTGGAGAACCAATTTGCCTCTTCCTGCCATAAAAATGTGATTGTTCCTCAATGTTGTTACTTAATTTTCTGCGGCTGGCATCCTGTGTGAATTTCATGGTTAATTCATATTTTTAGGGAGGACGTTAAGTAGACGTCCCAGGCCAACTGGAAGCCCAGTTTTGAGTATTGCTAGTCGTCGGAGACGCCCTGTGGTGAAAAGCCGGCCAAGACCAGTGCCTGATGAAGATCATAGTATCACTCCAAAGAAGAAAACAGGTCCCAAGAAAAAGCCTGTGTATGTCCGTAAAGAGTTTCCAGAGACGTGGTTATGGACAGAAGAAATGGTCAAGTAAGCTAACATTTAGCCCTCATTTATTGGCCTATGGTGGGATCACTACCAATTGCTTGAAAATGAAAATTCCATAAAAACCACATGAAAAACCCATGAGCTTATCTTTTATGGCCATGAAAACAGAGATTCTAGATTTCATGGTGTGTTTTGAGGTCATGATTTTTCCATTAAATCTAATTGGCCAACTTTTATAAAACAATTGTTTCTTATCCCGCCCGATCGCATTACAAAATTGACCTGAAATTCTCGACCGTTGATAATTTAGCTTAGAAGAGCGCGCGGACGGCTTTAGCGAGAAGAACTTATGCAGTTTTGGAAAAGGTTTTGATGTTTTGCTTTCCTGGAGCGAAGATCTGAACCCGTTTTGTAAACAACAGACGGACAGACTCCGAATATGCTGTGTAGCCACTTTCACAAGGATAATGTTCGCCACGATAAATTTAGGTTCTTTGAAGTGACTCCCGTACACTGTAAATGTGTTTGAGTCCATTTTTCCACAAGGGAACCAATACGGAAGAGCTGACCGCAAATACTGAGGTGAGCAAAGTGTCCTTAGCTTGAAAATTGTAATTACCGGGTGTAATTATCAGTGGCACACGATTATCTGCATTTACTTCCCGAGGTCGACATTGATTGCAGTTACGTTTCCTTCGAACTCCGTACCATAAAAATAAAGTGTTGTAGTTCTTAGCTTTATATTACATTGTGTGCTACACTGTAGTTTAGCGTGTTACGCTACTGTTGCAATTTTATCGTGTACAAAGGTTACAAAATAAACTTAACATGTTTTGCATACAATAGTGATTCCTTCCTCCTGTGGGATGTTAGTAATTATCGGCTAGCAACGTCCATGGACACAAGCACTGTGTCTTTTTCGACCTTTGTTTTCTCTGTAAAGTTCAAGAAATCTGTTTTGTCTTTAAGATATGATTTCTGTACTTTAGCAATAGGCTGAAGGAGGTAGTCAACAAATGATGAGATTTGTTCTGTTGGGCTATCACAGCCGGATATAATCGGCGGTTTGTGAATCTTTGTAAGGGTATAGAAAACTGGAATTCGTGGCGGATTTGGTGTTAGGGTAGCCATTTTTTTGTCATTTCATGTATACCTACCTGTGTCTTGATATTAAATATCAACAAATGGCCCAGGAATATGGTAAGTTTTTGTTTTTCAATAAGTCACGTTTTTTTCATGTTCTTTTCAGGGTGTATGTTCCCCCACCCCATGAAATTAATTTCCATGAAAATGAGTGAATAAAGTTGATTTTCATGGTTCTTTAAAATGCCATGAAAAGGGACTGAAACTACTGCAGATATTTTAATGACCCATGAATATTTCCATATTAATGCAAAAACCATGCTTTTTTCATGAGCCATAAAATCCCAGGGTAACCATTAAATTTGAGGTAATGGGATTTCATCACCATGAATTGACAACATCAAACCCCATAAAAATATCATGGTATAATCATGGGAATTTCATTGTTTGCTCCACAGCTTTACAGTTTCTTGGGCCCTGAAACAGCAAATATTAAGAGGATTTTCATGTGGTTTTCACATGTTTTTCAGGGGGAAAACCCCATGAAAATGTCATTAATCTTGGCCATGAAAATCCTCTGAAAAATCACTGAAAATCCTGTGACATTGCCATGAAAAAAATCACTGGATTTTTATGGGTTTTTATTTAGTAGTGGATGATGAACGATAATTTAGGTTTGAACAATGTTAAGGATAAACAGCATGCTTGACTTCACTAAGTACATATAGTGTTAATGATGTAAACACATGTCCCTTATCTCAGACAAAAAAATGAGTTATTTTGCAGTCATTGATAACATCTCCTTAGTTAATAAACACCATTTGATCCTTTCTTTGAAAAGAACATTTATTTTCCCCTTGTTGTTGCTCTGTAATTTACACATGCGTGGATTTTTTCTAAAAATACAAGAAGTAGCTACTTAACTGAATAATGCAACCGATATGCCAGTTATCACAAGAGTTGATGCATGTTGCCTGTGCATATGTGTGTTCCAGAAGAAAAGTAGGTTTCTTGCCTGAAAGCAACACAAAGAACAACGAATGAGATGTCAACAGGCATACAGTGTACTCACTGGGTAGATGTCACAACTCTAGCTCATCCTGACAATCAACTTTTATTGGCTGCGATGATGGACCTGAAGTGGACAATAACTTGGTACACAACACACTTTCTTGGTAGAATTGCTTAAATGCATGACACCTTTTTTTGCCCATCAACATTTTTTGAGGGAATGCATCAGAGAGTTTCATCTATGGACCATCTGTGCGAAGACTTCTGAAGAACTTGAGAGATGGCCTAGCAGGTTTAAATTTGTCTGAAAATGGCTGACGATTTTAAAAGATGTCTCTGAATGTGTTTTGATGGCATGCTCAAGTCTTTATGTTTTGAGAAATACTTCTTATCCATAGAAAGATCGATGGAATATTCAGTTGTCACAAGCGTGGGAGAAAGAAAAAATTTGAGACCCAACAGGAATCGAACGTATGACCCTTCATGAGCTCATTTGAATGGTCACAGTGTGGGATTTCTCCCACAGAATTTACAGTTAGAACCATGCACCACACAGCGAAAAGTAGCACAAGAAAGGGCTGCACAATTGATGTGCAGTAGCTTTCATCTGAATGGTTACAGATGATCATTAAGGGAAGTGCTGGGTTATTAGTTTGAGCAAATGATGAACACTTGATTTCTCCTTACAATATTTGATTGTTAAACACAAAGGCACACAAGAAGCTAGGGACTAAGCTGCTTCCCCTTTTGGCAACTTAGGGTGCGTTTCTTTGGGAGAATCCGAAAACGGATTTGTGATCCCAGATCATATGGATTCTTCAACGCCAAAGAAACGCAAAATCCGAAAAAGGATTATTTTGTCATGATAAGACAGGCTGGAGGCACGCAATATATATATCAGAACGATATTTCTCTCGTACTGCCCTAGAATTCAACTAGAATGGAATACAAATAATTTATAAACAAGGACAGTATCTGCCAGAAGTTCAAGTGAACTGGCTATTTGCGTTCACAATTAGCAAAATCTGGTCCCTGAATTACAGAAATGGTACACCAATGAAGTTATCCTGACGTGTTAATGCTTCTGTCTGTTCTTTTGGAGAAAACGTTTCAAATATACGGAACAGAATAATCACCTGAATTTTCTTTTTCACGATCGAATGTTTTGTCATGCAAGATCGAGAGAAAATATGGCGAGACCAGTAAATTTGCATGGAAGACCGCTTGACAGATTTACTATTTTCAGATCCATCCCCCAAAGAAACGCACGGATCATGAATCCTAAAAATCCGGATTTAGATTTGATCTGATCTATCCACTCGCAGTGTGGATTCTTCAGATCACTAATCCGTGATTAATCCATTTTTGGATATAGGTAAAGAAACGCAAAATCCGTTTTTGGATACAAGAATCCGGATTTGGATTTTCCCAAAGAAACGCACCCTTAGATGCAAAGGCTTGTACTGCTTCAAAATTGAACTTCTTTAAACCAAAAACTTAACAAATTCCAGTAAAAAAAGTTGGGAATTAAGATAACTGTAAGAAAAACTGTTTGTTCACAGTATTGTCATTAAAGGAATGAGTTTGAATTTTGCGCATTTGCTAGCTTTAACATAAACATGGTACTATAAATTAAATGAATTGTTATAATTTGTCGAAATTTCTGCTTTTGCTCCATACTTCTTGGAAACCAAAATATTTTGGGAACAAGATTTATTCTGCAACCATTCTTGCATGGTTTTAAGCAGTTACATAAGGAAAGCTAACCAAAAGTTCTAAAATATATTCCTTTCTAATTTGAAGCTATTATCTTGACCACTGTTAATTGACAAAGGAAACCTTTTCATCCCTAAGAAGTGCCCTTTCATTGTGTACCTCTGTATTTAACCCTTTAACCCTTTAAGCTCCAGGAGTGACAAGCATCTCAATTCTCCTTATGGTATCACAAGTTATCAAATATATAGGTCATGAGAATACAGGAAATGATCATCAGACATGAAATGTGTTGATGTTTAATCAAATTCTCCCAACTAATATAATAAGAAATATATGAAGAACAGTGAGGAGAATATGCATGTGAATATTAGGGCTTAAAGGGTTAAGCCCTAATAGTGATAAGCATCTAATTTCTCCTTACAATATCACTTCTTCATCAAACATACAGGACATGAGAATAAAGAACGTAATCACCAAAGAAAAAATGTCTTGATGTTTACACAAATTCTCCCAACTAGTACCATAAGAAACATATAGAGAACAGTTAGGAGAACATGCCTGTTGATACTGGGGCTTACAAGTCACGCTATCTTTGGCAGTCAATTTTGTTAGGTGCCTTCAGAAAATAAAGATTTTTTAGTGCTTGGTTTCGGCTTCCTTCTCTCTTGCAATCTCCAGCCAGTTCTGTTCTCTACAGCTTTCCCTGCCTTTGTCTCAGGGGTTCTTAACCAGCCTCTCCTTAAGCTACTTTACAACTGTACTTATCCATTTTCCACTCAGTCCAGCCTGTTTCTACTTGCCATCTAGCATCCGTTTAAGCACAATGTGCAATTTTTTGGCATGGTCCATTCTAAGGACATGATCCGGCCACAACCACCTTCCTCTTCCCACTTGGCACTCGCTTGGGTGGTGTATGATAGTAATACTAGGTGAAGGAATGGCTGTATTATCAAGGACAAGTTTTTTTTAAAGTTAAACCTAAGACAAAAACATTAAAAAACAGCAGAGTTTGGATTTTTTTTGGCTTTTTTAAAGCTACTATGGCAGTTTAGAGTTTAAAAGAAACAGTCACATGCATTAAAATTTTGTCCAAACATATATCAGTTCTTTCAAGAGAAACCTGATCTTGCCTGACCTTGCCATAAAAACTGTGGTGGTTGTTTGATGCAGTTATATCTCATTTTCTGTGGCATCCTTCAATATTAATTCATCATATTTTTGTGGAGAAGGAGAGTTGATTCCTTTGGAGGGTCAGGGCCAGTATTAATGAGTATGGGTGGTGGTGACCGAGGCCCTCCAGGCCAGTAGGGACTGGTACCTGATGGACGTAGTGTCACTTCGGCTGAGAAAAAACCCAAGCAACCTAAGAAGAAGCCTCTAAATGTACGCAAAGAGTTTCCTGAGACATGGCTATGGACAGAGGAAATGGTCAAGTAAGCATCAGAGCTCTCATTTACTGGCATCAATCATGGTGTTCTACTAACTGTAGGTGTTGAGCCATTGTTATGGACAATTCAACTGCATGCCTGATTGATTTTGTTTAACTACAACAGCCCCAAATGATGGAATAACCTACCACAGTAGATAAGTTTAAGCCCATCAGTATGTGTATTTAACTCTAGATTAATGACTAGTCTTTTGAGGAACGTTATTGCTCCCTCAGTTTTCCTAAACTCCTAGAGGTGGTCATTTAACGGTCTTAGGTAAATTTGGTGTCATGTGTATTAATTGGTTAACACTAATTTAGTGTCCACTGTTTAATTTGTATAGTTAATTAGAGGTGACAAGTTTAGTGCCTTGGGTCTCTAAGAATTGCGGCATTGTATAATACTTATTATTACCATAACAATATTAGGGCCCATGTATCGGCACCAAACTGACCAAATGCATTTGTCTCTATCAAAACTCATGACAAAAGTGAACTCTACCAAGTGTTTCTTGCCTGAAAGCAACACAAAGGAGCTTACAAAACAACACAAATGAGATGTCAAGAAGTGTACTTAATGGGTGGATGTCACAACAATTGTGGTGTCAATGTTGTCCAGATGATCATCTTTAGTAATGCTGTAATGGACCTGAAGAGGACAACGACTTGACAGTCAACATGATCTCTTGGTAGAATTGCTTCAAAGCGTAACACATTTATGCCCATCGACCTTTTTGAGTGGAATGCATCAGAGAGTTTCTTCCTTGGACTAGCTTTGTGAAGACTTCTGATGAACTTGAAAGATGACCCAGCAGAGTTGAAATTGTCTGAAGATGGCCGAAGGGTTTAAAGATATCCCTGAGTTTGTTTTGATTGCAAGTCCTTATGTTTTGAGAAATAATTGTATATTCATAATGAGTGCAGACTATTTTCCCCAAATCAGATCATAAATGTGCTCATGGTTTGGAAGCAATTTAATTGAGGTTTTCTCACTTTCTACAAACCCTGATATGTGGTGAGGGTGTTGGTTCTGAGATAATTATTATCTGTTTTGGACATACTCTTGTGAGACTTCTGCTGCCAAAAAGCTTTCATTTGAATGGTAAGAATTTGCTAGAACTTCATACAATGACTCAAAGGTTATATAACCAACTAATGTAAAGCATAGTAAGACGAGCAGCAGAGGAAAGTACTGCTCAGCAGCTCATTTGAATGGTTACAATGTAAATACAATACAATAGTTTAGTTATCCAAGTAACACTGAGGAGCTTACATAAACTCGTTAAAATGTGTACGTGCACAATAAGCCATACTATATACAAACAAGCAATAAAACTATAATACAATGTTTCTTAACGAACTGACTGCCCTCCCAAAATATTTAAAAATGGACAGACAGATTTCAAAGACAGACTCTATAGTTAGAACCACCTTATATACACGTATCGTAATAAACAGCAGTGCAAAGAAGTGCTGCACAAATTATAGCTTTCAATTGAATGGTCACAGTTTGGAATCTCATTAGCGCAAGTGCTGGGTTATTAATTCATGCAAACGATGAACACTTGATTTCTCCTTACAATGTTGATTGTTAAACACAAAGGTGCACTAGAAGCTGGGGACTAAGATGCTCCGCCCCTTTTAGCAACTTAGATGCAAAGGCTTGTACTGCTTTTGAACTAAAAACTTTAAAAATGTTCAATAAAGAAATGTTGGGAAGCTCCCTTTTACATGCATTTCATGATGTACCTTTATGTTTAAGGAGACAAGTCACACTACCTTTAGTGGTCAATTTTGGTAGATGCCTTAATTCAGACAACACAGAATTTTGTTTATGCGTAATTTCATTTTCCTTCTCTCTTGCCATCTCCAGCCAGTTCTGTTCTCTACAGCTTTCCCTGTCTTTGTCTGTGGTTCTTAACCAGCCTATCCTTAAGCTCCTTTATAGCTGTTCTTCATTTTTCACTCAGTCCAGCCTGTTTCTACTAATGACATCTAGCACCCGCGTAAGAACACTTTGCAGTTCTGTGGCATGGTCCATGCATTCTAAGGACATGATCCAGCCACAGCCGCTTTCTTCTTCCCACTTTGCACTCGCTTGGGTGGCATATGATAGTAAGGCTAGGTGAAGCAATAGCTGTTTAATCAAAGACAAGTTTTCCTCACGTTAAACTTTAAGATAAGAACATTATGATGTTTGATGATGTTAGCCACTATGGCAGATATTAGTAGATTTTAAAAGAAACAATCACATGACATGTACATGAACACATGCAAATTAAAATTTTGTCCACACAGGGTAGTCGTTTTAAGAGAAATAATTTGCCTGATCTGCCATAAAATCTGTGGTGATTGTTTCATGCAGTTATATCTCATTTTCTGTTGCATCCGTCAATATCAATTCATCACATTTTCAGTCGCGTTCAGTTCCTTTGGATTGTCAGGGCCAATGAGAAGAAATGGTGGTGGCCGAAGCACTCCAGCCCAGCAGGGACCGGTACCTGATGGACGTGGCCGTGTTACTGCAGCTGAGAAAAAACCTAGTAAACAACCAAAGAAGAAACCTCTGAATGTACGCAAAGATTTTCCTGAGACATGGCTATGGACAGAGGAAATGGTCAAGTAAGCATCAGAGCTTTCATTTACTGGGGCATGTTGGCGTCATTGATGACGTGCTACTGTACTGTAGGTGTTGAAGCAGTGTTATAGAAAATTCAAATCCATGCATGATTAATTTCGTTTCAGCACAACAACTCCAAATTGTGGAATAACCTACCCCAGTACATAAGTTAAACACCATCAGTAGGAGTATTTAACTCTAGATTAAAGACTAGCCTTTTGAGATAAGTCATTGCTTGCTTAGTTATCCTAAACTCCTTGAAGAGATAATTTAACACATTGACCCCTGAACCGCCCGTAACCGCCCTTCTTTAACCACGTCCCTTGTACCACTTGTGACGTCATCAGTTTTAACGGTCCTGGACAACTTTGATAACTACCTTCTGCGGGGAGATGAGATCTTTCAAGCCATACCCAAATGAGCGCGATTCAGTCAAACAGACCAGAGAAAGACGCAAAAAACCGTGTAACTTTGAGCAGAAAATTCCAGTGAAAATCTTGTCCCACTACCCACTGGTACTTCAAAAAAAATTCACGATCCTCGAACGTTTTGCAAAATCTTTTCCCACCAAAAGGTAGCCTAGTAAATGCCCCACAAAACAAAAAAAAGGGGGGGGGGGAAAGAAAAGCAAAAGACGCGGGGAGGGGAGAAAGCAAAAGGTAAAAGACGAAAGGGCAGCGAAACTTTCTCAAAATTTTGCTTTCTGCGCATGCCCGAACTTTGAAAGCTGTAATTTGGCACCAGAAACAAAAGCTAGTCCAGTGCTCGAATAGTAAACAACGCTTTGGACAGTTTGGATTCTTTTCGGCTAAACAGCGGCCTAAAAACGGCTTGACTCGCTTCGAAAGGCATTTTTTGGCAAAATGTCCAGGAGTCAATGGGTTAACAATCAGGTAAATTTGATGTTACATGTATTAATTGGTTATATAATTAATGTTAATTTAGTGTTGACTGTTTAATTTGTATAATTTATGTTGTCAGAGGAGAAAGGTTTTGTATCTTGGTCTCTAAGGATCGTGGTGCTATACATTTTACTCATTATTGTTATAACTAGGCCCCATTTGCGGTAAGCTGACCAAATTTATTTGTCTCTATCAAAAATTACGACAAAATTTGACTCTACCAAATGTTTCTTGCCTGAAAGCAACACAAAGAACAAACAAGTGAGATGTCGAGAAGCATACTTGCTGGGTGGATGTCACAACAATAATTTATTGTGGTGTCCATATTGTTCAGATGATCATCTTTAGTAATGCCACAATGGACCGGAAGAGGACAGTAACTTGACAATCAACATGATCTCTTGCTAGAATTGCTTTAAAGCGTAACACGTTTTATGCCCATCGACTTTTTTGAGTGGAATGTACCAGAGAGTTTCATCCTTGGTCTAGCTTTGTGAAGACTTCTGAAGAACTTGAAAGATGACCCAGCAGGTTGAAATTTGTCTGAAGATAGCTGAAGATGGCCTGAAGGTTTTAAAGATATCCCTGAGTTTATTTTGATGGCAAGTCCTTGTGTTTTGAGAAACCATTGCATTTGTAATGAGAGCATTTTTTTTTCCAAATCAGATCATTAATGCGCTCATTGTGTGGAAGCGATTTAATTGTCGAGGTTCTCTTAATTTCTACAAGCCCAGATATGTGATGAGGGTGGCGATTTTTGAGACTTGTGAGACTTCCTGCTGCCAAAAAGCTTTCATTTGAATGGTGAGAATTTCCTGGAACTTCATACAGTGAATCAAAGGTTATATAGCCAACTAATGTAAAGCATAGTAAGACGAGCAGCAGAGGAAAGTACTGCTCAGCAGCTCATTTGAATGGTTGCGATGTAGGATTTCATGGACAGACTCTACAGTTTAAGAACCATCTAATATACATGTATCATAATAAACAGCAGCGCAAGGGAGTGCTGCACAATAGCTTTCAATAATTATTGAATGGTCACAGTTTTGAATCTTATTAGTGCAAGTGCTGGGTTATTAATTCATGCAAATGATGAACACTTGATTTCTCCTTACAATATTGATTGTTAAACACAAAGGCGCACTAAAACTAGCTACTAAGCTGTTCTCCCCTTTGGCAACCTAGAAGCAAAGACTTGTACTGCTTCAAAATTTGAACTTCAAAATTTGTACTGTAAATGAATTGCATGTTGTTAATATGATTTGTTGAAATTTCTGCTTTCGCTTCCACCTACGTCTTGCAAACCAAAATATTTCGGAAAAAAGTTATATTGTAACCTTTCTTGGTTTTGAGCAGTTTCCAAACGAAAGCTAGTTAAAACTTCTAAAGTGTATTCTCTGCTAATTTTCAGCTATTGTCTTGTCCACTGTTGATTGAGAAAGGAACCCTGTTTGTTCCTGGGAAGCGCCCTTTTATTTCGTGATGCACATTTATGTTTAAGGAGACGGGTCACGCTACCTTAGGTGGTCAATGTTGTTAGGTGTCTTCAGACAACCCAGATTTTTTTAATGCTTAATTTCATTTTCCTTCTCTCTTGCCATCTCCAGCCGGTTTTGTTCCCTACAGCTTTCCCTGCCTTTGTCTGTGGTTCTTAACCAGCCTCTCCTTAAGCTCTTTTATAGCTGTTCTTCTTCATTTTTTCACTCAGTCCAGCCTGTTTCTAGTACCCGTGTAAGAGCAATTTGCAGTTCTGTGGCATGGTCCATTGTAAGGACATGATCCAGCCACAACCGTTTTCTTCTTCCCACTTTGCACTCACGTGGGTGGCATATGATGGTAATGCTAGGTGAAGCAATGGCTGTATAATCAAAGACAAGTTTTTTCAAGTTAAGCTTTAAGATATATAATATAAAATATATAGCAGAGCGTTTTTGTTTCATGATGCTAGCAAACATGGCAGATCTGGTAGATCTGACAAAAAACAATCACATACATGTACATGAAAATATGCATTAAAATTTTGTCCACACACATCAGTTGTTTCAAGAGAAATAATTTGCCTGATCTTGCGATAAAAACTGTGGTGGTAGTTTGATGCAGTTAGATCTCATTTTATGGGACATCCTTCAACGTCAATTCATCACATTTTCAGTGAGGTTTAATTCTCGGCAAGAGTCAAGGCCAAGGCCAGAATATTATAGTGGTGGTGGTGATGGCCAAGGCCCTCCAGGCCAGTATTCGAGGGTGTTGACTACTTCAGCGGAGAAAAAACCTAAGCAAGCTAAGAAGAAGCCTCTAAATATACGCAAAGAGTTTCCTGAGACATGGCTATGGACAGAGGAAACGGTCAAGTAAGCGCCAGAGCTCTCATTTTCTGATATCGTTCATGGTGTTCTTCTGTAGGTGTTGAACCATTGTTACGGACAATTCAACTGCATGCCTGATTGATTTCGTTTAACTCCAACAGCTCCAAATTATGGGGTAACCTACCACAGTACATAACTTAAAGCCCATCAGTAGGTGTATTTAACTCTAGATTAAAACTAGTCATTTTAGCAAAGTTATTGTTTGCTTAGTTATCCTAAACTCCGAGGATAGATATAATTTAACGGTCTCAGGTAAATTTAGTGTTGCATGTAGTAATTAGTTGATATTACTTTAGTGTCAACAGTTAAATTTGTATATTTATGTTATCAGAGGTGAGCATCAAAAATCGTGACAAGATTCAACTTTACCAAATGTGGCTTGGCTTGGCTTGGCTTCCAAGTGTACGTTTTAACAAACTTGTCGACAATTTTGAAAAAAATGGCAAAACCACACACAATAGAGTAGGCAGTTATTATTTTTATCAATGCAGAAACATCCCAAACTCTAGAGTAGTCAGTCAGTAAAAACGATCAAATTCAGTGTGACAACAGTTTATCTTTAGTTTAATGTTTGTTTGGCATAGCTTAAGTAATGTAAAACCTGTTGTGGGTTGTGCCATTTGTGTATGTTCAAGGTAAAGAGGCTAACAAAAACATTGTCTTCCCGTTGCTTCACTACCACTTTTATTATAGTTACGAGTTAGACATTCACGTTCGAAATAACAATTATGCTACAAAGCTAGTTTTCTGTGATAAAATAGACAACGAGGTCCAAGTTCACCATTTCTCGTAGAAAATGTGTAGTCTGATAAATGTTTTAGTTGACATGTAAACAACTGTAATCAGGAAACAATAATGTTTAGGTCTTATGAGGTTTATTTTTCACATAATTTTTTTGTCTTTATTAACGAATTTTTTTCAAGGGGACAAGGGAATCCAAGCTTTCTGCTTCTTCTACCCTTTTAATCCCAGGTTTTGCCCCTTTTTGTTATCTCTCTCCTGTTTCCACTTTTTCTAATTGCTAAACCGTTTGCAATGATGTTTTTTTTCGTATAATTTTCTACCGATTCCCATCTACTTGAGTATCCTGTCTCCCTCCCCCCTCTTATCTCCCACCCCCTATCCTATCTCCCACCCTCTCTTTTCGCACCTCCCCTCATCTTTCCACTCCCTTTTTCCCATTATACCTTCCCCTGTCCTGTCCCCACCCACTCTTTTCCCATCTCCTCTACCCTTTCCATTCCCTTTTTCCCATTATACCTTCCCCTGTCCTGTCCCCACCCACTCTTTTCCCACCTCCCCTACCCTTTCCACTCCCTTTTTCCCATGTTACCTTCCCCTGTCCTGTCCCCACCCACTCTTTTCCCACCTCCCCTACCCTTTCCACTCCCTTTTTCCCATGTTACCTTCGCCTGTCCTGTCCCCACCCACTCTTTTCCCACCTCCCCTACCCTTTCCACTCCCTTTTTCTCACTATACCTTCCCCTGTCCTGTCCCCACCCACTCTTTTCCCACCTCCCCTACCCTTTCCACTCCCTTTTTCCCATGTTACCTTCCCCTGTCCTGTCCCCACCCACTCTTTTCCCACCTCCCCTACCCTTTCCACTCCTTTTCCTCCCATGTTCCTTTCCCCTGTCCTCCTTCCCACCTCCCCCACTCTTACCACTCCCTTATCTCCCATGTTCCTTTCCCCTGTCTTGTCCCCCACCCCCCTGGTTTCCCACCTCCCCTACTCTTCCCACTTCCTCATTCCCCACGTTTCTTTCCCCTGTGCCGCTCACATAACTGTACCAGACAATCTGGTACGGTATGATAAACTTCGTGCTCCAGACTTGTAAGGAATACTGTCTAAAGCAATGAATTTTAAGTAGTCTGCATGTAAGAGTTCAGCAACATTCGTATACTCATTTACTGTTAAAATTAATATAACTGGAAGGGATAAGTTTGCCCCTTTTCGAAATTTTCCGAGACTTGATTGTGGACAGTAAGGAAACAGGGTAGCACATGCTTTTTTTTTATTTCCCGTAAATTTTAACATGTGATTTTGGAATCTTACTCATTACTTGCTTCACACACAACGTTTACAGCTTGATTTCCTTTCTCTTGAGTGAATAATTTACTAAGTGATGTAAAAATTCTAGGAATTTGTAAAATAGGAAGACAAGTAACATTAGAGTGATTTCACTTGAACTGTGAAATAGACACTGTTACACACATTCCGTTGTTTTCTTTTCTTTCGACGATTAGACACCAATTGTTAGATAACGTTTCACGGGTTAAGTTAGACTTGCCCACTAGTCGAGCTCAGAATAAGTGAAGGACTTTTGAGAAAATCTAGTGTTAAGTAAAACCATTCTTGAGATATCAAAACAAAATTTGCTGGTAAATTTTTATAGGAGAGTTTGATGTTTGTAAAAATTAATTGACCTCAGGAAATATTAACAGAATTTTGAATGAATCAGACATGATCTGCTAATATGATAGGAGAAAAACACTTTTAATCTTTTATGTTAATCGAGTTGGTTATTTGTGTGTATCTTATGTTTGTTTTAAGAATCATTGCATTAAAGTGTGAACCACTTTATCCAAGGGAAAATGAAAACATACGATTTATAGAGTAATGTGTTCACGTGGTTGGTTTCAAGGGTTCAGTAAAGTGACTTCATGTCAACCAGATACTTTTGATTTGTTGACAGTGAGGTGACAGGGAAGACCGTGGTGATGGCCAAAGTTCCTGATACAATCACCAGCTGGATAGCGAGTGCATTTGCCATGTCTGATTCAGCTGGGCTCGGCATTTCAAAGCCTACTTCACTTAAAGTCTTCCAATCCTTCTTTGTTTCCCTTACCCGCCCATACTCAGTGATCCGTGGTGAGGAAGTGTCCATTATAGCAACAGTTTTCAACTATGAGAGCAAGTGTCTCACAGTAAGTGTTTCTACCCATAATATGCAGTTGAACCTCATTGGTTCTGGAAAAAAGAGGATGTCCATATTATGGCACTGGTGTCCCTTCAAAACAAGAAAAGGCTATGTGAATATTGACACGTATGAGACAAAATGAACTATTCACAGTAAAGGTGAATGGTTCCTGGCAAACCTTTTGGGTATTGTATCAAAATGCTGAGGATACCCCTTCAATGGGCTAGTGTCCCATCCAAGGGGTGTGTATGTGGGGGAAAGGGGGGGTAGTGGTACTCCTAGCAGTTTCATGCTACAGAAGCGAGAGTGAAGTGCTGGCCACGTGCCTGCTTGTCGCTTTTGTGCGACTCTACCTTTTTACCTTGCTTCGTTAAATGTTCATAAAGTTTACGTCTACTGCTTAAACTAAACAATGGTAAAACACTTTTTCTACAGATTCGCTTGGGCCTGGAAGATTCATTGGATTACAGGATCATTTCAAATGCTTCCTATGATATTTGTGTGTGCAGCAATGCAGCCAAATCTGTGCGCTTCAACATAGTTCCAAAGAAGTTGGGACAGATTCCTTTGGCAGTTGTGGCTAAAGATGTGGATTCATCCGTGTGTGGAAAAGATGTAGAACAGATGTCTCTTGGTGTCAGTGATGCTGTTATTAGAAAGTTACTTGTTGAGGTATGTCTGTCACTCAGTGAGGCATTAAATTATTAAATGCTGAACCAAAATGTAGTCCGCAATTTACACTATATTTTCATTCCCTGGATAGAAAATTTGCGTTTAAATTTTTGTGAGTGACCGTTGTCAAAAGCAGCCATCTCCCTTTAGTGGCCAAGTCGATGACATCTTGTTTGAATCAGTTCTCAGTCAAAGACTGCATTAGAATCTCTTGTTAGCGATTTTCTCTGAATGACTACGTTTGCTAATTGTGTGACATGTTTCAACTAGAGTGCTGTGTTGGTCATTACCTCAGGGCTGATTTAATCTCAATGTTTTGTAGGAGAGAAAATAATAATTAAGGTTTTGATCACTGTTTCTTGCTTTAGCCTGAAGGAGTTCGCCAGGAGTACACATACAACAGCTTTGTATGTCTCAAAGGTACAACAAATCTTTGTCTCTACTCAAAATCTAACAAGAGAACGTTTTAAAACTGCCAGATGATAGAGTGCATGAACATTAGTCTTCAAAGGAAGAATAAACACAATGGATTTTAGTCCATGCTCTTCATCAACTCGCAGTTTTCAGATTTTTTCCCTCGAGTTGGATTTATTTCCATACACCTTTTTGTGGCTTAACTTTCTGAATGTAGAGATCTCAAACTTGTCTCTACCTGTCTTTACAGCTGGGTAAACGTAATGCGAGGACAAAATGTGCAATGGGCTAACATTCATTCGTCCCACATGAGGGAGTAGCAATGGCTCGTCTGACTTTAATTTCCTTGTCCAAAATTTATAGTCTCAGATCTGACGCGTCCCCAGTCGTCTTGACAACGCGCAGCACGGAAGGTGTGAGAACATCACACCTCGCTCTCCCGTGCCGCGTGCGTTATGAAGACGACTGGAGACAAGTCAGCTCTCAGATACAGATGGTTAATAATTTATCAACAAATTTAAATAAAATTCAAATTAATATTATTGCATTACTAAACAATAATGTACCGTAAACGCCGGCGTATAAGCCGCACCTTTTTCCTCTAAAACTTCGCTAAAAATCGGGGGTGCAGCTTATCTACAAGAACATGTGGAAAAAATTTGTAATTTTCCTTGAATCATCCCCAAAACACCAAAATAAAGTCAAAACGGTACCACGCTATCTTCGAGAACTTGCGTGGCCCACTGTTTCTCCGTTGTTGACAACTTTGATGGCAAATTTGTCAAAGCAATTATCGAACTCCCTTTCACAGGCGAGTTTGTCACCGATGGATGGCTTCCAAAAATCCTTATAAAAATAAAAGCCACGACACAGCTGAAGAAATCTCTAAAAACCTTCATTTCAGTTTGCTTTGTGAATGACAACCTCGTCCCCAGGGCCTTCTCCTCGTTCAAAATGGCGGTCGGAGAAACCCCTGGCCAAGGCTGCCGAAGTGGCTCCAAAAGTTCGTTAGAATTTCTTCACGCAAACACGATGAAATGTCTTCGTTTTGTTTGAACAACGGTTTCCGATTGCAGAAAACAAACAGGGCCGCCAGATACTGGAAACAACGTCCGAAAAAGCCATTTTATCATGTGTCACGTGACAAAATACGCCACGATTCGTGGAGTATTTCAGCAGCCTTGGCCAGGGGTTTCTCCGACCGCCATTTTGAACGAGGAGAAGGCCCTGGGGACGAGGTTGTTGTGAATGAATGAAGCAACAACACTTGTTACCAGTTTTCTCTCTTCTCATCAAATGCCTGGCTACTAAGCCAGGGTACGCAACCCAAAGGCCGAATGAACTTACTCACAAATTTTCGGACTTCAATAGCTTTCACTGGAAAAATGCTGGGGAAAAGTACATCGGGGAAAGTGGTCGTGTTTTAAGGATTAAAATGTGTGCAAGTCTTATTCAGACTACAAATTGAATCACCGATCCGATCCTCACGAATTCATTGAATCTATTTTGACTGACATCGATTTCTCATCAAGGAAAGCGGCTTTACAAACTAAACCTAAGACATCTAAAAACCTTTTGCCTTTTGTCACCACATACAACTCGGCTACACCAAATCTTAAAAAAGATTCTAATGAAACACTGGCACCTCATTACAGACAATCCTAAACTTGCCACAACATTTCCTAACACTCCTATTGTCGCTTACAAGAAGGAGAAATCGCTCAAAGACTTTCTAGTCAGAGCTATAATTCCTTCCATCGAGTAAAAACAACAATAAGGGAGTTATATACGGTAAGGAGGGTGACAATATTACAATCAATTAAATGAAATGACTCGGCTATGAATTTTTGACAAAAAAAATTTTTTTTTCAAAATCTTGAGCTTCTAAACTCGGCATGCGGCTTATCTGCGAGTGCGGCTTATACGCCGGTGTTTACGGTAATTTGTGGCCAGATTAACACAGAATACAAGATTCCATAACATAAAACAGAGATTACAAGGAATTTGGAAGTACATGTATAAGGCCTAATGTTCTATATTATGCTTTTCTTGTGTTTTGATACAGACGAATCCTATTTTAATGACACCATTGAGATTGCTCTGCCTCAGAATGTGGTTCCCGGTTCTGTTTACGCAGTGGTGTCTACTGTTGGTAAGTATTACACTAGTTTCTTATTTGTTGCAAAATTCCTCAGCTTAATGACGTTTTGAGTCATAGCTATGGCCTTTTGGATATCATTTCCTTACTTTGAAGTATGTTTTTACTTTGTCAGGTGATCTGATGGGCCCGACCTTGAATGTGGAAAGCTTGCTCAGACTTCCTTATGGATGTGGAGAACAAAACATGGTGAACTTTGCACCCAGTATTTACATCATGAAGTACTTGTCAAGTGTGGGACAACTGACCCGGTCTGTAGAAAACAAAGCCAAGAACATCATGACAATAGGTATTTTGTTGTCGTTGTAGCGAACAAGAACTTTTCTTAGTTGTCTTTGTTAACACGTTCTTAGATAATAGTACACATTATTGTTACCTACCTTGTGTTATGGTTGGAACACAATTATGTAAATTTCAAAGTTTTTCTGTGAAGCTACCAAATGTTTTTCCTAAGTAAAAAACCCAGGACTGAACAAAATTCGAGAAAGTCTAAAAGTCAGTGATGGTAACTTGTGACTAAGCTGTTGCAACACTGGATATAAAGGTATTCAACAAGCAACGTAGAGCATGAATTAGAGAAGAATATATAAGATTGATTAAAGGAGTATATATGAGAAGTACTGCCCCTCACTGATGTGGTCGCCCACAGTATTTTGTCATTTTCAAATAAACCTTTTCAAAGCAGTCTTCGTACAGTTCTGGCTTCAGCTCATGAATTATGTCTGCACTGGTAACTCTTTGAGCCCAGTCTGTCACGTTCTGATTTTTTTCATGTTATCCGGAGTTTGTTCTTTCTCATTTCTCACCTCCACCAGTGCTAACCAACACACCCAGGTCTTGTAGTGGTTGGCGTGTGCGACTTTCGATGAAGGCTTTGTCTCTGGTTTGTCTTATGTCGTTTTCTTACACAAGAATTTTTACTCCACGTGAGTTATCTGTTCCTAGTCTACCCAGGTGTACGAACAAGTAATGGCAAACTCTGTAAATGGTTTGAACAGACGACCAGTAACAACATGAGTTTGTCGACCAATCAGATCAACGACCAGAGACGTACAACATCTACTGACGATTGACAACTCACCTGACTCTGATGATGAGTTCACAAACAGTCCTTCTCCGGACTACACTCACCCGGACGACCATACTTTACCGGCTTACTGACAAACTGTTAGGTAAACCAACAGAATGCTTGAGAGTATCCGTGTCATGGACCAGCGTTCCATCCGCGGGGAGTAGTAATACGTCCTCTTGCTTCATGCTAGGGACACCACAGCAGAGTGATGCACCGACTGTGTGGAAGCGCTGTGGCCTACATGCTTCTTTACCTTATCTGATTTTCACTGTGACATGCTTTGTCTTTTTGTCAGGATATCAGAGAGAGCTGTCTTACAAACGAACTGATGGCTCATACAGTGCTTTTGGAAATGGTGACAGCGAAGGAAACATGTGGTATGTCGGATTTGTAAGCGTCCTATCCAGTGAATATATCAAAATAATGATCATGATATATAATTCCTATTCAGAATTTGAAAGTGGACAGCAAGCTATCTACTTGAAACATGTGCCATCTCCTTAGAACAATTGAAGGGCTTTGGGAAAAAACGTCCTACAATTAAAAAAACAGATGTGGGTTTTGGGTAGCCATTTGGAGACTATTCGGGATACTTTATGTGGGCTTAACATGAAGTGCTTGCCGCCATTGGGAAGTCTTGAAGTGTTTAGATAGTATTTTGACTAGAGACTTCTTTCTTATGGTGATTTGTCAGTCTCTTGTAATTTTTTTTTGTCTCTTTTGCTGGTCGTAGCGAACAACTGATTGCTTCCCACTGACAGATTACCATTTTTGGTTCCGATAACCACTATTCATTTGCACTTAACCTCTTTCATTTATGTCTTCTTGTGTGCCATTTCAGGTTAACAGCCTTCGTGTTACGCTCGTTTGCTCAGGCACGTCCGTTCATCTTTGTCGATCAAGAAGAACTAAAACAGACCTCTGACTGGATAACCAAGAAGCAAGAACAACCTAGTGGTTGCTTCCCTAAGTATGGAAGACTTTTCAACAAACGCCTGAAGGTTTGTTACCATTAAACGTCTCCCACTGCACCTTTCTTCATCCAAGGCCTGGTCTTGATGCGGATGGGGGTGGGGGTGGGTGGTTAGAGTTAGGGTGTGGGGGAGGGGGAGGGGTTGCAAGATGAACTCTTTCCCCCTTTGGGAAACCTTCATATGATTTTTGTATCCTAACCAAACCTAGCCAAGACAATGTGTACTTTTTGTCAGAGAAAAGCAGGAAAAGCTATGCCGTATTTCAGGCCAATTGATGGTTTGTAGTAGCCAATTCCTAGAGACAAAAGACGGTGACATGGCAGCCATGCTCGTTAGCTCGATAACTTGTGAGCCAAGAATAGCTCTTTCTTCTCCACAGAGGTTCCTGCAGTAGAGAAACAGAAAAACACGGTGTGGGGGCGGGGGGAGGGGTGGGAGGAACGCGGGAAACAGAGAGGGAAACAGGAAAATCAATACAGGGATATATATGACGTTAATTCCCCATTTCCAGCTTCCCCCATGCTCATATTTTCCCTATTTCCATCCTCTGCTTGCTCTGTTTGTCCTCTCCTCAACTTGCGCTCGAACATCTGACCGGATAAGAATATAAAAGACGCCTCTGTGAAGGAAACAGGTTCAAAAAACAACGTGCCGTATTTTGGATCAAAATTGCACACTTGCAACCAAACCGACCCGAAAGCCGTATCCGTTTGGCGTTACATACCTATACAATTTGTGTAGGAGTGAATCTCCCCTCCCCATACCCCTTCCAGCCCGACAATATGGTTGTTGTTGTTTTTACTTAGAATTGGGTTAATCAAAGATTTTATTAAATTTTCGATTGTTAAAGGCCCAAATCTTAATCCAGCTGTGTGTCTTGAGCAAAATATCGAGTTTTCCCCTTGATTGCTGTACATTGAGTACTGTACATTGCTCTGTTATGTCCTCAAGTGTCAGCTTAGAGTTAAATTGATATTGTAAGGAGAAATCAGATGTTTATCGTTGTGATACTGTTCCTGTTTTTAGGGAGGAGTAACTACAGAAGCAACACTAACAGCATTTGTTGCAGTGTCCCTCATGGAATCTGGAATGTCACCTAAGGTAGAATGAAATTATTAACTTGCTATCAAAGCGATTCACAATCAAGATCTCCTCTCCTGTTTAGCGAGGAAAACTGTACAAACGACTGAAAAAGAGATAAGTCGTTAGAGAAGTGGTCAGGGTGAAACCTTTTTTCTGAGTGTTTCAAGTGAAAGTGCATGAATTATTTCTGGCGTCAAATGCTGTGAGATCATCCTGTATCTAGAGACTACAACACGCGATGTGGCTTTGAAGCGTGTGGTTGTGTTGAAGAACAACTCTGTCACTACAACAACATTCTGGCATAGTTGCTCAACTTGCTGGAACAGGGGCTTCTGCGAACGCTATGTTTCCTTTACAACGCCAAACTATGTTTTCTTTACAACGCCACTGCCCTGGAAAAAGAAGAAGGTTGACGTTTACTAAATGTTAATTTTGGTTTTTACAGGATCGGGTCATCCAAGATGCATTAAAGTGTTTAAAAGCCGTGTCCTCAAATCTGACTGATTCATACACACTGGCTCTGTTTTCTTATACTTTCACTTTGGCAAAGGATCCCAATGCTGCGTTTTTATTCAAAGCACTCCTAGACAAGGCCATCATAGAAGGTCAGTAGCTCTCTTTGTACCTTTCTTTGTTGTCTAACTTGTAATGGTACTCTATTCTTGTCAGCACTCCGCTTCTTTGTCATAGGATCTTGAATGCAAGAGTATAGTCAGTTTTCAGTTACAAACTTGCATTCGGTGCAAACCATAAAAAGGTCACCTGTCAAAATCTTGTCGGCTCGCATTAAATTTGAGCTCGCTCAGGTGGCCCCAAGTTGGATCAAACAAGAATAAAAGTGGACAAAGTTGATAACATTTGTGCATTTTCTGCAATTAAGACCCCATTTTGTACCTTAGAACTCCGAAGGTAATTGCGTCCCTTGTAGAAAGTGGCCTTGATTTTGGGACTTTTTGTAGCTGAATGCCTAGGGGTTAATGACTTCAGCGAATTTTAATTCCCCCCCTCCCCTCCCCAAAAGTAATGACCTCCGCCAAAAGTAATGGTCTAACTAAAAGTAGTGAAACGACTACGCCAAAGGAACACAACGATGTATTCCCACATGGAAATAAAAATGGCTCTAGTGTGAATAATGGTGGTGCAGAACTTTTTGTTGCGTTTTTGCTGGCTTTTTAAATTATTTTTATTTGATGAAATCTTGTAAATACGTTCTTACAACGCAGAAATTTTACTATTAATGTTGTGTGTTGTTACACAGATGGATTGATGCACTGGGAAAAGGAGAAGGAGACACCGCCCACTCCCAGCGAGTTTTTCTGGTGGAGTCCATATTATCGTGCCCCGGCAGCTGATATTGAGATGACAGCTTATGCTCTGATGACGTACGTGCTTCTGGCTGAAAATGATCCCTCGCTGATTGGTCAGGCCATGCCGATTGTCAGGTGGCTCACTAAACAGAGAAACGCTCTGGGAGGATTTGCATCCACACAGGTCAGGCACAGGGTACCCGCTCGCATTTTGTATAGCCACACTTTAGGATTTTGTCCACAGACTCAAAAGATAGGACAAATAGCATCTCAGCAAAGTACTGCTGGATAGCTTTCGTTTGATTGGTCACACGTAAAGATTTCACCCTCAGACTCAAAATTTACAACTACTTTCTCACAGCACTGCAAGAAAGTTTTGTTCAGGCGGTCGGTGACAACAAAACTGCGGCTGTCTTATGAAGCCCAAAAATGGAACAACTCATTCAAGATCACTTCTGATTCAATAAATGTTTAGCAAATCTTAATTGAGCCTTAACTTGTTATTTTTGTAGGACACGTGTGTTGCCTTGCAAGCTCTGAGCAAGTATGCTAGTGAAGTGTATTCTAACACCACATCACTCACTGTTCGGTTTGGAGACGAAAACAATCAACAGTTCAGCCAGACGTTCAATATCACAGAGAACAACAGACTGGTGTCACAGAGAGCTGAGGTGGGCTTTTTGACAAGTAAACAACCATCTACTCGCTTTAATTCATGAGAACAACACCCGAGTAATTGGAGGGTTTTGTAACTTTTCGTCCTTGAAATTGCTTTAAATTGCCTCATACTGGCTAATATATACAACGAAAATCACAACATTCTAAGCCACTCGGTATTCGGAAAGACCATTACAGATCTCTGGGACTGAAAACAAACAAAACCAAAAAATAAAGAGAAAAATAACCAAAAGGGGAAGAAAAAAAAAAAGAAACAAACAAACGAAGCGAAAGACAACACCTTGAATGGAGTGGAAACTTTACCTTTTCCTGACTTTACCTCTGCGCCACACATGAAGCGTTATTCATCTCGTGTGCAAAATATTTATTTAAATGTTAATTAAAGGCGGCGACGTTTTGCCCCGCGTAGGGGATCTCGGCGATGTCATGTGAGAAATATCGTTGATCTTTAGTTCTTGGTCGATAAGTCTATTACTTTTCCTAAAAGCTCGAACAAGTCAAGCGCAAAAGAATTCGACATGTGTTTCTGTTCCTTTGTTTTAGTTCCTTGAGGTAATCCGCCGATATTACGAAATTATGTCTGCGTATAGCGTATGACGTAAAAAATATAACTGCAATATAAATTCTGTAGACAAAATAAAAACAGTTTGGAGGGAACTCAAACCTCTTGAATGACTAGTAATGCCTGTACGTTGTGAGTAGTATGGTTACTTATTATCCCTCCCACAGGTCCCTTCAAGCATTCTGCCAATCAAGAAGTTACCAGTCGAAGTGGAGGGAGAAGGCTGTGCTCTGATGCAGGTTTGTGGCTCTGTTGTCACGCTTTATTGTACGTGTTTAACAGTTAACATTGTGCAAATGTTCCCCTTAGTGTGCCCCTCGTTAGTCTTCGGCAAACTTTGGAAATCTTCTTAAATTTTCGTACTTTGTCATGGCCTTTTGACAATACAGCTAAAACCTGCATATGAGAATGAAGAGGATTTGGAATCTGTGAGCAAACATATGTCGTTTAGATCCCCAGCATCCAAAAACCCTGTTGTAGCCTAGAAATTGAAACACGTTTTCATTCGGGAAAATAAAGGACGTGGTGGGTCTTAAATTAAATCAAAGGACCGAAAGGGGGGTCTGTGTTAACAACTGATGTAGTCGTTTTATGCATATTATACATTTGTGACACACCCAGTTTTCTGACAACCAACAAACACTTTTTCTACTAAAAAAAAAATAAGAACCTACTTAAGCACCTAAATAATCTAACTTCTCCGTGGACATCAGATATATCAGAACTGTTTCAGGTCATTTATTTCTTCATTCCGCAGTTCAAATATATAATTTCATATATTCATAATTTCATCTTCATCTTTCCCGGGTATATTACGAACCAATTTAATGACCAGCTCCCAGTTGGCTTGTTAGCTCAATTGGTTAGAGCGCTGCACCGGTATCGCAGAGGTCAGGGTTCGAATCCCGGCAAGCCTGATTTTTTCAGGCTTCCTTTTCGCAACTGCATAAGTTGCGTTAATAACTGCGAGGATCTTCTTTACATTTATTTCTTCATTCCGCAGTTCAAGTATATGAATTTCATATATTCATAATTTCATGTTTCAGGTTAACTTGCAAAAATACTGGTTCTTTTAAGCGGGTCTTTACTGCGTTCGGGAAACCTTCGGGAAATGGTCGGAAAGAGAAATTTCTCATCTCTGCCCAACCAAGTGTGATTATGTAATGTATGTATAGACATTAGTGAGTAGAACTACTATTTTGATCCTAAAACTAAGTTGTGGTTGTTGTATCAATGTAGGCTGATGTGTCATATAACATACCAGACATTAAGGAGGAACCGGCGTTTGATTTGAAAGTTACACTCAAACGTTCTGAAGATGTATTCGAGCCCATTGCAACAGAAACTGGTGAACTTCTCTGTTTGCCTTTGGACATGTTCATCTCTGCTAAGTAAGTAGTAACCTTTGTTAACCCTTTTACTCCAAAGAGTGCCTAAAATCGAAATTCAAGACAAATCTCAAATTTCATTTTGTAAAATACTGAAATATAAATAGTACCATGTGAAAGTACTGGTGAAGAGGTTTCATTTGAATGGTCACACCATAGGATTTCATCCACAGACTCAAAAGTTAGAACCACCTTAATGTCTCCATAACTGTCTGTGGGAGTGAAAGGGTTAAGTTGTTATAGAGGGTTCACTTTCCAAGCAGCTACTGTTAAGTTCCGATGGTAACCAGGGTTGTTGCTTTCGCTTTCAGCGGCAAATCACTATCGCTACTATGCAGTGAAAGTCCGAATGTTAGCCCCTCTCTCCACGAAAAAAAAAACAATAAATAAATAAATCCCCCCCCCGGTATCTCAAAGACAAAATCCTTTTGCCATCCTTTCCAGTAGACTGGACACGGCAAATAGTGACTTCGTTTTGCCCAAGGTATTTTTCGATTCTTGCTTCAGGGGGATCGTCTCTCAGAAGTCTCTGAGTAACTCTTGCGTTTTCATAAGACGTCGAGGTGTCGTTCAGCAACCAAAGTCATTTTAAGGACTACCCTTACTTGGGCAATCAAACCTCTGGTTGGGTTAATATTCGTTTTCCTCTTGTTTTAGATGGCTGAAGGAAGATTCGTCTAACATGGCAGTTATTGATGTGAAACTTGTCTCAGGATACCAGGCTGATGAAGAGAGCTTGGAGAGGGTAAGTTTTGTTTTGTTATACACTGAAGTTATTTGTAGAATATATACACGAGGATTCCAAGGTAGCCATTATTTGGATCATCACGTAAGTCTGCAAAGGAGACTAACGGTAAACGATGGCGAAATATTTGATTTTTATTTATGGTACTGTTCGTGGGAGGGGGGGGGGGGGTAGGGTCAAATACTGTATCCTGCTTCTGCTTTCTACCTTATTGAAAACATCAGCACCTAACAAAACCTAACAAAGCGTAGTAGAATTCATGGAGAACCATAAGATTAGCCACTTTGTCAGTTTGAAGTACTCCTGCTATTTTTGGTTTGGCTACGAAGACTTGTCCAATTTGGCCCAACTTGTACTAAAGTTACTTTGGCAGCTCAAAAACGATTGCCGAATCCTACCCGACTGAAAGCGTGACTCACGGCGTAAGTACTGGACTTTTGCGTGAAATATGCGATACGCAATATTAATGTATCTATAACAGTTTGTGTGGCTCAGTTTCGGTGTGTTTTCTTTTAGCTTGTGAACAAGCCTACTCTTGGCTTCAAGCGATACGAGATCGAGGGCCAACACGTGATTATGTACTTTGACGAGATCGACAAGGTGTCCTTCTCGTTCAAGATTTATCAGTCAACTATGGTGAAGAAAACCAAGCCAGCATCTGTCAATGTTTATGACTACTACGAAACCCGTAAGTAGACTAAGGCCTTAAATTAAACAATACTGGACAATAGACATTAAAGAAAGCAAACAAAACAGTTGTCCTGCGAAATTGCGTGGAATATTAACTGCCGATACATCGTCGGGGGCTACAATATTCAGCAAGATGGAACGGGATATTTTTCTTGTTACCGTTTTAGGAACTAAAAAGCCTTTGATTGTATGACAAACACGCCTCAAGTTAACAGAACAGTTATCACAAAATAAAAACACCGAGGGGAAATTTCGAGATTTCGAGGTATACCACAGTTGTTAAGAAGACTCGTTTACAAACTTATGTTTCTTAAAGACAAATAGAAGGTAAAAGAATATTGCCAGCTTACCGTTTTCTGGCGGTGAATGAAAGTCTTTTAAACTTAACTACTTTTCGTGAGATAGTACTCGCTTTAAAATTCCCATTCAATCTCTGGTTATCATTGTATCCGTGTAAGCTGAAGGAAATACGTTTTGAAGGGCGTGGAAATGTCCGGAAAACACTGGTAAAATTCACTCGGTCTTCAAACTGCCCGCCTCAAGAAGTTCTGCAGTGCATTTCCAAACAGTGCAGTGCATTTCCAAAACATAACGGTTCGCATACCGGTGAATATCTGTCTTGTACAGATGACACATTGAGAGCTTCCTTACCATATATGGACAAAATGACATCTTGTTGAATAATAATGCAGATTTAATGCTAACTTGTCAAGGATAGCTCGGTACACCAGGCACACCCTTTGCAATCCTCTGTGTTTTGTCAGTGTTACACTAAGTAGTTTAGAACACTTACTTGAAGAAGGTGCTATCTCCAAGAACAGTGTGCCTTAGCTCGTTAAGTCAGCTGCATCTCGTAGAGTATATGCCGCAGCTGCTCTTTTTGTGGGGACGGATGTGTACGTTGTTTTCAGTTGAACGTTCTAACCTCGTCCATTTGTTTGGCCTTTTTACAGATCTTTCCGCCACAGTGATGTACAAAATCACCGAGGACATGTGTGGAGTGGATCCTATTCCTGTCGGTTAGTTTTGTTCGTTGGTTTGTTTGTTTGTTTGTTTGTTTGTTTGTTTGTTTTTTTATGAAAGGAGTGTTAATTGCACAAATGGTGATTTCATCACTTTAGTTTCGGTTTTATCGCAGTGTGAGACGTTTGGTGTGATGTGGTTTTGACTGTAGTCTCTAGCTGTGTCAGTGTTCTTTTGTGCAACTCCATTACTCGCAAGATGGGCCTCTATTTTGAACAAAATTAAAAAAAAATACACATATTGTGTAAAAGAAATAGCACCATAGGACAGTACTGTTCACAAGCTTTCACTTGAATGGTCACGCGTTAGGAATTTCTTTACTAATACAGACTGATAATTTTGAACCTGTTTCTAGGCTGGGAGTAAAATCTTTCAAGTTAAAACATCCTTTTACTTTAGAATTGAAAAGCCCTAAATAACGATCTTTCGCTTTTTTTTTTTTGCAGATATGCCATGAAACGAGAGCTTAGTTAATACGTCGCTAAAAGCTGCGTAGTGGATTCCGATGATGTCAGCTCCTAAAGATTTTGCTTGATTTTCCAAATGTTTAATTTTAAATTAATTTTACGAATTCGTTTTGTCTAGGAGCAGGCTTTTTAAAGATTATAGTATGTAATTAAAGGGAGATATCGTAGAAAAATTGTAAATGGGACATTTGCACAATAGCGTTATTTGACTACAGCAACCAAAATGCATTGTGGTAGTTGCAGTCAAATGAAGCCATTGTGCAAGTGTCCTATTGAATTGTGTTAGAGGACGAATTAGATTGTTGTTCAACCACGCTGGGTCTCTGTAAAGAACGCCTGATTTTATGATCCGAAAAAATGAACATAATGATCAAAGATCTATATTTTGGTGTAGTCGCAGAGCATAATAAATTTTATCTTTTTTGTATACTCGTCTTTTATTGGAGATTTTACTTGGACTAACCGCCCAGACCTTGTAAGGTCTTAGAAACGGTTTCAGTTCCAACCCTCTACCCCTGCAGTGCAGGCTACTTCACTGATAGAATAGTGAAGAACTCAAAATATGAGTTACCTTCTGGTACGTATTTATTTTGCACTTTTTTGCGAAAACCTTATAATATATTCAACAATTGGTTCATACGTCAGCGTGCTTCATCGAGACAAGAAGCACGCGGGAAGTTTGGAGAGCACGAAAGATTCGTAAGAGTTGCTCGAGGCGTAGCCGTTGTTTATTTGGTCAGAAAAAAATTTTGCTACGCTTCAACGATCTTGTTTTAGATTGGTAAAAAAACTGACAGGTGAATTCTTGCGTGTAAATGAAGATTGCCCCATATTTGAATGCAAAATGCTCACTCGCGGAAAATTTTTTCTCAAGGCATTTGTCTGCTGACGTTATCAGCGTGCACAATAGGATTATGAAGCACGCTCGCGCTATTGAATTTTAATACACGAATCTACCAGCTATGTTATAAATAGTCTGGAAAGCCTAACAGGTGTTAGGTGTTAAGGTGAAAATTGGGAGAATGGGAAATCTTTGTAAAGGATCTGTTTCCTAGCTTTTAACAACAAAGAGGGGACAGAGAGGCGTTTATTGAATAGTGGAGAGACACTCGCTTACGTTTACATGAAGTCTCAGCCTGGTTAAGAGAGGAGTGGGTAATCGCTGAGAAAATGAAGTCACGCTGCTGGGCTGACATCGTGGGGAGGTGTCTATGAAAATGTCACAAATGGTGACCTTCATGACACTTACACGAAGTCAAGACCTGGGCTTTGGATAGTGTGGGTGGTCATGGACTAACATCGTAGGGGGCGTCTATTGAAATATCACTGGTGACGCTTCGTTAAGCTTACATAAATTTTAACCTGGATACGAGAGGAGTGAGCGCTGACCAGATGACGTCACCTTTTTATAGGCTAACATTCCAATATTTACGGTTCATAAGCCTCTCTTTGAATACCACTGATGGGGACATTTAGGGACGCCTACATAAGATCTAAGCCTTGGTATTGGAAGAGGTAGGTAACGGCTAACCAGTTGACTTCACATGACCTGGGGCAGGAGCTCCTGTCAGGGGTAGCATTCCAAGATCAAGGGAGTTGGAAGCAGTTTGAACGGGACACTTCGTGGTGCTTATATATGAAGGGTGGTGCGAGGTCGTCGTCGTCGTCGTCGTCGTCGTCGACTCCTCGTACGGTACGGTCGCACGAACATACACACGTTATGAGTACGGGGCTCTGCTCAAATTACGTACCCAGATCCCGAATTGTCATCAGAACATCAAATCCCGAACTGGTAGAGATCAAAAGGATCCCTAAACTCAATTTCAAGCTGTTCCGTGTGCCTGCTTTCCTCCAAAAACGTATGACAAAGAGCAAAACACTGCCGCTGGCCGTACCACAAAAGAAAAAAAACAACAACAAACAGAAAGAAAAAAGTAGATTTCATTCTTAAAGCGTTAAAATGTTGAGATTCGGGACAACCTGTTTCGTGTCAAGTATTTTGACCGTTCTGGGTTAGCTTTTTTGGCATACTTATTAAGTCTTATCACCGCGCTGTGTTTGTTTTTTTATGATTCTGACATACGGAATTTCCGGATTCTAAACTGATTGAGGAAAAGAAAAACAATCACTACGGAAATGTAGAAAAGCTTTGAAAAGCTTTGGAGCCAAACAGTTCCTTATTACAGGAAATCTTCGCGACATCTTGACTCTCGTAATTCTAGAGAGGTGCCATATCGCAACCCTAAATTTTCGTCAACTTGTGGAAACGCTTTTCTAATATAGACCATCAAATAGCCGTCTTCCTTTGTTCCCGACATAAAATTTTTATGTCGCAAATTTGATGCCGCAAATGAGGCCATCCCCATAAAATGCTATGACCCAAAATTTTCAAAACCTACAACAAGTTTCTGATTTCATTGCTCACTACTTTTTCTCGGGTATTTCTAAGTATAATAGGTTTTGTACACATCTTAAAGTGACTAACATTTAAATGAGCTCTTACAAAGACGACTTGGAACCGCATGTTAGAGTGGTGGCGGCTCGTTTTGAAATGGCAGTCAGGAGGAGGATATTATTAAGGCTCACTTGGAATTATTTTTATTTAATTTGTCCATGTTTCTTTTCTCGGCTTCTCTTCCCTTTTAACCGACTGACCGACCAACATTCATAAGGGAGAGGGCGATGGAAAACGAACAATTTTATAAGGATAGCCTAAAGAAGTCCCTTCGACTGCTTACATTAAATCAGTAGACATCAGACCTACGCACAGAATATCATTTAATTGATATTCACTTTCGGGAAATAGCAACGTGTTTGGTTAGCTGCACTCTACTGCAATTGTAGCGATAATCATTACTATCATTACTAACAGATTTTAATTGTTTGATGACAAAGACGACAACTGATTGGCTTTAAATTACCGGGCTTTAAAAGGGCAGATTATGCTCTCAGCTGAACGGATCTGAACGGATGCCCGTGGGGGAAGACGATTATTTTTCGTTGTTTCAGTTCGCTTTTACCAAAGCCTAAATCAGCCTTCTGAGTTATACAATTGCGTCTGCTCGTCAGGCGCAAGCAATAAGCTTAACATGGGGACGACAGTCATGCTATGCACTGCCTTAGTCGTGGCTTATGTCGTGACTACTGTTAAAAGGTAAGCAAGTTCTTTACGTTTTACTATCACTCTTATGTCCAAGTCTAAAAATCCCCTGTATTAGGGCACTAACTTTTACTATATCTCAGTATGAATCATAAAGTTAACAAATCTAGACAGTTGTACCAGATTGTGTCGTACTAAATGCTCCGAAATGCAAGAACAGTACATTCATTTAATTGTGTCGGCGCCCGAATTCAGTTTCTTGTTTGCAAAATAGATTGACGCAAAACTTAAAATGTAAAAACTGTTCAATAGCATTGAAGAGTCTCACTTTAGGATTGTCTAAACAGAATCAAGATTTAGCACCGTAAAGTCGTGTTTTGACTTTAGGAGTGAATTTAATACCTGAGAGGTTTCAGCTCTTGTTTAGTGTCTGCCAGAATGTTCCATAAGTGAAACTAAAACATTTTACTCTTTGCTGCCTAAGAAACCTTTTTCCCTAAGAAACCTTTTTCCCCGAGATGTATAGGCATGGATGTTATTGACCAATGTTTTGAAATCAGCTCTTGAAAATGTCGTGCACGCTTGTTGGCCTTTCATGTCGCTAAGCTCGAGCGAGAAGCTTATCACGTAACCCTCTGCCGTGAGCCCATCTTACAGCAGATTGAACACTTGAACACTAGCTTCTTTCTCTCTCTATAGTGCCATTATGCTCAAAAGCTGTGACATCATTACAATAAAAATTTCAGTGATATTATTATAAAACACATACGCGCTAACTTTCGGGATGTTACGAGGTTTTAACTGCGCGCAAAGTAACGTGTGCGTATGTTGAAGTCTTCGTTTATTGAACACACCCGTGACGTCATTCACTGCAAGCCTCATTCGACATAGCTATATTGCTTTCTATGAATTTCGTCTAATTAAGTAAGAAGCATCATGTTCGATACAGTAAACTCCTGCAGCTTTTCATTATCAATTCCAACGAAACTTCGAAGTCGAGCTGGTTTGCTGGCTAAAAGCTACACCAACATTCTATAGATTTTGATTTTAAAATGTAGTTCCGGCCCCGAAAAGTTACCGGGACTTTCGAGAAACGGGCCCCTGGCATCTTTCCGATTTGCTGTCAAGACTAGAAATCGGTTAAAGGGGCAAAATGTTTTTGAATTTCCTTTTTGTTTTTGCCGAAGAGTTGCTTTTCCTCTTTGACTACGTGCGAGGCATTTGGCCTATCAGAGAGGAAGATAGCTTCATCCGTTTCAGCCTTTTATTGAATGAAACTTTATTTGTTGCTTCGGAGTCGTGCGATGTGCACTGACTAACGTTTGGTCGTTTTATAATTGGTAGAGTGATTTTAGCATCTTCGAGAGGAAGACATGTTATAATGACCGTCCTTGGCGAGCGACCAACCTCGGTCTCCAGGTTAACTTTGTCAAAAGTTAAAAAAAGCCTCAAAGCTGAAAAAAAAACAAACAAACAAAACACGTATTTTCAAACGAATTCCAAACGGCGTGTGCGTCTGGAACAGGCTAGCGTAAAGAACTGATCAGAGATCTGTTCTGTAGATACTATAGTATTTAAAAGACGCATCTTCCCGATTTGGTGTTTGGTGTCATACATCTCAGACTACAAAGAGGTTGAAGGGTCAAAAATTTCGCTGAAGATTTCCTTTCACCTCCTCTTCAACCACGAAAGGGGCATTTTCAATGTTAGAGGGGCAGATAGCTCCATCCTTTTCAGCTTTTTTGTTTACTGGAACGGAATCGTGCGAGCAGTGACAATGGTCGTTTTGTCGGTCGTTTTGATAAGTGTTTGAATTATTTATCATTTTCGCAATCGAAGGAGGCTTAGGACTCTGGGCACGAAATTGGAAGTTTTGTATGATTTTTGTCACAATTTTCGTCGCAAGTCTCCTATGCGCCGGGCGAATTTTCTTTTTACGCCCACTTCAAGATGGCGGCCGATTAACGTTTTAGCAGGAAAAAGAAAACATTCAACTATTTAAACAATCCAAAAATTGCCGGATTCAAACCAATTCACTGCTGCTTCTCTAAATTTACATTGCCGAAATGTCAGTTTCTCGAGCTAGCCTTTTTTTGGCGTGTACATCGTGACACTTTGTGTTATGAAATTATGAATATATGAAATTATATATTTGAACTGCGGAATGAAGAAATAAATGTAAAGAAGATCCTCGCAGTTATTAACGCAACTTATGCAGTTGCGAAAAGAAAGCCTGAAAAAATCAGGCTTGCCGGGATTCGAACCCTGACCTCTGCGATACCGGTGCAGCGCTCTAACCAATTGAGCTAACAAGCCAACTGGGAGCTGGTCATTAAATTGGTTCGTAATATACCCGGGAAAGATGAAGATGAAATTATGAATATATGAAATTATATATTTGAACTGCGGAATGAAGAAATAAATGTAAAGAAGATCCTCGCAGTTATTAACGCAACTTATGCAGTTGCGAAAAGAAAGCCTGAAAAAATCAGGCTTGCCGGGATTCGAACCCTGACCTCTGCGATACCGGTGCAGCGCTCTAACCAATTGAGCTAACAAGCCAACTGGGAGCTGGTCATTAAATTGGTTCGTAATATACCCGGGAAAGATGAAGATGAAATTATGAATATATGAAATTATATATTTGAACTGCGGAATGAAGAAATAAATGTAAAGAAGATCCTCGCAGTTATTAACGCAACTTATGCAGCTCCCAGTTGGCTTGTTAGCTCAATTGGTTAGAGCGCTGCACCGGTATCGCAGAGGTCAGGGTTCGAATCCCGGCAAGCCTGATTTTTTCAGGCTTTCTTTTCGCAACTGCATAAGTTGCGTTAATAACTGCGAGGATCTTCTTTACATTTATTTTTACTTTGTGTTATGCTAACACTGGTCGTTTTCTATTAAAAAATCATCAACCAAATATCTGTCTAAACATAAATTGCGACCTTTCGCTGAAGCTAAACACTAAACAAGAGCTTAATCTTAAATTTTTGACGCTTTTTAAGCCTGAACCTGAAAACGTTAAAAGTTGTTCAAGATAAAGAAAAACGCAAATGTCCGCTATGTTCAGTGAAGTGGCCGTAAAAAGAAAATTAGCGCAATACGTACGAGGTAACTGGCGTCATTCTCTCCCGTATTCCGCCATGTTTGAAGATTCTTGTTGTGACTTCCAGCCGAACTTCTTTCTCTCAAGTTAAAAAGAGGCATATAGCTAAACGAAAGCAAGTTTATTACTTCAGAAAAACACAATTTTCTGTGGTAAGGTGAAATTTTTAGGTAACAACCTTCTCTAACTTCCGATGGAAACCGATTTAACCTCCTTGGAAGGAAGCAAAACCACTATTACGAGTAGGTCAACTTTCCCCTACTTTTTATATATGCAAGGCATTTTTCCTACTGCTTGCAAGAAAATGTTTTTGATGGCATTACGAGACAAGCTGCAAAAATACATATTCCCTGAAGTGCTGTGACGTATCTCGTAATGTGTGCGGATTTTCAGTAGAAGTATTTTTCTGCAACTTCATCATGATGTGTTGGTGTAAGACAAGTCGAGAAGAACAACTGTTACATTAGGGAGGGTGCGAGAAGGAAGAAGGGGAACACATTAATTTCCTCTGCAAATTGTCTTACAAGGCACTAGTTGCATGTTGCAGGAAAAATTGTCTAAAAATATTTTCACGTAGAATATTCCTTCTTTGTTATTTCTTTCTGACCTTAAAATTTACCATCCCAACTTTTCTTTAATGTCACACAGTATGCAGGATGTATGTCACAATAAACCCCTAGTAAATATAGGTAACTTAGCTCACCATTGCTAGTCACAAAATGAATATTCCAGGTAACATCGCTTGCCATGAGTCTCCCAGTAGTTCAGTGGTTAGAGCAACTGACCGGTGTACAGGGGGCTCAGTTGTCTTTCTCCCACAATAGTCACAAAATGAATATTCCATCTTAAAACGTTTCCAGTAGTGTAACAGCATTGTCTAGTGTAGCAGCACACTGTACACTGAACACTGTAGACTTCCTGAAAATCAAGAGTCATCAGAGATTGATCAAGGATGTTCACATCCTAGCTGCACACGCAATTCACGTCATGTTATGCATGGAGCAAATGCTCTGAGGAAGAAATGTAAAGATGTATAGTGCTGGTGGGCATTTAATATTTATGAACGGTGTGTGCAGAATTTGCCTACCTGTAAAGGCTAATTTTAATTGAAAGGATAACATCAGTTAAAATTATTTACTAAATAATTCTACTTGAATGAAATTTGACTTAGAAAGTGGGTCTCCAGTAAATATTTTAAACTGTATTTAAAATGACAACCATCAGCGCCATGTCAGGGTAGTTTCAACTCTTATTTTCCTTGACAAAACGTCAGGAACCCCCTCCCCCATTTTTCACATTTCTGACAAGAGTGACTCATTATCTGACTATAGCAAATGTATGAAAATCTGTGCTTTAGAAGATTTTTGGCGTCTTTCTCTAAGAAATATCAAGTGCACACAGGCCTCCCTAGTATGTGTTTTCTCTTCTTTGTAGCGGCTACCTTGTAACATCCCCAAGGATTTTCCGTGCAGGTAGCACCCAAGAGCTCTCTGTCAGCCTTTTTGCGGTGCCTGAGTACGAACCATGGGTTATCAATGCCACAGTTAGCTATTATTATATACAAGGAGCTAGAGGTATCATTGCTAGTGATGAAGCTCAATTCACTAGTCTCTCTGGTGGAGTCCTTAAGCTAAAGGTATGCTCATGCGTAATAGTATAACGTAAGTAATGAAAGTGAATTGCCATGAGGGCATTTGGGTCTTGCTTTGTAGCCCTGTAGAAGGTTTGTAACTTTTTGTGACACATTCTCTATACATTTGCAGGGCTAGACCATTACTGGTACATGTGCAATGAGCTTAGACACTGAAAACGTGAACTTACGAGCAATCAATAATTACTGTTTTAACCAATCGCAGAAATTATTTTTCCTTATTACCCTTGGGATGAGGTCAAACCACCATATGCAATTGTATTACAGTAAAGTATGGGCTCCTGTCAAATTACTCCAGCTGAAATTGTTGATGCCTGACAGTAGCAATTTGGCTTGCACTTTTTGAAATAGAAACTGTTATCACCAGTAAAACTTGTTTTGGTGATAAATTTATCAGGTCAAGGGAGAAATAATTATTTACCAATGTAATGAATTTTTTTATTACGTGCAATAACAAGTCAGACTGGTCATTTGGTAATTTATGTAGATACCAGGAGATCTGAATGCTGGTGGGAAGCCAAGCGTCAAAGCGAAGCTTTCCGTGTATGGAGGACCACATGGTGGAAGACGTGTCTTTCTCAGACGTCAGTTCATCACCATTGCAATTCCCAAGAGTACTATCTTCATTCAAACAGACAAACCCATTTACAAGCCAGGCCAGACAAGTACGCTTATCATTTGGTTTAAGTGATTGTAATGTTGGTCACTGCATTGCTGTGATGTTTTCAGATGTGTGCCTTATGTGGCATTTAACAAATAGATTCCATGTTGCCATACGTCTGTTCAGAAACAGATCACAGACCTTAAAATGTCGTAAGAACACAAATTGGCACAAGCCGTTAGGCGAGTGTGTCACTGATGTTCTTACCACATTTTGACGTCTTCTGTGATCTATACTGAACAGACGCACGGCAACATGGAATCTACTTGTTTTATATAATAAACAGACAAAGTTGACAATGATGATGTCATCTATACGTCTGTCTTCTAATAGATCATAGCTAAGAACCAATAAAAATGCGCATAGAATTTTGCATATTATATAAATAGTTATTATGCACACTTGACTCTGGTGGCTTTTGACATTACACATCTTTAAGCTGTATTCGTTAGGGGAGGTACGTGGGTTTAAGAGTGACAAGGAGGAGAGAGATTCAAAAATTTTTGGCGTGTTGAATGTGCAATGTTTTATTTTTCGGAATTATTGTTTTGCCCAGTTTCTTGTTTTTGGGTAGTGAGATATTTGGTGGTATTATTATCATGTTTTGGATGTGAAAAAGGGCGGGTTGTATTGACCCACTGGAATGTTTTAAGGTTTAGTTATGACCCATAGTTTATATTCTGGGTTTCAAGCCAGTGGCTTTGTTCACTGCTAAATAATTAATCATCAACTTTGAAGCTTTTGAATTGGTTTAATTTATTTTGTAGTCAACATGCGCATTGCTGGCACTGATGAAAACCTGAAACCATTAACGGGAAAGGTAAGAAACAACTATTAATACTCCTTTTGAGGTGTTGAGAGGTACCCCATGTACTCAAACAAATTTCTCTCATTTAAATGCCCAGCTTGAATTAATTTTTATTTTAGAATATAAGCAGGCACTGCAGTTGTTGGAGAGAGGTGATTTGGGGGTGGGGTCATAAGTCTTTTTGGAGACTATAATAAATTTATTATAGCCATTGTAGATGTCTTTCGCACACATTTTCTCTGCCTTTTGCATCTATTAAAACGTCACTGTGAACCATTAAAACCTATTCTTTTCTCTGTAGATCTCAAGGGTGACAATCACTGTAAGTACATTAATTTTATGAATTTGCATGTTGTGTTTGATTTCTGGAAAGTTAGAATGATATCTCCACTGTCCTTTCATTACTCCCATTTGGTTTAGTGTTCTAAGTTGAAATTAATATGCTAGCCCAACACACCTGTAATGAATGTATTTGTTAGTATTTAGTTCTACAGCTGTTCAAAAGTTTTGTGATACTGCAAAAAATCAAGTTGACCTGCATGTGCCACATTGATATGCCAGTATGGAAAAAACACACTCGTTGATGTCGAGAAAAAGGAGGCCAAAAGTTGGGTCGCTATCGTAAGTAAAACAGGAGGAAAAAAACCAAAGTTCTTTGTTTCTGTAAGTAATGTAACAAAGCAGCAAGAAAACTTTCTTTAGAGTGATTATCTAATTAAATCACTGTTTTCCGCAAAAAGTGTGGTTGTTGATCAGCTCAGTCTTCTTTCCATATAAGTGCTTTCTCATCTTAAATGATGGGGGTTTGGTGGTGTCCACTCACGCAAAGAGCATGCTTGCCAAACAGCATAAAGTTGCTGTGGAAACAATAGCTAGCTCAGATTTATATTTTGAACTTGGATTAACTGAAAGTCTTTTGACATTGTCCCTAGTGATCTGACCTGCTGGCTTTACATAACAGTGCGGACTTTGAAGAAATTAAAAAAAAAAGGACAAAGGGGAGAGAAAAAAGTATCATTTTTGAAAATCCAACTAACTATACAAAGCATATGGCAAATTGTGCAATACAGTTATCATTACCATTAAATGTACTTTGTTGCTTTGTAATAGGCTGGTATGTTTTGGTGAATTACACTGTACCCAGAGCATTTTCTTAGATTGTAAGGTTTTCCATTTCCTTAATTTATTTTTAGAGTCCTAGCAGTGTGCGTACTATGCAGTGGAATGATCTTGATCTTAGTGTTGGTAAGTGTACTTTCAGAATACTTACAGGGAACACACGTATGGTATACCTTATCACCATTTCTTTAGAAAAAACATAGCGAGGATGAACCTTTAATGCAAACAAAACATAAAAACAGAAAACAAGAAAATACCTACATGTTGTTAGTGAATCTTGTTAACTTAAACTTCAAGGAAAACACGACTTGATTTACCGGTATGTGATGAAAGTTGGAGTTACTGAGGATAACTGAGTTATTACAATGATTGACGCAGGCGAAAATGCTATCAGTTCGAGGTAGCTCAGAAGTTTGAGGAAATGGACCCTCAAAGGATAGCAGATTTTACATTTATTAATGGCTTGCATCCATTTTTACGTTGAAACTACTATTAGATATGACCACAGTCCAAATCCTGCTGTTTTAAAGTAATTAGTCAAGAATCAACTATAATGAAAAAAAAAAACTGTCTGATATATCGGTAAAACCAATTCTTTCATCGTTTTCCTTTGTTGTTGTTATTTTATTACAGTTGATCTAGTTTTACCCTTGCCGACGAAATAACAATTCGGACAAGCAGTAACTTTTCTGGTCATTTTTTTCTGACCATTCAGGGACTATTGAATTTTATATTCTTTAGTGTGGGTCTATCTTTTGTTTCAGCAATATCTGTATTATTTTCCTTTGAACAGCATCAAATCTTAATTATAAGGTTCCTTTTATACTCGTCAGTACTCAAGTTTTAACAATAAAAATTTAGCAAGTTTTCAAAATGATTAGTTGACTCAACGGCTCAATTTGTCTAACTGAGTTGTTGCTGAACACTTTTGTCTTTCATTACAACAGGAATAATAAGTCTGAAGTTCCCTTTGTCAAGCCAGCCTGTCTTGGGAGACTGGAAGATTGAAGCTACTTATCAGGTATATGCGTATACTAATTATACAAATAGTTTACAACCTTATTGACACCTGACATTTCTTAGATACTTTAGAAAAAGATTTTCAAGGAGAGGGTAATATTCATCCATATCCTATGCAGGGTCTCGATTAGCACACGTCCAACCTTTGATTTAAGATTATTGTGCTGCTGCGCAGAAATGTGATGCTAATTTTACGCGTGACCCAGTTGTCAACTTCTTAAAAGTTGTCGTTGATTATATTATTTTCAGGGTGAAAAGAAGAAGCTTGTTGTCAAAGTGGATAAATATGGTAAATAAGATAAATGTGTCATCCTTAGTTTCCACTCAGTCATACATTAACCTCCGTAATTGCTGACATTTTTAAATGCATCGTTTGAAGCGGTTTTTGAAACACTGAATGACAACCACATGTAAATCTTGTGTGCTCTTCCTAGTCAAGTTAATTTTCTTTATAGGGTGAAGCTCTAAACGAAAAATGTAAACAGTGACATTGGCAAAGGTCATTTTACAGGGTAGCTCCTTTCAATCTAAAAAAAACTTTCCATGGGTGCCATTTTCCTTTTTTTGTCAATAAATGCTAGACTTTGAAGAAATGATGGGCCCTTAAGAAGGGTGCAAGTTTGCAGTTATTATTATACCCCCAGTCTTTCTTTGGGAAAGTACCTATATAATATTTGTCTTACGGATGTGAAGTAATTTTATTTCATGTTTTGCCCAACACAGTACTGCCAAAATTTGAGGTGACAATCACGCCCCCATCCTTTGTGGCATACACAGATAGCAAAGACATTACTGCAACCGTTTGTGCTCAGTAAGTAAAAACAACAATTTCGTAAGCAGTGATGCATGTGTAGGCTTTAACTGGCTAAACCCACTAGAAACAAGAACTTTTAAGGTTACCGTGTACGTTAAAAATGGTAAATTCACGATGTTTATTTTTTTTCCATAAAAATAAGCGTTTCCTTGGAATCTTTTAATTCCGAAAAAGAAATTTGAAAAAAGAGCAAATATTCGCCAAGAAAATGGGATGACCGTTTTCCACCGGAAGTGAAAGTTTATTTTTGATTGACAGCTAATTGATGCGAGTGCAGCCATGCAGAACGATTTTCGCGGGAAAGATTGTTTATGGGAGAGCCTCCATATTTATTGTTTCCCGAAGCGTTCTATGTCCGTTTATGTTATATTTTGTCGTTAGAGCCCGGTTTTCTAAGTTATGACTTTGCTATGGAAACCCACAGACCGCGGAAATGTCCGTGGGCTAACTCCAAAAAGCGAAAAAAGAGGAAAACTCAGAAGACAAGAAAAGCATGACAGAGGAAACACGTTGTAGCCATCAGACAAAGGTTCATATCATCGGGAATGGCCGTCAGAACCTTGCAATTTAATACGAGGAAAGTATCGCAGCGAGCAGGCAAAATATCCTCAGAACGGAAGAAAGAAGGTTATTGAATGTTTGGACTGATTTTAATCGCAATAGTGACAGTGAATCGCCAGACGATTTAATACCTTATAACATAGAGGGCAAAATTACTGATTGCTGATTGGTTGAGACAGAGGGCATTTTTGTCTTTATAACATAGAGGGCAAAATTACTGATTGCTGATTGGTTTAGACAGAGGGCATTTTTTCTTAATTTTCTTTCCAACGAGGGCAAAATTACTGATTCCTGATTGGCCAAGCGCCAAAAATACTCGCATTTGATTGGCTGAGCGCGAGAGCGCGCCATTTGCATTTTGTAAGCGTCTTGAAACGAAAAGCAGAGTTTGAATTGGATTTTGAGTTGTTCAACGCAAGAACAACGTTCAGAGTTTAAATTTAACCGAGTTGGTTGGCAAAAATGGTATGGAAATCGGGTGATAGCTCGAAGAGAAATCTCAGAAGGGAAACAGCAAATGGTTAAGGGAAACAGCAAATGGTTATTTGTTTTAAAACTACCGAAAACCTTGGTTAATTCAACGAGCGAGAGGTCGCTTCGCAACCCAGGTAAATAAGCTTAAATTTAAGTCTTACATAGTTGGAGTTTTGAGTGTGAGTTTGTCAATGAACTAGAACTGTAATTATCACAAAAGATGAACATATGTATAAAAGACGGTTATTTTTGTTCTGGAGGCTGAGTAGCAGTTAAATAAACTGCTTGTGTAGAGAAATGTTTATTCTGAGGGCCGGCTGCGGATTGTGTTTTGATGTGCATGAAAAGTCTTCAGAAAATTTTGCCCTCTGTGTTATAAATAAGTAATCGCACTGAGTCCTCGTAGAATTAAGGATAAATTTTCACTTGTATTTTCAAAGTTTTCACAAATTGCCCTCGTCGCTACCCGACTCGGGCAATTTTGAGAAAACTTTGAAAATACGCGTGAAAATTTATCCTTAATTCTACTCGGCCTCATGCGATTACATATACTAATTTTCTTTCCAACGAGGGCAAAATTACTGATTCCTGATCGGCCAAGCGCCAAAAATACTCGCATTTGATTGGCTGAGCGCGAGAGCGCGCCATTTGCATTTTGTAAGCGTCTTGAAACGAAAAGCAGATTTTGAATTGGATTTTGAGTTGTTCAACACAAGAATATCGTTTCAGAGTTAAATTTAACCGAGTTGGTTGGCAAAAATGGTTGGAAATGAGGTGATAGCTCGAAGAGAAATTCCAGAAGGTGAACCTGAATGTTTTACGGGAAACAGCAAATGGTTATTTGTTTTAAAACTACCGAAAACCTTGGTTAATTTAGCGAGCGAGTGGTCGCTTCGCAACTCAGGTAAATAAATTAAGTCTTACTTAGTTTGAGTTTTGAGTGTGAGTTTGACAATGAACTAGAACTGTAATTATCTCAAAAGATGAACATATGCATAAAAGACAGTTTTCTTTTTGTTCTGGCCGCTGAGTAGCAGTTTAATAAGCTGCTTGTGTGGAGAATTATTTATTCTGAGGGCCGGCTGCGGATTGTGTTTTGATGTGCGTAGAAAGTTTTCAGAAAATTTTGCCCTCTATGTAATAAACAAGTAATCGCATTGAGTCCTCGTAAAATTAAGGATAAATTTTCACTTGTATTTTCAAAGTTTTCACAAACTGCCCTCGTCGCTACGCGACTCGGGCAATTTTGCGAAAACTTTGAAAATACGCGTGAAAATTTACCCTTAATTCTACTCGGCCTCATGCGATTACATATACAAATAATATTTTGCGAGCGCAAACTACGCGGAAACGTACAGCATCTGTTATTACTGCAATTCGATGGAATACATTGTAGTACCACCGTTTGATCTCTCTGGGATAGTAGAGCAGCCCTGAACAAACGACCTAACATGAATACAGTTTACAACACACAATCATTCAAGTAACCTGATAACTGTTACCGTTTACCAGCTCCCGCATAGCATAAACAAAGAATCGACAATAAAGAGATAGTGAATTTAAATTCATCTCGTTTTACCCGTGTTCTCTTTTGATTTTCTTCAAAGGTTTGATTTTAATGCAAAAAGAAGAATTTTATTATTTTAGATTTGTTAATACAGTGTACATGTAGCCCGTGGTATATAGCCAATGCTGGGAGACGACCTTTTGATCTCTTCGCAGGGTACCTCGCTTGCTGTCACAGCTAATAGTTTCACTCATTTGTACATTGGCCTATCAGATCCCTATGAAACCGCTCTTTTGTTGTTACTTTATTACACTCTTTTGGAAAGATACAAATATGTCTAAACAATATTGAAATCTTTTGGATACTAACAATTGCCTTTAAAAATTCCCTATTTGCCGGCGAGAAACGGACAAAACAATTGTGTGTCGAACACGCGCTATGCGATTACTTGATAACGCAAGTAAAAATAAGCCCTTTGAGCATTGTTCAATTATAAGCTTTGCTAAGCTTGACACTACAATAAGTACCCATTCAACCAATATAAGAAGCGCTGTTCAAAAGAGCTGCTGCAGTTGTACTGATTCAATCACAGCGCTCCACAGCGCTCAGTTTCACTTCGCTTCGCTTTTTTGCCCGCCTTGGCCGCTTCAGTTTAGGCCCAGCTGGTTGGCTTGAAAGAAATTCGACAAAATGGTAAGACGGTTGAATGTTAGGAACACTAGGATTTGCTTGGAGAGAATATTGCGCGAAATTTCCACGGGAGGTGACCGGAAGATAAAATAGCACCCACTGATTGGTCTACTGTCGGCAAAGGTGTTTGGAGGCGGTGTTTGTTTGCGTAGCGAAGATTTTCTTTTGAGCGCTATTTCTCGGCATTCATTTTTCGCTTGAAGGTGACACTTTAAAGAGTTCCAACTCAAAGGCGATTTGTTCGGTTTTAATCAAATTTGGAGAGTCGCTAGCTTGACGTTTCTTCAACAAGGATATGTCGGGGAATTTGATAATTCTAAATATTTTTTCATTAAGAACCATTTCTGTGCCGTTACTCCGTATGTTTTTCTTGCAATTTAGAAAATGTTTGAAAGCTTTTGAACGCGGCTGAATAAAGGAAAACCCCAACACGGTTTTCTAGCCCTTATGTGCCGGACTTTCACCAAGCAAAAAAATTGCAAACTTTAAACTTCCTTTTGAGCTGGAGCTTTCAAAAGGCGATCTAGACCTTCATATTCAGACTTCGCGGAAAGCTTAAAAATTCGTTTTCGTGAAAAGTTAGTGGCATATTCAAATAGCCAGTTTTATAAGCTTTAATTTGATATAGTGCTTGGGGTATCTGCTGCGAAACTGAGAAGCGCTACATGCGTAAGACTGAAGACACCTCTGAAGGTACACGGTAACCTTAATTTATCTGTGGACAGCCTGCGATAGATAAAAGAACAACAGTTTTGTGCCGAGGTTCACTTATTCACCTGCATGCTGACACTCAAAATGACCAAAACACCTCACAGTCTTATTATACTGAAAGAAAAACTTGCAAATGTTTCAAAGTCATTTAAAAAAAGCAAAATTGATTTTCATTTATGGCTTAATTTAATCAACTATATGTCTTTGTAATGAACACTGATCGAATAATGGGTGAGAAGTAGGGCACAATTCCCCCTGAACAGCATTCTGCAAAACTTACTCGGCTCAAAACTAAATTTAGAGATGGCTCTTTAAATGTGGTCACATAACACTCTAGGGAGTTAAAGAGACTCCTAAAATGGTTACATTTAAACCACTGCCTATAGCTTGAGTTTACATAAACAGTTTCCTGACAATTAATCCCTCCAAGGTTTACATAGGTTTAACATAAGGACCCATGCCATATTCTATGTTTTAGGCACAGTACTAAAATGTGACCTCGCAATGTTTGGCAGAAGAGTAGATTATATTACACTCCATCAGAGATTAACAAATACCAGGCTTGTCAAAATGTTTTGTAGTAGCAGGAAGCATAACAGAAGTAGTAGATAGTAAAGGCAGAATCCCTCACTATGCCTGGTACTTACCAAAGCCAATTTTTCTTTTGTCCTTCAGGTACACATATGGACAGCCAGTGAAAGGAAATGTCTCAGTTCTCTTTAAGCTAAAACTGAGTCAACGGTACAGGCACAAAGAAGCACAAGCAAGTGTGAAAAAAGAGGTAATTGACATTATTGTTTGGAGATGAGATTGATGAAGAGATCAAAGGCTACATATTATGTAGTACTTTAGGAAGGCTGCTGGTAGGTAGCCTATTTCAATAAACGTCATATGAAAGTTTAAGCCTACGCGACAAGACCGGAGGGTAATATGGGATTTTTATGCCTAAGTTCACCAAAATCACCAGTACCTTGCTTGCCGTACAATAGCAAAGTATATGGAAGAGTTTTTAAAGCATAAAAATTAAACAAATAACGTGAAAAAATTATTTTCAGATACAGTTTTCGCTAAAACAATTAAAATTCACATACCATGCACGTGGAGCACGTGCATGGCATGTAAATTAGAAGTATGAAAAACATTAACAGCATCATGAAAAATATGGAACATGACTGAATTTTTGTACTTCAAGGCAAGAACTAACAACTGAAAATGGAAAACCAAATCAGGATTGCCGCTGACAATAATCGGATGGTGCCAATTTATTACTTGTACTAAGAAATTCAAAGTTCCCGACCAACTTCTGACAACCGTTAAACTAAGTCTGATTTGCAACTACCCACACTACCCTTCGGTCTTGTCGCGTAAGCTTGAGTCGGATCCGACAACCATAATTGAAATAGCTGTATGCATGGTACTCAAGGAACAGACATGAACATTTGATTATCTGGGGCTAAATTACTAGGTCCGACTATAATTAGTACCTTTGGCTTTATTTGACTTAAGGCCCCGTCCACACGTATCCGATGAAAACGGTGACTAAAAACGCAACTTCTCGAAAACGTTCTCTAGAGTGGAAATTTTTGAAAACTCTCAGTTTTCTTGTTCTCGTGTAAAAAGTGAAAACGGAACTTTTAGAATACGATGACGTCACAGTGTTGGGTCCAGCCTACCTCGCGAGAAAACCACGCGAAAAATAAACCTAAACGCAAAATGGCGAAGGATCAACTGTGCTACAAAAAGATCCGGAATATCGGAGTACTTTGTCTAGCATAATTCCCAATCTACATTTTCGGAGGTCTTGAAGACTTAATATTCGAATGTAACTTTAAGAAGCAGCTCCACTTCATCATCTGTCCAAACAAACGAGTCATCCTTGCTCTTGCCCTTAGATCTATCCGGTTTTTTCCTTACTGTGACATCTTTAAACTATTTCCTTGCAAATTTTTAAGTCCCTAACGAAGACTGACACGCGAAACGACGGAAATGGCGCCATGCGCATGTTCTGTCAGCGGTATTAGCATTGTCGAATGGTCTTAGCGTTTTCATGAGGACAGACGAAAACTATTCTAAAACGCTACGCGTGGTCACAAATTGTTTTGAAAACGGATGCGTGTCGACGGGACCTAAAACACGAGTGTTGTTTTCACCTGGAAAGACTCGTGCCACAATGTTTTGGTGAATGAGTGCTTCAAAGATCCTCCAGAACTCATACTTGTGGAACACTAATCCAAACAATCAAATCACTTGTGACCGAGAGTCTGTGCTCAGTAATTGTGCTGAATTAAAGTTTTAACCTCAGGGGTAGTATTAAACTACTTTAATAATTTGAAAAACACATGTTGGCTGACGCAAGTTGGTGTGCGCTAATGTCACAGCAACAGTTTGCAAACTATTGTTGGCAAACTGTTCTTGTCAACTAGTTTTGGCCAACCTTTTTGTGTTGGCAAACGTGCAACTTGTGAACAAGTCCCGTACATGCGTGCTAAGGGTCGCTTGTAGCCACAATTGGGCACTATGGCCACGTAGGTAGCGTGCATTACCCCTTGATCTACCAAAAAAAAAACAAGAAGATAAACATTGAGCCTGAGTGTTAGCAGCCGTGGGAAGCTGTTTCAACCTTATTAGGTCTTGTCAGCATGGCATAGCTAACACTCAGGCTCAGGGTTCCCACACAAAGTAATCAAGTGATGACAAAGAGAGACACTTGTGGGGTGTGGCTAAACAGACAAAAAGTCAACAAGTGTTTTTACACCATTTTGTCACACGGGCACTGGCAACATGTTGCCATTAGCATTCATGTCAGAGCACCATTGCGAAGGCTACATTTACGTGGTTTAGCCATTAAGCTCATTTTGTGTGGACTTTCCTCTTGTGTGATGTGTGATGTTTCATACATTCATGCAGACTATCTCATGATGGTCATGAAAAGCACTTTCCTCCCAGGACAGAAAAGTTGCATATTTTCTGACTAAGATGAAAGAGTGTGTTTCATTTACGCAAATTTTTTTTTCTCCTTGGACAAAATGTGGTCCCCACGCTGAAAACAAAACAAAAAATATCGTCTTGGGGTGGATTCTTCTCACCCAGGATTCATCTGAATAGCTAGAGAAAGAGGGCCACGCCCTGGGAAGGAACCAATCCTTGACTGTTTGATTGATGCATGGTCAGTGCATACAAACATTTCCTGATGCAATAGACGGGCCTGTTTTTAGATCTGGTTTTTAGACAGACTTTCTGTTGAAAACAGACTTTTAAATTCTTTCAGATAAAGGGCATGTTTTATTTGGTATTAACTAGGCTAACTAAAATAATCATATGCATTATATTCATTACTTTTGTCTTGTATAGATCAACGGCTGTACAGACGTTTCTGTCACTCGAGAACTCATAGGACTTAAGTTGTGGCGTTATGACTATCATAACCTGTATCATGGTGCGAAATTTGCCATTGATGCCACTGTGAAAGAGGAAGCAACTGGAGTTTCCCAAAATGCTTCACGAACAGAAACAGAGGTTGTCAGAGAGACAACAAAAGTGGAGTTTCTTTCTACAACACCCAAAGCCTTTAAACCAGGCATGGCATTTACTGGGCAGGTAAAATTGTGTATTTGACAGTAGAGGGCAAGCTAAAGCTAGTTAATTGAATTTTCTGCTTTCCTTTGTTCACGACTGTGTGATAACTAATCATAAGACAGTAGTAGGGAACCAATAATGCTGTACATTGTAATACCACCGTATACCACGGCGAGCTATTAGCCTGTATTGTGCGGGACAGGTTTATAACGTGAGCCAGTCTGGAAAAACACATCCAGCCCTGTATAAGTTACACTTGCATGCAATATATTCATTGAGTATTTCGTAGGACCTTTTTCATTATTTTTAGGCGTAAGACATGGAAACAGCTGTTGCTAACTCATGGCACACGAACCTCGCTTTACTGTCACCTTAATGAGCCAAATATTTTCCTGTCTGACGCTCCCACAGTTGTCATTACATGAACAACATTGTAAGCTGGATTATAGTTTATGTCGTAACCTTTTCCTTCCTAGAGTCAGTCTTGAGCCATATCATGCATTTTAGTATTGTGTTGTTGTGCAGGAGAAGTCTTAGGTCCCTTTCAGACTGGTTGCCTGTGCCCGGTTCTCGGACACTGCCACTTGTCTGGACATAGCCTGTTGTTGGCGCCTGAGCAAAAATCTGAGAACACATCCACTTCCTTTCAGGGGTAGTCAGTACTCGAGTACCGTTCCCAGGTACGGGCATTTGTGTGAACATAAGTGTTCGTCACTTTTCTCCCATGCTTCCCAGCGATCCAGCCAACAGTGGCGGGTGCCACACTTTCCACTGTCTGCAATGCTGCCGATTCTTAAAAATGCCCACGTTCTCGGTAAAATGTATGTTTTCAGGGTGTCTGAAACTGTGACAGATCGAATCCTTCATAACGTAATTTCTTACGATTGTGTCACTTGAAGCCAGTTGATCTTGCTGTTTTTCTAGTTCTTGCATTAATTACTATATCGTTTAAAGAAGAAAACAATGATCAGAGTTGGATGCAACACCACTAAACATGTACACATTTGGGCGCCGTAAAATATAACATACCAATTGCATATAACAAATTGCATGGCAAGCCATAAACAAATATTTGGGAACCTGCAAACCTGCATACTCATTCCAGGTTGACTGAACAATGCTCATTTTAGTACCAGGCCTCGGTGTGAAAATAATTGATGTTTCCTTTTTCCGATTGTGTTTGACTTTTAGGTGAAAGCCAGTTTGATTGACGGAACCCCACTCCAAAAACAGCCAGTTGACATTGTTCTGAAAATCCCAGAAAACAGATATGGAGCCTGCTCTGACAAAAGATGCAAAATAGTCTTTACAAAGCGCTTTACCATCCCACCAAATGGAGTTGTTGACTTTGTGGTACCTAGTTCAAAAATTCCACAGGATGCTAAATACCTGTTAGTGCAGGTCAGTTCAAATTACTTTGTTGGTACTTGATATGTTAACGTCTTCGGTGGAAGGACTCCCCAGTACTAGTAAAATTATATACCTATATATAGGTCTCTAGTGCCCCAAAAGGGTAATTTTTAGCAGGGCTCGAGACTCATGAAATTTTCATATCCATAGCGAGTTGATTTTGTTGGTCATGACTGTGTACTCCATATGTATGAAAGCATGCACCATACCTCATGTTAAAGCAATACAAAGAGTCACCACTGGTGGGATGATAGCGAGAGGTAAATCTAGTGTTTTTTAAAAATTTTTTTAACCTGTCGATGGGCAATATTGAAATGGAGGGTACAGGTGCCGATTGTGAGCAATGCAGGCAATAGCAAGTGGATGTGGTCAAAATGCAAATAAAGGGGTAACCATGGCAACCTCCCACGGGTCACCTCCATAGATAAAAGAACTCCGAGCCAAATTGCAAGTGCTTGGAGAAAGGCGTAACCCGTTGGGAGGCACCCTTGGGGACGACCCTCCAAACGATGAGTCTCCAAGCACGTGAAAGGCTTCACCCTCCAGCCAGTGCAAGTTGGCCAGGAATTGGCAAACAGGTGGCAAAGTAATGGGCAACGGCCAACCAATCAAGGACTGCTTTGTGAAAAACTGCAAGGCACAAATGCTACCAGGCAACAGGCAAATATGCTAAAAATGGCAAGAGGCAATAAACGACACTGACTGATTCCTCGGACAACTCTTTGAAGCGGAAGGCAGTTCCAGTTCCAGGGTCGGGGAATCCTGATCGACATGGAGAGACTGAAATGCAGATAAATAAACTTTGATAAAGGAGTGCCTTAGAGAATCAGCCAGGTACGTGGCACATTCGGAGGCTAGGCATGGAGAGCCGAGGAGGCTACACTTTTCATGAGCACAAGAATGGGTACGGCGCGTGAAGGCAACCTAACCTTGGTTCATGAAGGAAAGGTAGCGAGCTTATAGATCACTGTGGAAAGCTGAGCTACTAGATGACGAGAGATAGGGACAGGAGACTTCGTGGCATATGGAGCTTGAGAACGAAATCCCTGCCAATTAAAACGAGACAAGGCGTCAGCCACGCCGTTATTTTTTCCTGGAACATGAAGTGCAGTAAAAGTATAACTAAGGCGCACCGCTACTTTGAGTAAGCTACGCAACAAGTGGTTAATGTTTGGGTCTGTAAAGGTCCGTGAATTGAGAGTTTGAACCACTGCTTCATTATCGACGTGAAACAAGATACGCCTGCGAGAACAACGATGATCCAAGACATGGGCTGCCAAAACAACAGGGAAAGGTTCCTTGTAAGCAACTGACAAAGGAATCTGGTGTGGAGACCACCGGCCATGGAACCATTTGTTGTCCGCAAATGCACCATAAGCAATTGCACCAGAAGTTTCAGAACAAACAGAAATCCGGGAGTGGCTCTAGGGTGGGAAAGAGGAAAAAGAAAATCCCATTCCACCGACCAAAAAATTCCACCCACCAAGCGAGGTCCTTCTTAAACTCCGCATTGAGACGGACTGGATGAGAATCATTGCGAAACAAAACAAGAGATCAATCATTCGGCGAAGAAAAGTGCGAACCGATCATACCATCATACATGCATGATGCAACCGCTTAATCAATGACTCAAGTCTCTTTTTAGTACTGACAGCATTTGCCGGTTGACCGGTGAGAGAGAGCTTCGTGAAATGGAGGCGTACAATCTGAGTAGCTGTGTCCCAGGACCACCATACACGAAGCCGGACCCAAGCATTTGTGAACATGTGAATAGTACAAATAGTACAAGTAGTACGTATTGCACAGCTTGAAACCCAATCAATGGAGGTCCAAATGCGCTTGGGGCACTTTCGTTCCTAGGTTCCGGAGAGTGGAAACGAGAGGAGTGCGAAGATGAACAAGAAGTTGCACGATGATCACCAAGGCACCTGCTACACGCATGGCGGAATCGACATTAATAAAGATTAATAAGTCCGTAAATTATGATCGCCCGGATGATTGGATGCAGCGACCCGCATTCCAAGAGTGGCAAATGACTTTACTGGCGGTGTTACCGGAAGCCTCTGCCTAAGACATGGTGGCCGGGATTGATTGAACAGTCGTCGAAGAAACGGTGCATGTCGGAGAAGAGGAACACACAACCCGGCAGCGAGCTCTCCAAGCTATTTCTAGTACGTCGGGGTGGCATAGCGTACACAAACGTAGCTGGGAATAGAAATAAGCGGAAAGAAAAACCAAAAAGATCCTAACAAGAGGCTATTGAGTTACCTGGCGAATAAAAAACAGAAAAGATGCAAATTGGAGATAATTTGGCAAACAGAAGGTAAAGAGCAACAAAGCTACTCGAAGAAAAACAACAATGGCAAATCTACGCAGCAATGACTCAAACAGAACATGCGCAAAGCGGTCACTCGTTGTCCCAATAGAAAATCTCTCAGTTAACTACGATTATTGATAAATTGATAATAAATGGCTTTTTTATGTAATGGGACCTTCTTAAAATTCTCATATACACAATTAACTGTAATTTGGTGGTGTGGCATAAATATTCTGAGATACTCTAATACTTATATGGGATGCGGTGGTGTTAGTGATAAGCGTGTTGGATGTCAAATCTGAAGGTCAGTGCCGGGTTTTAAGCCCAGTCCCTGCTATCGTGCTGTTTCCCTAGACAAGAAATTTTACCCCACATTGTCTCTCTCCACCCATGTGTATAAAATGGGTACCGCTGACATACTGCTGGGGGTAACCCTGTGATAGACTAGCATCCCATCGAGATGGGAGTAGCAATATTCTCAGCTGCATCATGTTACATAAACTGGGTTAAGTTCTGGCCGTGTGGACCTCCTTGGCTCTTGTACCACTTGTAGTAGAAGTACTTCAAGTTTGTGTAGGAGGAATTGTCACACATTTTAGAATGATCATGTTTAAATTGAAATGTCAAACCCCTGGAACATCGTCCGTCCAATTTTGTGTACCATCAACAGTGTATTTTTGTCTTGTAATATAACTGGGCTGTAAAATACTCTAGAATGAAATAAACCATGAGTTAAGATACCCATATTGTGTGCACTCAGTAAACACCTCTTGTCATGTCTTACCTTAATTAATGCACCATTTTTAGGCTTTGTTTGGGAGCAAATTAGTATATCACAATGTCAACAAGCGTTGGTACTCTCCAAGTGGCAGCTACATTGAAATGGAAAAGTTCACTTCTCCCCTGAAGGTGAGAATTGCTGTAAATGAAAACTCTGTTAAGCCTCACTATTAAGCTGCTCTCCCTAATAAGCCCCTCACACCTAACTGGAGGTCAAATTGACTGTAATATATCGAAGCCCTCCCCCCACTTTTTATGACTGGAAGGCCCTCTCTCTGTAAAGACCCTCCCCTCCCTCCTCATACCTCTTGGAGTACAACATAGCATGATAGATGGCTTTAATTTCCGTCACGCCGGTCTATAAAGCAAGTTTCAATTTGTCAGGATACTTTGACTATACAACAGTTCTTCCAGCATACGGCTCTCTTGTGGTTATTTTTTCAGATAACATGATAATTGCATGTAGGAAATGTGAATTGTTTTTCATTTAACAGGTTGGGTCAACTGCTAAAGTGATGTTTGATTTCACCACAAGCACAAGAACAAACAACATTACCTTCCATTATCAAGTAAGTGCATACTGTCTGCTCTTGCTCGGTTGTTTTTGCTCTGTAGAATCATTCTTCTCTTGCTAAGTCCAATCCTCCTGTGTTTTAGATGATATCTCTCATTGATTCTAGATTCAAAATGAGCCAAACCTTGAGCGGGAAGTTGAGAGACTTGAAAGTCTTTGACCACGGCAAGTCAGTTATACCAGACAAAAACTCACGCCACTTGTACTCACGTAGAGGTAGAAATAAATCTGCAAAACCACAATCCTGCATGGATTCATTATTGCAGATTTAGAGCAAGCATGCTCTTATTATTTGGACGAATGTTAGGAGGGAGAATGGTAATGGAGAATGGGACAAGAAAATACTTGAATAACATTTTCCTTTTAAATCCAACTCTGGGATAAGGAAAGACTTCAAATCTTATTTATGTTGTATTTACAATGTATCCTTTTTAGCACGGCCACATCAGCTTCCGTCAGCTATATATCTCTACAGTGTCTTATGAAATGCTATCGTTGCATGTTGTTACTGTTTCAGTGGAAACTGTCATAGAAAAACATCTTTAAAAAAATGTCAGACAATTGTATAACCCTCATGTTTTTTCTTCTCTGAAGATCTTTTGTCGTGGAAAACTTATTGTTCATGGAAGAAAACTTCATCCGGGTAATTACAAGCCAGGCATGAAAACATTCAGAAATTCCAAGAACGAAGAAATGTTCACAAGCCAGGGGTTCATTGAGTTTGTTGTGAACCAGAAAATGGTACCATCATGTCGTATCTTACTCTTCCACGTAAAGAATGATCAGGAAACTGTTGCTGACAACATGCCGATTGACATTGAGGACACTTTAGGAAACAAGGTCACCTGAGTTTTAAGTTTTCGTAAATTTCTCATTTCGAATAGTCGTGGTACAGACTTCATTGTTCAAGGGTTGCGCAATATTAAAGTTAACCACATACGTTTCAGGGTAACATTTTATATGTCAGCAACTGCTGTCCCTGATGTCTACAGTTGAATTAAATCAAGGATGTTTACTTTCATACCTTTATAAACAACGAGCAATTAAGCTTGAGTCCGAAAAGGAATGCATAATTAATGTATGGAGCTGTGTAGAAAAATTACCACCATATCTACTACCCAATGAAAAGAAACTAGATCGCATTGAGACTTGGGTTTTGGCCTTGACAGAACGAGTGACAATCAGTTTTTGTGAAAGGCTCACCTGAGTTTTTGGTTTCCATAATCATAATACGTAATTCTACATTGTCTATACATTTACTTCTTATTAACCGAGCACAAGGGACGTACTGGGAGAATATTGCCCAAGGTCTTTCTGGTACGGAACGAGCGAAGCGAGGTCCGTACAAGAAAACGAAATTGAAAACTATTACTTGAAAACGAATCATGGCGGATTGGGATGAATGAAACAGTACCAGAAAGCATTCATAACTCAGCAGTTTTATTTCACACAAAAAAATTATATTGCACAAGAAAAAGGAGAAATCTTCAAAGAAACTGTCTCTTTTCATTTAGCTTTAAATCATTCGAACTTTTTGAATCAGATGTACTTTCACATTTTCTATATTCCCGCTTTACCTGCCGGGCATTAACATAGTTCATAATGCCCGTGGGCATTAAGGGAAAATCTGGCCCCGAGTATTGGCCAATCACAGCGCGCATTATATATTTACAAGCTCTAGCCATATAATAAACTTGCTTAATGCTCCACAAACCAGAGTAATTATAAAGTGCTGGTCATATGGGCTGCCTTGTGATCTGCACGTGTGTATTGATGGTTCTACCTGCACGATAATTTTGTTTACCCACAGGTGAATATACGTTTTGCTGACAGTGTCAGGAAACCAGGAGAACAAACCAGCCTCATCATAACTGCTGCAGCAGGATCTCAAGTGGCTGTTACTGCTGTGGACAAAAGTGTTCATTTGTTGAAAGGAGGAAACGAGCTTACCCTAGATGAAGTAAGGTTCCATTCTTACAAGCTTTCATTTTTACTTGTGGATATGTCAGAGTAGTGGTTTACAAAGTATATTAGTAGTGGTTACGCACATGTAGGAAGGTTAATGTTTTGATCCCCTTACGTACCTTGCCTCAGTTTAAGAGTAACTGAACTGCATGTAAATCGATTTATTGGAAGGGTGATAGTGCAGCCAATTCATCTCCTGGTCAACTGGCCCAATTCAAATTTTTGTGACCTTATTCCTCTACCTTGCAAGGATGTGTAAAAATGTCACTACATGATAAAACATGCAGGTCATGAGAAAGAGGGGAATGATCACCGTAGATAAAATGTCTTGATGTTTGATCAAATTCTCTAAAAAAGGGTTAAATCGGATGGTCACAAGTGGGTACCAGCATGACGGAAAACAAACAGAAATTTCGGCGGTAACCCGTCCCTGCAACGCAAAGTAAGTGTCCAGTCTAGTCCAATGGGAATAGCATCCCATCCAGGGGGAGCAGTTGTGGTCCTTGTCACTTCATGCGACAGAGGGTGGAGCTAAGCATCAGAACAGACAAGCCACCTCAGGCGTGTTCCGGCTCCATCTGAATGGACACTTACTTTGCATAAGCCTTTATGTTAAAACTTAGACTGTAATATGAAATCAACTGTTTTACCCTCATTCAGGCAATGGATGTACTACGCTCGCAGGATGTTGGCCCCTCTGAAGATTACAGCCGAGGTGATATGTGCATTAGACCTCCTTGGTGGCCCTGGCGCTGGAGCAAGAGAGAACGTCCTCCTTTTTATGTACATAGAAAGGCCTTGGATGCTTCAAAAGCATTTAAGGTTAGTTTGAATCAAAATTGTGAATCATGCTAGAGGTATGAATCAGGCTACATATGATAATAACCACATAGTTCAATATACTTATATTGTAGAAATTATCTACAAAAATAATCTTAACCTTTAGAAAACAATTCTGTTAGTGATGAAACGTAATTATTTCTAGACACTGACACTTTCTTCTTATAAAAGAAAGCAATGTGTGTTAGTTTGTCATTTTTTAGTGTTTTATTTTTTTGAGGCCAAGCGGCAGTGGTTGAGAGAACAATAACATACACCTAATTGGAGAAACTTTGTTGGTTAAAAAAGCATAACAAACCTGTCGGTACAGTCTACCCAGAATTCCACCCTATTGCATCGTTGGTGGTTTAATTATACTTTTTGCCTGACAACATTTTCTCAATCAAATGTATATACAAATAACAGAAACAACGACTCTACTGTAGCAACCCTTAAAACAGATGACTGTACCTGATATGTACATATGGGGCCAGTGAATTTAAGAGTCCTGCTTTTTTTACCACCGCCGCCAGAATTTTTTTTTCGTGCTTTGTTTTCGTGGACACTTGCCCCAGACCTCCGGTTTTCGTTCGGCCAAACAAATACTCGTCGCGTCTTTCGCTACACAGGGTAGAGCTTGTATCTTGAGTGACCACAATGTATTTTACACCCCGAGGAGAGGGAGGACAATGGCGGGGTCTAATGCCCCTGAGGCTTTTCTTGTTAATTATGTGATGCTTCCTATGCACTCAGAGTCTCTTTTTTATGACCTTATTATGACAGCAAAATTAACAGTGTGAATTAACAACCTTTAATTTCAGGACAGTGGTATTATTTACTTTTCTGATCTGAACATTCACACAGCTGAATGTGAGAGACCTGGCTATTTGCCATACTGTGAGTGGAAGGTTTTTGTTATTCTCACCCTGCATCTACCACCTCATTCCTTCCTTGCCTCAAAACTCTGACAAATAATGAGACCGAACCACAGTTGAATTACGATCAACTTACAATGAAATATTAAAAAACGCCTACTATAAATACACCTTTTGCTGTTCATTACGAGAAAATACGCAATCATTTGCGTGAAACGGCGATCAATTACGCGAAGAGACATTCATTAGCGCGAAAATACGAACATTTGCGCAAAAGTCAGATTCAATAGCGATTTTTGCATTTTAATCAACATTCAATAACACCTTTGGGCATTCATATGCGTCGTTTGGCATACAAAAGAGAAAAACATACTTTCATTTGTGCTAGTATGCAAGTCATTAACACCATCTTGAATGTCAATAGGGACAATAAACAAACATTAAAGTGAAAATACCATTTATTAACATTTCTGTCACACTGAAAGCAATTCAATAGAATTCCTGGACGGCCTTAGTGTGGATGAGACAAACATTGATGCACTTGTACAAACAATTACGTGTTCTTTAAATTCAATAAACAAAAAACGATTTTCAATGGAACAATACCTATTTTGCCTGAAATTTTCATTGCCAGTGTGATGCCCATGATATGTACATGTATGTACAACCCTTTGGATAGGTTACGTAACCTTTGTCAAATGCAAAATAGGATAAAAGGATCAGAAAAATTTTTCCTGTTCATTTCTCTTCGTGAGCGTTTTTTGACTACTGGTACATGTACATGTACATACAAAATGCCTCGAAGAAATCGAATACCTCTCGAACACAGAGAGAGAATCGTTAGAGCTTTTGAGGACGAGCAGGAAGACTATCTTTTGGTCGCAGACACGTTGGGCGTGAATCGATCAACGGCAAGGGGTATCGTGGCGCGGTACATCACAGAAGGCAGAATTCGGGAGAGACCAACAGGTGGAAGAAACAACGTGCGCGTGGATGATGAAATGAGAGACTGTCTAGAGCAAATTATCAACGAAAACTGTCTGCTGACACTTGCTCAAATAAACAGTGAATTAAGGAGACGGTTACCAGCCAAACCCGAGATACATGACCGTACTGTATCAAGAACGTTAGACGGGATGCTGTTCCGAGTGAAACTGCTCAGACCCCTCCCTGCTGACAGAAACAGATCTGACGTGCTGAACAAGCGAGTCAGTCGATTACGCGAACTGGTTTATGAATCACGCCATAGTCTGTCACTGTGTGTTTGTCGACGAATGCGGTTACAATATTTGGACGGCCAGAAGTCACGGTAGGGCGCGGCAAGGAGAGAGGGCGTACCGCCAAGTATGCGGTCAGCGTAGACTTGTGTTTTCGTCAGCCGCTGTGGGAGGAATGAACGCTGAGCGTTTTAACAACTTCCTGGCACAGGCGAGGACGAACTTAGAACCTGACGAGTCAGTGATCTTTGTTTATGACGGAGCACCGGCCCACAGAAACCCGACCATTCCCGCCCCAAATACAGAGCTTAAAATGCTTCCACCCTACAGCCCTTTCCTCAACATCGTGGAACAGGCAATAAGCAGTCTTAAAGCGGCCATCAAGGCCGACATCTCCCGTCCTGAAATCCAAAGACTTATGGACAACAGAGATGAAGCAAGAGCCCGAAGAATCCCACTAGGGGATTTTCGAACACAACAACTTCTTGAAGCTCTACACGGAAACATCGACACCGTCACCGCAGCTAAATGTGCTCAATGGTACCGTTTAATGCAGACCTACCTGCCAAGATGTTTAAACAGAGAGGTTATTGAGGGATAGATTAAAATTCAGGTACTATAGGTACTATTCAATTGAAAATCGTTTTTTGTTTATTGAATTTAAAGAACGCGTAATTGTTTGTACAAGTGCATTAATGTTTGTCTCCTCCACACTAAGGCCGTCCAGGAATTCTATTGAATTGCTTTCAGTGTGACAGAAATGTTAATAAATGGTATTTTCACTTTAATGTTTGTTTATTGTCCCTATTGACTTTCAAGATGGTGTTAATGACTTGCATGCTAGCGCAAATGAAAGTATATTTCTCTTTTTTGTCTGCCGAATGACGCTTATGAATGCCCAAAAGTGTTATTGAATGTTGATTAAAATGCAAATATCGTTATTGAATCTGATTTATGCGCAAATGTTCGTACTTTCGCGCTCATGAATGTCTCTTCGGGCAATTGAAGGCCGTTTCACGCAAATGATTGCGTATTTTCTCGTAATAAACAGCAAAAGGTGTACTACAAACCATTACGAAGTTAAGGTGTAAAACCACTGCAAAAACCGTGCACGATCGAGCTTGTTCGACGTCGGATTAGAAAGATCGTGATCAGTCAAAACTGATAAAAATATAAATGATTGTCAAAATGACTACTGCAGGGACGGATCAAACAACGTGAAAAGACGTAAGTTACAATATTTCGACTGGCCAATGCCAGTCTTCATCAGCATCGCCCAGAATGCCGCGACACATCCGGGACTTTAGAGCGGCTCTATTAAGGCAAATCACGAATTTACAGAAATATGTATGTAGTAAAACAATAAACCATGCCTGGTCTAATCTGCCTGAACGTACTTTGAACAGTTATAACAGTTTTAATATGCAAACAAAAGCCAACCAGACTTCGTGACTTCTCCTGAAGTTTATGCCTTTTATGATTATCTTGCGTCCTTATGGCACCTTATCTTCGAGAGGACACGAGTTCTCACTCATTCTGAAATGTTTCAACAATTTTTTTGTCCCAAACTGTGGAATATGAACACTAAAATGAAAAGTACAATTTTACTTGTCTATCATGATGCTGTGTCATTAAGGTTTTACTGATTATTGATAAAATGACTTTGTTTCAATTAAAATAGAAGCTTAACTGAGAAGTGGCTTCCAACATACTGTTTTTTTTCTCTTAATATTTTGCGAAATGAAATTTCAAACTCTGGGTTTTTTTGAAATGCACTGTGTTCTTGTTACAGATGGACCGCTTGTGAGTTACTCTTTTGCAATGCTTGATAATGCAATGTCTGCTTCTGGAGGTGGATATAGTCGATATAGTGCCCCAAGATTAACTGTCAAGAATATCAAACAGGGGAAGAAGAAGGAAACTAAAAGAAGGCCTGTTAATGTGCGCAAAGAGTTTCCTGAAACATGGCTTTGGACAGAGGAAATTTTTGAGTAAGGCCTCAAATGCCTGTGTAATTCATGGCAATTATTTCCTTATAACACATATCCAGGCCGGTCTGTCAGCAAGCTCTGTAAAATAAAATCCTTCTTTCATTTTGGCTCACTAGTTCAGTAGAGTCACGGGTTACTACTGTGCCCAAAATGCGTTTGGGGCACATTTTATGCTGCAGGACTGAAATTTTGATCATTACATGTATCCCCAGCACCCAAATATGTAATCAAAGGGCTCTGAGAGAAGTCGTGCATGCGGAAGTAGATCGAATTGGACACATTCGTTTCAAAATAAGAATTGCCTCCTTCCGAAAAAAGAACAACTTTAATTTTTCTCATGTTACGCGGGTGAAATACGCCACAACAGAGGCTCCTGAGTATGTGTGATTGTATGGATCAGGTTTCTTTTGTATTTATCGAAATCTAATGAATGGAGATTCAATGGAAAAGAGGCAAGTTTTTCTCCATAAAAAAAATACGTACAAGCGATTCTGCCCGTTGTCTAAGTCATTTCCATTTTATTGACACAAACTGCGTTTAGTTTATCCAAATGAAAATATGGGAACTTACGAGTTAGGGAGTAATGGGTATATTACCAGATGGGTGGTTTTGAGGGTTCATTAAAATAGCTACGTGATGACCAAATATTTTTGTTTCGATTACAGTGAGTGGACAAATAGGACCTGGGTGATGGCCAAAGTTCCTGATACAATCACCAGGTGGACAGCGAGTGCATTTGCTATGTCTGATTCAGCTGGGCTCGGCATTTCAAAGCCTACTTCACTTAAAGTCTTCCAGTCCTTCTTTGTTTCCCTTACCCGCCCATACTCAGTGATCCGTGGTGAGGAAGTGTCCATTATAGCAACAGTTTTCAACTATGAGAGCAAATGTCTCACAGTAGGTGTTGATACTGGTAACATGCAGTTTAATCTCATTGATGTGTACGAGGGAAAACAGTGTCCATTTTTTAAAAGGAGGTGTTATTATCAGAGACGTGGAGGCTATAATAATGTTGCATGGTTCCCATTGGGACTGACTGAGCTAATCACTTTAACCCTTTTATAACCCTAATATAAAAATGCGTATAAAAATGCATATTCTCCTTATTGTTCTCCATACATTTCTTATGGAAATACTTAGGCGAATTTGTCTAAATAACAAGACGTCTTATCCTTGGTGATCACTTTCTTTGTTCTCATCACTTGAATTTTTGAAGAAATAGTGATAATGTAAAGAGAAATTTCATTTTCGTTACTGTTAGGGTACGCCACCCTATAACAATTATAATATTTCAACGGCTGAAACTTTACTGTCAGAGATCAGTAGGGTTAGCGACTTTCAGTTACTTACTTAACACACGTTGAACAAACTTTACATAGGATTTTGTTTAGTTGACATCTTTGTTATCATAGTACCACGGCAAGGACTTCATGCATTTTACATTTTTCCAATATTCTTGACATCTAGACCTTAACTCTGGAAATGACCAGGCGCGCCACCAATGGGCGGCTTGTAGCTTGTGACCCTCATTAAATATCCATAAATTTGGTGTCACCCGCTTAAACTTAACAATCGGGAAACATTCACTTGTTCTACAGATTCGCCTGGGCCTGGAAGATTCATTGGAATACAGGACAATTTCAAATGCTTCTTATGATATTTGTGTGTGTAGCAATGAAGCCAAATCTGTGCGCTTCAACATAGTTCCAAAGAAGTTGGGACAGATTCCTCTGGCAGTTGTTGCTAAAGATGTGGATTCATCCGCGTGTGGAAAAGATGTAGAACAGATGTCTCTTGGTGTCAGTGATGCTGTGGTCAGGAAGTTACTTGTTCAGGTATGTCTGTCATTCAGTGAAATTTTATTTACGAACTATTAATTTTGCAGGCAGTTTGGAGTATCATGCATATTCTTACTAATTTTCGTGCGTACTTAATTTCGCGATTTTCGCGTTTTGGAAAAAATCGCGAATTAAACACGCAAAATTTAGTACCATATTATAAAAGAACAGGCCATACATGACTTTTTGAATGTTCTGAGTTAAAACTCTTTCTTGCCGTCCTTGAAAATATATTTTGGCTGGCCTTGTTTTCCACTAGCAGTCTAGCAGTCTCTTTCCAGTACCTTCAGAATGTGATTTCTTTTAGCCTGTCCAGTTACTTTGTGAATCAGGGTTTGGGAGACTGAAGAAATGGCAAAACCGCGAAAGTAAAATTATACACAGTTGTGCCCTTTTTTCCTGGCGAAAATTTGTGGTTAGTGCTTAGTGGTTAGTAGTTAGTAGTTAGTGGTTCTGGTCAGACTTCAATTATTACTGTGTTAGTCATCATCAGAGGGCTAATTTAATCTAAACGTTTCCTTCAAAAAAATTCTAAGGCTTTGATCACTGTTTCTTGCTTTAGCCTGAAGGAGTTCGTCAGGAGTACACATACAACAGCTTTGTGTGTCTCAAAGGTACATCAACTGTTTTCCTCATTCAAAAAGTAAGAAAGAGACATTTTAAAACTGCAGGAAGATATAGTGAATGCATATTAATCTCTAAAGGTAGACAAACTAGGGATTATTCTCTGCAAGTGTTCACTTTTCTGTTAACGTAATGCTAAGAGGTAATGTGCAATGGGCCATCATCCAATTCGAATGCCTTTAGAAACGGATAACCACTGAAAATCATCTCGCTAACTTAAAATATAAGTATAAGCAAATGAGAAAAACAACAAACAAGACAGTTAGCAAGTTTTTCTTTGGAGTGGTTATCCTCTTCTATTTTCTACATTCGTCGGCGGGTAAAGGTTTCTGAGCAATGCCTTTGCCACACAAACTTAATAGTCTCGGATACAAAGATAAGATAAGATAAGATAAGATAACTTTATTTATACACGGTTTTTCCATCAGTCAATTAAATTACTGGACTATCTACCTATCTAACTAACTACAAAAATTTAATAACAACAAATTCAAAATAACAAAAGAAAAGTCTGCTTTTCATGGAGGCCGTGTCTAAAATTCACTTACATGTAAAATTTAGATATTACTTTAAACTGTGCCGACTTAATTTAGATTTGAAATCGGCCAGTGAAGATGCTTGTCTTAGGTCTACAGGTAAGTTGTTCCACAACTGAGCTCCGCTGTACGAAAAACTTTTTTTGAGATAATCAGTTCGAGGTTGTGGAAGAACTAATTTGTTTTCGGTATTCCTTAAACGATAAGCACTAACATCGTCACGATATACGAATCTTGATCTCAGATAATCAGGAGTCATACCATGTAATGTTTTATACATTAGGATAGACTTCTGTTCCAATCTTTGATAATAGAGTCTTCGCCACCCCAGTGTCCGGAACAAATCATCTAAATTACTATCATAGCTCGCAGACATTAGGGTACGAGCTGCGCGGTTTTGAAGCCTTTGCAGTTTTTCAGCAAGGCCCTTGTTACAGCTTCCCCACACTACGTTGCAATAATCAAATTGTGGTTGAATAATAAACTTTGATTAAAATATTAAATGGAGTGAGATGCCGAATTCGTTTAATTGCACCAATGGCACAAGCTATCTTCTTAGAAATGTTTTCAATATGACACTCGCAGTTTATATTTTGATCAACATAAACTCCGAGGGATTTAGCGGAGGTTAGTTGTTCTATTGCGTTCTCATTTATAGTAAGAAAGGGACTTTCCGTAAATTGTGATAACTTCTGCCTTGATGCAATAAGCATAAACTCAGTTTTCGTCATATTTAAAGTAAGCTTGTTAGCAGACAGCCATTCGTACACATTTCTCAGGTCGTGATTAAGGCGATAATTTATATGCTCAATGTCAGTGCTAGCAAGTGTTAGGCTAGTATCATCTGCGTACATTCTGGGTTCCGAATATGTCAGACAGTGTGGTAAGTCATTAATATATATCAAAAACAGAAGAGGTCCCAAAATTGTTCCCTGGGGAACACCACATCTTAGACATTTCGGAGTTGACTTACAAGAATTAATATGACAAATCTGTGTTCGATTATCTAAATAAGAAGCAAACCATTGATGACTGGTCCAACAAATCCCATAGTATTGCAATTTTCGCAACAAAATATCGTGATCTACTGTATCAAATGCCTTTTTGAGATCTAAAAAGACTACGGCATTAACAAGACCACGGTCTATATCCAAGGCCCAGCTATCTGTAGCTTCGATAAGTGCGGTGAGCGTGGAATGCAGAGACCGAAAACCAGATTGATGGCACGAGAGAAAGTTGTTTTTTGTTAAATAATGATAAAGTTGATCGTAAATTATCCGTTCAAAGACTTTGGCCACAACTGGAATTACTGATATTGGCCGATAATTCGTCGGATCAGAACGCTTCCCAGAATTTTTATACAATGGAGTAACTCTGGCAGATTTCCACTCATCGGGAAAGATACCCGTCATTAGGGATTGATTAAACATATGAGTGAGAGATTCCGCCAGTAAGTCAGGACATTCCCTTAGAAGTTTCGCTGAAATATTATCTAATCCTGTTGCCTTTGACCTACAAAGCTTTGATAGTAGTGCAAAAACACGTGTAGGTGTTGTTTTTTCAAAAACAAAATTTTTATCAGTTGCGGTAAGAAATTCGTCGAAGGATTTATCAGCTTCTGTTACGTCTCCACTAAGGCTTGGCCCAACTTCTGTGAAAAAGGAGTTTAGCATTTCTGCTATATCTGTTTGATCTTCAGAATTTACCCCACTATACTCCATTTCATTAATAACAGTTTTATTGGATTTTCGTGAGGTCAGTTCATTGATTGTTTTCCATGTTTTCCTTTGATCCCCACAACAATTGTTGAAGGCATTTTCATAATACGCTTTTTTAGCGCTGTTAATTTCCCAATTCACTTGATTTTTAACCATTCGAAATTGGTTCCAAATAAATGGATCCTTTGTCTTAATAGCCTTTCTTTTGAGGCGGTTTCTGAAATTCATCCGCTTTTTTAAAATAGTGGTTATCCATGGTGATTTAGAATCTCGTATCCGTTTGGTCTTCATCGGTGCGTGCTTTTCACAAACATTCAGGAATAATTCTTTCCACCTCCTCCACATATCATTAGGATCATACAATTTCTTTATATCATCCCAGGGTTGGGCTAAAATATCCGCATAGAAATTTGCGCTATTAAAATGTTTAAACTGTCTATATGTTATCAAGTTAACTCCTTTAGAGAAAGTGGGAATTGAAATTTTTCGATATGCATAAACTAAACTGTGATCACTTATGGCGACATGAGACACCCCTGAACAATACACATTCTCTGCCCGATTTGTGAAAATCAGATCAATTAAAGTACTTGTAGTAGGTGTAATTCTGGTAGGTTCATTAATGAGTTGTTCCAATCCATAAATATCTGTTATGTTTAGAAGAGCTTTCACATTAGCATTGTCTTTAGATTGCATGTCACAATTTAGATCCCCCAGGAGAAAATGTTCTACGTTTTCAGAATCTAATTTGTCTAATAATGTGTTTACATGCGCGAAAAGTTCATGGGGTGAATTTGGAGGTCTGTACCATGAAGTAATAACAAAGGGTTTTGAGTTATGTTTACGAATTTCAATTGATATAATTTCCAAGAGCTGACTGTCCAAATCTGTACGGACAGAATAGCTTATGTTTGAACGAATGTAATAAGTAATTTGTGGCCACCTAAGGTTCCATAACATGAAACAAAAATAACAAGAACACGAAGGTATAATGCCTTGACTGCTCCGGTTGCTTTTCCTTGTTCTTTGCAACAGAGGAATCCTATTTTAATGACACGATTGAGATTGCTCTGCCTCAGAATGTTGTTCCTGGTTCGGTTTATGCAGTGGTGTCTACTGTTGGTAAGTTGTATGTGTTTTACACTACCCTAACTGTTCTTGCGTTTATAAGCTTAAGAGAAGTTCGTTTACGAACTAAACCATGGTGCTCAAACATTCCTTTGATCAGCTGATCAAAATCCTGCCTATAAAGGCAGACTGCCGAGCGCCGGCTGTCGTACGCGTCCCGTTCAAGTCATCGTACACAGACTGATTGTACCTTATGATGTTACATTGTAGCCTGCTAAATTGTCGGCTACCAGTTACACTTAATGATTCTAATTCCTTCCAACCAAACCACAATCCCAGTATTAAATAAGAAAACCAATTCCATGCTCACACTTCACAGATTCGCTCTCAGAAGGAATCTTTTATACTGATCCACTAATTTGCAGTTTTTACCGCATAAATAAAGGGATCACACTCTATTCCTTCAAAACATGACTATACCAAGTTGGTCTCTAAAAAGCGCGAACGTAGAAGCTGAGGACTTGAGGACTTTATTAAAACTTCAAAGAGAATGCGTTTCTTTTTCTTTTTCAAAAATGCCCAGACACGATTCATTAAAGCAGTAAAGCAGTGTTAAGCTAAGTTAGGATTAGTATCAGTTTTTATATTTCTGTCTTTTTTATCCTACCTCTTGACCTTGGCTGCTTTTTAATGAGCAGTGGAAATGCTTTTCAACAAGGGCTTTTAATAAACATCACAATAGACATCGCAATAGAATGGCAAAAAATCGAAGAGCTTTTACAAGGTTGGCAACTCATGCCTCTGTGTTTAAACTGGCTCATTCGTCAAATGCTGCTTTCTATTCAGTTCTTAAAATGTCACAAGCATGGATACTATGATACTACGAACAATGATCTTCCCCACTTTGGGTGGATGCTCGGACCATTGTAAAACTGGGAAACTTGTGTTGAACTACATCTGTAGATCATTTACAAGATTCGCATGTAAAACACTTTCCGTACACTGCGTGGATCATAGGCGAGTTGCATAAACTTTGTGCTGGGAGTTATATGTAAATAGTGATATTGACCAGGCTGAACGTTTCACCTGGTGGTAGCACCCAGTTTTTAGCTAAACGCAACACTCCCCAGTAAAGTAACTACCATCAGGCCATAGGTTTGACTACCGTCAAGCCGGGGTCTAAGAAAAAAATTCTTAGATGCCGGCTCGATGGAGGCCAAAGCTATGACCTTTAAGACATCATTTCTTTACTTCCAAGTATGTGTTTACTTTGTCAGGTGATCTAATGGGACCGACCTTGAATGTGGAAAGCTTACTCAGACTTCCTTATGGGTGTGGAGAACAAAACATGGTGAACTTTGCACCCAGTATTTACATCATGAAGTACTTGTCAAATGTGGGACAACTGACCCCGTCTGTAGAAAACAAAGCCAAGAACATCATGACAATAGGTAAATTGTGGCCAATATAACAAAACTTTTCCCTGGTTAAGAGAGCTTTCAGATTTCTTTCTCTTCTGTAGCGTGGGGGATGTGGCAGTAATAAGAGGACTCTTCTCAAAGCAATGTGTTCATGGGTCCGTTTCTTGAATTCCTGATGTCTTACCGGGCCCAAAAAGCAATTTATGTACACAATATTCTTCAACAGACTCTATTTCAATTGATTTTGAAAGCTAAATATTTTTTTATTTTAAAATCTTTTTAACTTTATGGAACAAACTGGCACGTTCGCATTAAAAAAAAACAGATTTTAAAAAAATATCGGCCAATGGTTAGTTATCATGAGTTTCGTGGAACGCTAACCTGGTTTCAAATTTTGTACTCCGCACTATAATTGTGAGAGTTGAGGTTGTTGTTGCCAAAGGGACAAATGTCAATCGGAACATGTTTTCAATCTTTTGTCCCTCATTTCTAGGTGAGCTAGTTTGCAATGTGAGTTGTTTCCTTGCCTTTGTAACAGGATATCAGAGAGAGCTGACTTACAAACGAGCTGATGGAGCATACAGTGCTTTTGGAAATAGAGACAGTGAGGGAAACATGTGGTATGTTCGTTATCTGTAGCATCCTTTTCAGTGTTTGATTGTTGACATCAAGCCATCTATTTTGAATGTGCTCATATCAAACCGTGTCACTTACATCCCAGCCCTCAGATCTTAGACACCCTCTCGACCTCTCCGGTTAGTGTGATTCTAAAATTTAAATACTGAATAGAGTAAAATCGTATGGCCATTCAATAAACCCTACCAAAAAGTTCTTCGCTTTTCCGTCTATCTTTGTGAAGAAAAGGCCAATTAAAGTCGTTATGCCCCTCTTACTACTTGAGGAGCTGTTAAGGTGACTGGTTGAGTGAGAAAACGCTAAACAAATTTTCCAAGAATTAAGGTACCAAGTTTTGTCACTGTATTTTACATCAGTTATTTGCCTCTGTTGTCGAAAACAGTTGGTTGCTTCTCCCTGACAGACCTCCATTGTTTGCTCAAACTTGCAATAATTGCCCATTATACAAACTTAACCACAAAAAGTCATTTAATAATATGTCTTTCTGTGCCTCTTCGTTAGGTTAACAGCCTTCGTGTTGCGCTCGTTTGCTCAGGCACGTCCTTTCATCTTTGTTGATCAAGATGAACTAAAGCAGACCTCTGACTGGATAACCAAGAAACAAGAACAACCAAGTGGCTGCTTCCCCAGATACGGAAGACTTTTCCACAAACGTCTGAAGGTTCTTCACAATTAAACATCTCGCAATGCCTTTCTCTGCTAAGAAATAATTATGCTAATTGGGGACTGGCATTAAATTTAAATTGTTAAAGCTCTTGAACAAAATACACCTCTGTGTCTTGTGCAACACGAGGAGTTTTCCAACCTTGTTGCCGTGCATGTGTGTACCTTTTCTTAATAATAATAATAATAATAATAATAATAATAATAATAATAATAATAATAATAATAATAAAAACCAAGAAATAATAATAATAATAATGGTAATTCCTAATTCCACGAGGTGGCTCTTTCATCACCATGCCTATACTAAAATAATAACTACAACTAAGTATACCTTTAACTATATACACAATAGACAATTAAAAAAAAATCAATTTTCGTTTATAATTTAGTGCTACATTCAGCTTGACGATGAATTGATATTGTTCAGGGACGTTGATCGCTATAACCCTACTGTTCCTGTTCTTAGGGTGGAGTAACTACAGAAGCAACGCTGACAGCATTTGTTGCAGTGTCGCTCATGGAATTTGGAATGTCACCCAAGGTACGTGGGATGAAATTATGTTCTTGCTATTACACTGATTCAAAGACTCCTGCATAAGCTCTCTCCTGCTGCTATAAATCGAGGCAAACCATAAAAAGCCGAAATTGGGTGATGAAGTTATTGTAGAAATAGTCAGAGCTCGTCAAGGTAGAACGTGTGTCTGAATGGTTTGGCACCAAATGCTTATGTCCTGGGATCATCCCCCTTGTTGTGGCTTTAAAGCATGTGGCTTACCAACTAAGACAAGCAAAACTGTGTTGAAGGACAACTCTGTCACTGCAACAATACCCCGGCACAAGCAACGGAACAGGAGCTTCAGTGGAAGTTGTGTTTCCTTTTTATTGGTAAATGGTATAAGTGCTAGGGAAAGAAGAAAGCTTGCATTTTTGAAGTTAATTGGTCAATTTACAATTTCGATTTTTACAGGATCGGGTCATCCAAGATGCATTAAAGTGTTTAAAAGCCGTGTCTTCAAATCTGACTGATTCATACACACTGGCTCTGTTTTCTTATACTTTCACTTTGGCAAAGGATCGCAGTACTGCGGATCTATTCAAAGCACTTCAAAACAGGGCCATCAGAGAAGGTCATTACATCTTTTTTATTACTAACTCACACTCTCTTTTTCATTGACGGGACACAGGAACGCAGTAGGTTTGAAACGCAGTCCAATGACTCAACAACGGCCACCGCTGGACATTTGTGGATAGGTGGCCATAATGGGCAGGTTACAATAAAAGTAATTAAGTGAACAGATTGGCAGTTGGGACAAGAGCAGTTGCTCAACGTTGTTGAGAGGTGGTGGCAAGCAGAAACTTAGCCCTACAACCTTGCTTTTTCTGCCAAAACGGTACACTCAAGTCACAAAAAGTTTCACTAAGTGCCAGCTTGTGACAGATGTCAAGTGGACACCAGTGATGGCAAGTGTGCCAGTGCAAGTCGAGGTCGCACTGGAATGCAAGTAATAGTCATTCCATTTCGGCAGATGTTGGGCGTTTTAGTGGACTTAAGTATTCGTTAATTAAATCGTTTGCATTATAATGGCTGCCTGGGTGGGTGGGCTTCCCTACGGCTTTGCAGCGTAACAATAGTCACTTGACAAAATGAGTCCTGAGGAGAGTTCAAACTCTCGCTTTCATTTGGCCTGAAACTCGTATGTTCTCGAATTACTCGAGTTATTCCATGGAAGGTCAAATTAACACCCTCCCGTTTGGCCTGCAACTCTTATGCACCCTCACGTTTTCTCCTCTGTTCTCATTGACTCTCTTTGAACTCTTGTGGACACTCGTTCTCAATTGGCCTGAGATTTACATCAATGTATTTGAATTTAAAACAGATGGATTGATGCATTGGGAAAAAGACAAAGAGACACCGCCTGCCCCACCCGGTGAGTTTTTGAGTCCATATTACCGTGCCCCAGCAGCTGATATTGAGATGACAGCTTATGCTCTGATGACGTATGTGCTTCTGGCTGAAGATGATCCCTCGCTGATTGGTCAGGCCATGCCGATTGTCAGGTGGCTCACCAAACAAAGAAACGCTCTGGGAGGATTTGCATCCACACAGGTCAGTAGACACAGGGTAGCCACGCTCTGTTTAGTCTTTCACTTCTAAGAGTGCCAAGTTCCAAATTTGAAAAAGTAACAACCCTTTAATCTGGTCACATTTAAGTTTCCACAGATGTCAGAACCACTCTGAACAGTATATTGACGGTCACTGAAAGAAACTTCAGGTTCAGTAGCTCAGTAACAGCAAGAAAGCTGTGGTATGTAGAAGACCTAAATGTAATAACTGACCCTAAATGTAACAAAGTCCTAATTTTTTTTAGGTCTTCTACATGATACAGACTTTTCTTTCAGATTTCTTAGGCACAATATTAACATGAAACAAAAAGGATGCAGGAAGGTGTCGCTTTCGCAACAAGAAGACTCTCTGACCACTTGAATGGAATGTTCACAACAACAACAAACAATCATATGTCAGGGCTCGAAATAGCGGCCTGCCAATGGCCAAATGGCAGGCCAAATTTTAGGTTTGGCAGGCCAAAATAACGATGAACCGCCAAATGGACAAAAAATGGCAGGGCAAATTAACTGGACTGGTTTTGTGACATTTTCTTCTCCTCTTACCATGCTTGTTTACGTACCATTTCTTTCCACGAATCAATCGACCCGATGAAAAATATCACCGGAAGGTCCCTCGACTGTAGCTCCTCCGTAAAGTTTGCAGGCGCATAATCGTTTGCAGTTTTCTCTTGTAATTTAACCCAGCATTTTAGGCTCCCGAGCGAGGTTTTGGGGAAGTGATTTGTTCACGGATAAAAGTATGGAGGCCTGCAACCCCAATGCTCAGAACGTTGAAGTATACATAAACTTCCAATATCTGTGTGATCATTTCGAGGAATACAGAATCAGTCCAAAAACGCCTGAGGCAGATACATCTGATAGCAACGAGGAAGGACTAATGGCCCTCAATGTTAAATAAAAGGTGAAAAATCTTACTTATGAGTAAGATTAAAGGGTCCTTTCAAGTGCTGAGTCTCACTCTGGACAGGAGTACTTAGTGGGTCAGCGGTTTGAAAATTATGACCATGTGTGTGATTTCATTTTGTGGAACGTTTTGTCTTATTTCATACACTTCTTCGTCTTCTTGTCAGCCAACAAATGTAATTGCTACTGAAAGTCAAAACATAATACGATTTCATCAATAGCAAAAATGTCAGTAGGTGGCATGGCCTTCCAAAAATAAAATAAAATTGGCAGGCTATATTTTTTTCTATTTCGAGCCCTGCATTATGTATATAACCTGTCTTTGACAACTGACAAAGAAATGATGAAATCACTCATTTGATTATTAAGAAGTCTTAGGAAATGAAGTATTGAGCGCATTGAAGGTCGATGGTTGGAGCGAACCGTTAAGGAAACTAAACAAAATTCTGGGGCTCACCTTACGGTGGGCTAGCGTGCCATCTGGAGGTGGTGTGGCTGGGGAGAAGAAACAGTGCTCCATTTGGCTTCTTGCTTCCAAAACTTGGTTAAGCTCTGACCTTGTGGAGCACCCTGTGGTTTGAATTAAGCCCTAAGTTAAAGCCCGATTACGCGATTTCAACAGACATTTGCTTCAACATTCCCTCAACATTCTATATGTTAAAATGTTGAAGGGATGTTGAATAAAAAATCAAACCAACTATAATTTGGTTAACGGCTTTTCAACAATGTTGAGCGACCTGCGTAAACGGTTAACCTTTGGTTCAGTAATCACTGTTAAGCAAATCTTGAAGCAAATAGTGAAAACGCTTAAACGAGCCTTGTTGCCTTTGTAGGACACATGTGTTGCTTTGCAAGCTTTAAGTAACTATGCCAGCGAGGTTTACTCCAACATCTCATCACTCACTGTTCGGTTTGGAGAGGAAAACGATCAACAATTCAGCCAGACATTCAACATCACAGAGAACAACAGACTGGTGTCACAGAGAGCTGAGGTGGGATTTTGATAAATAAACAACCATCTACTCGCCTTAATTCATGAGAACAACGGTCGAGTAATTGGATGGTTATGTGCAAAAATCACCTAAATAGGACCCATCAGCATCGTGCGAATTTTTTTCACTACGCAAATTTTGTGATAGAAAATTGCGGTATACAGCAACTAGCTTTAGAAGTGCGGACGTCGTTTCTATTTCCTGCAAAAACTTGCCAAAGTTTGCCAATCTTCAAACGCGTCGTCCTCTCGTCTCAGAACCTTTTCTGAAGCAAACTCAAACCTCTGAAAAGACCAGTCATACCAGTAAGTTGTGAAATAGTATGATCTTATTATCTCTTCCACAGGTCCCTTCAAGCATTCTGCCAATCAAGAATTTGCCTGTTGAAGTAAAGGGAGAGGGATGCGCTCTGATGCAGGTTGCTCTCTCTGTTTAGTTGTTATACAATATTACACGATTTAATAATAATAATAATAATAATAATAAGAAGAAAATGAGAAACAATTTTTATTACAAAATGACTAACTATTAACATAATTTCATGAAAAATATTATGTACATTTAACCTCTAAAAGGTATAAAGTTAATAATAATAATAATAATAATAATAAAATAAGAAACAATTTTTATTACAAAATGACTAACTATTAACATAATTTCATGAAAAATATTGTGTACATTTAACCTCTAAAAGGTATAAAGTTAATAATAATAATAATAATAATAATAATAATAATAATAATAATAATAATAATAATAATAATAATAATAATGGTTGACAGTCAGTATTGAACAAATTTGATACGAAGAAAAAGTATCAAATTCCCGTCTTTAACCTTCGGCAAACTTAGAAAATCTTTGGAAATGTTTGTGTAGAAAGGGTTGCCACAGGTCATGAAATGATCAAGGAAGAAACTTGAAGTAAAGGGAAAAATCAGGGAATTTTGACGTGACGTTTTGGATTGATATTTATATTTATAAGGAAAGCAACCCTTGGTTAGGGACAATTGAAATTTTCATGTGCATCATCATCATCATCATCATCACCATCAACATCATCATCATCATCATCCTTTGCATCTCCACGCTAACGCCAACGACACTGGTTTGGCTAGTGCCAGTCTCCAACCGCGCATGCAACCTCCGGCGGCCTCCAACCGCATGGCGGTTGGAGGCCGCCATTGCATGTAACCTCTACTTTTATTTGGACAGGAACATTCAATTTTTTCTAATAAAGTCGGGGAATTTGGAAAACTTATCTCTGTGGCAACCATGTTTAAATTATGGAGACTTTCGCTTGGCCTTAGACAATATTCCTTTAGTCTTCGGAAATTGATCAGGAACAGATATTTCGTATCTCGACGTACTCATATGTTATTCTATATGTTGTGGTTGTTGTATCAATGTAGGCTGACGTGTCATATAACATACCAGATGTCAAGGAGGAACAGGCGTTTGATTTGAAAGTGACATTCAAACGTTCTGAAGATGTATTCGAACCCATTGCAACAGAAACTGGTGAACTTCTCTGTTTGCCTTTGGACATGTTCATCTCTGCCAAGTAAGAAGTCACCTTTGTCGAGTTGTTCTAGCTAGAGTGTGTAAACTCTCAAGGCAACTACTGTTAAAGGACGGTGCCTCCTTTTGTTGCTGCGCATTCGTTCCGCGCATCTCAGGTTTGGTCCGAGATATTTGGGTTTCTTAAGGAGTTTGCCTACTAACCCAACGGTATTTTTGCGCGGTTTATGACTACGTGGAAAAATCAGATCTTAGCAGGGCTTTCAGAATCCAAAAAGGAAATTGGAGGTAACCATGCATTTTTTAGAGATAATTGAGCTTAAATTTGGATAGGAAATGTCGTACTTACGGTTGCTTATAAAAAATAATTATCTCTGAAAAATGGGTGGCTACCCACATTTTTCTTTTTAGAGTCCGATAACCCATGATAAGGTCTGCGTTTTCCCCATGGTCAAACCCTTTGCAAAAATACCTCTGTATTAGGAGGCACCGCGTCCTTAAGTTTAGTTTACTGCCTTTGCTTTCAGGAGCAATTTACTATTGCTACTTTAAAACAGTTAAAATGTGAAATTCCAAATATAGCCCCCCTCCCTCCAAAAGGCTGCTTTCGAAATTAAGCCACCCCTCCCCAAAAGGGTTGGTACACAGCATGTGATTTCTTTGCTTTTCCTTAGTTATTTTGATTGTTGCTTTCGGGAAATCGCTCAAACTTTCTTTAAGGAGTGGAATCTTGACTTTTTCTAAGGTTTTCGAGAGGTCAATGGCATACAACAATGGTTGTTTAAAGGACTTTCCTAGCCTGGACAATCACAATTGAACTCGCTTTGTGCCTGTTTTAGATGGCTGAAGGAAGATTCGTCCAACATGGCAGTTATTGATGTGAAACTTGTGTCAGGATACCAGGCTGATGAAGACAGCTTGAAAAGGGTAAGTTATTTGGAGAATACATACGTGAAGTCTGCAACGCAGCCGTTATTTGGGTCAACACGCAGCTCTGCGTACATGTAAATGACGGCGAAATATTTGATTCTCATATATGCATACTTGTCCAATACTCCGACAAATTTATGCATAGCATTGTTAAATTTCTTATTGTTTTGCTTCATTCTTTACTGTTATGCTTTTGTCCAGTATTGTTATGTGAAGTGAATACAATACAGTGCCATGCATAAATTTGTCGGAGTATTGGACAACCCTCCATATATGGTACTGTTCCGGGGAAGGGGAGGGGCAAATACTATATTCTCCTCCTGGCTTCCACCTTAGTGAAAACAGCGGCACCTGACGAAACCTAACAAAGTGTAGTAGCAGTCGAGAGGGCAGTGAGAATGGTGCCGTAGTTACTGTGGCAGTTTCTTAGTACTCGTGCTGTTTATATTTTGTGGCTGGACTACGAAGATTTCCCGGATTCGGCCAGACTGGCACAGTAGTTACTTTGGCAGTTTCGTAATTTTTGTGTCATTTTTTTTGATTGGACAATCAGAATCGAAAAGTCCTTGGGCGATTTATCGACGTTTTGCCGAATCTGGGCCGACTAGTACGTTAGTTACGTTGGCAGTTTCGTGGTATTTGTACTATTTCGTGATTAGAGAATCAGAATCGGAAAGTCCTTGGGTGTTTCAAGAACGATTACCGAATCCTACCCGACTGGTCCCTTCTAAGCCCGTTTTAAGGTACTCACGGCTTTAATACTGACGTTTTACATCCACTTTGCGATTGGCAGTATAAATGTGTCTATGCTGCGTGGCTCAGTTTCGGTGTGTTTTCTTTTAGCTTGTGAAAAAACCTTCTCTTGGCTTCAAGCGATACGAGATCGAGGGCCAACACGTGATTTTGTACTTTGATGAGATCGACAAGGTGTCCTTCTCGTTCAAGATTTACCAGTCAACCATGGTGAAGAAAACCAAGCCGGCGTCTGTCACTGTCTATGACTACTACGAAACCCGTAAGTAGACTAACGCTTAAAATGAAGCAATGCTGGACACTAGACATTAAAGAAAGTAGTTAAAACAATTATCCCGCAAACGCGCGTGGAATATCACCTGTTATCGCTGGGGCTAGGATATTCAGCAAGACGGAACAGGACAATTTTAATTTGTTCTTTCAACAAATTGTCACCAAGTACCGCTTAAGAACTAAAAAAGCCTTGATTGTATGACCAACACGCCTCAAGTCAAGTTAACACAACAGTTCTCACAACAAAATAAAAACATCACGGGGAAATTTCGAGATTTAGAGGTTTAGTTTACCACAGTTGACTTCAAAAAGACTCAATTACAAACTTGTGTTTCGTAAAGAAAAGAAGTGGAAAATTAATTAAAGAATATTGTCAGCTTTCCAAGAAAAGTCTTCTGCCGGTGTCAGTAGGAGTCTTTTTAACTTACGGTATTACTTGCCGTGGGGAAGTGAATTTGAAGTTTCTGCCTCAACAGCATTGCATGGCGTTTGGTCAATTCCCACTCAACCTCTTGGTATCCTTGTAGGCTGAAGGAAATACGTCGGAAGGGTATGAAAATGTCCGGAAAAAACTAGTTAAACTTGCTTGCTCTTCAAAAGGCCTGAAGAAGATCTGCAGTTCATTTCCAAGCATGATCAGCTGCGCAGCTGATCATGCCTCTACACAGAGTTGTTATCACCACAAAGGAACTATGCCGATTTGGAATTAAACAAAACAGTGACTGCTTATATTGTGGAGAAGGAGATTCCATCGATCACACATTCATCCACTGCCGTTTTACACAATCATTCGCTCAAAATGTATTCAATTGTTTCAACTCTATCAATGACTCCAACTTACGTCCCTCAACAAAAGAATCTTTATTTGGAATATCTTTGCATTCATCCACCAGTAAAGCCCTAATTAAAAAACTGAATTACACACTGCTCTTTATGCGATTTTACATGCAAACTCCATAATAAATCAAAGACACTTTCTGACTTATACCATTTAGAGAAAATGTCATAATATTTCAACAACTCTGCTTCTTCATTGTGGTTTTTTGTGCTTTCTTTTTTCTCCTTTCAATTTTAGAATATCTAATGTGCACTTTTTGTTGAACTTTTGTCATCAATAACAGTTTTGTACGTAATGAATCTAGCACTTGTATGTTTTACATAATGCAGTGAAAGTTACAGATAATGCAATGTATGCGTTTGTGCATGTGTCAATAAAATTTTAAAAAAAGTGATCAGCTGCGCACAGTGGTGAATATCTGTCTTGTAAGATGACAGATATTGAGTGGTTCCATATATGGACTGAGTAGTGAGAAATTGCTGAACAACAGAACGGTCTTCAATTGAGTGTCGAGAGTAATTCGCGTTTTGCTATGGTTTTGCATTACTATTCCTTGTGTCTGGATTAAAAAATCTCGCACCGCTTTCTGGACTAATCGTATGTAAAACCAAAACCAATCGCAACAAGGTTCCACTCGTTTTGCCGCGTTTGGCGGCGGTTACATGTATTTGCTTCGAGTTCTGATTGGTTAATTGGGTAATCTGTATTTGTTGTGATTGGCTAAGGTAATTGCTTTGGTTTTGGTTTTACAACACTCAATTATGTTGTCTTTTTACAGATCTTTCCGCCACAGTGATGTACAAAATCACCGAGGACATGTGTGGAGCGGATCCCATTCCTGTCGGTCAGTTACTTTTTTGTTCTGGAGAAATTCCTTTTTTTTTCTGTTAAAAAGGAGTGTTTACTTTAGACAATTAAGTTGTTGGTTTGGCCACATGTGATTATTTTAGTTTTATCGCAGTCAGAGCATAAACACTGCAGACTTCTTTGAGACGTTTTCTATGTTGTGGTTTTGTTTGTGAAGTTGCTAGCACGTTGTCGAACATTGTTATTTCGTCCAACTCTGTCACTCCCATGAGTACTTATAATTTGCTTAAGATAGGCCACCTTTGTGAGCAAACCTGAACACAATTTCCAATACTATTTTGTGAAATATTCAAAGAAAACAATTAGTACCGCAGGAAAGTACTGCTCAGAGGCTTATTTGAGTGGTCACACTTCAGGATTTTTATTTACCGACTGAAACGTTAATGGTTCAAGGTTGGGGGGGGGGGGGTGGGGGCGAAAGGGTTCAAGTTTAAACACCTGATTGGTTGGAGAATAAAAGCCTACACTAACGATATTTTTGTTTTTTCCTAGATCTGCCATGAAACTAGAGCTTAGCTGATGCATCGCTGAAAGCTGCCTGGTGTATCCCGATCATTTGTCAACTTATAAGCGTATTGCTTGATCTTTTAAATGTTAAATTCTAAATTGATTTGAGGAGTTTAAGAAAAATTTATAGTAATAGTTGGTCAAAAGGAGTTGTCGTAGAAAATACATAAGCCGAGTTTTGTGAGAGAAAAATTAAATTGTTTTTCGTAGACGCTCCTCAGTACGAAAAAATGAATCGTTAAGATTAAGACCTGTATTTTGGTTGTTGTCCCAAAGCTAATAAATTTTCCTTTTCTGCATTCGCTAGTACATCATTTTGTTATTTGACTTGTCCGGCTTTCAGAAACCGATACAGATTTTTTCACAGATAAATAAGTTAAAATTCACTTAACACTGGTTACCTATTCGTTCTTATCTATTTTCACGTTCGCGCAGAAACTCTACTAACCGCCTGCACCCAGCAGATCCCACATCCAGACTGCTGATCAAGAGAAACACGACTTTAGTTGCAACACTTATATGCAGTTCCTTTCCCAGGCTCTTGCGCGCATATCGCGCTCGTCCACGAAAGGAAAAGGACGCCTCGGGACCATGCTGCTTTATCGTGTGCAAGTAAAATGGTGACAAGGACACAAACCACGTTCTAGCTCACTTCAATTTTAATTTCCGATCAATAGCGATGATTGAAACTGTAAATGCCCCCCCCCCCCCCTGAATTCGTTTCGTTTCAAATTCTACGTTTTACGAACTTAAATAACAGAACGTGAGTGGAATATATTATCAGGCTTAAAACTCATGAATTATTTACTGGTAAGACCTGCCATTCTCGAGGAGCTGCCCATTTCTCGGTTCTGTTGTAATCCAGCTTGGGCGTTCAAAATATCATTGACATAGAAGAAAGATTACTTTACAGAGTTGTCTGCAAGATTGATAAGCCTTTTATATCCCTATTTAAGGTATTGTTACTCATGATGAATAAAATCATGTAGTAAAATACAAAACAAAATTTACCACGCAACGCAAAAGGCGTCGACATAATGTTATACCCTATGGCCAAAACACTTATGAAAATAAAATCGGTTCACAGTAAACAGGTTATCTTTGAATAACTTGTTTTTTGCCTTTCTAAGGAAATTGAATGCGATGTCAAGTTCCGCAGCGTTCAAAAGTTTTTGTCGCGAAGCACAAGTTTTGCCTGGAAATATGGAAAAAATAAAATTCTGCGACGATCACCGAAGTTGGGAATTTCATAAGACAATTATCACACTCGCGCTTGTTGGATTCGAGGTGATTATTTATCACCTCAAATCCAACACGCCGTCGTGGAATAAATAAATTAGGAACTTATTCAACGCATAGTTGTTTTAGGTTAACGATTAATCCACAATTTTAATGTGAACCCCTCAATGCGAAATAATGTGCACGTGCCTCCTGCCGCACGCTACACTTTCTCTCAATAAATGGTAGATTTCCTTTGGCGTGTAGTTTTTCGTGCGCACCGACATAAATTTAGCTGGCTTGAAGTGCGTATGTAAAATGAAAGACTAGGTATGAACAGCTTCCGTAAACGTAAAAAGATGAGCACTAGCTGTTCAACTTTTGCATTCACGGAAGCCGCCCTCATACGTCGTCTCTTCTTTTATTTATACTTTTAAAGAAAATTTAATTCACGTCCGTCCGTACGTAAAAATTACTTGACAATGGAAATTCACCTAAACTTACAAAACAGTCTTGCTTTTATGTAGGATGAATGGCCATTTTACTTCCTTTTATTTCCTTGCTGTTTTTAATCTATATTTTCCCACAAACCGGCTTTGCCTTCATATAAATTCTTTATAATTTTATTTCATTTCAATTTGTTCTCCCCATTCGAACAAATTTGGAAGGTCCTAAAAACCGGCTCTTCAAGGTCCAGGTAATGGTTTTCCGCCTTGTAAAGTTTCCGTATACCTTCCGTGTTCAAAGCGTGAAAGCTTCACCTCTATTATTCCCAGTTAATACTCAATTATAATGGCAGGAGTCTGTTTGGAGATGTTTACGTTTTAAACTCAGCTTGAAGAAGTCTTCCTGCCTTATTGTCTTATGTTTAGTGAATGTCAGTGGCTAAGTAAGTTTTAATCAGTGAAAACATGTTTGTCAAAAAGTTCTCATACAGATTCAATTTTTCCGTGCTTTTATAGTTCGCATAAGGACGATAAAACGCCAACAATTTCATTGCAAATACCTTAATTGCGAGGCGTCATGTGTAGCTTATTGGTGCTGAATTGAAAACAATTGTGATCTTTTTTGTAGTAGGTTCGCGTTTTATTTTCCTTCTCGCGTCACCAATCCACGATTTGCAAATAAGATTCACAACAATAAATTCTCGTTAAAACTTTCAACACCCTGCCAATCGCAGAATATTTTAAAGCCTTTCAATAAATGCAGCAAACAAGACAATTAATTTTGAATTTATGAGGAAAGAGGCTAATGTCAGTCACACATTTTTTTGTTTGTTTTTTTGGAAACAGAAAACTTTGTTTCCTTTCGAAACAAGGGCGGAAATTTAAGACCAAACCAATATTTTAAGATAGAAATTACTGATGATTTTCTATTCCTCTCGAAGCAAAAGATTGTCAAATAAAGGGCCAACCAATATTTTAGAGTCAAAATTACTCTAGTTTTGTTTATATTTTTCTTTCTATGTTTATTTTGGGCGCAATTAATTACCCAAATAGGGCAAATCCATTACTGGGTTGATACGAAACTGAATATGGGATCTAGACACTTTAAAATTTCAATTTGCTGCCGCGACGTTTTTGTGTTCAGTGCTGAAGTTAATCGTATTGTTTTCGAAACAAAATATATTTTAACCATTATTTCAGCAACTTTCATAGACCGTAAAAAATTCGCATAAAATTAAAAATAATTTGACTACGTAACTATTATGTATAGGAAATAATACTCTTGAACCAGACAACACCGAGCTTCCTCGATTCTTTTTTTAAAGGTGTGTTACACCTTCGTCTTCCCTGTGACATTTTGCTGGGAAAAGTATGGTTTGTTTTCTTTTGTAAACATTTTAGATCGCAAATTTGCTCAGAAAAATGCCAGGAGGAATAAAACACCTGGGGTCTTTTGTTTATTTGCAACTTCGTCTCTGATAATTACCATTTTTCATATCCGTTTCTTAAGAAAAAAACATTCACAACTTCAAATAGAACTGCCGCATAAACATTTGTAATGCCAAAGTTCACGAGCACGGATTCGTAGATTTTTGTGAATATTTATTTATCAGTATGCAGAGGCAAACAAGGCAATTTGATATTTTCTCTTCATTTTTCTTAATTTATTTGTAAAGTTAGTTACAAAATCTCAATGCGTCATATGGCCTTTTTTGCATTATAAACTGGGTCAAAACAAAGCAATTTTCCCAATTTCTAAGACGTCATGGAGCTTGTTTGAACCAAAACAAAAATTTTAACAAGTGTCCTCACGTTTTACACACTGAACGAGGTTTCACTTTCCTGCGCCTATTGACAATTGTCGCCACAATATCATTGAATGGGAACCAAATTGGACAGCCCATTCTAAAAGGAATCTATTCTAATTATAATTCAAACTGGCCGCGGGCTGTGCACGTGAATAAATTTTCGACCATCTTCAGGGGAAGGTGTGAAAAGTTTTCGTTTAGAATTATCTTTACATCGCCGCAAAACTAACATCCGTAATCGCAGACTTAATCCCTTGATAGACAGTCACGGAGAAATCCGAGAGTATGTTGCCGATGTTCAGTTTTCTCTTCAAGAGATAACGAGAGAGAGTTGCGACTTTTCATTTTGGTGCTGACATCTTATACTAATTCCGCCGATCAAGTGGCAGTTTGTTGGTAATTTTAGCCGACTTGACTTTGCCGCGAGACTCCGAGTTCTACTGCTAAAAAGGTGTGAATGGTTTGCATGGGCTTAATTCTAGCATCAGCCGCGTGATTGAATTGGACTGACAGGTAAACTATACGAAATTCTCCAAACTAGCAGAAATTGCTAATTTGCAGCGGCGGAATCGACGCCTATGGTTTGAGTACGGAGGTGGACTGAAAATTGAAGGCGCTGGACAAAAATTTCAAGTATCTGGGACGGAAGATTTAAATAATTTTGAGTGCCTTGGAAACTATTGTTTCTGGTGTTAAACTGCACAAGAATTAATCAAGTTCGCAATATCGCTTTGCCCGACCGTTCATCACCTTTGATTACATCCCGGTTGAACAATATCACCTCACCTCTGCGAGGGGCAAACAGCTTGTAAAGTTTAACTGAATTGTTGGCTTTGTTTACTTACAATTTCGTTTCGAGCCACACAAAAACTGAGAAAATATTGCCTACTGCGACACGGACTAAGAGTGGTTTTTGTCCTTAGGGTGGAGTGAAACGCCATCTCATCGAAAGAAAAGGGAAAACTTTGCGTTAGACACCTGTGATTTTTTACAACGCAACCCTGGCGAACCAACTCCCTCCAATCATGGACGAATACAGAGGGCTGATAATTATTTTCATCCTTCTTTCAATCCTAGTCTTCGTGACGAACTTCACCGTATGTCTTCTAGTTTACTTACGAAAAAACATGAGGACCTACACAAACGGCTTTGTCGTTTCGCTCGCATTTAGCGATCTGTTGATTGGAAGTGTGTTGATTCCTGCCACGATGCTTTTTCCCGACTCATCAGCAGTCCTTGATTATTTGGTTTCTATCACCCTTCTTTCCGGAGTCTTCAATTTGGTGGCAGTGACTTTCGATCGTTACATCGCCGTGCTAAAAGCACTACAGTACGAGAACTTCATGAGAAAAAACTTCACAAGGATGATTTTCTCAACCTGGTTGGCAGCTCTTTTAATATCTTTTATTCCTCTTATCTGGAAGACGGACAAAACAAAACTTACGCACAAAGTTTTTGTCATCAGCGAACTCACTTTGTGCGTTCTGCTACCCTACATGCTTATATTTACAGGTTACTTCAAAATATTTCAGCAAGTCAAACGAAGTGTGAAGCGCGAACGCGAGATCACTGCTTCGGTCAGGAAGACATTGCATCGTAAAAAAAGTATTTCTTCGGAAGGAAAACTCGCTCAGGTTTTCATATTAGTGGCTGTCATGTTTGTATTGAGCTGGCTTCCCATTCATTATATGACCATCGTGTATGAGATAGGACGGCTCGATCTCATCCCTAACTATCTTCGTATTATTTCGCTGTTCACGATTACCCTCGGTTCGCTTGTCAATCCGATCGTGTACTCGTTTCTGAAGCCAGACTTTCGAAAATCCATTCGACATATTTTCCATCGTCGCAGGAGGCGTTTCGGCTCGAACGGAACTTCGGCTGGAAGTTCAACTGCAACTTCCAGTTTTAAAACGCGGCTGACGACGTCCACGAAGAGCTCGGCTGGCACTCGCGTGTAACGCAGGTTGAACGCGTGTTGGACGTGGATGCCACGCGAACGTTACAAAAACAATGACTGAAGACCTGTCAACAAAAATTAATTGCACATTCAACATTGCCGTGGTTTTTAAATTTAAAAGTTACGGTAAACATGGTTTGTGTATGATCATGACAAAAAGCTTTTAAAGCTGTCTATCATGTTCGGATAAATGTTTTTAAGGACAACATCGAGAAAATATCAAATAAAACAAAAGCTTATTGCCTCAGGAGTCTGACATGGTGCCTTATTCACCTGTTAATATGCTAATTTAATGTTTAGCCTTCTCAATAATTTATAATTAGCGCAAATGCCTAGAGCACTGTGATTATAACCTACTCGGTTTCACACGATTGGCGCGGGACTCAACTTAAATGAATTCGTAAACCTTTTTATTCAAAAATACATTAGAAGCCGAGGAGTGTGATACTTTAAAACAGGAGATAAACTTTGCTTATCAGCTTATTTCCCTTAAGGTAAAAATGTATACATAAAATGAATTTATTGATTTATTTTCAGTTGTCCATGCTTATTGCTTGCTCAACATGTTTGCCTCGAAATATTGTGTTGTCTCAGTACAAAGGGAGTTGACTTATTATTTCGTGAACTCCAAATGGACAGTTATTTTTTTGGTACACTGCTATAGAAACTGAGTTCCATTTCTGGTTTGTATTAAAAATTAAAATGGGAGACCTGTTTCTAATTACGTTTTGTTTGAGCTTTAAGCTACAGTTGCAAAAAAATTGAAGGTTGTCGTTCGTGCTTTTACCTAGTGGATTAAGAAATGAGAAGCTCATCTGGTAACCAATTGTTTCGCTCCAAAAGTCGTTTAATGGTAGCAGGGTTGATGCGATTGACCTTAAAGTCAAAACTTTAAGGCAAGTTGTAATGAAACGAAAGGTAGCTGCGAAAATCGCGCGCATGTTCTTGTTTGCCGATAAGGGGACGAAAATAGGCGTTCTTGGAGATTATCTCTAGTTCTTTCGAAAAAACACCCCTTCAAAGAGACACTGTTTACTGCTGCTAAATTAAATTAAATTTACACATCTGATTGCTGTCATCGCTGGGGATGTGTTTTCATTGCGGCCGTTCTCGCTGTTAGTGGAACAGGCTTTACAAAACACCTGCCGAGATATTTGACAAACACGTATTGCTTAAATTCCTGTTCACTTTTTTCAACTGGAACACAAATACGCCGTGTTTTTACTGTGTTTGTGCATAAACTTGGCCCTTTTTCCCACAGGGGTCCCAAGCTCAAAACAGGGCTACTCGACTGCAAAGTGCATTCGAATCTCTCCTTTATTATGGACATCTCTTTTAGACGGACAAGTCAATGAGGACAAAATTCCTATCAATTCCTATCTCCATAATACGGCCTCACAACTCTGTCACTTCAGTGTCCGCATGCATATAAAGAATTGATCTCGATACAAAATGATCATCAGTATTATTTGATTTTCAAATGTGATCCCGTTTGACTCATTCCTTGTACATGTTTCGAGGCCTTTACTTCGTGGAATTTTGTTGACTTTCTATAGCATTTGTTCTTCAACACAGTGATGCTTATATCTGGATCCTCTCTTGAGTGTGTGTCCCGTCAAGGGCCTCGGTACGTTCGTAAATCAGAAGTTGTTCAACAGATCCCTAGCAGATTAACAAACGTACCAACTAGGCCCGGGGGAGGGGGCACCCAACAAATTTTTGTACGGGGAGGCTCCGCCCCGAGGTCCAACCCCCTTACCCTTTTATTTTCCATTTTAGACAGAAAAGGTACCCCTTTCGTATACCTTCCACTGAAAAATGGTACCCCTTTCACATACCTACTTAAGAGCACTGCATCTCTTTTTTAAACCCTTGGAAGTCTTCTTGTCGTTTTCATGTAGCAGTTTAATAAATTATAATGATACAGACATAATGTACGTCTGCTCGAAATATTTTAATTAAAGGCCTTTTTAAATACCTAAATGACAGATTTCCCTACCCTTTCATATACCTCAGCTAGTGAAATCCCTACCCTTTAATATACCTGAAGCCTGAAAAAGGTACCCCTTTCGGGCGGAGCCCCCCCGTGTAGCTAATTATAGGGAGTACCTTCCCCCTGGGCAACGAGGCTGGCTTTATTTTGTGTAGTTCCCGATCCGAAAGATCCGGCTACGATTTCTTGCTGTTTGTCCAAGTGTCTTCACCTACACCATTGCACAAGAAGTCGTTAGATGAGGCCGTCTGAAACTGGCTCCGGTATTGGAGAGATTCAAAAGCCAATGTTTTGAACTCTGACCAACCCTAACGCTCGAAATATTGGATTTTTGAATCATTCTCTTTGCGGTGGTCAGTTTATCTTAACATCAACTCAGCTGATGTCAAATCTCAAACTGTTTCACTTCCTCACCGACGCAGCGCCACAGTTTCTATAGAAACTAACCATTTTAAGTTTTGTTTATACGTTTTACATTGTTTTAAATTTAATTCGCACGTAAATTAATCGGCGGACCTGGATATTTCGCGGGGGCTAACCTTCATACCTTCTTAAAACTGGGGACTTAAAAGCTTTGAATTTAAACGTATAGCCTTAATTTTTTTACATTGCGAAAATTAAGACGCGAAAATACAGTGGTACTCCGATGTAACGACATGCCAATAGACTGGAAAAATGTGTTCGTTGTCACGCGGAGTTTGTTATATCAGGGTGCGTTTCCATATATTTTACTATTACTGGGCTCAAAACTATCGTTTATTATACCGGGAACTTGGTTAGATAGGTGTTCGTTACATCGGCTTTCCACTGTAATTGACTATGAGGTAGTTTCCCTTCAGTTTTCCCAAGCAGATGCGCTCTCTTACAATATTTTAATTTCATTGTGTTTTCGTTTCAGGTTAGTTCCGTTCTCTGTTTAACTTTTAACAGTTTCAAGATCTTCCAAGGTCAAACCCTGAGTCCAGAGGACCACTGTCTTGTACGAATCAAAGATAGAACTGAAATCAAACTTTCCCACTCGAATGGCTTAAAACTACTGAGCAGTGCTCTCCTGCGGTGCTTTTCGTTTTCGATATCTTGCAAGGTAACAATTGTTGTTTTTTATTATTATTTCTTTTTTGTGAATACTCCTGGCCAGGCATGAGGGGGAAGGGGAGGGGGGGGGGGAGGAATTTGTCAAGATATAAGTGACGGAAGTTGTAAACGATTTTTTTTTTGGTTTCAAAATTTGTAATTTGGGGTATTTTTTGGTTTACAATTTTGCCCAGAAATGTTTTGGAAAGCGAGAGTTGGTATGTTTGAGATTGATGGTATTTTAAAAGGTTGGTAAAGTCGCACACCAGCCACAGTCAGCCCACTCGGAGCTAAACCGGTTTGTAGCATGAAGCGACTGAGAGTCTTGCTATTCCCCTCGGGATGCTAGTACATCGGAGGGCTACCCCCAGCAGTATGTCACCGGTACCCATCTATACCTGGGTGGAGAAGACTATATGGAGTAAAGTTTCTTGTCCAAGGAAACAACGTGGTGACAATGAGGACCAGTTTGAGATCGATACCTTATACGACTTTAAAGATTAAAAAAATAGTATTTTGCAAGTTTAGAAAATTTCATGGCATTTTTGGAGGCGGGGGAGGATCTGTTTAGTCCATTTGCTTCATTCACACCGCTGCGTCAAAGCACTCCCCCCCCCCCCCCCTGGCAGTTAAGTGAAAGGATAACTGTGGCTCTCGGCTCAGCACGCTTGTGTCAGGGTGTCGCATTTCACTCTCATGACACTGACAGTCACATGTACCATTTAGACTTCGCCACCACCGACGTCTCGATCACTTTGACGTGCAATGGCGTTCTCAACGTTTGTTTTACTCTTCCATCTCCTAATTTGCTTCACTAATGGCAAAGCAGACAACAACAAACCGGAGCAGATACACATCGCTTTCACGGGAATTTCCAGCGAACGAAACGTAAACTATGTGACACCTTCGCCAACTGAAAAACCTGAGACGGTTGTGAAGTATGGTACGAGTCCGGACAAATTGGACAAGAAAGCAGTCGGGGAATCCTCCGTGTCTATCGGTCCAGGACATAACTTTACAATCCATAATGTGAAGGTATGAAAATTTCGCTTGTACATGATACAAGTCGGTGGCTTTCGTTAAAGAGACTAAACGTGAACTTGAAGAAACTGAATTGACAGATGTCATATGCATCGACAGGATTCCTTAGGTTTCAACGTACATAACAAAAGAGGTATGGCAAAATTATTTCATGAGATATAAACACACGGATAACAGTAACTAATAGTTAAGTAGCTTTGAAAACTGAGAGGCTTCATCAAAATGTTTGGTTTCGGTTTCAACTAAAAAATAAAAAAACAAAAAGGCTGTCAGTAGCCGGGTCAGTAGTTCCGACCTCGATGTTGAATATAACATAACTAATTAATTTGATGATCCGATTTCTAAGGATTTCTATCTCGAATAACCTGCAGATTAGCTTAAATTGAAAGGTTTCTCTTTTGATCAGCAATTCTCGACGATTCTGAAAGTTTTTTTTTTTTCGGTTGTGATCTATGTCACGCAATCACTTCTTAGCCTCTCTAGACTCCTTGTCACGTGTATTTTCTATAAAGTTGACAGGCCTTGAACTCAACATGCACTACTACTACCGAGTTGGTGTCCCGGACAATGAAATCAGTGAAGTAATGTCTTTCCCTACGAAAGATGGCAATCTAGTTTTCGCGGTGAGTACAGTATTTTAAGTTCTTGTTATCACGCAAGCGTCTGCTGGTCACGCAATGGTACTAGATATCATTCATGTCACTATTAAAGCAGTGAAAATGTGCGGGAAAAAGGTGACAGCCACCTGTCACATCTTAAGCCGTAAACCTCACCCCAGCCAGTTGATGCAAGTTAGTATAAGATGTCAATATGTGTCTAACTGCTCGCGTTCCTAGCGTCGCCTGGCCCTCCTAGCCCACGGGCGCCTGGACACGAGGACCAGTTCCCAGGCGCTGCCGACTAAGAGAGCCAGGCGTCTCTGGGAACAACAATAGGGTTTCACCTGCGCTTAGTATCACTTTCCTTTTTTACTGTTAGGTGTACGGTGATATGGGTTACAATAATTCCGTTAGTCTTAAGAGGCTTATAACAGAAGTGAATAAAGGTGGATACGACGCTGTAATTCACGTTGGAGGTAAGGCCATGATTTGACCCGAACTTTCACGTCATCTAAGGCCTGGGGTGTGAACTGGAACGCCTCTACCGGGGGCAGGGTGGAGGTGGGGGTGGGGGGGGGGGTGCTCGGGTGAATCTCCATGCACGAGTATTATCTTTTATGTCAGTTCTCAGTCAAACACTGTATATACAATATCATACAAGTAATTATTTCTCACCCCTCTATGAAATCATGTTTGAATCAGTTCTCTCAGGAGTCCATGAACCTCGGTTCCTGGAAAAACCTTATTAAAGAAATACCGTTTGTATCACTTCTCGGTCTAACACTGTATTTATTATCTCTTACAAGCGATAATATGTCATAAGTGACTATCTCTTGTAAGTGATAACGTCTTGTAAACAATAGTCTCTCATAGGCTACAATCTCTCATAAGCGAAAATGTCTCGTGTACGATTATCCCTATCCGTAAGTGACAATTAATCTCACGTAAACTACAATCTCTTGTATGCGACAATTTCTCGTAAGCGACAATCTCTCGACGTATTAAAAGCGGCAACTTTACGTACCGTATTTACTCGAATAAGCGCCGCCCTCGAATAAACGCCGCATTTGGGACAAAAAAGTTAATAAGCGCCGCCCCCGAACAAGAGCCGCGGTCCCGATGCGGCGCTTATTCGAGGAATTCCGTATAACTAAAAAAACCACTACAAAGGAACTCTAAAACAACACTTCATTCTGTTCCTTGCTTACAATTTTAGTGACATTTTGTTAAAGTGCCGGAAGAGACGAATGGTGACAATCAAAGACCGCTTTTGTTAGTTACTGTAAAATTCTCATACAGATAGAGAAAATATACCGAGTAGTATAGTAAAATGGGGGTTCTGTAACCGTTTATTTATTGGGAGATTTATTTCCAGTTTTTAAACCGCACACATATGAAACAATTTTTTCACATTGGTGAAAGAGAAAAGTTTTATAAATGAGAGTTCTATTTCCGTTTTTACACCGATAGCACAAAAACCGGTTTTATATAGGTGGAAAAGGTGGAAAGAATGTTATTGCATCACTTTTTAAAAACCGTAATAATATATTTTGTAAGTTTTTTGTTGTAAACTGTCACAAAATACCAAAAAAATTTTTCATTTAGAGATTTGTGTTTTGTTATTATATCAAAAGTGTTACAGAATTCAAAATGTCTGTTGCAAGAAATCAGAAAGATATTTTTCAAATGTTTTATGGTGAAATACCGGAAAAAATTAAAAAGACTTTACCTCGTCCATTAAAACCGTTTGTTGAAATTGAGGACGAGTTTTACATATCAACAAACAATAATAATAAATGGCTTCATGTTTGGAAAATGGTTGTATCGGAAACAAACCCCCACAATAAAGATCTTTTTGGGTTTGCAAGAGCAACAAAAGAAAGTTTTACAGATTTAATAAAAAGAGAACTAAAAGAGTTAAAAAATATAAAAGTAAGTCTAGAGATGAAAGTTAAATTTAAAAAGGAAGAAGAAGAAGAACAAACTCAATACATGGAGCAATATTTTAGAGAAAATGAGCCACAGGTTTTTAACGCAAACAACGATGAAAACGAGATAGAAGAATATTTCGATAACATTTTTGAAATAATAAATGGAAAAATCGAGGCATGGGTAGCGGAAGGGTCATGATGGGAAGTAGAAAAAATAGAGCTTGTGTATGTGAATGTCGCACGTTTTCAGCCACTGCGTGGAGGAACATATTTGCCAATTCCAACAAAGTTGAAAAACAAAAAAGCAGTAATGAACGTGCAAAATAAGGACAACGAGTGTTTGAAGTGGGCTGTAAGATCAGCTATGTTTCCCCCACCAGAAGGAAAAAATCCAAACAGACCAATTTCTTACCCAGTTAACGATGGTATTAATTGGAGTGGTATTGTTTTTCCAACACCAGTAAAACAAATTGATAAGCTTGAGGCGCAAAACGAAAACCTCGCAATAAACGTATTTGGCTGGGAAAATGATTGTGTGATTGTGCATAGGATAAGTAAAAAAGAAAAAAGCGTGCCGCGGATAAACCTGCTGTTGATTGAGTCGGGTGAAAAACAGCATTATTGTTTTGTGAAAAGGGTAAGCGCCCTACTTTATGATCAGAGCAAACATCGCGATACAAAACATTACTGCATGTTGTGCTTAACAGGTGTTTCAAGAGAGGACTTATTGGAAAACCATAAAAAATATTGCAATGGCTTAAAAGGAAAACCGACAAGGATTGATATGCCAAAAGAGGAGGAAAAAATAGTTTCATTTCAAAATTATTACAAACAAATGAAAGCGCCTTATGTTATATACGCTGACTTTGAGGCTTTAGTAAAAAAGATTCCAGGCTGTGATCTTGGGCCAGAGAGCAAGAAAAAAAGCTACACAGAGAAGACCGAATGGCATGAGGCATGCGGGTATTCTTACATGGTTGTGAGAAGTGACGGTGAAGTTTCAGGACCAAAAGTTTATAGGGGTGAAAACGCGGTGGGAACGTTTTTAAGTGACATTCTGCAGGAAGAGGTGAAAATAAGAGAGAGTTTGGCTGCACCAAAACCAATTGTGATGACGGCTGAAGACTGGGAAAAATACAAAAACGCAACAGATTGCCACATTTGTAATAAAAGTTTGATAAAAGATGAATTCTTAGACTCTTTGCCGGTTTGGAGCATAGAAGATGGTGAAGGTGGAGAAAATGCAGCTATAAGGGTCAAGGGCATAAAAAATGTTTTTACAGAGCACAGAAAGAGCAACAATGGGGGATTCTTAAGCTAAAAAAATAACAGAAACAAAAGACCAGTTGGAAGCAAAAAAACAGAAAACTTGTATTTTCTGTGAGAACCCATTACTTCAGAAAAACTTTAGAGACGCAGCGAAAGACCATTGTCATATAACTGGAAGGTATCGCGGTGCGGCGCACAACAATTGCAATGTAAAACTGTACATTAACCCAAAAACAACCCCCATACCTATTGTATTTCACAATCTAAGGGGCTACGACGCGCACCACTTGATGCAAGAGATGTCGCAACTCAATAAAGAGGTTAAATGCATTGCTAATAACATGGAGAAATATATCACATTTTCAGTCGGAGGTCTGCGTTTCATCGACAGCTTGAACTTTTTACAAGGAAGCCTTGATTCACTTGTAAGCGCAACACCAAAGGAGTCATTGAAAATAACATCAACAATTTCAAAAGGCAGCGACCTGCTTTACAAAAAAGGGATCTATCCTTATGAGTACATGGATTCATGGGGGAGATTTAGCGAGACAAAGCGTCCGGACAAAGAGAAGTTTTACAGTAAGCTGAACGACGAGTACATAACAGACGAAGAGTACTCACACGCGCAGACTGTCTGGGAGACTTTTGAATGTAAAACGTTGGGTGATTATCATGATCTTTGCGTTAGAACAGATGTTGCCCTGTTGGCAGATGTTTTTGAGAACTTCCGAAATCTATGCCAAGAGCAGTATGGGTTAGATCCAGCTCATTATTACACATCACCAGGACTATCCTGGGACGCTTTATTGAAAAAGACAGGGGTCGAGCTTGAGTTATTCACAGACCTTGAAATGTATCTATTTGTGGAAAGGGGAATGCGGGGTGGAATCTCCATGGTAAGCAAGAGATACGCAAAGGCAAACAACCCACTATTACAAGACTAGGACCCAAGCAGACCAAACAAATACATCATGTATCTCGACGCTAATAATCTTTATGGATGGGCAATGAGCAAGCCACTCCCGAAAAGAGATTTTAAATGGAAACGTGTTATGCCCACTGAGGAAGACATCATTAAGAAAAAAGAAAACGCAAAGAATGGATGGATTCTTGATGTGGATCTTGAATACCCAAAAGAACTGCATGAAGAACACAACAGCTTTCCCCTTGCCCCTGAGAAAAAGCAGGTTAAAAATGAATGGATGTCGGAATACCAACACAGTTTGATAAAAGACTTGGATCTGAAAACACCAAAATGCAACAAGTTGTTGTTGACTCTTCAAGACAAAAACAACTATGTGGGGCATTACCGAAACTTGCAGTTTTATCTGAAGCAAGGAATGAAACTGAAGCGCGTGCACAAGGTGTTGGAGTTCGAACAAGAATGCTGGATGGAGCCATACATCCGGATGAATACAGAATTCAGGAAAAACACAAAGAGCGACTTTGAAAAGAACTTTTACAAGCTCATGAATAACTCAGTTTTTGGCAAAACCATGGAAAACCTGCGTAACCGTGTTGATATAAAAATAGTGAGAAGCAATGGGACAGACAAAATAAGGAAATTGGTTGCAAGCCCTTTATACTCAAGGCATGTTATGTTTTCAAACGACCTGTTCGGAATCGACATGCGCAAAAGCCGGCTGCTGCTCAACAAGCCTGTCTACACAGGGATGACAATCCTTGACAACAGCAAGATCTTGATGTATGATTTTTTCTACAACGAGCTGAAAAAAAAATATGGCCCAAAGTGCGAACTTTTGTACACAGACACCGACAGCCTTCTGCTTGAGATTGAAACGGATGACGTTTATAAAGACATCGAAACAAACAAAAATCTATATGATACGAGCGATTACCCGAAGGAGCATCCACTTTATTCAGACGCCAACAAAAAAGTTTTAGGAAAAATGAAAGACGAATGCAATGGAACTTCCATAACAGAGTGCGTCTGTCTGAGATCGAAAATGTACTCGATACTGAAAGGCAATGAAAAAAATATAAAAAAAGCGAAGGGTGTGAAAAAATGTGTCGTCAAGAAACAAATAATGCATGAACAGTACAAGGAAACGCTTTTTGGTAAGAAGCAGTTATGGCATGGAATGAACATTCTTCGAAGCCAGAAGCATGAGATTTACGGCATGTATGTTAACAAAATCTCGCTTTCCCCATTTGATTCAAAGCGATGGATAGAAGAAGATGGTATTCATACAAAAGCTTATGGTTATGAACCCGCATTCAAATTTACAGATGCTGAAATTACCGCAATTGCTGCAGCCGAAGAAGCTTTAGAGTTGCTCGGGTGGTAACTCTATGTTTGGAGGGACAACCAAAAGCTCTTCGCGGACAAACCAGCGTTTTGGTCCGTCGAACAAATAATAGATAACCCTTGCGTCTGGTTTTATCATAATCTTTTCAATTTCGTAAACATTCAAAGACCAGATTGGGTCGGTAGCTCTTCGTCGAGCACCTTCAAGTTCACCGGGTTGATAAAGATAGCGAACACTTAAACCGGAGTGGAGCTTTTTTTCGTTCACACCAACGGGTCTCAAATAAGGTGTCGAGGATTTGGATGGAACAGTTTTCTCTTTGATGGCATCAACAGGTTTTTGACCAGTCAGTCGAGTGACTTCTTTATTCAAAGCTGAAACAACAGCGGGCAGTCTGGCCACCCATTCAGTCGATCTTTTGTCTTCTGGGAGGCGCATTTCAACCCCATATTGGTGTCCAAACAGTCGTTCAGCCAGGGTGCGGTTGAATCTTTCAACGATAGCTTGATCACGGTGAATATCCACACGGCCGCGTCTAACCTCAACATTATGTTTCGAAAGCAGTTGATTCACAGCGCCCATAAACTCACGACCAGGATCGACTTGAAGCAGTTTCGGCCACTTCAAAGGACCACGACTATAAATCCGCTCCAGAGCAGCTGCAACTTCTTTAGCCTCTTTTGTGGTCAACGGTTCGGCCTCTTTGTATCGAGAGGCCACATCTACCACTGTGAGAGCATATTTAAAAGTTTTACGGGAGCGTGGTGGGCGATCGTGTGGGAGATACAGAAGATCGGCTTGGTGAACTTTGTTTGGAACAGGAACATCAAATTTCGGTCTTGGAACGTAACGTGGGGCTGGTAAATAAACCTGCCAAAGAGCTTGCTTCCTCAACCAGTTTTGAGCCTCATCATCCGAGACTTTCGCTGCCTGGGCTAATTTTTTAATCGCTGCAAACCCTTCCAATACCCTTGCGGGCTGTAATAAATTTTTGACAACCTATTGAAAATGCGCGTGCTCATTGTATACCATGCACAATAAAAAAAATGGACGACCCGTTTGGTTGTTTGTAAGGTGTGAAAATCTCGTCAAAAATGATGCAAGAAATGTTGCAAAAAAGAAATGAATTACACTTATGGTCATTAACAAATAGGATTAATCGTTGTCCTTCATGCAAGGAGCAACTAGTTTATGTGGTGAATGAGTTCTGTCGTGAATGTCCAAAATGTTGTAGAGTGTTTGAATGTGATGATTATGAACAGTTCCAAGAAGAAACTCGGGGAAGAAGTTCCATTGCTCTTCCAACGAATAATGCTCATTTAAAAGATGTTTTACGGAAATGTAACATTGACGAAATGTTTTCTTCCAGTGAGGTCGTTTTTCTAAGTAAGGCTATTGCTCAATTTCAAGAGATAACCGACAATTCAGTGAACTACACCTGTTTTCCGCACAATTATTTTGAAGTGATACCTTATGAATGCTGGCCCAACAAAAAAGAAATTATGGAATCTATTTCTCATCACCTTCCTAAAACCTTAGCAAGCAGGCGGCGCGCAAAACAGGAGTTTGATAAATGGTGGTTGAAAACCAATCAAGGTTCTTCATAAACATTTTCATATTTGCCTGTTTTCGGATTTTTCACCAAACGCATGACAGTACCTTTTTTTGGATGAGTCCAAAATTTCTTGCTTGTGACACCAGTTGGTCCCGTGAAAGCATTTTTCGCAATATCACCTTTCCAATACCGATCGAATACAGGTTTTGTGGAAGGAATCATTTTTTTTGTCAAAGTTTCAGCAAATTTCACTACTTCCAACGGTTTATCCAAAACACCGGTCCCTTTTTGTTGTTTCAAACCCAACCCTTACTTCAAACCCAACCCTAACCCAAACCCTAACCCAAACCCAACCCTAGCATTGATTGCATTTCTTGCAGCCGCATGACCCCACTGCCTCTGTTTGTAAGGAACTGCGTCAAGAGCCTTCACCATTTTTTTATCCGCTTTGTGTTTGCATTTTTTGAGATTTTCACCATATTTTTTTTCACGGTTGGAACAAACATCATAATCAACATCATGTTGCATAGCAATCGCATCTGTTGCACCTGTTGGTGGTTGATATATTTCCAGAATTTCACCCGTTTCTGGATCGTATTTCACCTGCTTTTCAAGAGGGTTGTATGGCCCTGTATAATTATGCCCTGGTAATGTCCAACCCTTTTTTGGTTTCGGACATTTTCCTATTGCTGCATGTATATCAATACCACTGCCCTCCGCGCGGGAGGGCTCACCTAGTTTCCCGGCATAAAACGTGTTTTTGTTATTCCGCAACTAGCGCATTTTGCTTTCGAGAGTTTTCGATTGTTCTTCGTGATTACAACCTTTTCACTTCCCTGCACATTGGGCGTGTGCCGCTTTTCTTTCACACAGTACACTTCCATTGCATATATATTTTAAGAAAAATAATTTTTCACAATTTCCTCGTTTTGAAGTAAATCGTTGGAGAACATTTTCAAAATATCGGCAAAACTTGTTCCTTTATTTCTTTCGTTTAAAAAGAGAAGGCAGTAATAACCACATCTCACACTTTGTTCCCATTGAATTTGGTTGTCATTTCTGAAAAAATGTGTCATCCCATGCATTGACATTTCTTGTTCCCATTCCAAAGGTGGTGGAAAACCAAATGAATCGAAATACTAGTAAGTACCTTTATCTTCGGCAGGCCAACAACATACCCAGTGAGAGTGAGTTCCCAAACTTCCAAAATCATCCAAGTTGATAATGCATGGAGAATGGAATAGGGATTTTGTTTCGTTTCTGCTAAAAATACCTTTGATGGGGATTCGTAAAAAGTTGCACCATTTTCTCAGGTCAATGTTGGATAGTGGTTTATCTTCAAATTTTAGTTTTTTTCAAGTAATAATAATCATCCCAAGTTCCGAAAAAAGGTGGAGGTTGAATTTGCATTCCTTTACCTTTAGGAGGTGGTGGTGAAGGTGGTGTTCGTCTTGGTCGTGAGCGTGGTGGTTGAGTTTGCATACCTTTTCCGATTATTTTTCGGACTAAATCAAGGGCTAAAGGTACTCCGATAGATGCCAACATACCAAGGAAGCCGCCGTATTGTGCGCCGCCTCCTTTTACTAAACCTTGTCCAACAAGATATTGTTCTGCCGCCTTTTTCTGAGCAGGAGTCATTTTCTGGACAAGTTTATAAAGCTCAATTTCCTTCGGCCCAAAACCCTTTCCGAATATTTTTTTCAGCACCTTTTCAGCACCGAAACTCAAACCTGCGCTTGCTAATGCCCCAAGAGCTGGCTTTATCAAAGGTCGTGCCAAACCAAGCATAGTAGAAAACAAATTTCCACCACGTTGCGCAGTATTTTGAATTTGGGTCTGGCTTAATTTTATTTCCATTCCTTTACCTGCCGCTGAGGTTTTCTTCAGTCGCGAGATTTGTGTAGCAGTGAGAAGTAGTTCGTCACCGCGTCCAATTTGCCTAGTTTGACTCTCAGAGTAAAAGCTGTCTTCGAAACATAAGCTTTTTGAAGTTTCTTTTTCTGAACATCAGTCAGTGCGATTTTATATGGATGATAAGTTGTGCTCATTGTGTATATATTATATTCAGAATTTTTTTTCATTTGCCTAGACGGCGACAAGCTCGTTACCAATTTGCTTCAGCACGAATTCTTATTCATTCAAAACCAAGGCGAAGATCGTATAATCTTGAGCGTTAGCGGCTTCATTTAGTCTGTAATGTAATTCGAGCTTTTTCGAGTCACCTGTCACACTTTCTTTGGTGTTTCGTAGGTCAAAGTAGATAATTGGGTACAATTTCTCAAAATTAGCAAGCTGTAGCTGAACGCTGGTGTTGTAGTCGTTCTTTCTGTATCGGAAATTGATCAAATCATTCAAAATTCTTATTTTAAAATCATGGTCGTAATCAAGCTCAGGGTAAAATTTTGTGCCGTACTGAAGGCGGCAAGTGTCCAATCTTGCTGAGTCATCACCATCGATATCAAATGTGTCAAAGATATAAGGGTTTTGTGTATAAGCGTTTTGTTTCCGAGTTTCTTGAAAAAATACAAAAACATGTTTGGGATCTTTTACCCCAGGTGTAATCAACCACGTACCATTCGCATCCCTTTGAGAGCCGCTGCTATGCAAATTTTCATTCAGGTATTTCCATTGGGTTGGTTTCAAGAAATTTTCATTGGCCAGGGTCTGTCCTTTACCAGTTAAATGTAATTGTGGGACCCACAACTCAAATTTACGGACAACAATTCTTCGAGCTGTTCCATCGTTTTGGAAAATCATTTCTTGGTCGTTTTGAAGTTCAACTTCAAACTCAAGTTGTAACGGCGGCAGCAGCTTGTCGGAAAGACCTTCGAAGAAGGAGTATCTGTTCAAAGGGATAATCGTCTGAACTATCAAACCTTCATGTGAAAGAAGCGCCCTTGCCCGCATTCCAAGGTTCGTCGCATTATTATCAGTCGCTGTGGTGGCGTCATTATCAAGATACCAAAACTGGTTTTTTGCCACGCTTCTCGAAAAATCGTCTGAAAAATCAAGCAGATTTTTGATGAAAATACCTTTGTGGATATTGTCCGCCTCGTACAGTTTTTTCCCCGCTGAACTCAGTTTCAAACTTTTGACTAATAAGAAAGAACCGTTGATTGGAGCTGATTCAGTGTCAGCACCAATGTTGGCTCCGTTTGCTTTAGCTTCAAACTTAAAATCGACGCGGAAATAAGCGTTGTACCAGTCATAAAAATTGTCCCGGTCTCTTACGGTAAATTTGTGGCCCCTCTTTGTTTGAAATTGGTTATTCCCAGGAAAGGAAAGCGGGGTGTCTAAATTAATTTGAACGTATGTAGTATTCTCGAGGTATGGTTGACTTCTGAACATGTTGACGATGGTTTATATATTAAGAGAAAAAATTTTCTTTCATTAAATTTCGTTTGCTAAAATTCGATTTAATTTCACAAGGGCGTCTGATTTTTTTGGCGTTTGTTTTTGCAAAATATTTGTAAGTTTCTTTTTTGCATCCTGAGACAACGGTTTTTGTTTTTTTCGCTCTTGCAGTATTTTTCGTATTTGTTTCGAACCTTTTTCAACAGCAAGTTCACCAACTCTCTGACCCGCTTTTTCAGCGATTGTTTTTGTGGCTTTTTCGGCAGTTTTCTTTGCCACGTTCTTTACATTGTCTTTGAATACTTTACCGATGGTCATGAAGGTGTCACGGATCACACCCGACCCTTTGTGTTTATATCGATAACTTCCGGTGTTTTCGTCAAAGAATCTTGCCCACTCACTCGGATGATTCATGATTGTATATTTATACCGACAAAAACTTTACTCTTTTTCAATCATCAAGCTAATTGCAATGTCTGTCCCGTTGAGGTCCAGGATATTGTTTCTTCCATCTGTCACCCAAACCCTTATTTCATCAATAAAACTTTTATTCACAGGTTGCCACTCAAGTCGACGCGGCTCTTTTCGAAATGGATAGCTAACCCGAAGATCTGCTGTTGAGAAATTGCATAACACATCGCTTGGAACATTGTGTGTTCGGCGTGTGATAAGGTCGCAGTGCAAATAAACCCAATCAACACCTCTTGTGATATTTGGAACTTTCCTTCCGACAACATCTCCTCTCAAGGTACTTTTAACATAACCAAGCAATTCACCAAAATTTCCTTGAGACAAATCAAGCTCATAATCGTTATGTATCAAAGTCACAACCCTATAAATTGACATATCGAAATATATGGTGAAAATGTAATCACTGTCTTTTTTTGTTGGGTCCACTTTACCGGTGTGTTGCTGAATGAAGGTGTTGATTCTTTTATAATCATACATTCCATTCGGGAAAGTTAAGGTCTTCCACGCTTGTTCTGTTTTTTTCTTCCAGCGAATTTTGTTATTGTCATAACGAGAATCGATGTTGTTCCATGAGTAACCCATTGTGATAAGTCTGTTCAGCGCAGCTTTATAGTTTTCTGAACCCAATTCGATCGGAGGATTAAACCTCACTGTAAAATCGTGTGAAACATTCCGTTCTCCACCTCTTTCAAGTTTTGCAAGGCTCGAGTCAAGCAGTATATCAAAGCTCATTATTGTTTTATATAATTAGTAATAATTTTTTTCTTTTCCTTTTTATTGATTGTGCCGAGTTCAACTAGTGAATCAAGCCGATAAAATACCTGTTTTTTTAGTTTTATTGAGCTATTTCCTGCTTTTATCGATCCTAAGCTCAAGTGAAGTTGGTCGATCAATTTTTCAGCTTTATCAGCGATGCCACTTCCTTCAGTTTCCCAATCCTGTTCAGGGAAGTCATCTTCATTGTCAGAAAGTTCAAAAGAAGGTCTTCGGCTCATGACAGCTTTTTCCAAAGGCGTTAGAGGCCTTTCTCTTTTTTTTTCTTGTTTTTCAGGTGGTTTCAATGTCGCCTTTTTTTCTTGTAATTGTGTTGATAAAGGTTGTATTCTTTTAAGTAACTTTTCTGCATGTTCTTGATGTGCCTTAATGGTTTCGAGTTTATATTCCTCAGTTTTTAGTCTTTCCAAATCATATCCATAGTATTTAGATCCTTTACTTTTTACTTTGTAAGTTGGGTCACTTCCATATTTGGCAAGAATACTTTTTACAGTTCTAATCCGTTTTGATGTTTCTTCCTTTGTTTCATCTTTGGAAGATCCCGGCATAACAGTTTCTTCCATCAAAGATGAGGGTGGTAATGGATAATCATATTCTCGATATGGGGGTGGTTGTGATGTTGGTACTATAGGTGTTGTGGTTGTTGTGGGTGTTGTGGGTGTTGTTGGTGGTGATGGTGCTGGAGTTGGTGCATCCGGTCTGAATTCATCACCAAACGGGTTGATTTCGTCAAATTCATCCATTGTGTAATCAGGAACTTCCTGCTCCTCTTCTTCTTCTTCTTCTTCTTCTTCTTCTACATTGTCGCTGCTTTTCTCATCAAGCCTTTTTGTGATTGGTTTAAAAAGCTCCTCCCTTGAAAGCTGACCAAACTCTTTGTTTATTTTATCCATTCTAAATTTTTGGTGAATTTCTTCTGTTTGTTTATCCAACACCGTTTTTTCTTCAGCCCATTGTTGCCATTTTTTTACTGACATATTTCCAGCGTGAATTTATAGAAACGAAAAAAAATATGAAGTTCACATATTTATCATTTCCCTCAGTTTCTTCCAAGAGTGCCTACAAACAAGGTCATCCTTGTTTGCCAGATGATTTTTTCCGGATGCTAATTTGTGGACCTAGTAATTCTGGCAAAACAAACTTATTACTGAATATGATTTATGACTTATTGCTGTTTGATAAAATCTACCTCTTCTCAAAAAACCTGCACCAGCACCAATACCAGGGTTTTTTGAAGGACTTTGCTGAAAGAATCAACCCCAAGGTTGGTTATGAGGTTATTGAGGCTTATGATGATGAAATCATTCCACTCGAAGAGCTTCCGGTGGACAACCAAAAAATTGTTGTTTTTGATGATCTTCTTTGTGAAAAAAACCAAAACAGCATCATAAATTATTTTATCAATGGGCGGCACAAAAACTGCTGTGTTATTTACCTCTCTCAAACTTTTTACAAGGTGCCAAAAGACATCCGTGTTAACTGCAGCCATCTTTGTATTTTCAGATTAGATCCAAAAGAAAACAAACGAATTGCAAACGAAATAGGTGTGGATCATAACACTTTAGATCGCGCCACTGATGAAAAATATTCTTTCCTTTACTATGACAAACCAAAAAATCAATTAAAAAAAATTTTGATGAAGATATATAATGGGGTATATTAACAGTCAAATAGGTGGAACTAACCAAACGACGAGTGAAAATGTAAAAGAGGGTCCTCCTGGTCCAGGGGGTCCTCCTGGCCTTGAGGGTCCTCCTGGGCCGAAGGGTGACAAAGGCCCAGCAGGACCACAAGGTCCTTATGGACCGAGGGGTGAAAAAGGTGCCACAGGACCACAAGGACCACAGGGTTTAAAAGGCGACAAAGGTGAAAAAGGTGATAAAGGTGATCCTGGGTCTCAGGGTGGTGCCAGCGGTTCTGCTGATATTGACATGCAAAATAAGTACGATATTTTGCATTTAAAAAGCAACCCTTATCCTGTCCACGGTGATCTGACAAAGGTAATAAACTATCAGGACACGAGAAATATCTTTCTTTCAAAAAAGGAAGGCGGAAAAATGGAAGCAAACATTGATATGAACAATAATACAATCTATAACGTAAAAGACCCTGTACAGGCAGATCAAGCCACAAACAAAAAGTATGTCGATAATCAACTTGTGAAAAAATTGGATAAAAACGTTGATATTGATATGAAAAATAATTCAATTATCAATCTTGATCTTCCATCAAACCCGAGAGACGCCGCATGTGTCCAGTTTGTTGACTTCAGAATTGATGAAATGACACAAAAAAAGTTTCTCAAACTTGATGGCACTAACAATATGACTGGAAACTTGAATTTAAATAATAATAAAATCATTAACTTACAAACTGATAACAAAGATTCGAAATCCGCAGTTAATGTTGATTTAATGCAAAATGAAATAACAACTATGAGAGATCTTGTCACTCAAAAAATTCATGAATCTCATATCATTAGCTCGGGACAAAAAAGGGACGCCTTCAGATACTTGATGGAAGACGCTGATGAATCTTCGAGTGAAAACAATATCGAGGTTTTGGGTATTAGAGATTTTTCCGAGTCTCCACATCAAATAAGTAAAAAAGCTTACCAACTTAAACTCTTGTTTGAAAAAGGCTCGCCCAACCAGTACCGGTCACGCCTCGGTTTTAACTTACATAAACTTCCGGTCGGTTATTACACAATGGTTGTAGAATGGTTTCCGCCGGAAATGAATGAGATAAGTGTAACAGCGCAAGCTACGACGATTTCAATTTCCAATTATACAACCAAAACATTCGAGAAGTACACCAAAACAGTTATCAATTTTCACAGATGGGGTAGCTCACCCCCACAATTTATATATCTCGATCTGCACGGTACAGTCAGTAATCCATCATTTTTTACAATTGGTCATCTAATTGTTTATGGTGTTAAAGAAACAATTTCAAACGTTGCTCCAAGTGTCTATGACACCGCTTTTGTTGTTGAAAATGGAAAAATGGTTATGGAAACAGATCTTTCTTTAAACGGACATAATTTGAATGGTTCCATTTATTACTTATATGGACATTTAGATACAAAAAATGGTGAAACATTTTTTTCATTAAATGGTCATTTTAATGTACTCCTTCCAGAAAAAAGCTATATATTAAATATAACAGTATTATATAGAAGATCCTCAGGTTCATTTCCACCTATTCCTTTAAAAATATTTCAAAGTGGTGTTCCTCCAGAAGATTTCACTTCAACACAATCACTTCAAAAACAGACAATAGATATTAATTTAGAAACACCAAATGGTCTTTTTATGGTGCAATTGCATTCTTCACAATTTAAAAATGAAAAATTCTTAATTTTGATTAAATATAGAGTGCCATGAATACTTTTTCATTCATTATATAACACAATGCGGGATATATACGAATTCAACCATATCGACCAAACACTTTCTAAAGAGAAAGTTAAAATTCTGAAAGATTTATATGCTTATTACCATAAGAAACATTATGGCTATGAAAAGTTGCACCGCGGTTTTCGAAGAAAAAATTTTGTTTGTAATCTTTCGGCCGGCAAATTAATTATTAGTGCCGCAGTAGCCGGAGGAATTACATTGAACCCTATTGTCATGGCAACTTTAATTGGTGTTGGTCTTACTTTGAAAGCAGTGGCAAGCCTTAAGAAATACGATAAGAAAACAGAACAAGCAAATTTTGCCCGTATCGAATACCAAAAAATCCTTGATGAGATTCGCTTTTACCTCAGAGGCGAAGCTTTCGACGAAAAGGGCTTTCTTGATAGATTGAAAATGATAGATAATTTCGTCACTGATCATTGTATGGAAATTCCGCTATCTGTTCAAAGAAAGTATGAAAAAAAATTCACTCAATTATAGATTTTCAAAGTAATTATATACGCTTTCAAAAATGATTGCAATTTTGCAAGCTATTTGCTATCACCTAGTTGAGCTTCTCACACCCCCCGAAATTTTGCAAATAAGATTTATTACTCGTGAATGTGTTTCAAAAATATTGTTACCAACTCGTGATGAAGATGGCTACCCCATTTCAGGACAAGATGTGGTTCCATAATACAATTTTTCCTCACCATTTTGAAATGAAACACAAAAAAAAACGAAACAAATTACGTTCATTTCAAAGCTTGAGTCACTTTTTTACCACCACATTAGATGCCATAAGATGTCAGCTTTTATTCTTTGTGCCTGTGTGTGTCCCACGCTGTGGGACTTATGCAAATCAACAACTTTATTTTTTTTTTTTGGTGTGTGTCCCACGCCGTGGGACTTATGCAAATCAACAGCTTCTATTTTTGTGTACCACGCAGTAGGATTTTTATTAAAAAGATCTTCAAATACATTTTATTTCACAAATTTTTCGATATCTAACTTCAACGCAGACTTAATTTAACCAAAAAGAAATGGTTCCTCATCACAAATACTCTTGATTATCTTAAAGTTTCTCTTGAAGAAACGAATAGGTAACTCAGAATACATTAACTTGTTGTTCTTTTCTACTAAATTAAAAAATTAATTAGAAAATAAGCTTGACCTCGCGAATGACTTGTTGTCTTCAACAGCTCTGACATTTTTTCCCTGAAATATCTTTCAGTCTTTTTAAAACTTGTCCTTGTAAGCATGAGAAGTAAACAAGACGTTTTTTTGCATCTCTCTCAGCTGAGTCAAGTTCACGTAATGTGTTTAAACATGTCCCTTCATTGTGTAAAATAAGTTCTATTCCTGAGTAATCCTTAAATCGCTCAGAACTTTGAATACTGTCTTTCAGTTTTTGTTTTACACTCGCAGCATTGCTGGATGTTGATGTTCTTTCTTTCGGCTTTAAAACCAAATCAGGCAACAGCTCTTCAGTGAGGTGTAGTTCAGGGTAAATCTTTACCAACTCTTCGAATAGCGATTTAACCTCTTCACTCCCGTTTGAAGCATTCACGAGCGCATCTCTCAGCTTCCCAAGATCAGTTCGAAAGGATAAAAACCGCGTCTTGTCCATTTTTTTCTAACCAAACGACAAGAATTGTCTATTCCCTCGAAAATGTAGCAACTGAATAGATTTTTAAGTGTGTTGTATTTATATTGTGCTTATATGTGTTAAACATATTGAACCTGTCTCTTTCTGAGAAAAATGACACGCAACGGTTCCGCTTCACAGAATTTCACCTCGAGCAGAAAAGTACACGCTATTAAACAAATATATATTCAATGTATCTCACCATGGATGTCTGTACAGATCAACAAGCAATCTCACAAGACTGGCAAACAGAGGATGTATTTATAAATCAACAAGAAATCTCACAAGACTGGCCAACAGAGGATGTATATTCAGATCAACAAGAGATCTCAGAAGAATGGCCAACTAAAGAAAGCTTTAAAAAAAGAGAAATCTTAAAATGGAGAAATATTTCAGACGATGTATACAAAATTAAAAAGGTTTCACACCGGGAAAGTAAATTTGGGATTTCAGCTATTTTAACTTTAAAAACAAAAAATGGAGATGAGTTTCTTGTATGGGCTCCTAAACGCCTTGCTGAAGATCTAGAAGATGATTCTTATCAATTTGTTTATAAAATAGGTCTCAAAACGTCTACTGACGGTAATGAATATTCTGATTATGAATTAATGTAATCTGTCTATGTATATTGATTTGTTTTTTCAAGCTTGAGTTGTTAAGGGGTTTTCCCTTCAATGTTTGTACAAGAGTATAAATTACGTCATTGTCTGTAGGTTTCGCCGGACCGCGAAGTCACGCGCCGTAAACACAACTTAATGACTGTGGTCCTCTTCCCATATATCGGTGCAATAATTAACTAGAGTTATATCCAAGATCGGGACAGAGATGGTTAGTTCATGTAAGATTTCTTCTTGTTTATAACAAGGGTAACAACACCCTCCCTGACAACAGTGCATATAAGCTACACACGCCAGAATATGGACAAGCCGCTGTCTTTCAGAACAAAAAGGTTGTATTAAAAGCTCATCGTGAACCAAGTTCCAACCCAAAGCCTCTCGCTCTCTCAGTTTAATGGTGAGAAAATGTTTGTAAATTATCTCACGTAGCTCAGGAGGTAAGTTTTGAATTGCCGGGGACCGGGACGAGCATGGCGGCGGAGTGAACGTGTTTCGCCGAGCTCCTTCTCTTTGGTCGTTTTTTCAATCCTTAATGAAGAATTTTGATGCCTCTAAAGCGAAAGGACAGACCAATGACTTCTTCGTCATCATCTCCAGAGTCTAACAACTCCCCGGACGAAAAAAGATCGAAACCCGGGGCTGACGAAGTATTCGAAGCTGTTAACATGGTGGACGCCCTAGGCGTTAAAATTGAGGCAATTTTGAAGAAGCTAGAAAAGCTTGATGTCATTGAATCTCAACTCGATGAGGTCAATACAAGAATGGCGAATATCGAAGAGACAATAAGTAGATTGGACTCAGAGGTTAAAGTCTTAAATAACCAACAGAAGAAGCTAAAAAAGAATGTGGAGGAACTACAGGACGGTATGGAATACACCGAGGATGATATAAGCGATTTACAACGCGACAACAAGAAACTTGAGAACGACGTATACGAGTTGAAGAAGCAACTGATGTACATGGAGAACTACTCCAGGCGGGAGAACCTCAAATTTTTCGGCCTCCCAGAAAACATCGACGCATCACTCAACAGCATGAACGTGGAAGAAGGATTACCCCGTCAGCACGATGCATCAGAAAACACCAAAGAAATTATTTATAAATTTCTCGAAGACCAGCTTAAAATTGATCGCCCACGCGGAAAAATCGAGTTTCAGAGAATGCACCGTTTAGGAAAGCCAAACCCTCAAAAGTCTCGCCCCATCATCGCGAGGTTTCTCCGATGCTCCGACCGAGAACTCGTTATGGAACAGGCACGAAAACACCTCAAAGATAGCGAGACCCTCCATGTTTTTGACGACATTCCGAAGGAACTGTACGATCTCAGGAAAGAGCAAATGAAGAAATTGAAAGAAGCTCGACAGAGAGGCCACACGGCTTATTTCAGCAAAGCACATCCGGATAAGCTGTTTGTCAACGGCAAATATATTGCCCCAGGACGGCCCTTGGAGTAACCAAGACTTAACTTTATTCATATTTACATATCCTTTTGCAACAACTTTATTTAATGTTTAACTTTATATATTTTGCTACCACTGATAAGGAGCTAGAAACTGGTGATATTAGCATCGGCATATATAGGTTGTGATTGAAAGATCGACTTTCAATGCTGTTTCCCAGACCGATTTTCGTTATTTTTAGCTTTTGTGTGTGTTTATATCCGTGTATGATTCAATGTTTTCCTTTCCCCTGGTTGCGTCCATATTTACATATTTGTACCTTTTATGATAATCACCAAATCACTCTATTGAATAGCTGCTCTCTCGACACCTCGTGCGAAGGGACTGAGATTCCTTTTTGGGTATATAATGCAAACGTTAATGCGAGGTGACGATATGATAATTTGCTACCTAAATGTAAGGGGTTTGTCCAACGATAAGAAGCGAAGAGAAACCTTCTTATGGTTGAAGAAAAAGCAATTCTCTATCTACTTCTTACAGGAAGTGCACAGCACAAAAAAGTCCGGAATGTATTGGCGCTCCGAATGGGGGTACTCAACCATATTTACGGAATTTTCCAGCTCTAAGGCAGGTGTTGGCATCTTATTCAATAACAACTTTCAGTTCAAAATACAGAAATGCTTAACGGACCCAGGAGGAAGATTCATTATCGCTGATATAGAAACCGAAGAAAGAACATTAACACTTGTGAACATCTACGCGCCAAACAACGACGACCCCTCTTTCTTCAGGGTTGTCAGTGAAAAAATGTCTTCTTTTGAATGTGACTTAATAGTTTTCGGTGGTGACTTCAATCTAGTTTGCGACATCCAAAAAGATAAAAAAGGCGGTGCTCCTACAACGCACTGGAAATCAAGAGTGGAAGTGTTATCCCTTAAAGAAAAATTCGAGCTTGCTGATATCTGGCGAATCCATAATCCGGACATTATGCGCTTTACATGGAAAAGGACAAACCCTGAAATTCAATGCCGCTTGGATTATTTTTTGATAAGTGATTCTCTCTGTCCAAACGTTTTTGAAGCTGAGATCCTTCCCGGGTACCGAACTGACCACTGCATGATTACTGTTAGAATCAGCGCCACAACTAACCCCAGAGGACCAGGCTTCTGGAAACTAAATACCCACTTTCTAACAGAAAACGAGTACATAGAATTAATTACGAAAACTATAGGAGATGTCTCAAAGGAATATAAAGGTCATCATGAAGTTGAATCATGAATATATGGAAGATGTAATCCGCTACCAAACTGAAGGGGCCATTTTGAGATCCAAAGTAAAATGGTATAATGAGGGTGAAAGAAATACTAAATACTTTCATAGTTTGGAAAAGCGACACTTCAACTGTAAAACTATAAGAAATCTTAAAACCGAAGGCAACGTAAGAATATCTAAAGACACAGAAATACTCGACGAAGCCAAAACATTTTATGAGTCCCTCTATTCTTCAAGAATAGATCAAAATGTCTGCAACACCATAGAAGATACTTTTTTCCCAGAACACAACGAGATAAAGCTAAATTACAACCAAAAACTGTCCTGCGAAGGTATGCTATCTGCAGAAGAATGCTAAAAACAATGGATTCAGGTAAATCTCCCGCGACTGATGGCCTACCCGCAGAATTTTATAAAGTCTTTTGGGAAGACGTGTCAACTTTTTTAATAGATGCCTTAAACCTATCGTTTTCCAAAGGTTATCTTTCAATCTCGCAGAGAAGAGGATTAATAACTCTGTTACCAAAGAAAAACAAACCTCGACAGTATTTGAAAAACTGGAGACCAATTACCCTGCTAAATTGTGATTACAAAATTGCTGCCAAATCAATTGCGACAAGGTTGAAAAAGGTTCTACCGTATCTAATCAACAACGACCAAACAGGTTTCCTCAAGGGTAGATTTATTGGAGAAAATATCAGGCTGATTAACAGCGTTATCGACTATGCCGAGAAACAAAACATCCCAGGCTTGTTACTTTTTGTTGATTTCGAAAAAGCCTTCGATACTCTGGAATGGACTTTCATTGAGAAAACACTCTCCTTCTACAACTTCGGAGCCTCTATTAAAAGTTGGATCAAACTATTCTACAACGGCATTACAAGCTGCATACAAAACAACGGCTGGTCCTCCGACTTCTTTCAACTCGGTAGAGGAGTTCGACAAGGCTGCCCTCTATCGCCATACCTCTTTATTCTATGTGTTGAGATACTAGCTAATGCAATTAGGAACAATGACGGGATCAAGGGCATTTGTATCATAAGCCACGCACCTCTTCGGAACCTGTAATTTTATTGGCTTCCTATATCGCGCACCTCTATTGGGTCATTGTTTTATTGTTTGTTCTTTTGTCTTCTCAGCCAATCCTGTTAAGCCTTCCGATAGGTGCGTACCGCCTCATTTGTATATCAGACTCAGAATGTAAATTAAGTCAATACGCAGATGACACCACCCTTATTTTAGACGGTTCAGACAATTCCGTGAATACCTCCTTAAAATTGTTGGACTCATTTGCAGAGCTCTCAGGACTAAATGTTAATTATGAAAAAACTGAGGCACTTTGGATTGGCTCATTTCGCCTTCAAACACGAACAATAGAAACAAATAAAAATATACTGTGGACTTTCCACAAAGTCTTTGCTCTAGGCGTCTGGTTTTCCACAATCAAGGAAGAGTCAGAAACTTTAAACCTCCAAGAGAAGAAAGAAAAAATAAATAAAATAATAGAAAATTGGCAATTCAGAAGGCTTACACTTCTCGGGAAAATAACAGTTATCAAGAGTCTGCTTGCTTCGCAATTAGTTTACATTTTATCTCCACTTCCCACGCCAAGTGAATATCTTAAGGAAATAAATAGTTTGTTATATAAATTTTTATGGGATGGTAAAGGAGACAAAATCAAAAGAACACTAATGATTAATGATTATTCCAAAGGGGGACTGAAAATGCTAGACATTAAAAGTTTTAATGACGCCTTAAAGGCAAAGTGGGTTCAAAGATATCTAGACCCTAACAACAAAGGCAAATGGAAATTGTTTCTTGATTTTTTCTTAGGAAACCGCGTTACAACAGCACTTTTCTCCGGTAACCTTGATCCAAAGGATGTTGCCTCTCTAGAAATTGAGGATCCCTTTACTAAGGAACTTATTGAGGTTTGGTGCCGTCTCAATTTCAGCCGCAGCCCACCATCTCTCTCACACATGCCAATATGGTACAATTCTCTTGTACGTATAGAGGGTAAGCCGCTTTTTTATAAAAATTGGTATTTGGCAGGAATTAAAAAAGTAAGCAATCTCCTTGACGAGACTTCTTCAAAGGTTTTGACTTTCGAATCTTTCAGAGAGAAATATTCTCTGAAAGCCAACTTTCTTCAATACCGCAGCGTTGTGACAGCAGTTTTGGGCGTGAAGCACAACTCTGACTGTTCTCAAATGTTAAATACTGAATCACTACTGGGGTCAAAGGATTTTTGCAAATTAGCCTACACAATACTCATTGAACGACATGCATCCCTGCCGCAAAGAAGTCAGAGTAAACGGAAATCTGATTTCCAAGCACATGGTGCTGAAATGATTGACTGGAGTAAGTCGTACAGTCTGCCTTTTCTATGTACTCGCGAATCCAAACTGCAAATTTTCCAGTTTAAACTATTCCATCGACGAATTTCCATAAACAGATATCTTTTCAAAATTGGGCTGATATCAAGCGAGCTGTGTTCTTTCTGTGAAAGTTCAACGGAAACCCTCCTACATCTCTTTTGGGAATGTTCTCGAGTCAAAATCTTCTGGAACGAAGTTAAAGACTGGTTGGGTACCTTCTCCTCTTTTTCAACAAAATGTTTCACCCTCCAGTCATGTTTGGGATTTGTGGAAGACGCTTCCGATCTCCTCTTCCACCACGCCCTTCTAATAAGCAGATACCACATTTTTTGGGCAAAATCAATGCACCACTGCCCCTCACGTGAACTTTTTGTCAAGAACTTTTTCACCTGCTTGGAAGTAGAAAGACACTTTTCAATTAAACATGGGCTTTTAGCAAAATTTAACAAAAAATGGGGAGCTTTCCTCGCTGAACAAGAACACTAGCTTCTCTTTAGTTTGGACGATTTTTTATTTTCTAGTTTAGTCGTATCCCTTTGCGCCTGGATTTGGAGAGAACAGCGAAATTTCTACTATCTTTTTTTTCTTATATTAGCAGCGATCTAGTTTGTTCTTACCGCTCTCAAAACAAATAATATGAAAAAAAAAACAAAGAAACAAATTAAACATCTTCTTTCGTTAACACTTTCCACAACTAAATTAATTAAATAAAAATAACGTATGCTGTAAGAATGAAACATAATGTTTATTTTAAATAGGTGATTATCTCTATTATTTTTTATTTATTTATTTTTTTTCCTGTAACTAAGTGTAAGGAAGTATTTAATTTTTTCCTTGTAATAGTAGCGTCAGTGTAAGTATATGTAAATGAGTGTGTAAATATAGTACTTATGTGTAAGTAAAGTAAATGTGTGGAACTGTAAGTAAGGAAGAGTATGTAACAGTAAGTGTAAGTGTATGTAATAGCATTCAATAAAAAAAAAAAAGTTTTGAATTGCTTCGGTAATCCGACAGTTGTTGAATCCGGCGGCCATCAAATTTGACTCACAAATAAAAATTTTTTTTTTCATTCGTATTCGGTTATTCCACCTTTTCCACCTATATAAAACCGGTTTTTGTGCTATCGGTGTAAAAACGGAAATAGAACTCTCATAAAACTTTTCTCTTTCACCAATGTGAAAAAATTGTTTCATATGTGAGCGGTTTAAAAACTGGAAATAAATCTCCCAATAAATAAACGGTTACAGAACCCCCATTTTACTATACTACTTACCGTTAAAATAAAAGAAAAAGATTTCTTTGTCGCGTCCAATTTTTAAACAAACGCAGCATTTGAGGCGGGAAAATTTAATAAGCGCCGTGGCGCTTATTCGAATAAATACGGTAAGCGAAATTCTCTCATAAGTGGCAGTCTCTCGTAAGCCACCATCTTTCCTGATGACCATATTTTATCCTTCTAGACATGGCTTATGATATGTACGAAAAAGAAGGAGAAATTGGAGATGAGTGAGTATTAAATTGAAACTGACGTTTCCTTTTGAAAGTAATCAATTGAATGAATTGCGTTTCAGCAAGTCCCTTTCTTTTCTATACAGGAATATATTTATTCGAGAATTTACTGAGTGCTTTTCTCGTTTAAATCCCTTTCTGCCTTCCGTTTACTTGATATTCACGTGTTAACCACAAATGTCATGTAGTTGTTGTTTTTTTTTCTCAGTTTCATGAATTCTATTCAACCAATTGCCACGAAAGTGCCCTACATGGTTCTACCAGGAAATCACGAGGTAATGTTTCCTTGAAAAATGATCCAAACAAACCTGTTTTAAAAGATAACTCTTCAAGCTTAGGAGATGGGTAACTGACTGCTGAAAACAGGATGGATTCATTTTAAACGATATCAAGTTTAGACTAATACCTGACACTGTGGGAGACCCACACTCAAAGAACTGTCCAATTTAGTTTGAGTGCACTTTCTTGCATGTCAGTACATTAAGGTGACTCGGCAGATTTTTTCAGAGAACTTGCTGTACCCCAACTAGCCTGTTCCAGGCGTTTAGATAGTGGAGAGCGAGCGAAAGAGTGGAAATGACGACGGGAGGCTAAAGAAGCGGGAGCCCTCTTCCCCAGTCTCCCCCTCGTTTTTTCCCGCTCTTAAGCTCACTATACTGATATTTTTCGCTCGCGCTCCACTATCTGAACGCCTGGGACAGGCTACACCACTACTTCTGAAAGATAAGGTATGATCCAGACCCTGGAGGAATAATATCACGTGCAATGTTCTTTAATAACCAACCAGAACACGTTTGTGTTTTTCAACCAATCAACCAGCAACTAAACTGATAAATAAAGCGGAACTTTCTAGAAACGTACGCCAGATCTGTGTAGAAAAAAAATCTGAATTCTGCACGTACAAAAAGATGCAAAATCCCTCATTTGCAGGCACAACACCACTCATATATACGCCGAATCATTCTTGGAGTGCAAAACTCCTTCACTAATAAGCCCTCCCCTCACCACCCCCCGAAAATAAGCCCACCAAGAAAGCCTTTTAGACAAATATAACCCCAGGGTTTATTATCGGAATTTTTATACTTACATATTTACACGAGTGCTACACAACTCCTCACATTATAGCCTGTGACAACTGTGGTAACATTTAGTTATTAAGCACTCTTGAAATAACAATCAGTAATTATTTTCTCTTCTTTGTAGAAAAAGGACAACTTTACCCACTATATTCACCGCTTTCTCTAACGTGGAGTTGGGTGTTGGCCAGACAAGTGGAAGTGAAACCAGTCTTTGGTATTTCATCTTTCTTGTGTTTCATTGGTAGAAATGATCACGTTATTTACTATAGACACGGCTTGGTACGGTTATATTTTGGACCGGACTTCATGTCAAGTCCCTTTTTCACACTGGGACAACAGGCGACTTATCCGTAGTGCAAAAATGGGGAATACTCACAAAATAAATTGTAGTCTAGACTTGTCAGGTTTTCTTACTTTAAAAAATGCCATGTTCGCACTACACAAGATTGGCTTTGTGGTCTGGTACAAAAAACCCTCCATTGAAGTCAGTGGTATAAAGAGGTATGCACAGGGGATTCACACTATGGAAGAATATAAGTCATGTGCTGGAACAAACTTGATGAATATTTCATCGCATTTTCTATGTATACTACCCTTGGAGCGGATCCTAAACCTACGGATACAATGTAGAACAGCAGCGTAACAGCAACGTGACAGCATCGCTTCAGTTCAAGTGAGCGTTTTGAGTCAGAATGAACATCCATTAACTCTGAAATCGTTTTGTGTTTGTTTTTGTTTTGCAGGTGGAGTATGGATATGGACCTCATTCATTTCGTTGCTTTTGACACGGAAGTTTACCACTGTTCCCCCGATAAGGTACAAAATATGTTTGTTTGTTGCTGTTGTTGTTTTCTTTTTACATAAAAACAGCAATATCTTTCCCACTTTTCTTCTTCTTCTTCTTTTTTTTTCAATGTCCAAGTTTCGTTCAGCTAGAATCGTTAGTTTACCATGTCAGAAAGATGCCTTAGGAAAACAGCGTTAACGTAGCGTGTCAGAGATCTCGCCTCCCATCAATATGATCTGGGTTCGAATCCCGAACTTGACGTCATGTGCGTCGAGATTGTATTTGGTTGTCGCCTTTTGCGGGCTCCTTCCAGCTTTTCTCCCTCTATAAAAATTCAATATTTGTAAATTCTAGTTCTTCATCACTCCTGACGAGGAGTTTAAGACAGAAATACACTCCATAAAGTGAGAGGCCGAACGGAAATTCATAGGCGCACTAACCAAGTTTCATTATCGCAGCGTTGAACGCAAGCTGACCATAATAAGTTGCGAAGAGCGAAATCTGATGAATCTAGGTCAAAGAGAGACACTGATCGGGCTTAGCATAACGCCGTGTGCTCAGTCAAACAGAAGTTAATGTTCTACACTCCTCCACCACTTGAGTGGAAAGGATACATCGATGACATATTCTCGCTGTGGAATGTTGACAAAAGGGAGATAGAAGAGTTTATTGTAGTAGCAAACACACACCACCCGACAATTAAATGTACGACTGAAATCTCGGACAAAGAAATAAACTTACTGGATACTACTGTTTTCAAAAGTGAAAGATTTAACAAGCAAGCGATCCTTGATATTCGCAAACATTTTAAGCCGACAGAACTTTTTTAGTACACTCACTCCTCTTTCTGCCACCCACCAGGGGTTAGAAAAGGGTGTCTCAAAGGTGAAGCCCTACGACTTCTTAGAACAAAGTCTTCAGCGAAATCTCTCTGATCTTTTGTTGCGAATATCACCCACTGATTCAAAACACGCCTCCGAGCGAGAGACTACCCCAACAGTCTAGTAGAAAGAATAACGTCCGAAGTCAAATTCAGTGAAAAGAGTCGGCACTTCAACAAAGAAGAGAGAGAGAGAGTGTGTGCGGAAAAAAATTCTGCCTTTCATAGCAATGTACCACCCGGCTGTGCCTAATCTTAGAAACATCCTAATTAGCAAATAGCAGTTCATTAAAATTAACCATTGCTAAGAGAAATATACAAAGAACCTCCTATAATCTCATACAAAAAAGGAAACTCGCTTGGGGATTTACTAGTGAGAGCTAAACTATAAGGTCACGGAATTAGCATGGCATATGGGCAGCGTTTGGCCTGTCAATACTTTATTCCATACTTGGGATAGGTGTTAGTTCATTCTTGTTGACAGCCGGCTAAAAATCAGCCTTGAGAAAAAAAAAACCCGTCAAATTCAGGCTAAAAGCTCTGATTTTATTTTGAACCCTGCTGACCCCACTATCTATGGATGACTGATGTGGTCCTCGTCATATCACGACAGACGAACTTGACATAACCTCAACGTAGAAAGGACATTGGAATTGAATTGAGTATCGTTCTCTTTCTTCACCGCAGGGTCAAATTCAGAGACAACTCAATTGGCTTGAGGCTGATTTAATAAAGGTAAAGTTAGTTTTAAGGCAATTCTTTTGTTTTCACAAATGCATAGATACCTTACGTCGTTATTGCCCGAGTTATTAACCACTGTCTGTTATAACTGCATCAGAATTGAGACAACTTGAGAGTGCGCTTGACCCACTCAACGCTAGACTACAAACATGTTTCCATTTCGAGACTTGAGCCTACTTGCTTTCTTGTTGGACCTTCTAATAAGGGAAGGCGCGAGAGAGCAGTATTTTCCCTGCGCGTTGTCTCTCGTGCATCACCCACATTCAGGAAAGACTTTCTTTGTAGTTCTCACGTTACTTCGTATTCTTTTGTTATTTAGCTAAAGTTTGTCATTTGCAATTCTAAACTACAAAATAATTTTCTGATTTGTGTTGTTTCTCTTATAAAGGCCAACCAACACAGAGACAAGACGCCATGGATTGTTTCACTTGCTCACAAGGTATTTTAAAATTCTATTTGTTTAAGACTGTGCTGTTATCCCGAACTGTTGATGTGACAGACCTCGAAAAGACCAGCTTTTCCTTCAGGGATAACCTACATAGTAAGAAATAAACCCGCGAACACGCGCGAAAGTCACCTTCCACGCGAAAAAACTTTCGGCTTTCACGCGCTTTCGCGTATTATGCTTACTTTGAGGACAGAAAAACTGTTTGTGGTCTATTGATGTGATTTTTCTCGCGTCTTTTGTTCCCAGGCTTGGTTCATGGAGGAGACAAACTTTTCCGCTTTTGGTCCTCTTCTCCACAAATATGGAGTGGACCTACACTTATGCGGCCACGCACACAACTACCATCGACTTTACCCAAGTAAGCATAATTCAATTCGAGATGCCTTCAGTTGGAAGACTTGTCTATTTTAGGTCATCTCTGTGAACAGCTTTCCCTTTCTTCTCAATGGTTGAGCTCAACAGAAACACTGTCTGCTGTGGGAAATCGTTTCATCACATTAAGATTTTCAAAAAATATCTTCCAGGGTTTGCTCTAGAAAAAACGATCGCTTTTCCAAGTATCATCGTTTGTGCTAAGGTCGTGCAAGTATCATCAAGGGCTAATTAATGTAGCTGAAAGATGTGCGTTTTATTGGTCTTCTCTAGTCTTCGCTATCGATCCCATTTTCTAGTGTCCTATGTATCCTATCCTTGGCCTTGCATTCAGTCCAAGATAACGGAAATAAGCTTTGGCAAGTGATCCATTTGTTTTCTCGGTCGTCTTCAGATTAACAGTAGTCCGTAGATGTATTTTGCCAGCTATCAGCTGCCGAAACAAAAATTAAGAAATCGAATATCGTGGATAAAGTGCTAGTAGACTTTCCTTACATTTCAACCGTTTCCTATTGCTTCCAGCATACAACCGTAAAGTGGACCGCCTGATGGGACATGTGTATGTCAATCCCGCTTACATGACGACCATAGTAGCTGGATCCGCAGGTTCAAAGGAAAAACTTTCCAGCGGTAAAGGGCCTGAAATGTCTCTGGCAAAATACATCGAAGACTATGGGTTAGTATAATCTCACTCTTCGTTAAACATTGGAGAGTGGAGGGGATGGTGTCAGGCGAGAATGGATGGGCGTATGTGATCTTGCGTGCTTGTCACTGCGCACTAACATGTTTTATAATCGAAGGTTTGGACAGGATATTATACGAGCATGCTTATTACGAAAGTGAAGCATTTGGTCTACTCAAGTCGGGATGACAAACGAGTCACACTGGTTCGAGTTACCCCCAGTGGCTGTATCTGACCGACAATCATATGCTCCTTCCGGTACGGGACGAACTTGCACATACCGATGTTATATGATTGTTCGTCCATAGCCCTTTGGGTTTTAAACATTTCGTTTTACTAGAATAAAACTGAACGCGTAGCGCCATACTAGGGGTTTGTGTCAACACGGTATAAAGTTTTCATCTCGTGTGGGAATGAGAGTCGCACGGGTCTCACGTAAACTCCCCCCTCCCCCACTCACCCCCTTAGTGGTGGAACGATCGACTGACGTGGAGAAGAAGTTGACGTGCGAAAAAAGAAAGGTTACACAAACAAACTCTCCCATTATAATTTGTATTTCAATTTTTACAACTACGGCCACCTGCAAGCCATCAACAGGACCCACTTGTACTGGAGCTGGGAAAACACTCACGAAAACATCCGTCACGTATTCGAGGACTACTTGTGGATCGTGCAAGAGAACCACGGAACGAGGAGCCCACCTGAGGAACAACGGCAAGCTTCGAGAAAGGAGTACGCCGAGGAAGAGATTGAAGTCGTTCAAATTTGAAATAAGAATTTGGGGTATAATTGAAATGCTTTTCGCAGAATGTTCTTACGTTGTTCTTATTATGGCTAGCTCTGAGTATGTTTTCTTTCATGATAGTCAAGTGCTAAACGAAACACGTGAGTGTGCACCCAAATGGGTAGCGTAAGTTAAATTGTTTTTCGTTGTTTGCTTACTTCACATCACAGTTTTAATATTTAGTGCTGAATGTAACTTAGTCTGCGTATGAAAATAAAAGAAATCAACTCGACATTTCCATACATATCATTAACTTCTTAATTTGCTGACAGCTTTTTCTTTACTAAATCGCTACCGCCGTAATGGACTGCACCTAGAGGTTATGGTGTATATAACTTCTCGCCTACACAGCGGTACAGATAGGGAGGCAGGTGGCTCAAGTTGGGGAGCACTGATGCGCTCGAGCGAGGAAGAGAAGAGACGAGGCGAGAAGGGGGGGGGGGGGGCTCTCCCCATCGGTCCTTTTTTCTGCACGCTTTTCTTTGCACCCCACTGTGTTCTTTCTGGAACTATGGAATAAACTCTCCAAAGACGACAGTTCAAAGCATTCATACGTAAGAAGGATATCACCGCATTATCAGACGAAGGATGGGGTGGGTGTTATCTCTGCAGTAGTGAACATACTGAACGTTTTTATTCCTTAACTACTATATTTCAAACTTACTAGTATATATACTAGTATATATTTATAGTACATTACATTTCTATATTTTAAACTTAGATTTCTGTGCGTTTTTAGGTTTTTTTACACCTTATTCCAAAATGGCGGAAAATACATTACTCTTATGTCTCATTGTTAACTGGCCCTTGTTGCCTCGATCCCATCTGAAGAATTCAAATGGATATTTGGCTTAAAACGAGGTAACAAGGGCCAATCAATTAACATAGAAAAATAATGTATTTTCCGCCATTTTGGAATAAGGTGTATTAGTAGAGGGATTTTCCCTCGGCAACATACATTCGACACTGAAATAAATTATTATTATTATTATTATTATTATTATTGTTGTTATTATTATTATTATTATTATTATTATTATTATTATTATTATTATTATTATTATTGGAAGTGTGTTGATTCCCGCCACGCTGCTTTTTCCCGATTCATCAGCAGTCCTTGCTTATTTGGTCTCTATCACCCTTCTTTCCAGAGTCTTCAATTTGCTGGCAGTGACCTTCGATCGTTACATTGCCGTGCTAAAAGCACTACAGTACAAGAACTTCATGAGAAAAAAATTTCGCAAGGATGATTTTCTCAACCTGGTTGGCAGCCCTTTCAATATCTTTTATTCCTCTTATCTGGAAGACGGACAAAACAAAACTTACGCACAAAGTTTTTGTCATCAGTGAACTCACTTTGTGCGTTCTGCTACCCTACATGCTTATATTTACAGGTTACTTCAAAATATTTCAGCAAGTCAAACGAAGTGTGAAGCGCGAACGCGAGATCACTGCTTCGGTCAGGAAGACATTGCATCGTAAAAGAAGTATTTCTTCGGAAGGAAAACTCGCTCAGGTTTTCATAATAGTGGCTGTCATGTTTGTATTGAGCTGGTTTCCCGTCCATTATATGACCATCGTGTACGAGATAGGGCGCCTCGATCTCATCCCAAATTATCTTCCTATCATTTCGCTGTTCACGATTGCCCTTGGTTCGCTTGTCAATCCGATTGTGTATTCGTTTCTGAAGCCAGACTTCCGAAAATCCATTCGACATATTTTCCATCGTCGCACGAGGCGTTTCGGCTCGAACAGAGCTTCGGGTGGAAGTTCAACAGCAACTTCGAGTTTTAAAACGCGGCTGACGACGTCCACGAAGAGCTCGGCTGGTACACGCGTATAACGCAGGTTGAACGCATGGTGGACGTGGATGTCACACATTAACTGCACATTCAACTATGCCATGGGTTTTTTAATTTAACAGTTACGGTAAATGTGGTTTGTGCATGTTGGGATATATGTTTTTAAAAACAACATCGAGATAATATCAAAAACAGAAACAAAAGATTATTGCCTCAGGAGTCCGACATGGTGCCTTATTCACCTGTTAATATGCTAATTTAATTTTTAGCCTTCTCAATAATTTATAATTAGCGCAAATGCCTAGAGCACTGTGATTATAACCTACTTGATTTCACACGATTGGTGCGGGGCTCAACTTAAATGAATTCGAAAACCTTTTTATTCCAAAATACATTAGAAGCAGAGGAGTGTGATACTTTAAAACAGAAGATAAACTTTGCTTATCAACTTATTTCCCTTAAGGTAAAAACTTATATATTGAATGAATTTATTGATTTACTTTCAGTTGTTCATGCTTATTGCTTGCTCAACATGTTTGCCTCGAAATATTGTGTTGTCTCAGTACAAAGGCAGTTGACTTATCATTTCGTGAACTCCAAATGGACAGTAATTTGTTTGTACACTGCTTGAGAAACTGAGTTCCATTCCTGGTTTGTATTAAAAATTAAACTGATGGGAGACGTGTTTCTAGTTACGTTTTGTTTGAGCTTTCAGCTACGGTTGCAAAAAAATTGAAGGTTGTCGTTCGTGCTTTTACCTAGTGGATTAAGAAATGAGAAGCTCATCTGGTAACCAATTGTTTCGCTCCAAAAGTCGTTTAATGGTAGCAGGGTTGATGCGATTGGTCTTAAAGTCAAAACATGAAGGCAAGTTGTAATGAAACGAAAGGTAGCTGCGAAAATCGCGGGCATGTTCTTGTTTGCCGAGGTGGGGGCGAAAAAAGGAGTTCTTGGAGATTATCTTTAGTTTTTCCGAAAAAACACCGCTTCAAAGAGACACTATTTGCTGCTGTTAAATTAAATTAAATTTACACAACTGATCGTTCTCGCAGTTAGTGGAACAGGCTTTACAAAATACCTGCCGAGATATTTGACATCCAGGTATTGCTTTAATTCCTGTTCGCTTTTTTCAACTGGGACACAAATACGCCCGTTTTTTTTCTGAGTTTGTGCATAAACTTAGTCCTTTTTCCCATAGGGATCCCAAGCTCAGAACAGGGATACTCCACTGCAAAGTGCAGTCGAACCTCTCCTTTATACGGAGACCTCTTTTAGACGGACAATTCAATGAGGACAAAATTCCCATCAATTCCTATCTCCATAATACGGCCTCACAACTCTGCCACTTCAGTAACCGCATGCACAAAGCTTGACTATGTAAAGAATTGGTCTCGATATATCCTAAGAAAACAGCCGACGGTTCGCGAGGTCGCCACTTGAACCCTCGCAAAACGACGTCTGAGTAACAAGCGCAGAAATTCCATACTGATGACGCGTCACTACCCAGATCTTGGTAGTGCTTTTGATTGGTTGAAACACGAGGGAATTTCGTTTCAACCAATCAGAAGCACTCCCTAGATCTGAGTAGTGACGCGTCATCAGTGCTCGTTACTCAGACGTCGTTTTGCGAGGGCTCAAGTGGCGACCTCGCGAGACCTCGGCTGTTTTCTCAGGCTAGTCTCGGTACAAAATGATTATCAGTATTTTCTATTTTCAAATGGGATCCCGTTTGATTCATTCTTTGTACAGGTTTCGAGAGCTTTACTTGGTTGACTTTCTATAGTATTTGTTCTTCAACACAGTGATACTTGTATCCAGATCCTCTCTTAAGTGTGTTTCCCGGCAAGGGCCTTGGTACGTTCGTTCAACAGGTCCCCTGCAGTTTAACGCTGAACGTACCAACTAGGCCGGTTTAATTTGTGTAGATCCCAATCCAAACGATCCGGATACGATTTCTTGCTGTTTGTCCAAGTGGTCTTCACCTAGACCGCTGTACAAGAGGTCACCGTGCTGGATGAGGTAAACTGGCCACGATAAAGAGATTCAAACTGGGCCAATGTTTTGAACTCTGACGAACTCTATCGCTCGAAATATTGGATTTTTGAATCTCTTTACGGTGGTCAGTTTACCTTAACATCAACTCAGTTGGTGACAAATTGAACTGTTTCACTTCCGCCACAGTTTCCATAGAAACTAAAACTTTTAAGTTTTGTTTGTACGGAAAGTTTTCGTCCGCGAAATTGGCGGACTGGGTATTTCGCGAGGGCTTATTTTCATATGTTCTGAAAATTGAGGGTCTAAAGGCTTTGAATTGTCTTTGTAAACACATGGCCTTGATGTTTTTACATTGCGAAAATACAGTGGAACTCCGACGTAACGAACTACGGAGAGACTGGAAAAACCAGAAAATGTGTTCGTTGGTTCGTTTCCATACATTTTACTATTACTGGGCTCAAAACTATCGTTTGTTACACCGGGATCTTCATCAAATAGGGGTTCGTTATATCCGGCGGGGTTGCACTGTAATTGACTATGCGGTACCTTATTCGCACTTAATTTCGCGAGTACTAAATTTCGCGATTTTCGCGATTTTGTTGTTACAGTACTGAGGTCAAATCTACATACTGAAGAATAGAAAAAAGTTGCGAAATTTAATACACTCCAATTCTTATTTCCTCTCAAAATCGCGAAATTTAATACTCGCGAAATATGGCTCTTGATTTTTCGCGAAATTTAGTGAGAATAAGGTAGTTTCCCTTCAGTTTTCCCAAGATGTGCTCTCTTTCAATATTTTAATTTTATTGTGTTTTCGTTTCAGGTTAGTTCCGTTCTTTGTTACTTTTAACAGTTCCAAGATCTTCCAAGGTCAAACTTTGAGTCCAGAGGACCACTGTCTTGTACAAATCAAAAATAGAACTGAAATCACCCACCCGAATGGCTCAAAACTACTGAGCAGTGCTCTCCTGCGTTTTCGATATTTTGCAAGAAAACAGTTGTGATATTTTTTTGTTTTCGGTTTTAAACGTAAATACTCCTGGGAAGCCATGAGGGGGAAGGGGGAGAGGGGATTTTGTCAAGACAGGAGCCCTGGTCAAGATAAAAGTGACGGAAAGTTGTAAACGATTTTTTTGGTTTCAAAATTTGTAATTTGGGGTATTTTTGGTTTACAATTTTGCCCAGAAATGTTTTGGGAAGCTAGATTTGGTATGTTTGAGATTGAGGGTATTTTAAAAGGTTGGTAAAGTCGCACACCAGCCACAGTCAGCCCACTCGGAGCTAAACCGGTTTGTAGCATGAAGCGACTGAGAGTCTTGCTATCCCCCTCTGGATGAGATGCTAGTGCATCGGGGGCCTACCCCCAGCAGTAGGGCACCGGTACCCATCTGTACCTGGGTGGAGAAGACTATATGGAGTAAGGTTTCTTGTCCAAGTGAGAAAACAACGCGGTGACAAGTATAACCAGTTTGAGATCGATACCTTCTACGACTTTAAAGATTTTAAAGAGTGCTTTTCGAGTTTGGAAAAAGTTTCGTGGCGTCTTTGGATGCGGGGGAGGATCTGTTTGGTCCATTTGCTCCATTCACACCGCTGCGTCGAAGCACTCCCCCTGGCAGTTTAGTGAAAGGATCAGCTCGGCTCAGCACGCGTGAGTGGGTGTCGCATTTCACCCTCATGACAGTCACATGTGCCAGTTAGACTTCGCCACCATCGACATCTTGATCGTGCAATGGCGTTCTCAACGTTTGTGTTACTGTTCCATCTCCTAATTTACTTCACCAATGGAAAACCAGACAACAACAAACCGGAGCAGATACACATCGCTTTCACGGGAATTTCCAGCGAGCGAAACCTCAACTATGTGACACCTTCGCCTACTGAAAAGCCTGAGACGGTTGTGATGTATGGTACGAGTCCGGACAAGTTGGACAAAAAAGCAGTAGGAGATTCCACCGTGTTTACCGGTCCAGGACATAGCTTTACAATCCATAATGTGAAGGTATGAAAACTGTCCTCGTACGTAATACGAGTCGGTGGCTTTCGTTAAGAAACTAAACATATGCATACATATACATATGCGTCGACGTGATTCCTAGGTTTGCACGTAAATAACAATAGAGGTAATCACCGTAATGTAAAGTTATTTCACGAGATGAGTTAGAATGATAAAGTAATAAATACCCTGATCGCAGTAACTAATAGTAAAGCAGCTTTGAAAAATTGAGTGACTTCATTAAAATGTTTGGTTTCGGTTTCAACTTAAAAAGTAAACGCCGGTCAGTAGTTCCGGTATTGCATAACTGATTAAGTTGATGGTCCGATTTCTAAGAATTTCTGTCTCGAATATTAAATCGGCAAATTAGCTGTAAATTGAAAGGTTTCTCTCTTGATGAGCAGTGCTTGAAGATTTTAAAGCAACATTTCTTTTTTTCAGTTTGATCTGTGTCACGCAATCACTTCTTTCTAGACTTCTTGTCATTTTTAGTTCGCAGTTGCCATAGCAACTGAGAACTATTGGGGCTGTCCTGGCTTCGTGTGGAGTTGCGTTATTTCTTTGGCAACAAGCCCAGACGGCCATTCAAAGTACAATCCTTCGAAGTGTATAAATAGGCAAGTTTTGACGGGCTCTTAACCAAGTTTTGCGTTGTCTCTGTGGATGAAGAATTAATCGGAGTGTTTCAATCCTCGAAAATGCCGTAGATTTTGATTTGCAAAGACAGCGCAGGAAGGAATCGGAAGGAAATGTTTACTCAGGTGCGTCTTAGGACTCGTTGGTCTTCAGTTTAGGTTGGCGTTCGCCAGCGGGTTAGGAGCTGCTGGACTAGGAAAGAAAATGGTTGTTAAGGTTAGTTGCTATCGAAAAGATTGCAAAGAAGTCTTTGTGTGTTGATGTTTCTGATCTACAAGCGCAAACATTTCTTTATGCATAAGTTGACTGGGGGAGATAATTGGTCATAATTGATAAATAAAGTCCACGAAAGGCGATCGTGTATGTTTTTATTTGGTACGGGTTTAAGTTATAAACTAACAAAAATCATCCACATCATGATCTTAAAGATGTTCAAGGGTTTATTTACAACTTTCAGTTTGAGTTTTATGCGGTTTACTTTGAGCTTATATATATGTTGCTCGGAATTATCGGCCAGTCAGGATTTTCCCCGAACCCGCGTATTTAATAGATTAAATATTCCATGGATCATTGCCAGAAGAGTCCTGACACTCTTTCCCGTTATTGAGCTCTCCAGAATCGACCGTTATTGAAGTGTTTCTGATTTCTGTAGTTCATGTCAGTTTAATTTCGTAGTTCCCACAGTTGAATGTATTCGTGGTTATGACATTGATCTGACGATTTAACTCGTTATTCTGAACTTCCCAAATGATGTTTGTTCATTGATGATCACCAGAAGGATTCTTGAAATCTTTCTCATTTAGCTGCAAAAAATGTTTTGTGTTTTCTTTCGCTGAGCCTTTTAGAACGACCTAATTCGTGAGCTTTTCTTGTCACGAAAAGCTATTTAAATTTGATTTTGATAATTCAATTAGTAGAATGTTTACATAGGTGCAATGTTGGCATGATTTCTGACACGAAAGTGTAATTGTCAATCTCAAGTTTTTAAATAAACTCAAACGACTTACATATACGCAAAAACTAGCCCAACGTCTGTTTCTCTTTAATTATGTACGTATTCTTAATTATACATGCATTCTATTATTACAAAAAAAAACACGATTTCCCAGACTTATGATAGCATATTTCTTTTAAAATACGTGACTACTTTTTCTAAACCCGTCAATCGTGGTCTATTTTAATGGTCCTGATAATGCATGGTTCAATTTTACCTGTTGCCATCCCCCCCCCCCCGGGCAACCCCGGGGACAAGTCCAGTCCTTCAGTCCCGGGAGTGGGGAATTGTTTGAAGCGGTCTTGGCTCGGGGGTAGGGGGGCGGGGCAAATCGAAAATAACTTCTTGATGTTCTTGTGAAGTATCTCACTTCTCGGTTGACCACAGGCAGCCCAAGCTAATGTTGAGAACTGCGCATAAATTTGACTGTTTTTTCCACGCTATGTACAATAATGACATCGGCACGCTATGCATAATGATGACTTCGGCAACATTTAAAGGAACTATGTCGCGGTATTTTCATTCACTTTGCTGATGTGAAAAAAAATATTTTCTTATTGAAAAACCTCACAATACTAGTTTCCTAAGGTAGAAAAACACCAAAGAAGTAATAATAAACCAAACCTAAACAAGGATGATTACGAATGAGGGAGATTAAGATGGATTTCGAATGACCAACTTGAAAAAACTTGCCAGCTTTTTCAAGATGCAGTATCCGTAACGTAGCTCCTTTAAGAGTTTGTATGGAAACGCTACAAAACGTCTCAAATTACCACAAATCAGAAAAAAGTCCAAATAAAAATGATTTGCCTTATTACATTGTTGTATTGGTCATTATTTGAGGGCTTCCTGGGCTGGTTTGAAGCCTTTTAGGCGAGAAATTGAGGTTTTTATTTTTCATGTTTGCTGAATCTTTAGAATTAATTAAGGCAGGAAACAGTTTCACACTGCACCTCACTTGAGGTTCGATAAATTCCATCACAATGAACGAATCGCCCTTAAACTTCAAAGGTGTATTCTTGGGTCTTGTGCATACCTCTGTTCTTTCTCATAGGTTCCAGATCCTATTTTAAGCCGTAGAAAATCCGTCTTAAACACAAAACTTGCCTTTCCTGGTATGCGTTTTCATTTGAAGCGCACACATGAATCATTGCGAGAAGCGTTTCGACGACAAAATGGCCCCTAGCCGGGGAGGGGCTGAGTGAGATTGTCCACAAGCAAAAGGCGACACTGCGGTGTCCAGAGAGGTCGGTTTAACCGGAAATAGAGAAATATTAGAACGGCCGTGAAATTCACTCGCCTCACTTGACTTGGAAAACCATAATTTTGTTTTAGGGACGACTGAAGAACTATCTTTTGCTGCGCTCTAATCAATCCATTCGATGATTTTATGCCGAGTATTTGGCACAAGTGACCCTGCTCACTGCCCGTAAATCAACCTCATTATTTAATTCCGATATATAGGGTTGTCTTCCCGAAAAAAAAAATATTGCTATGACCGTGGAAAAACACCCACCACAGTTTCCATTCCTTTGAAAAGCGGTGCAATTTTTTTTCTAGGTGGAAACTGCTCCTCGTCTCTGTTTCTAAATTTCGACAACATTTTTTTGTGGTAAACAGGTAAATGTGACGGAACAAATCACTATGCTAATATATTGTCGCACGAAGGCATTAAAACGTGCTCGTGGCGTCAAGTGAGGCGACTAAATTTCGCGGGCGTGCTGATAGTTCTCTGTTTTCGTCAAACCGACCTCTCTGGACTCCGCAGTGTCGCCTTTTGCTTGTGGACAATCTCACTCAGCCTCTCCCCGGCTGAGGGAAATTTTGTCGTCGAAACGTGGCTTGCAAAGATTCATGTGTGCACTTCAATGAAAACGCATACCAGGAAAGACGAGTTTCGTATTTGAGACGGATTTTCGACGGCTTAAAATAGGATCTGGAACCTATGAGAAAGAAGAGAGGTATGTGCATGACCCAAGAATACACCTTTGAAGTTTAAGGGCGATTCGTTCATTGTGATGGAATTTATCGAGCCTCAAGTGAGGTGCAGTGTGAAACTGTTTCCTGCCTTTAAGTAATTCTAAAGATTCAGCAAATATGAAAAATAAAAACCTCAATTTCTTGCCTAAAAAGCTTCAAACCAGCCCAGGAAGCCCTCAAATAATGACCAATGCAACAATGACATAAGGCAAATTATTTTTATTTCGACTTCTTTCTGATTTGTGGCAATTTGAGACGTTTTGTAGCGTTTCCATACAAACTCTTAAATGTTGCCGATGTCATTATTACGCATGGAAAAACAGTCTTATTTATGGGCAGTTCTCAATGTAAGCTTGGGCTGCCTGTGGGTTGACGCCGAACCGCGTGAAGAAGACTGCCGATTTCCTGGGAGAATCTCTAAAATTTGTAGCAGACTGGTTAGTGAAGAATAATCTCTCAAAATTAAAATTTGTAATCGAAGGAACTTTTATTATAAATTGTTAAACGAATGTGCGTTTGATGCGTACTCGAATGGATGGCGTTCTTCACAAACAAAGAAATATTTCTATCAGCGTATTTATGTATAAGATGACTTAAATAGACTCTATATGAAAACGGATGCACGGCTTTTTATTAAACAGAGTTCTCAGTCCAGTGTTCATTCTTATGAAACAAGCTAAGAAAAAATCCTTTAAAATGCTGCCATCACTTTGTTCACGGGCCTCGGCTTGTGCGTATGTGCTGTATTTAGAATAAATCACGTGGCGAAGACCATTTCTTTACTCGCTAGCCGTATGCCAGTGCGGTTAGATTTTTCTACAGTTTTCTTTTTCATATGTAGTGTTCATTTTTTTAATTATATTATACATGTAGTGTCTTTCGTTCAAGAAACTCTAGAAAAGCATTTGAGTTCTTGTCAAAACGCCTGGTTTTACTATTTTTCGGATCTATGTTTTCTACACAAAACAACGTATTTGTGGTCGATGAGGAGTCCCGGGGGTGGGGAATTGTCTCTTTCTGCTTGCCTGGGGGTGGGGAATAGACCGCCAAGTGTGAACAAAATTGCAAATCCCCGGGGGTGTGCCCGGGGGGGGGGATGGTAACAGGTAGAATTGAACCATGCACAACCCACTGATATACACTGAACAACAAAGACAGCGGAGGCAAAATAGTAGTAACATCTAGAAAACAACTGCGAACTATCCGAACGGATCCGCTCGTTATTGAGCTATTTTGTCTACAAAATAGCCTCCTAGTCGGCATGCAGCCTCAGGTTTCTGGGAAGGTTGGTTTTTGGGTGGACCATTGTAGTGTCGTTACCTAATATGGACATACGGTAGAACCCGGATGTTGGCGCACCAGGCGAGGAAGTATTGGGCTCTGTACAGTAGTCACAAGCGTGAATTAAAACGAGCGTTCGAGTAAAGCATTTGCCTGTGTTAGAGCCACTAGCACACCGTTACATTGGCGACGAGGATTCAGGGCTACAACAGCGTATGATTCTAGACGATATTCATACCACAAACGCGTGAGACATGGCCACAGCGCTACCCGCATTCCCTGAGTTTGATGTCTCTGAAACGAGCACACAAGCTACACGATGGAAGAAATGGCTCTCGAGATTCCGAAACCTACTGGTCGCAATGAACGTGAAGGATAAGCCAAGACAACGAGCTCTGCTACTCCACTATGCCGGTGAAGCGACGAACGAGATTTTTGACACACTCCAGACACTGCAGCAGGAGAAGGCGATGATCCGTTCGAAAAAGCCGTACAAGCCTTGACGAATTACTTCACTCCCAAACAAAACCGTGAGTACGAAATTTTTGTTTTCCGTCAAGCCAAGCAAGAAAGCAATGAAAGTATTTCAGCATTTCACACAAGGCTAAGACAGTTGGCAGTTACCTGTGAATTTGACGACGTAGATCGTGAAATCATTGTTCAAAGCTGCAGTTCTCACAAGCTGCGTACGAAGGCGCTCGAGAATCCGTCGTACACCCTGACACAACTGTTGGATGCTGGAAAAGCCATGGAACTTTCGAAAGCACAAGCCGCTAACATTGAGGAGAATCAATCCGTCAATAATTTGTCTTCACGTCGTGGAAATCGAAGACGAAGAAATCGGAAATCAAACGAAGATGGCGGACGCCAAGCCGACAAGAAACCACGTGACTGGAAGTCACGCAACGGTGGTTACGAAGATCGGAAATCAAGCCCAAAATGCCGAAATTTTGGCGGAGATTACCCCCATCATGGAGGAAAAACATCCTGCCCTGCCTATCAAGCCACCTGCCGAAGCTGTGGAAAATTGAACCACTTTGAGACCGTGTGCAAATCCAAAGACAAGGGTGAATGGAGTAACACACGCCGTTCCACAGTACACAAAGTTAGTGAAGAAGAATCGAGTGATGAAGATATACACCTTCTCTCTAAGCACAAAAGCTTTGAAAGATCAACCCTTCTTTAAGATTAAAGTGCATGGTACACCTGTGACAATTATGGCAGATTCTGGAGCAAGCATTAACATTCTGGATGAAAAGGAGTACCGCAGGCTACCCAACCGCCCCAACCTTGAGCCAAGCAGTGTGAAGATCTACGGCTACCAATCGAAGGTCCCCCTTCGTGTCCTTGGAAAATTCACCACCGCGCTCGAGTCGGAAACAAAGAAGCTTAGCGACAAGCTTTACGTTGTGGAGGGATCTGGTGGCTCTCTGCTAAGCTGGAGGACATCACAAGGGCTTAACCTACTTCAAACTGTTCAGCAAATCGGAGGCCAACCGTCAAAAACGGAAACAAATGCGCCAGCAAATTTCATAGAGGAATACGATGACCTGTTTCACGGACTAGGCAAGCTCAAGAACTATCAGATAAAGCTGCACATCGATGAGAACGTACCACCTGTTGCACAACCGCACAGAAGAGTCCCTTTCCATGTACGTAAGCAGTTGAAGGAACAGCTACGACGCGATGAAGAGCTAGGTGTGATTGAACGTATCGAAGGCCCTACACCCTGGGTGTTTCCTATAGTGGTTGCACCAAAACCAAAGTCTTCAGGCAAGGTACGCGTGTGCGTGGATATGCGCCAGGCGAACAAGGCGACAAACTTGAGCATCACGTCACACCGACTATCAAAGAGATGATCGGAGACTTGAACGGAGCAAAAGTCTTCACCAAACTAGATCTCAACCAGGGTTACAACCAGCTCGAGTTGGCACCGGAATCCCGATATATCACCACCTTTGGTACCCACGTGGACTTAATGCGCTACAAGCGTCTCAACTTTGGAATATCAAGTGCAGCTGAAATCTTCCAAAATGTGATCCGAGAGACTCTGGAGGGCATTGATGGTGCGAAAAACATCAGTGACGACATCTTAGTCTTTGGCAAGTCACACGAAGAACATGATCAGAACCTGAGGGCAGTCTTCCAGCGTTTGAGAGAGAAAGGCCTGACCCTCAACAAGAGCAAGTGTGAGTACAGCAAAGACAACTTGGAATTCTGCGGGTACGTATTCTCTAAAGATGGCATAGCACCAGACCCGAAGAAAGTTGAAGAAGTGGTCAATCTTTCGACACCATCAACAGCGTCAGAGGTTCGCAGCCTGTTGGGGATGACAAATTACTGTTCAAGATTCATCCCAGACTATGCCACCAAGACCGAGCCCCTACGCAAGCTGACCCACAAGGACCAACCGTGGTGTTGGACAACAGAGCACGACCGTGCAGTTAACCAGCTGAAAGAAGCATTATCCAGCGCACCCGTCACTGCCTACTTCGATCCAGAAAAGGAAACAGAAATCTCGGTTGATGCCAGTCCAGTCGGCTTAGCTGCCATTCTCTCACAAGTTGACCCGCAGACCTATGCAGTCGTTCCCTTACAGCAACCGAACAACGGTACAGCCAAACGGAACGGGAGGCCCTCGCTGTGGTTTGGGCTTGTGAACACTTACACTTGTATGTCTATGGGAAGCCTATCACAGTCTACACGGACCACAAACCCCTGGTGACCATCTATGGCAATCCAAGTTCCAAGCCACCCACAAGAATTGAAAGATGGGCGTTAAGACTTCAGCCGTATCAGATCACAATCAAGTATCGTAGAGGTGAAACAAACCCAGCAGACTACCTGTCGCGGCACCCGACTAAGAATGCAGCCCAAACGACCCATCAGCAGAAGGTAGCAGAGGAGTACATCAATTACCTAGCAACTACCTGAACTCCCAAAGCTCTGAAGACAAAAGACATCGAAGCAGCTACTCAAGCCGATGCCACCCTTAAAGGCGTAGCTGAGGCTATCGCGAAAGGCAACTGGCACCTTGTAATCAAACGTTCCGGTGTCGACCTTACCGAGTTTCGACTCCTGGAACGAGTGAAGGACGAACTAGCTGTGAGTGCATCAGGCAACCTCATTCTGCGTGGAACCCGCATAGTTATCCCAAAGAGTCTTCAGGAACACGTGGTCAACCTAGCATATGAAGGCCATCAAGGGCTCGTGAAAACCAAGTCTCTATTGCGCGAGAAAGTCTGGTTCCCAAACATCGACAAACTGGTGGAAAGCAAGGTTACGTCATGCACTGCATGCCTGATCGCTACTCCTGAGTGCAAGAGAGAACCCCTACAGATGTCACCACTTCCGGCAGCTCCATGGAAAGAAATCAGTGTAGACTTTGCTGACCTTCCGAACCAAGAGTACCTACTTCTGATTACGGATGACTACTCCAGATACCCAGTGGTAGAAATAGTGAAATCAACCTCAGCAGCAACGGTGATACCTAAGCTAGACAAAGTGTTCTCAGAATTTGGAGTTCCAGACGTAGTAAAGTCCGACAACGGTCCCCTGTTCAACAGCAAGGATTTTGCATCATTTGCAGACGACCTTGGTTTCAAGCATCGAAAAGTGACTCCAAAATGGGCAAGAGCAAATGGAGAAGTTGAAAGATTTGTGTGCACCGTAAAGACAGTCATCAAGACAGCGAAATTGGAACACAAGAACCCCAAGCAGGAGCTGAGCAGCCTACTAAGGAACTACCGTGCCACACCACACAGTACAACAAGAGTTGCTCCAGCAACAGCACTATTTGGAAGGCCGATGAAAACAAAACTTCCCGAGTTGACAACACCCCGCTCAGACCTGGAGATGCGAGAACGTGATCGGTCAGCGAAGGCTAAGATGAAGAAGCACGCAGACAACAAGCGTTACATAAAGCCGTCAACTGTCAAAGAAGGCGACACGGTGTTTGTCAAGAGAGACGACTCTAAGAAGAAAAGCCACACGCCTTATGACCCCAGGCCGCACATCGTCGTAGAGAAAAAGGGATCCATGGTGACTGCACAAGGTGACGATGGCGTCCCGGTTACGAGGAACTCTTCGTTCTTCAAGAGTGTCCCTGTGGCAGCAGAAGAAAACACTACTACAGAGACCCGCAAGGATCCTGCTGATGTTACAAGTACACCTGATACCGCAGATGCACCGATGCAGTCCGAAGCTCCCCCGCCGAGACGTTACCCGCTGCGTATGCGAACACGCCCAGTCAAGTTGGACGACTATGTTTGTGGCTGATAGCAGACCACATGTGAATTGTTGAAGACTTTGTTAGAGTTGTGTTTGGACCTCTTTAAGCCTTAGAGACATTGAACACTTTTACAATCTCGTTAGCCTTTAAGAACTTTTGAAACAGTTGGAAAGTCGTTTCAGTTTTTTTTTGTCTTTTCAAGTCGTATATCACGATAGGCGAGTTTTGATCCAAAGAGGAGAGAGATGTAGTGTCGTTACCTAATATGGACATACGGTAGAACCCGGATGTTAGCGCACGAGGCGAGGAAGTATTGGGTTCTGTACAGTAGTCACAAGCGTGAATTAAAACGAGCGTTCGAGTAAAGCATTTGCCTGTGTTAGAGCCACTAGCACACCGTTACAACCATGTTCGGCATTCCCGACGACTGTCAAATTTTACCGAAAGGCTAGTTGTTGGGGCCGGAACAAAAATGCAAATGAGAACGCACGGAAAATTCCGCTACTAAAGCGACACGACGAAAGTGTCCGGATTTCATTCGCTTGACGTTGGATATTTATATATCAAATAGAAATGGCTGGCTTCCTTGTGGTAGACTTCCTTAGAAAACCAATCGTCAGCACAAACCTGGTTTACACGCGAGCGGAAGCGAGTTCTATTAAATAATTCGTGGGTTTTCTGATATTTATGATGTTCGGTCTAGGAAATATTTGTCAGCTTCGTTTGTTTTGGTAGATGAGAATTGGAACAAATCCTTTGTACGTATGCGCATAACTTACGTTTGGAGTTATATGGTTCAACTTTAGAGTGTGAGAAATAACGTGACTTCTGTGCAGGGATGTCGTATAGTAAATGGTGGTAAATTGATGGCAAATAGTTTGAAGGTATTAAAAGGGAAGAATCGTGAATTTCGAACTAAAACGAATTATTGTTCGCACCTTTTGGTAGGTTTTAAAATTAATGCCCATGCCACTCGATCACTAGGTCCGTCAAAGGCACAAGGTTGACAAGGAAAAAGATTGTATGGGTGGCATAGACGTTGCTCGTACGTGCGACTAGCTAAGCGCAAAGTTAGAGGCGACTTACCAGAGAAATGGGTTTCTGGTTAGGCTGCGTGGCAGTAGTGGGATTGTTTGTACAAAGTTTGAGCGGAAAGATCAGCACGACAATCAAATCAAATCAAAAAAATTATCACCTCCAATGCGAAGACAAAAACGCAACAGCTCCACGCAAAGTTCGTTTCACAGTTTTATAGCCACAAAAATCGGTTATCATTTTTCAAATTACAAAAAATGCATAAATTTACTCATTCCCCGCTTCCTTTTAAATTTCTCCCTTTGTTACTCAACTCTAGCTACCACGAAAGCCAATAAAAAGCGCCGAAAACGAACTTATGACAGTCTCACGAAAGTATCGTGACTCGCCATTGAACTTTGTCTCATCACATGTTTGTACGTGACAAAACACCACTTGTTTACACAAAACAGTAACCTGATCTCACGCTCAATCAATATAACACGTTCTTTACACGTGAAACGACCCACACTAAACATTATCACATGACTGCCTGGCCGTGCGATAAAATACCCCCCCCCCCCCGAGCTATTAAAGCAAAATTTGGCCTTGACTTGATCACATGTACTCCACGTGATAAAATTCACGTTGTTTACCACATAGGCGAACCACTCCATTATTCTCGAATTCGCTCATTTAAAATTCCAACAATTCCTTCGCCCATTACCACCTCTCTACAGAACAAAACATCCCTTAATATTATTTTCACCCACTTTTGCATCTTACTTTCACATCAAAACGCTCATCAAAAGAAAATTGATTCGCTGAACACAACCACTGATTTTTGTGTGCTTCAGCGAAGCTGAGGCCACTACCGTGTGGCACCAATATTTTTCCGGGAGTTTAATTTTGCGAATGGCGATTTTTTTGTTTGTTTTGCAGGACTAATTTTTGCGATTGGGGAAACTGTTTATTCTTCCTTAGAATTAATTTTTGCGATTTTCCGGAAGCCGCCTTCTATTTGGAATTAGAACATTCTCGTTTTTTGAGTGTAAACAATCGAATGCAGGTGAACAACATGCAGATGTATAACACGTTAAATCAGTTAATCAATGGAGTACCTTCAGACGATCCTTTTCTTTAAAGCTTTTAACAGCTTAATACTTGTAATGTACCGTCTGCAATTTCATCGTTTTATTTCTGAATGTTTTGCTTCCAATTGTTTTTTTATTTTTGAACGAAAGAGACGGTTTAAGTAAATGGGCACCAACATAATATTACATCACATGTAAAAGGCGATGTTTTTATATAAATTTCGACAATGGAGTAAATTTTTGCGGGAATTTTTTTTTCGCGGGAACTTTTTCTGCGGATCGTGAAAAAACCGCAAAAATCCCAAAAATTTGAATCCGGGAAAAATTATTGCCACAGTCAGCCACACGGTATGTCAGCACGTGCGATGTTTCTTACTTTTTTTGACAGTTTGCTACGTGACTAGTCACGCAAGACTTGCACAAGTCACACAATGGCATGATTTTTTCTAACAAGGCAGGCTTATTACTCGATTTTAGCCGTGTGTTCCAAAATGTAAGTCCGTGTGAAATAATGTGGAAATAAAACAGAGCTTATTTGTATATTTGCCTGGATACGGGAGTTGCCACGTACGTCAAGCATGATGTCACGCAACTTGACTTTCAAGATCGGCTATTCTCTTCTGGTTCAAACATTACAGAATTAATTTTTGTGACAAGTTACGCTTCCTACTAGATCCAAAATATTTGTCCATGGAAAAATAATCTTTATATTAGAAAGCCACAAAATTAAATTTCAATCCATTGAGCTTCCGAGAAACATCTGAGAATGAGCTTCAGAAAGGACTGTTTTGTATTATTTTATTTGTCCCATATTCACACTGTTGTCAGATATTTTACAGATTTTATCTCACTTTCTTTTTGTTTTGTCGTAATTTGAAGCCACACTTGTACGGATTAGCGTACCATCTATTGATCAATGACGTATCAATGACCAATTCGGAACCACTAATATAAACTCAAACATTGATTTTTGATCACCCTCAAATCTGTAAAAAGCCCTGGGAACGAGGTTGCACAATATCGGACACAGCTCCACTTATAAGGTAAACTCTGTCTAAAAACCAATACTTTTCGAATGCTCAACGCTACTCAAATAAACAACATCACAGTAGTGTACCTTGGTACACGCACGTTCATTCAATAACCATTTCCGTACCTCTCATTGACAGCTACAAAATAGCTCACGCACGCTTTGCGTTCTTATGTTTTTCTACAAAGTTGACAGGCCTTGAAATCAACACGCGCTACTACTACCGAGTTGGTGTCCAAGACAATGTCACCAGTGAAGTAATGTCTTTCTCTACCAAAGATGGCAATCTAGTTTTCGCGGTGAGTACAGTATCAAACTGCTTCTTTTCTTGTTGTCACGCCAGCGTCTGCTGGTCACGCAATTGTACTCTCTTACCCAGATATCATTCGTGTTACTGAGCAGTGAAAATGTGTGGGAAATTTGAGAAACATTAGCCTGTTCCAGGCGTTCAGATAGTGGAGTGCGAGCGAAAAATAAAGCGAGCGAAAGAGCAGGAAAAAACGAGGGGAGACTGAGGAAGAGGGCGAGGGATAGTGGAGCGCGAGAGAAAAATAAAGGCTCTTTCGCTCGCTTTATTTTTCGCTCGCGCTCCACTATCTGAACGCCTGGAACAGGCTAGAACAACATATCAGAAAAAAGCAAGGAGATTGAAGCTATCGCCTACTGCTAATCAGAGTTACCATTTTCTTTATAAGCATTTGCTTTGTTTTACGTTGCAAAGCTAGAAAAAGTAATTCCCTACAAAACATTCATCCTCCTACGCCGTATAACACATCGCGTGCCCAGTTTAATGAGGTGAACCTTGCGGAAAACGCGCGTATTTATATTATTCTACACTCAGTTAATTCAGCCAGACTTGTTGATGCTAGACTGTAAAACCTTCGTATTTTTTTGCGTGGAAACGCGCGGTCTTCGAGCGAAGGGTCTTCGAGTGAACTTGAAATAGACTAGTGAGACTGGGGAAAGACGCCAATTTTTTTCTCGCCTTACGTGCCCTATGGGCGTGTGAGGCTCGTGTGCGCTCCGCGCCTCGCGTGTTAGCACTTTTTTCCCTTGCGCGCTTCTCTCGAGAGATATTAGAGAAAAAAACGACTGTATTGCAGTCTATGTTGATAAATAAAGTTAAAATCACGTGTTTTTTTGTCAGTGATGTGCTTCTTTTTTTTCCTCTTGTTGTGAGTTAAACACTATTTTAAACTCAATAACTGAACAAGACTTGAACCTGGATCAACTGCTTACCGTGAGAAATTCATACGATTACACCACCATAGCCACCTGTCATAACCTAACCCCAGCAAGTTGATATTAGTTAGTATAAGATGTCAATATGTGTCTCACCACACTCGTTCCAAAAGTCGCCTGGCCTTCCTAGCCGGCTGCACCTGGACTCGAGGACCAGTTCCCAAGCGCCGCCGGCCAAGAGGGCCAGGCGGCTCTACTAACGAGAATGGTGTCTCATTATAACTTAGTGTCACTTTGTCGTTATGCTTTCCTTTTTTATTGTTAGGTGTACGGTGATATGGGTTACACTAATGCGGTTAGTCTAAAGAGGCTTATAACGGAAGTGAATAAAGGTGGATATGACGCGGTAATTCACGTAGGAGGTAAGGCTTGGGGTGTGAAAGAACTGAAACGGGGAGAGGGTGCTCGGTTGAATCTCCACGCGCGAACATCCTCGTTTAAACAAATTCTCAGCCAAACACTGTTTTTCAGTAGAATCTCATACAAGTAATTATTCCTCACCCCCTTTATGAAATCCTGTTTGAATCAGTTCTCTGCCATACGCTGCATTAAAAAAACTGTCGTAAAAACACCTTGAGAAATATCATTTGTATCACTTCTCGGTCTAATGCTGTATTTAAAATCTCTCATAAGCGATAATTTCTCGTAAGCGACTATCTCTTGCAAGCGACAACGTCTTGTAACAATAGTTTACAGTATTGATGCCCCGGAGAACGGCGTTCTCGCGGTATGCCATTCGGTGACGCCACGAAATTTGGCGCCAAGTCGTGTGAGCGAGAAGAGAGCGCCTGGGTACCAGGTTGTGAAAACCCCGCTTACACATTCAAAAATCTCGGATTTAAAAGTATTCGGATACAAAGTATTCGCTTTTTAAAATCTGATTTAAGGTATTCGGATTCGTTACACAATCTGGATACTTTCTACCCTGGATTCGTCCTTTTGTGTGTAAACGGGAAAACAAATCCTGCGCCAAAAGTCACCGGATTGGTCAGGAATCCGGTAACTTTAGCTTCACTGTAAATTTAGCCTCAAAGGCGACAATCTCTCGAAAATGTCTCGCATGCGATTATCGCACGTAAGCGATAATCTCACGTAAGCGGCAATCCCTCGTGAGCGACAGTCTTACGAAAGCGACAATCTCTCGTATGCGACAATTTCTCGTAAGCGACAATCTTTCGTTGTATTTTAAAAAATAAGTCATAAGTCATAAGTGACAGTCTCTCCTAAGCCTGATTCTGAGTGTGACAGGAACATTCTTTTACAGTAAGTTTACGAGTAACATTTTCGATCATTTAGTGTACGTGGATGATAAATGTGAACGGTACCTTACTTTTGGATATTTCGGGAATTAGTGCAAAAGTGCATCGACTGCTACGCTCATGAAATTTGACAGGAACACGAACTTATTCTAAAACACAACTTTATTGCCAATCAGCTGATGACCATATTTTGTCATTCCAGACATGGCTTATGATATGTACGAAGAAGAAGGAGAAATTGGAGATGAGTAAGTAATTGAAACTGACGTTTCCTTTCGAAAGTACTCAATTAACCAACCAACTAAATGAATTGCGTTTCAACAAGTGCCATTTTTCTACCCAGGAATACATTTCTTCAAAAATTTACTGGATGCTTTTCCCGTTTAATTCCCTTTTTGCCTTTTGTTTATATTCTCTTGGTAACCTCAAATGTCGTTGTTGTTGTTGTTGCTACTTTTTTTTTTTTTTTTCAGTTTCATGAATTCTATTCAACCAATTGCCACGAAAGTGCCCTACATGGTTCTACCAGGAAATCACGAGGTAATGTTTCGTTAATCCAGTTAAAATCAAACCTGGTCTATAAGGTAACTCTTTAGGCTTAGGAGATGGCCAACTGACTGCTGAAAACAGAATGGATTCCCATTGTGGGAGACCCACACACAAGGAACTGTCCAATTTAGTTAGTTGAAAGCACGCTTTCAAAAAGCCTTTAGCGAAGATTTCAATTGCATCTCAACATATTTCAGTGAGTCGGCCAATTTTTTTCAGAAAACTTTTAAATTGTTGCACTTTTACTTTTGAAAAATAAGGTATGATCCATACCCTGGAAAAAAATCACGTGCAATCTGATGTTCTCTAATAACCAATCAAAACAAGTTTGTGTTTTTTCAACCAACCAACCAACCAACCAACCAGCAACTAAACTGATAAATGGAGCGGACATTTCGAGAAACGCACACCAGATCGCCGTTGCTATAACCAACTAAGCTTCCGCGAGACACTCTCGAATACGCTATATAAAATACTTAACATATATAGGGGAATGTTACGTGGTTCCTCGCATTGTTTGCTACACATACATTTCCTTTCAGTGCTATAACTTACGAAGTAAGTTATAGTTACGAAGTAACTATTAAAAGTATCTTAATTCCCACGAGCTAATATCAGCTTGCTAGGCCAAGTAGCTCAAATGGTGAGAGTGACAGAGATCTGATGCGGAGGTCGCGGCATCAAATCCCACCAGAGTCAAAGGGTTTTCTTGGTACCTCGTGTGTGAATTCTCTGACTTCCTCAGTTCAGGGCCAGTGGCTCGAAGAAAATTCAGGAGGGCGTATTCTCACTTTACCGCAACACCTCAAATCGTTTCCTGTGATACCTTTAGTTACATTGAGTTATGGACCGCTCTTGAAATAACAATCAGTAATTATTTTAATCTCTTCTTTGTAGAAAAAGGACAACTTTACCCACTATATTCACCGCTTTTCTAACATGGAATTGGGTGTTGGCCAGACAAGTGGAAGTGAAACCAGTCTTTGGTATTTTATCTTTCTTGTGTTTTCTTTTTCGTTAAAATGTTTACCTTATTTACTCTAGACACAGTACGATACGGTTATAGTTTGGACGGATTTTTCGTCTTATCTTATTCGTCCATTTATGTTCTATTTTAAAAACAACTGAGTTCTTCTCTCGAAGGCACTGTGGAAGGACTCTATTGTTTTTGTTGTACAACGCTAAATTTTAAGCGAAAATTGCCAAAAACGGATAAGCGCCCGCCGAGGAGAGACACTATCGCGTCACGTGATCGATTTTGACCAATGGAAGCACGCCAAAATTTACCGTTGTACTAAATTTGACTTATTGAAGGTCGGCTTGTCCGTTAGAGACTAAGCTCGACTTCATGTCAAGTCCCGTTTTCAAACTGGGACAACAGGCAACTTATCCGTAGTGCAAAAATGGGGAATACTCACGATCACAAAACAAATTGTACCTTAGACATGGCAGGTTTTTTTACTTTTAAAAATGCCATGTTCGCGCTATACGAGATTGGCTTTGAGATCTGGTGCAAAAAACTCTCCTTTGAAGTCAGTGGTATAAAGAGGTATAGAGGCCGGAACAAACTTGATGAATACTTCTTCACATTTCCTTTGTTTACTACCCTTGTAGCGGAGCCGAAAGCTACCCGTATAGTATAGAACAGCAGCGTGAGAATGAACATCCATTAACTCTGTAATCATTTTCTGTTTGTTTTTGTTTTGGTAGGTGGAGCATGGATATGGGTCTTATTCATTTTGTTGCTTTTGACACGGAAGTTTACCACTATTATTCTGATGGGGTACGAAACATCTTTTTTAAAATATAAAAACGACACCAGCTTTGTGCATTCCCCCCCTCCCCTTGCTTTTTTTCTGCCTTTTTTTGATGAATGTCCAGGTTTTGTTCAGTTAGAATCCTCAAAATATTATTTGACCTCGTGAGAAAAATGCCTGACGGAAAACAGGGTTAACGCGTGTGTCATGTCCTGGGTTCGAATCCCGTACTTGACGTCATATTGTACTTGTGTCGGGATTGTTGTTGGTTGTCGCCTTTTTTGCGGGCTCCTTCCAGCTTTCTTCCTTTGGTAAATCCTAGTTCGACTTGATTTGGCTTTTTTATCTAAATATAATACGTTTTTTAAGAGATAATAATGATAATAGAGATAATGATGGTGGTGACGATGATGATGACGACGACGACGACAACGACGACGATGATGATGATGATAACAAACTACGATGAAACTATAATTTTAAAGGAACGAGAATAATTAAGATTGAGAAAAGTTGAGACAGATGGCAGACCGGACAAACTAACAAGAAAATTCGGCCAGTTCAACACGCGTAACACGTTACGTTTTATGCATCTCCTATACATTTGAGACTTGCGCTACGGCAAATGTAGTGCAGTGTATGCAACGTCAAATGCACACCAATGCAGCTAGGAAAGCATCACTACGGAGGCCAAAAGAAATGCGCCAAAGGTACTTTCAAAAGCCCACTGAAAGCGTTTGATATCATCTCTGTCACCTCGGAGCAAACGTTACAGAATTTGCAAAGACAATAGGAAAGCTGCGGCTTAGGAGATGGGCTAGGAAAACCCATGAAAATGATTTCCCGTCCGCAGTACCCCATAACCTCTTGGGCATTTATTGGCCTTGTCAACCATCCCTGCAGCCACAGACTTACCTCAGTCACCATCTATGGATGACTGCTGGGATCCTCGTCATATCACCACAGACGAACTTAACACAACCTCAATGTAGAAAGGACATTGGAATTGAATTGAGTATCGTTCTCTTTCTTCACCGCAGGGTCAAATTCAGAGACAACTCAATTGGCTTGAGGCTGACTTAATCAAGGTAAAGTTAGTTTTAAGGCAATTCTTTTGTTGTCACAAATGCATCGATACCTTACGTCGTTATTGCCCGAGTTAGTACCCACTGCCTGTTATAACTGCATCCAAATTGAGACAACTTGAGAGTGCGCTTGACCCACTCAACGCTTAACTATAAACATGTTTCCATTTCAAGACTTAATTCTGCTTGCGTTCTTGTTGGACCTTCTGATAAGGGAAAGCGCGAGAGATTTTCCTTGCGCGTTGTCTCTCGTGTGTCACCCACATTCAGGAAAGACTTTCTTTGTAGTTCTCACGTTACTACGTATTCTTTTGTTATTTAGCTGTAGTTTGTCATTTGCAATTCTAAACTACAAAATAATTGTCTGATTTGTGTTGTTTCTCATATAAAGGCGAACCAACAAAGAGACAAGACGCCATGGATTGTTTCACTTGCTCACAAGGTAATTTAAAATTCTATTTGTTTAAGACTGTGCTGTTATCCCGAACGATTGATGTGACAGACCTCGAAAAGACCAGCTTTTCCTTCAAGGATAACCCACATAGCAAGAAATAAACACGCGCGAGTCACCTTCCACGCGAAAAAACTCAACGCGACTTTCTCGTGCTTTCGCGTATTATGCTAACTTTGAGGACAGAAAAACTGTTTGTGGTCTATTGATGTGATTTTTCCCGTATCTTTTGTTCCTAGGCTTGGTTTATGGAGGAGACAAACTTTTCCGCTTTTGGTCCTCTTCTCCACAAATATGGTGTGGACCTACACTTATGCGGCCACGCACACAACTACCAGCGGCTTTACCCAAGTAAGCATAATTCAATTCGAGATGCCTTCAGTTGAAAGACTTGTCTAATTTAGGTCATCTCTGTAAACAGCTTTACCTTTCCTCTCAATGGTTGAGCTCAACAGAAACACCGTCTGCTGTGGGAAGTCGTCTTATAATATTAAGATTTTCAAAAACTCTCTCCCAGTGCTTGTTCTACAATCAAAGGTTTTTTTTTCTATCCAATGGTTATGGTTTACTTTTCCTTCACAATTTTTTTTACAATGATACAGGCTCAATCTTTAATTACTTCTTTGAGATCGGTCACTTTGATTTTACTCGTGAATTTTAACCTTAAAAATTTCCTACATGTAATATTACTGTAGTCTGTGATCTCTGAGGTAGGGCCAAATTTGGCAACTACTGCGAAATGTGAATACTAGGAGCAGCCAGGTATCAATGTCAAAAACAAAATCGTTTCTCCGAAAATCGCTTGTACTGCATTCACTGTTCTGTGTTTCGTTTCAGACAACAAAATCACTGAGCGACCACTACATGTATAAATTCCTTCTCTCTTCGAGATGAAAGAAGGAATTCCAGTGATTGGAATTAGGCCATATGGAGTTTTTCCAGGCTACTTCTTGAACTCATTCCGTTATTTATTTAATCATTTATTTATTTATTATTTTGGAAGCACATTAGTGCACTCTTCTTTGAGCGTGCTCTACATTCCTTGAAGAGAAATAAAGGTTGCTTGCAGTGCAGCCAGCAGAAGAAGAAGTCGCTTGCTATTTGACTCGGCATCATGGGAAACCTTGCTTGATGACTTCCAAATAACTCTTGCAGGCAAAGAAGATTTGTTCATTGTAACATCTATTTTTTATTGTTTTGTGAACTAGCTTACAACGGAAGTGTGGATAAACCGACAGATAATCATGTTTATGTAAATCCCAAGTTCAAGACCGTGATTGTGGCAGGATCGGCAGGTTCCCATGAGAAACTTTCTAACTGGACTCGGGCACCTGATAACCTGTCGGCAAAATACATCTACGACTATGGGTAGGTTGGAACGGGCTGCGGGACGGGAAGAGGGACTGGAGGGGCCGGATGTTGCTTTGTTGAGACGGCGTAATATTGGCACCGCTGTTTTCTTAATGCCTCCACAGACTAGCCATTAAGTTGTCTACTACTATCGACAACTAAATGTTACACTAAAAAACGTTGTGTGTGAGACGAGTTGTCGGCCACTAAACGCTAAATTTTAAGTTGTCGACAACTACGGTTTTGACCGTTTTTCCCGTGTGTGGGAATGATTAGTTTAGTTTTCGACAACTATCGTAACTGCGCACGCCATATTTGGAAACGTACTGGGTGATGAGCATGCGTAGTGAACGTTAGTTGCCAAGCTCTCGCTGACTTAGTTACCGACAACTAACACTCCAATGTGTGGAATGCTTGCATCGGAGGGAATTAGTTGTCGATAACAAATAGTTGTCGACAAGTAAATGTCTAGCCTGTGGAGACCCTTAGGCTTACAGCCTATTTCACTCCCTTGTGTAGACCCTGGTGTTTCAAACATCTTTCACTGAATATGATTCACCCCTCTTGATACTCTTATAACCACAAAGCGATGAAGGAAATTAGCAAATTTTCTACTTTTTTATGATTGTATATATCTCAGGAAGTTAGTATTTCTTCTGAAAACTCATTTCATGTGCAAATTTCCAGAAATATTGTGACCGTGGAAGGCAAATGAAATGGAGAATCATGGTTCGCCCTAGCCTGCGTAGTAAGCGTTTCCCTAGGGCTTTCCGCAGTTTTGAAGCATTTTTCGCTTTTTGAACGCGCGAAAATTGGGGCAAGCGCTCCTTTCATCAATGTTGCGCTCGCCCCAATTTTTGCGCTGCCAAAAAGCGAAAAATGCGTCGAACGGGCGGAAAAACATACGGAAACGCTCGCTACGCAGGCTAGATTAGCACATCGTCGCGAAATAAAGATGAAAATTTGTGCATACAGAAGAAGTATACGGAGGAATTACTAACGTCCTGGGATATAAACAACTGTAAAAACCGAAAGACCTGCATATTTCCAGCGCCGTTTTGTGATTGTGCATGAATCATGACGGTGAATCATAGCCGAGGAATCATGCTTGAAATACCCATTGCCAGGTATACGCATAGAAGCGAATTCGGCAGTATTAAACATGCAATGGGATACGAGAAAAAAAGCGGGAAGACTGAACGATCGCTTTTGCAAGTACCATAGCGTGTACTTAGGTCGTGCAGGTATCATCAGCGGCTAATTAATGTAGCTGAAAGATGTGCGTTTTATATTAGTCTTCTCTATCGATCCCATTTTTCCAGTCTTTCTATTCTTGGTCTTTCATTCAGTCCAAGATAACGGAAATAAGGTTTGGCAAGTGATTCATTTGTTTTTGCAGTCGTCTTCACATTAACAGTAGTCCGTAGATGTATTTTGCCAGCTATCAGGTGCCGACACAAAAATTAAGAAATCGAATATCGTGGATAAACTGTTAGTAGACTTTCCTTACATTTCAACCGTTTCCTATTGATTCCAGCATACAACCGTAAAGTGGACCGCCAGACGGGACATGTGTATGCCAATCCCGCTTACATGACGACCATAGTAGCTGGATCCGCGGGCTCAAAGGAAAAACTTTCCAGCGGTAAAGGGCCTGAAAAGTCTCTGGCAAAATACATCGAAGACTATGGGTTAGTATAATCTCACTCTTCGTTAAACATTGGAGAGGAGAGGGGATGGTGTCACGCAAGAAGGGATGGGCGTGTGTGATCTTGCGTGTTTGTCACGGCCAAACGTGTTTTATAATCGAAGGTTTGGACAGGATATTATACAAGCATGCTTTTTACGAAAGTGAAGCATTTGGTCTACTCAAGTTGGGATGACAAACGAGTCACACTGGTTCGAGTTCCCCCTAGTGGCTGTACTGATCTGACCGACAATCATATGCTCATTCCAGTACGGAACGAACTTGCACATACCGATGTTATATGATTGTTCGTTCATAGCCCTTTTGGTTTTAAATATTTCGTTTTAGAATAAAACTGAAGGCGTAGCGCCATAAACGGGGTTTGTGTAAAAACGGTATAGAGTTTTCATCTCGTATCGGAATGAGAGTCGCATGGGTATCACATAAACTCCCCCTCCCTCACCCCCTTAGTGGTGGCACGATCGACTGACGTGGAGAAGATGTTGACGTGCGGAAAAAGAAAGGTTACACAAACAAACTCTCCCATTATAATTTGTATTTCAATTTTTACAGCTACGGCCACCTGCAAGCCATCAACAGGACCCACTTGTACTGGAGCTGGGAAAACACTCACGAAAACATCCGTCCCAAATTCCAGGACTACTTGTGGATCGTGCAAGAGAACCACGGAACGAGGAGCCCACCTGAGGAACAACCACAAGCTCCGCGAAAGGAGTACGCTGAGGAAGAGATTGAAATCGTTCAAATTTGAAATAAGAATTTTGGGCATAATTGAAATGCTTTTCGTAGAATGTTCTTACGTTGATCTTATTATGGCTAGCTCTGAGTATGTTCTCTTTCATGATAGTCAAGTGCTAAACGAAACACGTGAGTGCGCGCCCATATGGGTAGCATAACTTAAATTGTTTTTCGTTGTTTGCTTATTTCACATCAGATTAATCATTATACAGTTTTAACATTTAGTGCTCAATGTAACTTAGTCTGTGTATGAAAATAAAAGAAATCAAATTGACATTTCCATACATATCATTAACCTCGTAATTTGCTGACAGCTTTTTCTTTACTAAATTGCTACCGCCGGAATGGACTGCACCTAGAGGTTATGGTGTATATAACTTCTCGCCTGCACAGCGGTACAGATAGGGGGCAGGTGGCTCAAGTTGGGGAGCGCCGATCCGCTCAAGCGGGGAAGAGGCGAGGCAAGGCAAGAAGGGTCGGGGGGGGGGGGGGAGCTCTCCCCATCGGTCCTTTTTTCTGCACGATTTTTCTTTGCCCTGCACCCCACTGCGTTCTTTCTGGAACTATGGAATAAACTCTCCAAAGACGACAGTTCAAAGCATCCATATGTAAGAAGGATATCACCGCATTATCAGACGAAGGATGTAGTGGGTGATATCTCTGCAATATTGAACATCCTTATTATTTTTATTTATTAACTATTGTATTTTAAACGTATTAGTGTATATACCCAATGTAGTCATTTTTATAGTACATTACATTTCTGTATTTTAAACATAGATTTATGTATGTTTTTAGGTTTTAACTAGTTTAGGTGCCCCCTATTAGTAGAGGGATTTTCCCTCTGCACAGTGATTCATTCGACACTGGAATAAAGTTTTTATGATTATGATTATGATTATGATTATGATTATGATTATGATTATGATTATGATTATGATTATTATTATTACAAGCTAATTTCCGTCTTGTATACCATATCCCTTTCCTGATACTGCAGTGGCACGAAGGAAGCGACTTTCGCCCCTTTTTAACCCTTCGTAAGCGGATCCTCTCAATCTTCATGAGTCCACCGGCGCAGGTCTACGGTGTTTTGGTGATGCATGTCTTTCGAGTCCCTGGGCGATAGCACCCTTTGAGTTCGTACTTACACACCCCTCCTTACAAAGACCTCTTTCGTTGCAAGCTCTTTAAGCAACCGACCTTTCTTCGATACCTCAGGAAATTTTCGCGGCAGCAACTTTTTATCGCGAAAAGGAAAAAAGCTCGAAATATCGACTGGCAAAAAAGCGAAGTTTTGGTGCGAAAAGTTCCAGCTGCCTACAGAAGGGCCTTTAATTCAATTTCAAAGACGTCAATTGTCTATGCATAGCAATAAATGGCAATGCGTGCTAATTCATGGCTATACAGTGGAATTCCGATTTTTCGAACCTCCAGGAGAAATGGAAATTGGTTCGAAAAATCGGGAGTTCGAAAAATCGAAGGTGGCATCGAATCATACCTGTTTTACCGTGGTATTGTTTTATAAGAAGCTATAAGATCCAAGAAGGCAGACAACAACGGTATATCACTCTTGTTAATGTGTGAACCATCTTTATTTACCAACAAAACGTGCATTTAAAACTAAGGATTTAAGCCAATTTCGGCAGAACAAAAACCAGTACGGTACTGATACACGTGTCTGTAATTTTGCGCGGACTCTTGACTGCATTTCCTTCCCCTTACTGTATCAGAAAAAAAGTACCCTGTACTCCACGGTTTAAAAGAACAGCAAAATTTATTAATGTGCTACGGCAAGAGCTTGAAAAATGCAACTAGACGAAGGAACTTTGATCATGTACAGTAATTCAAGAACCTCCTTTGTGTAACAACGGCGTTGTAGTTTCTTATGACTTCAATGACAGGTTTGTCACTTGCTTTGTAATAAAAAATGCATGAAAACACCATCTCCGGAACTTCTTAATTGCATTCAGGTGTATTTGTGGCTAAAACCGGTTTTTGTTGGTTCCTGAGTTTTCAAAGTTCGAGAAATCGAATGTAAATTTTTGAAAGGAAGAAAGAATGAGTTCGAAATATCGGGAGTTTCGAAAAATCGAGCATTCGAAAAATCGGGGGTAAAATTACAGTGTTTGACTGAAGCAAATCCAACGGAAACAACTTTTGGTTCGAAGAATCGGGAGTTTCGAATAATCGAGTATTCGAAAAATCGGGATTCCACATGGCAACATGTGGCAATGTAGCACAAGGAAGAAAACATAATCCGAGTGCCTGTATGTTCATTGTGTCAAGATATTTAGACAACGAATGTCAAAACTAAGTTGAAAAAAGTAGACAAATTAATACTTTGGTGAGAACTGTACCATCTTCATACTAGAATACGGTTTGCAGACAAGACGTAGCCAATTTCACTTTTCGAAGTTCCTTACCCCACCCGGGAAAGAAATAATTAGGTTTGACGCGGTTCCTAAGCAACTTAGTGCACGAGTGTACAGCGAGTGTTCGTGAAGGAATTATCAAAACATTTGAAGGCTATTCGTGTTTATGCATGATTTCAAAGTTCCTGTCTTTTGTGGAAGGGAAATTCTAGTTTTGCCTTTTGCGTGAGGACTATTGCAAAAACGCGGACATAGGTAACAGGGTTTCAACTGGGTTTCAGGTAAAGAAAAAACGCGGTCGAAAGAGCTGAGGTAGTGGGAGGAGTAAAACAACATGGAGGATAAAAAGATGTTCGGTATAAATGGCATGGAACAAAACGATGTAGGGGCTCTCACGCCAGAGCAACAGCAAAAACTCAACGATTTTAAGGTAACTCTGCTTTCTTGTAAAGTAAAGTTGCAATGAAAAAGAGATTTTAAAAAATTTCTACCAATATTTCGTACGCCTGTAGATCACAACGAGATTTGGAAATGAGAGGTACTTGCGAGAACATCCAGAGGTCTCGTGTCTCCTGACTGGGTTTCTAGGGTGAGTGCCTTTTCAATTCATTAACATAAAGGACATTAAATGAGGTCTTGGTACACTTCCATGACGATAACTGGCTTTTAAGGTGATGTTACCTTGGGTTATCTTTCGTGCGTGCAACTGATGACTCACTGATCTCGCATCAGATGACAAATCATAAGCTGAGCTTATGTGGCCTCTTAATTTGGAGCAGTCATATGAGAACTTTTGAGCATACTTTCTAGTTTTGAATTTTCTTGAAGTTATTTTTCAACATGGAATTGCTGATAGAATTCTTCACTGTTGTTTCAGGGTCTGGAAGGGTATTCTCGGGATCCGGGATTTGACCAAAATACGGTGCGGGATTCGGGAAAACGCAAAATATCTTGACGGGATTCGGGATTTGACTGCTACCAGGGAAGCGGGATTCGCCAAAATTTGGGCACGGGATGCAGGATTTTTTGGCTTGTCTGTCTGGAATTCGGGAAATCGTCACGACCCAAGTAAACGTTCTAGCTGCAAAAGCGAATCAACCAGGCGAGCGGAAAATATCAATCAAAAGGGCCAATCTACATCTTAAATTTATTAGCTTTTGCAGAAATTAGTCTTTTTTAACGTATTTTTGGGAAAGAAAAAACGGTATTCGGGATAGCGATGAAAAAAGGGCGGGATGCGGGATTCTCCTCAAAAAGGAGCGGGAATGCGGGATCAGGACCCCCCCTTCCAGACCCTGTTGTTTGTTGTACTCAAACCCTGGATAGGAGTGATAGAAGGGTGCTTGTTGTACCTCTGTTAGGGGTAGGGTAGAATCGGGAAAAGTTTGGGTTTGCCTCGGTGTAAGAACCTGACAAGATGTTCTTTGTTTGTTGGCTATGTTATGTTGTACGTTATTGTTTAAAATGTTTTGTTCCTTTTATTTTACGTCATCTGTGAGTTTCACAGGTTCCTACACCGAGGGAAAGCCAAAATGTTCTCCCACACAGGGTTTAGGTCTAGTTCAAACATTGAACTTTTCACGTGCCAGACTTAATACAAATAAGCAAAAATACCGCTAACTGTAGTTTTGCATTAGTTATAGTTGCATCAGAAATGGCACAAGAAAAGTTCAATGTTTGAACTTAAGAGCTCATGAGAGGTTCCCTTGAACATTACTTATTTTCTGGTTGTGTACTTCCAGAAATTATCCATACTCCCCCTACAAAAAAAATGGAATTTCCAGAGGGGTGGGGGGGGGGGGGGTCATAGGGCAAATCCCTTTCATGGAGGGTATGGATATTTTCTGGAATTACACATTGATAGCCGCGTGACTTTTATATAGGAGTCACCTTTTAGACTCAAACTTGGTTGCCGGTACCCACAGGCCAGTGTTATATGCATTACTTTCTTGAGAAAAAAGGCCATTCATTAATTTTTGACCTATCCTGTTGTCCAAACAAAATTTTTATTGCTGCCATCAGATCTCATCAAGGGTTTAAACTTGTCAATAAGAAGTTGTTATTTCATCACCCAAGTAAACAACATTAAACACTTATAAGTATAGCTTGTTCACTTGAACTCAGAAACTAATACCTTGGTAAGAAATATTGTAAGGAAAACATTGATTGTAGAGAATTAGCGCTATCTGTCTGCTGGGTGTGTACTAAATTAAAGGCCAGTTATAAATATCATGTATGGTTTCACATTATGGTCTCTCTCTCAATAAAGTTATTTTATCTATAGGAGTATTTTGCAAGAAAGACCAGAAAATGTGAGAGAATTTGCATCAAGTAAGTGCCAGGACCTTGGTCTCAGTCTCTTTCAAAATCAAAATTATTGTTAGCGCCAAAATATTATTTTTCTAACTGAACTTGCAGACAAGTCTTTCTTTCTGTGCCCATTGTGCCTACTGAGTGGTGATGAGGGAGACTCTGGGTAGGTGTGGGGTACAGGTGTGTTTGACTTTGTATAGAATTTTGGATTAAAATCTCTTTCCTTGAGGGTCAAATCTAGGCAACTCCTCTTAGGTTGGATGGGTTGTTTCCTTTTCAAGTTCATATTGGTTGTAAATTTGACAGACCATTAATTGCCCAGGGGTAAAAAGTCATGAGACCAGTCTAACAGACCAGAGGCAACAGTCCAATGGATTGAATGACCCAGATGCTATTTGAGGCAGGGGGGGGGGGGGGAAGCAACTTCCCAACATTCTCTTTAATGAAATCCAAACGATGTTCTCACAACTTGCAAAACAATCTGTGAGGTTCTAGTCAGCGGATATGCCTCCTACGCATGCTCAGATGTTCATGTTCAAACGGAACTCGGACGCTGAAGGGAAAAAAATGATGGCGGCCAAAGGCGGCGGATTCAGTTTTGTCCCTTCGTTTAGGTAATTGACGAATTGATGGTATTTTACACTTTTATCATGTTTTCGTGCATTTTGCTTCTTATGAAGACAAAAGTTTACTCTCGAAGTTTTTTAGTCGCAAAGTAGAACAGTAGCGCGTCGATCAATCCAGTCTGTGCTGATCAACTGTATAGAATCAGATAGAATTTTCTGAAGCTGGGTTAAAAACTGGGATCGGGTTCAAAGTACTGAACTGTGAAATGATCTTGTTAACACATAACTGGATTAGTGATAATAAAAGTCGTATTCTGTGCAGAGGTATTGTTTCCATGCATTAGGTTATAGCGGTTTTGATTGAATTTATTTCCATCGATGTTTTATGGCACATTTCCCGTTGCAATTTATTTAGACCACGCTGGAGGAAAACATGCAAACCAAGTACAGCCATAACTGTCTCATCTTATGCTATCAATTCGTTACAGAATGAGATGTAAAAAGAAACATTGACAGTATTTTTATTTATCACATGCATCAGTTCAGTGATAGACAAAGACCAAAATTACGTCGCGGAGTACAAGAAATAAAATCCTGAATAGTTCAAGCGCTTTCTCTCGGTGAGAAGTTTATTTACGTTGAATTATCTAATTCTAGCATTCAACTTTGAAACGTTTCTCGCAAACCTGGTCTCCAAGTATAAACAAGCGAAACGTGACTGCCGTACAGCTCGCAGCTGATCCACTCGCCACTGCAACAAACAAGACAGTGCGAAAACAGAAGCGTCTTCATCGATGTCGCTTCCATCGAATATTCTCTTGTACGAAACTGACAGTAAGTTCCATGAGAGATTAACCACTCACCGCTTACTTTCCCCCGACAAAATACACATAAATTTTGCAAACTATTTCGAATAAGTTGATCGTCGATCGGAAATATTTATTATGACGAACACCGCTGTCCACGTTTTGACTGGACCGCTTTGCAAGTTGTGAGAACATCATTTCTCGGTCCCAGGCCTTGCTTCTATCCCCCCCCCCCTGATTTGAGGCCAAGAGATTTTGCATTTTGTTTGAGACAGCAAGCAATTTGAGATGATGGTGTTTGAGGTAGCGGCCCAAGTGAATGACTAAAACGTTGTTATAAACAAATCCAAGGGAAATGGGTTGACTTTGCAAGATAGTGGGAGATTTGACATATGCCACTACTTAAGACAGTAAGTAGGCTCAGTTTCCAGCCTCTTTTCAGGAAATGAGCCCATGCTCACTCCTCTCTTCTCAGGGAGGAAAGCTGGACCTAAGTGAGCGGTGGAAATCAAGCCTGGACAGTGGGAGTCTGTGGTATTTTTCATCAAACTTATTTTTATGATTGCTTCTTTTTTCAGAGTACTTTTCAGACCCAGAGTTGCCCAACAAAGTGGAACTACAAGTTACGGAATTGAACAACAGGCTTAAAAGGACAAGTAGACCTTAAGGATTTTATTACTGAAAGTACTTCATGGTGCATGTAGCCAGTTTTAAGACTGTTTCCCCCTAATTAGAGCTTGTTCCTGTACATGTATTTAAAGTAATCGTTTGTGATAAGTCAATGACTCTCAGGTTGTAAAAATATAGATTTATTTATTTCTGTGTTTTCCTTCTTTCACTGTTTATGTGGACTAGTTATTTTTATTGTTGCTGTTGTAAATACTTGTGATAATACATAGCTATAAATTTTAAATAGCAGAAAAATAATAAACCATTAGAATTAATTTATTTTGTTCTACATTTCTTAGCTTTGCTTTCTTGTGCAGGAAAAATATTAAATAAATAATAGTTTAGGTGCCTGAAAACACTGCACCAAAGTGTGCATAATGACAGGCCAAAGTCCTGGCTGTTTTATTTACCTGGTACTGGATATAGAGAGGATACAATAAAATAGCTGGGAATCTAAACTGAGCTACTGTAAAGTAACCTTTTCTCATATACCCCTTCATATTAATATCAGCAGCTTGGGGTGGGGGGGGGGGGGGGCTCCCTATGATGGGCTAAATGGATGCCCCACCTAAAAAGGATGCCTTTTTTGCTTGTGCAGTAATTGAAAGGGTAGGGAAATTTGTTGTTTTAGTATTTTAAAGGGTTGCTGAAATACACCTTAAACTGACAAAGCAGCTAAGTTTAATTATTAAAGAGGTTTGGAATTTTTTGTATAAATCACCATGCAAAAGTATCTGAGAACATAGATACTTCAAGGGACTAAAAGCCCATGATGATTTACTGTTTTGACCTTGTTTTTGAAGCATAAAAAGGCTTTTGCTTTTGTTCTGTGCTGTAGGTATAGGAAAAGGTTAACACTTTGATAGGGCAAATATATAGATATCAGTGTATTAAAGGGTTAGGGTTTGAGCCTCTGGAGATGGGAGAGCCACCCCTCATAAAACTTTCTTGGGTACTCCTCTCCCCCACAGGGAACATCTCTCCATTGCAAACAGTTCTCTTTGTGCAAGAGAGTGCATGCATTTCAATTGTTTGTATTATCAACCATTCTGTACCAGTCAGAATCTCCATTCTGATCCCACATTAGTGTGGCACGAAGCTACTTGAGTTGTGATTTGCCATTTGTCATCCCTTGTCCCAGCAAAGACTTCAGTTACCTTCCTGCATGCACCTTTTATATACTTTTAGTATACTATATGTTGCCTTGATTTTCTAGTATCCCTGTATCCTGCCAAACCCACACTCGGGATCCTTCAAATTCTGCCTTGACATCTGGAATTCCTCAGACTGAGATGTCTCCCAGGAAGATAGAGATAAACCCCCTACTCTCCCCTCGCCTAAATATACGCCAGTTTGAGTTGTTCCAGACAGATTATTTTGATCCAAGCGTAATTGCGGTCGTAACAAAAATTTCTGAAATAAAAGAGTTGAAACAATTAAAAAGTTACTTATGCCCGTGCCATACCCGGGATGTCATATGTCATCACTGACTACAAGTACCCACCCCTTCCATTCCTCCAGCCGGGCAGTGAGTTAGAAGACTGGAAACCGCTTACCTGGAACAGCACGTGTTCAGACGGTACGCTCATCGAAAAGCCTCACGCGAGTTCATTGTGACACTTGTAACAGAAAATTCAACAATACCTCGTGATTTTTAGCTGTTTGTTTGCAAGGAAACATGTGGGAGAACGTGTCTGATTTTTTCGAGCTGTTCCGAAACTTTCCTGTTTCTATATCTGTGCTGTTTGTTGTCCCAGTAGTTCTTCTGAGCGGGCCTGCGTCGCCCGTAATGGCGGCTCATGAATTTCCCGTGTTTAGGATGCAGCAATTCGACTTACATCAGACACAGTACGGTAAGAATTTGCGAGGCTGCTCTAATTAATGAATAGAGTAGTTAATAAATCACTAAAAGATGCGATTTTGAAACACCTCCTTGCCAGCATTTCTATCCAGATGTTCGACCTTGGTTTGGTAAAATTTCAATTGATGCTTCTGCAACGAAGCTTGTGTTCCTACTATATTTTCAGTGACTTGAAATTTTGTATAAAACTCAACTAGCTGTTCTAAGTGCCCTTTTTTGTTGGAAAACTTAAGCTTATTGTGTTGGAAGGCCGCGCCGAGGTCGTGACAGTAATTAGATACTGATTGAGCGAGGGCCAATATATTTGCCCAGTATGGATGAGAGAATCTGAAAGGAGATTTTAAGCTTTAACATTAAATAGTTTGTTATACGACTGACTCCCTATATACTGCTTAGTTTTGCAAGCAGTGTATTCAGTTTCAGCACAACTTTTACTGGAAGTTGTTGTAGATTTAAACAATTAATAGGCTTTTCTGACCCTGCTCCATTGCATCAATTTTTGTCCATCCCACCATCCTACATGTAACCATGCCACCGTTTTGTGTTTTGTTTTAGAAACCTGACCGATCATTGCCATTTCTGATCCTGCTTCCCCACACATATTTCAGTAGTTCCTCATTCTGTGTGGGGGCGGGGGAACGGGGCGTCTATATTCCTACTTCCTGTACCTGAAGATTTCACAAAGACATAAGGCTGGTTTGCATGATACAATATGTCGACCCAATTTGTCTGCCCAACAGACAAATTGTACGTGTATTTTGTCACCTGATTCATGAAAATGAAAGTCGGCTCGATTCAGAAAATCTCAGATTTTTGCCACGTCAGGTCTACATTCTCAAAGATGCTGTTATGTCAATCAAAATTCATAGAATCGGATGTTAAAATACACGTACGAATCATGCTTCGATACTGTGGGGCCAACAAATCATGTCAAGCAGGAGCCAACAAATCGTACGTGTAAACACACTTAAGATTCATGCTCTAATAATATTGGGCCAACATATCAGACCAGCAAATCGTAGGGTGTAAATAGGCCTTTAATGGAGATAGAACGATTGTGTTGACCTTTCTGAATTGTATGATGGTCAAAATTCAGTTTACAGCATTGTGTATCCCATTTCCCCATATAGATTTTTGTAGTTTCTTTTATTGTGGGGGAGAAGGATGGGAAGGTGTAGAGAGGACATTGTAGGGAGCTAGTAAACATTAGGAAACTAGGAAAAACTGCACATTGCTTAACAACGTGATAGCAAAGGGAATGAGATTGGGGTCTGCAAAGGAAAGAACAGAAAGTTTTAGTACAGATTGTAGGAAACAGAAATTTCAGACCCCCTCGTCTCGTCTTTCTTGTGATTTTAATTCTTTAATATGTTACCTGAGGGAGTAAACAAAAAAATTAAAAAATCTATTTTGTTTCAGGTTCTCGTAGCTCACTGGTGAACATGGAGGCACGTCCTCTGACATCAGACATGCTCACGCGGCGTTGTGTAGTGACCAGGTTATCAGATCTCACTGTTGAGAGATTCAAAGAAGCTGTACAAACCTTGGGAGCAGGGGCAATACTGATTCTGCTCCCCAAAAACACATCTATAGCTTCTCTTGAACAGAAGGAGGTAAATACAGCAAAGATTAACCCTTTGCCTACTGAAAGTGCTGCTTGTAATTTTAATATAAGAAAATTTGCTGTGCGACCCAGTCCCTTTCTCCATGAATCGTACTCAGTTTGGTTTCACAGTACCTCACCTGAGCCAAGAGGAGAAAGGAGAACAATAGCTTTGTCAAAAGCCATTCTTGTGCATGTATGTTGCTAAGAGTGGAAGAGAACTTTGCAACATTTTACAATGTTCCTCTGCTTGACATTACGTTCATGGTAATTTAAGGGGTAAACCAATGAGTTATTTTTCGTAGTGAAAGGTATTGAATTTCCAAGCCCTTTGTAAATTGAGGACGGTGCCTTTTTTGTTACTGCATACACATTCTGCACAACTCAGGGTGGTCCGAGAAACTCGGATTTCTTAAGGACAGTGCATTCTAATATAAAGGTATTTTTGCGCGGTTTGTGACTATGCAAGTATAGCAGACCTCAGCAAGGGCTGTTGGAAACCAAAAAGAAAAATGGGTTTAACCGTGCATTATTCAGAGATAACTGAGCCTAAATGTGGAAAGAAAATGCTATACATTGTTATGCATCTTACAGATTTTTAGAATAAAATTATGGTTGCTTAATTATCTCAGTCTGAAAAATACGTGGTTACCTTAACTTTCTTTTCGGATTCCAGTAACCCTCGCTAAGATGTTGTTTTCCCACACAATCACATGCGGTGCAAAAAAACCTCGGTGTTAGGAGGCACCATCCTTAAAGTCCTTTGAGTGCAAAAACAGTGCTCGACGAAAACTTGAATTCCACTTGCCCTTTGGGCAAGCAAGTCTCACAATTTGCTTGCCCAAGCCAATCTCCCACTTGCCTGTGTTAAAAAAGAGAACAATTATCTCTGTGTAATACTTGAAGATGAAAAAGTTTAAGTGAAAACAATTATCTGTGTGTAATACTTGTAGATTAAAAAGTTCAAGTGCTTCAATGCACTTCAAAACTAAACATCTTACGAAAATGTTTTCAAAAAAGTCGTTTTAAGCAATGCGTGACTGACAAATTAACTGATAAAAACATTAGACCAGATTGATTTTTAACTTGTCAATTTTCACAGCTTTGCTTAATGGTTGTGTGGGCTGTCAGTGCTTAATTATTTGTCATTTAGTTGACAGACTTAAACTGTAATTTGATGGAGGGTTTGCCTTGGTGCTTGCCCGTCGGGCAAGTGACTCTGAAAAGTTACTGGCCCGACCTCAAAATCTACTTGTCCCGGATGACCGGACGGGACATTTGTCGAGCACTGAAAAACATAACTGTTTTAGAGACCACCAGTATAGGTAGCACTACACAGTATCCACAACTCCTTGTTTTTTAAGGACTACTCTTGTGTGAATGACCACACTACCTTTGCTTTAATATGCCCTTTACATTTTAGACAATTAAATTGGTAAGTGGTTTATTCCAAGTCAATATTGATGCTACTGATTTTTGGTCAGGAGTGGCAGCAACTGGAGAGAGATCTGCTCACTGTGGAGGTACCTGTTGCTGTATATTTTGCATATGAAGACAAAGAGCTGACTGAGATTTATAAAGATATTGAAACAGCTGTTACTAGTGATCAAGCTGGCTCTGCTTTTGAAGGTACATTTACATGAATGATCCCTCAATCCCTGATCTCCATTGAGCATCAAGGTTCTTAACATCGTACTCAAAGTACATGGGCTCCTTGCTCAGCAAATAGTCACCAGGCAAGACTCAGGGGTAAATTATTGAAAAAAAAAATTATTCAGTCTTGGTGTAACTGCATTCAATGCCATATCCAAAGTCTATGAACTCCTCAGCCAGTGGCTGACAGTGGATGGTCAATAGGCAAGACTCTGGGATAATTAAGCATATTGTGTTACTGTTGCAAATGCTATTTTTTATGTTGGTTGTATTAACTGTGAAGGGGTGGAATTCAAACTGGAATCTGACATTAAAAACTCATTATCTCAGGTCTTGCCTGGGGCCTGTCCACTAATCAAGAAGTCTGGGGACTCTGAACAAAAGTGCAAAGTGCTGTTACCCGGTATTCAGAATGTACACAAGATAGTACAAATATACTTACCTGTTATGTCATAACTTCTACAATAATGCAAATTTTAAGAAATCGATACATCACATTCTTGATGGTCATTGAATTATGGCACCCTTTTTTTAATAACTACAACTGTTTTATATATTATATATATATTATATAGGTTTTTGTTTTCTGTTCAGGTCACAAAACCTGCCAAATATGGTTGCAACTCAAAAAACTTGAAAATGTTTCCCAAGATATGATGGTTGGGAACTTTCCATAGTAACAGTATAGTATTTAAGAGTCTGCCCCCCTTAAGCCAGAGGCAAAGGACAAAAATTGACTAACGTTCTGAAAATTGAATAACTAATTAAAATAAAATTATTGTACCAGCACTCATTGTATATTCATCAGTGTTATGCTGTGGGGAAAGGAGGGAGCCTGGGCAGATCTGGGGCATTAATGCTAATAATTTTTTGTCCTCCTCACCCTCACAAATTTGTTTATCGATCCATTTTGGGTGCTATATCATTCTGTGTTTTATTTGGTCCTACAGTTTGTTAATTTTTGACTGTTTATTTTTAGCATTGCTTGGAGTTGCATCAACTAGTGGCTATCAGATAGTTGTGAATGTAGGAGAAGCCAAACAGATTAAAGATATGGCTGTTACAAGTTTGCAGGTAGGTGTATTCATTTTAATAGAAACTATCACATTCCTTTAAAGAAGTTTATTCGATAGGCATTTGATGATAAAAACTAGCAATAGAAAAGAACGATGTTTCGACCTCTCTGAGGTCATTTTCATGTTAAAAGATAGCGATTGAAATTAGCATTAAAATTAGTGTATATCCTCTGGCTTAAGGGGGCAGACTCTTAATACCGTACTGTTGCTATGGAAAGTTCCCAACCATTATATGCTGGAAAACATTTTCAAGATTTTCGAATCACAACCATATTTGGCAGGTGATGCACTAATTTCAATCGCTTTCTTTTAACTTGAAAATGACCTCAGAGAGGAATGTTCTTTTCTATCGCTAGTTTTCATCGTCAAATGACTATCACATTTACCTGGGTTTTAGCTGCACCCAGATAATAAAAATATATACACGTAAGCTGCACCCAAGTAAGACCCTCTTTGCTTGCAAAGTATTGTTTGTTGGGGATTCTTTTACCTGTATATGCACTGTAAGAATGTTTAAATTTTCTGATCTGATAATGATAGCAAATTATTCACCTATGAGGTATCTCTGTTAATTCTACTTAATACATGTAGCCTGTAACTAGTGGTTTTGCCTTGTGGTCTCTTTTCTTCCTGCTACAGAAACTGAGTTGAGTTCCTGCAGTTGTGAACTGTCTGTAGCCTCATGAAGACTTTCTTTACCAAACCAATCCCTTTTTCCATTAATCGCACTCAGTTTGGTTTCACCTTACCTCACCTGAGCTGAGAGGAGAAAGGAGATCAACAGCTTTGTCAAAAGCCATTCTTGTGCATGTTTGTTGCCAAGAGTGGAAGAGAACTTTGCAACATTTGAATTACTGTATTTTCTGTACTTAACTTTAGGATTGTATAAGAAAGGTCTGAAGCTGAAATTGAAGGGCTCCATGGAAAAAGAGCATAAGTGACAATTCGCTATTGAAATCTAAATTGTTCCAGTTTAGCTCAACTTTGGCATGCAGGTTGGTTTTCATGTAAGAAACATTGTTGTGCATTTATTTCTTGACCCGAGAGCTTAGATTCGACAAATAAGCCTATTACATGTACTTATAAGCTTAAAACTGAAGCAAATAAAACAACAGGAGAGCTGATTCTTGGTTGATTTCTTTTGTTTTAATCCACACTGAGAACAAAAGAAATCATTCAAACTTCACTTGAGTGAGTTTAGTTTTTGAGAAAAATTAATAGGCTAATTCTTTGTATTTAATATTAAGCTCTCAGGACAAGAAATAAATGCACAACTATGTTTGTCACATGACGAGCAGCCTTGTGAGCCAAAGTTGAGCTAAATTGGAGCAATTTTATATTTCAAGGTCAAATCGTCACTGACCACCTTTTTTTTACCAAACCCTTCAATTAGTCATCTCACATGAGGCTGTATTTGCTCAAACTAAATTTCAAATGAAGCATTTTAGAAACTGTTGAGATCTAAGAGTTTTGCTATTTCATATTTTGTTTATCGGTATAAGGACTTGTTGGGGGTATACATTGTATGCATGTCTGCTGACTGAATTTCAAAACTCTTTATGTCAGTAATTATTTTGGGCACTTAGCATGTCCCATCAGAAATCTATCTAGTGATCGCACTTATTTCTCCTATTGCCACAATTTCACGGCAACAGTCTTGTTGCCTGTTATTATTTCTTTTAGCCCGGGCCCGCTGTAATTGGCCTCAGCTGTCGCGGTGTCCCTGCCAACACCCTTTTTTAGTTTAATTACATTGTATGTTTTGTTTTCTTTGGCGATGCTAATAAAATAAAATAAATAAAATAAAATATTGGGGTTTCTGCACCATGCCATTTCCCTGATTTATGGATGCCGCATGTAGGTGTTTGTGTACCTCATAATCGTGCTTTCTTGTGGGCATATCTTTCTAGGGGAAGTTACCTGGGATGGGAATTGATGAACAGCTTCCAACCATTGCTATTGTTACACACTATGATGCCTTTGGGATTGCACCGGTAAGCTGTGATAGGTACCTTGTTACAACAGGTATCTTATCTCAGGGCATTGCAGTCAAACCTTGATTATTCAGGGCGTTACCACAGAAAATAGTGCAGATAGTGAAGAATCCAGGTAATCAAGAGATATTAATTTTTCTACAGATAACTTGAAACTGAATAAATCATCAACCTTTAATTAGGTGAACAATCATCTTCAGTTGGTGATTTTAAGAGAAAAGAGCTGCATGCTTGACTTCATCTTTTCTGTTAGTGTCCCTAATCAGTTTTCAGAGGGAACATGGAGTAAACAAAGCCCATTTCAATGAATTTCCTATGCATTATCCAGTCAAAGTTGTTGCAACCATCACTCATAAATGTTTCCAAGTAAATCTGGACTACAGAGGCAAGTCTGGAAAGTGGAAAAGTCTGTGTTAGTCAAGATTGAAAAAGAGAGGTTTGATTGTAATGATAATATTTCTTTGTGACAGCAGGACTTGAGACTGATGTTTTGAACACATCACTCGTTTTAAGTGGTTGCTGTTGGGTCGGATTTTATTACCAGTAGCTAATTAAATAAAGTTTTACAAGTCATATTGCCATGAAGCATAAATTTTTAAAGTAGTCTGAAAGTTTTGTTTTGTGCCAACAAGATTACACTTGGTACGTGGAGATGCTCTCAAACCTGTTTATGGTGGAAAGTACAGTTTGCGCTACAGTATAACAATTCAGTTTGATGTTAACTGAGTTGATCTTCAAAACGTGATCATCATATTTTCAGTGTTAATCTTTCGTCAAAGCAAATCAATGTAGTTTTCTTCCTAAATATGTATTCCCATTTGGCACTTTTCATTTCTCTATTGGTGAAGTGTAAAAACTACATTGTAAAACTAAACACTTAAAACACATCTTAATGAAATTTTTTGTGGCATCAAATTTTTGTCTTCCCTTTTTGAATATTGTAATTTATATGATCAGAGAGTAAATAGAAAGTTTTTGGTCTTGTAGTTCCTTTTTCCGGAAGTTGTCACTGTTAATACAGTGACAGTGACTGTTAATGCAATGTTGTCACTGTTCCTGTTGTACACTGTACATGGTAAAGCTAAATAAATAAATAAATAAATAGAAAATTTTCAATATTAGATTGTTTTCTTATTGGCAAAGCATGATTGTTTTTAACATCTTCAAAAACTTATATTTTGTAGAGCTTGTCATTTGGTTCTGATGACAATGGTAGTGGAGTTGTAGCTCTTCTAGAACTAGCAAGATTGTTTTCAAGGTAAGTGAGAGATAATCAGTTTTGACAAATACAAATATCTTTTTGGCAAATATTCTGTGATAGAAAAAGCTCCCAGCATTAGAGGTATATTGGAGGTTCAGTGATTAAGTGTTGAGCGCATTTGAAGGGCTCGGTGGAAAAAGGCCATCAGTGACGATTTGAGCTTAACTTTGGCAGAGGTTGGTTTTCCTGTAAGTTAACAGAGTTGAAGGGCTCGGTGGAAAAAGGACGTAATAAGTGATGATTTAAGGTTAAGGTTAAAATTGAAATTGGTGCTATTCAGCTGAACCTTGGCACACAGGCTGGTTTTCAGGTAAGGAACATTGTTGTGGATTATTTCCTGACTGGAGATCTTAAAGAATTAGCATATTACTTTTGCTTATAAATTGTTAATTGAACTGAACTCACTCAAGTGAAGCATGAATGATTTCTTTTGTTCTCTGTCTGAACTAAAACAACCTAAGGAATTGAACCTAGAATCAGCTGACCTGTTATTTTCTAAGTTGCATCAAGTTTGTTCTCTGTTTGAATGAAAACAAAATTGGTTAAATTTGGATTTCAAGGCCAAATCACTTATGCCCTTTTTGCACCAAGCCCTTCATTTAGACTTTCAATCTGAGCATCTGTCTTTTAATCCTGGCCTTTGCCATTGTGTTGTTTCCTTACACAAAAAACTTTGTCTCTTATTAATTGGTCAGGTGTACTCTGGGTGCTAGTAAACAGTTAGGGTTATCTTATCCAGTGAGAAAAATTCATGTTCCTGGTTTCCTCATCATAATATTGAGTCCCAAGTTATGACATTATGTGCTGTACCGTCATCACTTGCACAACTTATTTTAACTTTCTTTTTTTGTTTATTTATCTATTTTAAGAATTTGACTGTTTTTAAATTATGAACTTATTTTACTTTTTATTCATTTTATTTATTTTGTGTGCAATTAATTATTATTGTGGGCCCCACTGAAAACCACCTTAGTGAGTTGGGTTCCCTCATTAAATATTATTATTATTATTATTATTATTATTATTATTTACTATTATTATTATTAAGTTTTAAATTAGTTTTTGACAACATTTTCATGTTTTTGACACTTATTTACAATTCCTTTTTCAACTGACTGATCAAATCCAAGAAGTATGAATGGAGGAGTCAGCTCTTTCACTCACATTTCTTTCATCGTAATTGGCTGGTTGACACAGAAGCCAGGAAAAAGTTTTCAAAATCTTGTTAAAAACTGTGGCAACAGTATAGCAGGCGGCACTTTAGAGCTCTAGCTGTGTGGACCACTGCATCCTGATTCCAATTTTACCTACAGCTGTACCTATTTTATCAGAGGTATTAAGTGATCCCTTTCTCCATGAATTGCAATCAGTTTGGTTTCACCGTACCTCACCTGAGCCGAGAGGAGAAAGGAGATTAGCTGCTTTGTAAAAAGCCATTCTTGTGCATGTACATGTATGTTGCCTATAGTGGAAGAGAACTTTGCAACATTGCCTGTAGAAGTGTTGTTTGTTTATGTGCATTGGCTGTCATTGTTATAGTAAGGCGGGAAAATTTTATGATACAGTTATTCAAGTTTTTCATGCTTTGATAAAGAATGTTAAAAATTGAAATGGTTTGAAATATTTCTCAATTAAATTCCTATGTAAATTTCCTACAATCCTAACTTGTTTTTAATAATAGTTATTGTAACTGTCACTTTTCATTTCATCTGACAGGACATATTTCAAATGTCATGCCCCATAACACCAGTATTTGACTCAGCTCATCTCCAGTTATGTCCAGTATTCCATGTTTATAAATGACATTGTTCTCTATGAACCTGGAGACCAGGTCAGATTCATACTGTACGTGTACACAAGTGTGGAGAATATTGTGTGCAATCTTTGAAAAGCAAAAATGCTTTAAGGCTTTTGCTTGAGCTACAGTTGAACTACATGTTCAAGTGTTTGCTTTGTTGTGCTAAGTAAGTTATTTTTTCATTATTTCAAGTGTTGTGTTCATATGTCGTCCATGTTGCAAACTACTTTGTCCTTTCAATTTTCAGGTTATACTCAGATTCCAGAATGCAAGCAAGGTATCCTTTCCTCATAACTAATAGTGGTTTGTCAAATTCCAGTGGGGGATTAACCTACATTCCCCAGGCCCCAAGATTCCAATTAAGCTATGAGTTGCAAAAACTGTTTGTTGAGTAGGCTGCCATTAGAGTTTTTGTTTAAAAGAAAAAAGATTCTGTTGGTAAAACCAGTGCATTTTGGTGAGACAGGTTTTACATCAGGTACTGAAGAAAATAATAAAGTGTGTAGGAAATTCCAGTGAGTACAGTTTTGTTTTCATTTTAATTTGTTGAATCAATCTTAACATTAAATGCTAGATACAATTTAGTGTTTTTTCTATCTGGGGCTGGAAAGTTTAATTATCAGGGCACAAAAAGGTGGCTTGAGGACAATCTGGACAACCCAGGTTAGTGGCTGCAATGTTTTGATTAACCTCCCCCCTCCCCCCCCCCCAAAAAAATGCTTACAGTGGAACCCCAATATAAGGAACCCCTGTATGACAAAGACCCCAGTATAACGAACAGCATTTTTCAGCCTAATAATAGAAAATGCGTGGAAAAGAACCCTGATATAACAAACCCCCATTACAACGAACTCATTATTTTTTCCTAGTCCCTCAGCACTTTGCTATATTGTGGTTTTACTGTTTAAATATTCTCCTAATACCTTCTCCTAAATAAATTATAAGAATACTGCATCTCTTATTAAAATGTCATTTCTTTAAATAAGGTGACACTAAAACAGTAATTAATGGTTACGACCATCACTTTATGAGCGATAGTAGTCATAAAACCTATGGGTGGAAAAAGCGTAAGTAATTGATTGAAACAGGCTTTGTTTACTTCATGTTTCCCATTGGAAACTGATTGAGATAATTGTACTATCAGAAAAGACAAAGCCAAGCATGCAGTTAGATGACTGTATCTTAGGCATCTGCAAGTCCAGTTTCCTCTGAAAATAACCACCATAACTGCTCACCAAAATGGTGTTTGATGAGTTGTTGAGTTTCGAGTCCTCTCAAGGAAATATTTATTCTGTCCAATTTGCCAGACTCTTGATTACTCAGACGACACCTATATGGACACCTTCTAACATGTTATGTAATCTTTGTCTTGACAGAAACAAGTGTCCTCAGTGATGTGGATTATGTATTATGTCTGGATAGTATTGGCAGAACAGACAATCTGTTTCTTCATGTTTCCAAGCCTCCAAAAGAAGGAACTCCTGCATATGCCTTAGTTGAGGTATTTGTATCATACAATCACACAACGTAGTTTAAGTTTATATGCATGGGATGGTAAAGAAAAAGCTCTGAATCCTTGATCGTAGTCAAGCTGTGACTGTCCACACACCGGTCAGATTCTCTAACTACTGAGCTATGAGGAGACTTGCAACAGGGTAGTCAATTGGTAGGCATGTTTTATGTCTCACTAGTTAGATAGCAGATGCAGAGCTCCACAGAAGTCCTGTTTGGTTGTCCAGGATAAGTATATTTTGAAGTTTGGTAAGTATCCTTATCTGCTTACATGCCTAAAAAGCAAGGGCCTGGGCAAAGCATCTGTTATATATCAAGAGGGAGAGAGAGATAACCCATCAAACGCCAAGAGTAGATGTCATGTAAAACATCACACTGGCTGGTTCCTTTTCTCTTTTCCTTGAAAATTGTTCTGTCTTTGTTATTTTTTTTTTAAACCTGGGCAAGTGGGAAATCTTTGGAAGTGCATTATCTTGTCCTCAAAAGTTTACCTCTTCTAATTTTTTCTTATTAATTTTTAGTTTGATATTGTCGTCAATGTTCTTGCTTGTACTGAGTGTACATTTTTCTTGTTCAATCTAACAGGAATTTAAAGCGGTAAGCAAATACATTACTCCTGTGTGAATTATTGTGTTATTTTACAGTCAATGTTTGTACATATTCAGAAGAATTTCTAAGGCATTTTTAAAATATCCGAAACAGGTATATTGTAATATTCTTTACAGGTTGCAGAGGCAAATTTTAAAGAAATGAACTTCACAATGATACACAAAAAGATTAACCTGGCTGAAGAAACATTGTCGTGGGAACATGAGAGATTTTCTTTACACACACAGCGTCTTCCAGCAGGAACTCTGTCTCACTATGTAGACCCACAAGTTTTAGGAAGGTCTTCCATCTTTGATGTCAGGTGAGGTTCATTGCTGTACTCTGTAGAGTATCACATGAAATTAGTGGTGGGTTTGCTGTGGTATTGCTCTGCTGAGTTGTATTTCAAGGCTGCAATCTCTGGCTCTGGTAGTACCATTTTCCTCTTTTTTTGAGGTATGGCAGTGTAGTGGTTAACCTGTAGGACCTTTTCATCAGAAGGTCAGAGAGGATGCTGGTTTAACCCTTAAAGTCCTAACAGTGACAAAAATGAAATTTCTCTTTACATTAGCACTACTTGTTCAACCATTCAAGTGATGAGAATGAAGAAAGTAATCGCCAAGGATAGATATTTAGACAATAATTCTCCTTACTAGTTCTATAAGAAATATATGGAGAACATTAAGGAGAATATGCCTTTTTATATCAGAGCCTAAAGGGTTAAAGCCAGTCTCTTCATTGTGTCATGTAGTTTCCTCAGCCAAGAAACTTCACTCCACCCGGTCTCTCTCAATTCAGATGTATAAATGGGTGCAGCGAACCATTAGGAAAACATAAGAAATTGCTTGGGGCACCCCAGGATGAACTCCCATCTGAATCAGGGGCTTGTTTCTGCCGGAAAACTCGCAATCACTTAGTGGGCGGTAAAACTATTTCTTGGCAAAATAGTGCTTTTTCAACATAGAGTCAGTTTTAGTAGTTTTTCAAAACTAAATTTTAAAATCTTCGTAATTTTGTGGAACGTATTGACAAGTTTGCACTTTTTATCACCAACAATCAATAGGAAAAACAGGTTTGAAAAAAGGCTTCTCAGACTCACTAAATTATCGGGAGAGAAAAAGGCCCCAAGGAGGAGTGGTAATACTTGTACATGCATTTTCTTTGTGCTAGGGAAGCTGGGTTACCTCAAACTACCTTATTGGTACTTAATTTCGCGGGTCTTTAATTTCGCATTTTTCGCAATTGTAAAAAAATCGCGAAATTAAAGACCCGCGAATAAAAATCCTCGCCCATATTAACTACTCTCTTTGCCTTTTTTCATATTTGCCTATTGAAATCGCGACAATAAAACCCGCGAAATACTGTCTTGCCAAAATCGCGAAACTAGGTACCCGCGAAATTAAGTACCAATAAGGTAAAAAATCCCTTTCTCCATGAATCGCACTCAGTTTGGTTACACCATACCTCACCTGAGCCGAGAGGAGAAAGGAGATCAATAGCTTTGTCAAAAGCCATTCTTGTGCACATATTGCCTAGCGTGGAAGAGAACTTTGCGACATTTGAATTCCTTTTTTTGTGCTTATGTTGGGATTAGTAAGTTAGAAACGAAACCTACATGGGTTACAAAGTGCTGTGAGTTATTATGCTTGTGGAGATTTAACCATAAATATGTGGGGCTGTTTCACTGCTTGGAAGGCCTGGCTCATGCACTAAGATTTTTCATGGCCAGCAGGGTCAAAATAAGACCCTGTAACCAGCAAAATTCACCTTCTACATCTACCTAATTCACCTGAATTTTCCACCTACCTTCTTTGAAACTGATAACACTCTGGTAGCTGCCCTAAGCCTTTCACTCCCAGAGTCAGTTATGGAGACAATTAAAGTGGTTCTAACTTTTGAGTCTATGGATGAAATCCTATGATGTGACCATTCAAATGAAACCTCTTCAGCAGTTCTTTCACTTGGTACAATTTATATATAGGTATTTTACAAAATGAAATTTGGGATTGCCCTGAATTTTGATTTTAGGCACTCTTGGGAGTGAAAGGGTTAAATACAGTTTTTGCCATAAACCCTTTAAGCCCCAATGTCAGCGTGCCCATTCTCCTCACTGCTCTCCATGTATTTTTTATGGTACTTGTTGGGAGAATCTTCTTGAACATCAAGACTGTGTTTTTGGTGATCATTTCCTGTATTCCTGTATCCTGTTTGTATGTTCAAGTACTGATATTGTGAGGAGAAATTTAACGCTTGTCACTATTAGGGCTCAAAGGGTTAACTCCAATGTCGAGCAGGTAATTTCACAGTGAACGGCATGATGGACGTTTGTAGGGTCAATTTGATGTAATGGGAAGAGACACTTTTCTGTCTCACATGTTTAAGTGCAGGCTGTTTGTCAAATGAAAATTTTGAATTAATTTTTGTGTTGTTGTTTCCCTACAGATCCTCTGAAAGTGATAGTAAACTTGAACGAAACATAGGATTCATTGCAGAAGTTCTTGTTAGGCACATTTTTAATTTAACAACAAAGGTAAGTTTTCTATCTAATTTATGAGTGCAGTGAAATTCATTAATTAGAATTTAATTCATTTATTGGCGCAGTGGTGAGAGCACTTGCCTCCCAACAATGTGGCCCAGGTCCGATTCCCGGACCCGAAGTCATATGTGGGTTGAGTTTGTTGTTGGTTCTCGTCCTTGCTCTGAAGGTTTTTTCTCCGGTTCCTCCAGTTTTTCCTCCCTCCTCAAAAACCAACATTTCCAAATTGCAATTTGATCTGGAATCGAGGGCCACAGGTACTGCAGACTGTTTAGTGTCACCCTCAGTAAACAAAGTCTGCAGCTGTATTTATTTATTTATTTATTTATTTGTTATTTTCAATGCAAATTCTGCTATAAAGTCAGTGTTTCTGATGTGTATAGAAAGGTTTTCTAGTGTGCTAGCTGTTCTTGCAGAGCTTCTATCGTTAATTATCCCAACCGTAACACACAATGTTGGGTGTTTTTGCAGGGTTACCCAAGAAATATGAGGATCTTCAGTGGTTCTATGGTGAGTAAATTAATTTTATTTAAAGATGATAAATCCCCATAAGCCATAAAATAGTATTGCATGGTGTTGGAGAAATTGTTGTTGACTGTCTATTGTTTCTTGTCTTGTAGAATCATTAATTTTGTTGGGGGGAGGGGGGGGGGGGTCACTCCTTGGATTTTTTGTGGGGGTGTGATGCTTTGTTCATAAACTTTAACCCTGTTTCCAACCATAATACTTTATTTTGCTTTATGATATCAAAGGATAGTTTGGTAACTTTCTTTCTCTCTCTTTCAATGGTACAAGGTGATAAATGGGTTTTTTATACACGGTCCCCTTGAAACCATACCCAATCTCAGACCAAAATCCATTACCCATTTTTAGACCAAGGATCTCAAAAACCATACCTTTAAGAACGGTACATATCTAAGCCTACATAGCTTATACAGTCAACTCTCGTTGAAATGGATGCCATTGAGACCAAGATTTAGTGTTTATATTGGAGAGAGTGTCCATAATGGCGTGAGTCGTTTTCAGTAATTCTTATTGTCTGGGACTTCAGTTCCTGTCCGTAATAATGGTGTGTCCATATTGGTGTAATAGCAAGGTGTCCACAATTCAAGAGTGGACTGTCTAGGGAGCACCCCTTTTGAGAAACAGTTTACATTAAGGACGATGCCTCCTTTTGTTACTGCGCATACGCTCTGCGCATCTTGGGATATTTAGTTTTCTTAAGGAATTTGCCCACCAATACAACAATATTTTTGCGTGGCTTATGACTATGTGGAAAAAGAAGGTCTTAGCAAGGGCTATCAGAATCCAAAAAGAAAATTGGGGATAACCACGCATTTTTTAGAGGTAATTGAGCCTAAATTTGAAAAGAAACTGCCATACATTCTTTCTATTTTATTGCTTTTTTAGAATTATGGTCGCTTAATTATCTCTGAAAAATGCATGGTTACCCACATTTTTCATTTTAGATTCCAATAACTCTTGCTAAGATCTACTTTTTCTCCATAGTCGTAACCTTCGCAAAAATACATCTGTATTAGGAGGCACCGTCCTTAAGAAGGCAAGAGGCTAGAGACACATCTGCGTTTGTCATTGGGTCTTTTTGACCAAATTGTATTCTCAGAATATTATATCCTTTGCTCACCCCTCTCTTTTTTATTTCTTTTTTATTTTTAGGCTGGAGATTCACATTTTGTTAAAACATGGATGGATTACCTTGGCTCTCAAGCTCGGGCAGCTCAGCTGTTTAACAAGGACCATCCATTTCTCTCTGGGCTGGAGCAGGTAAAGAAATTAAATAGTATGGGACTAAAAAGGAATTGTAGCTGGCAGTGTTTCCATGCATTCGCTGAGTACTTGTGAAGATCTTGGAGCCACAAGAAGTAGAGGCTTTTTTCAACCAAGAATACAGCAAAATCTTAATTTCATGAAAATAAGGCAACGTATGAAAAGAAGTTAAGTCTTTGAGAAGAGAGTTTTTTTAAGAATTCTACCCACAGCATTGTCTTTACAGTATGTGACTTGTGACTGTGTATTTCTTTCTACTTGCCTGTTTTTAAGAAAACGGTATTTGAGGTAACTGTATTACTAACTTTGTCTAGTAAATTTTTTGTTTCTGTTCAGAGTTTCTCAAAATTTGTAAAGGATGTTAAGAGATTCTCAGCCAAGGCTGATAGAAGGTGAGTTCTTAACGTCAATCAATCAATCAATCAATCAGTCAGTCAGTCAGTCAGTCAGTCAGTCAGTTAGTGAGTTAGTCAGTCAGTCAGTTAGTCAGTCGGTCGGTCAGTCAGTCAGTCATTCAGTCAATTAGTCAGTCAGTCAGTCAGTCAGTCAGTCAGCCAGTCAATTAGTCAGTCAGTCGGTTGGTTGGTCAGTCAGTCAGTCAGTCAGTCAGTCAGTCAGTCATTCAGTCAGTCGGTCGTTCAGTCGGTCAGTCGGTCGGTCAGTCAGTCAGTCAGTCAGTCAGTCAGCCAGTCAATCAGTCAGTTAGTCAGTCGTTCAGTTAAGCAAGTTAAGCAAGCCACCAGGTAGTCATGCAACAGTTGTTTATGAATTGACGTCTTCGTTGTTTGGCAAATTCTCCCACTTGATTTATGATCACCTTTAAGTTGAAAGGTTTTTTGATAACTGTGATTTTTCTTCATCATAAATGCATAAAACTGGCTCATTTTAACATTTGCCTTCTCTCTCAGGGATCCTGAATTTGTGTTTTATGACAAACCGGACACAACTATGTTTGCCTATAGGTAAGAACAGAGTGCATGTCATTACATTATTGGTCACTCGCCTGCTTCACTTTTGTCATGGTAATTTATTCCCAAGACTGCCCGTTGTTTTGATGGGTGTATACCGATGCAACAATGTTTTGGATTTTCGGAAAGAAATTTATTCGTGTGCGCAATATCATTTTTTCCTCTGTAATGCGTGTTATCGCTTGACATCACGTGACATGTGCATGCATCTCAAGAAGCTGCATTCCTTTTGGCGAGCTACAAGAAAACATTCTTGCTCGGTTAAAAATTCTCCATGCGGGGCAGTTCAATTCTGTACGCTATTTGTATCTTAATAATAATAATAATAATAATTTATTAATTTATATTGCGCTATTTAACATAAATATGATCAAGAGCGCATTACAGAGTAATAAAAACTAATAAAAATATGAATACCTATCTAAGTTACATAATATGTACAATTTATAAATATATACAATCAAATATAGGAATAATAATAGATACAAATAGATATAAAATACAGAAATATATAATCTTACGGAGGTTTCTGAAGTGAAATAGCAATACAAACCTAGATAAATTTATGATATGAGTATAACACTAAATTTCGAACCTGTATTATAACATGTTGCGGTTATGTTGTCTTGTTGTAGAGTGAAGCCAGCCATCTTCGACTTGTTTCTTGCTGTTGGCATTGCAACATATCTTGGACTCTTCTATCTGGCCCTTGTGGTATGTTTGAACTTTTGTTTGTTGGTTTCAACAGTAAAGCAGTTTTAGACAACCACGGATAAAACAGTTCTAGACAACCATCGAAGAGTCCAGAAGAGATTTGGTACATCTGTAGCTCCTTTAACCAAATTGGAAAGAGGATCGAATATTTTCTCTTTCATTTGGTAGAAACTCTGTCACCCGCACCCCCATCAATTCAAACTTCTCGCTAATTCGAACCAACAGCATTTCCCCTGATTCACTCATTTCAAGAGGATGTTACAGTAAATTACGTTCTTTAAACATTTCAATGTTTTTTATATACGTAACTCCCAGGCGAAGCAAAATAAATAAATAAATTTGACATATAGTAGTTTTGTGTCGGTGTCGCAGCGGATTTGGACCCCCGCAAATGTGGACCATGGGGGTCCATATCCACATTTTCGCTGGCGGATTTGGACTGGGGGGTCCAATTCTGGGGGGGGGGGGGGAATCCGCTGGGACATCGGTTTCCCCCAGACGGTTTAAGTCATCAGGATTCTACTTAATTCCATGCTATCTTCTGAGAGGCATTGTATAACTGTTGTATGTAAGACTCATTAAGTATTTCCATGGGGAAACATTGTAAAAGAACTCTCTTGTTTTTTGTTACAGAACTTCTCCATTTTAAGTGAAATTCTTCCAAGACCAGTGTCGAATGTAAAGAATAAACTGCAGTAATAACACCACGTATTTAGCTGAGGTCGAGGCATCAACCTCCCTGTGGGTTGTCATTAAAAGAAGAGTACTTTTTAGTTTGCCCATTGTGATGTAGTTTCTTTTGATATGAAGCTCTGGTAACATTGCGTGGTAACAAGAATTTTCTAATGTTTTTTTTTCTACAAATGTGAGAAATATAATAAATGTGTCAACACAGTTGCTTCATGTCAATTATTTTATCGTTTCGGAGTTAAAAGTGTTGATGTTGCAAGAAACTGTCTAAATTTTTGCCTTGGACTGAGAGTGTCTGAAAATCTCACTGGCTTGGAGAAAACAGACTATCTCTGAGTTGTCTTTGCAACGAGGCCTGGTGCAAGGCCATTCATATGAAAATGATCTTTCATTTACATAATGATAAGACTCGTTGTTTTCACGTAAAAAGGTGTGTACCAAGCCCAGCTTTGATAGTGGGGCTGAAGGCAATTCGGAAATGGTCTAATTTGGGTTCTCAATAAGGCCATAAACTATTGCCCAATAGTGAGGTACGCGTTGTCGAAGTATAGAATATTTTCCCGTAAAAGTGTCGTACATTCAGTCTACGTCACGCGTGTCCGGTGTTTTGAAGATTTGAATGAAGTCTCCAAAATTACCCGTCAGATTAAATGATGATTTACACCTTACGTTACACCAAATCTTTTAACGTTCGAATTCAACTCGAGCAATGTCCTAGGCGATCGGAAAACTCGCAACGAATTTTCAATTTTTCATTGCAATTTTCAATACAATACTTCTGTCAATGAATAATTTTGAATTATTCATTGACAGTGGACGCGTTAATTTAGGAATTCAATTTAAATCTTGGAAATACCGGAGTGGGGTGGGCGCTGGGAAACTGCTCTCTCCAGTGGTCTACACAGGAAGGGTCTAGGAAGAGGTGCCTTTTTAACGCTTGCAGTATGCAAAGGGGTAGGGAAGATTGATATTTTAGATAGACGGTCGTCGAAAAGCACTTTAAACTGAAAGCGATATCAGCTGAGTACCAGTGCTTAAAAGGGTTGCGAAATTTTGCCAGAAAGAACAGCGTTTAAATTCATACAAAAGCTGGAGCCCTCAAGCGACGTAAAGCCCCGCAATGATTTGCGTTTTTTGGCTTATCTTTGAGGTATACAAAGCGCAAGTTTTGTCCTGGGAAAATGGAGGGGAACCATTTCGATAAAAGAAATTATTGTATGAAAAGGTTGTGGTTTAAACTTCGGGCGCTTTCCATTCGGGAAAGAAGGTCCACTTTTCGAGGTGGACCGCTTTTTTTGTTGTTGTTGTTTTCTTTTCGGTCGGACCTTTCTGATCGGAAATTACTATTCCATTCGAAAAAAATCGGTTTGCAGTACCTCTCTGTCGTAAATTTCTGGAAATTTTTGTCCGAAACTGAATGGAAACGGTTCCGTCCAACCGGGCTGGTACAACCAACCGGCAAATTTCCCGATTTACCGTTCCATTTGCCACGTGAAGTTTTCGAAATTTCAAACCGGGATTTTTAATCGAATGGAAAGCGCCCTTTATGTCTGAGCCTGCCCGTGCGAAACTCAATTGAGTACCCCATCCCCCTCCTGTGGGTTCCCGTTCACCAAGTCTGAAGGGAGTGAAACTACACTTCAAAAAACGTGAAGATAGGTCCAGCTGCTTAAGACGGTATTCGTTGATGTTTTTCTACATTCTCCGAACCTTTTTTCGGGACAGTGTTCTTAGACCTTTAAGAAATAGACTGTATATACACCTAATTGAAAAAGCGTTGTCGGTTAAAAAGCGAAAACCATGACCTATGCGAACCAATGATATTCTGGGAAGCGGAAGAACCTGCCTTTATTCTCAGACACCGTGCACATCGTAATGGCACGGAAAAATAAAACTGATAGGTATACTCCAAAACTCTCCCTGGATAAAAAATACCTTGAATATCAATAAACGGAACGGAGTAACAAGCTTGCCGGCATGGTTTGTACTTTTTACCAGACAACGTTTTTTCAATCAGGTATATACAGAAGCAGTGGTGGTGTTATATTCGATTTACTAACTTGAGGCCAACGGCGAGATTGAATGGGACACAACACGAACACCAAATGCATCTAAATATTCATGTTTATTGACTCTCTCTCTGGTATGCAGGTTCGTTTTAGGCGTGTAAATCAAAGGAATAGTTTTTGAAAATGAGGAAGAAATGTGCATCCAATTTGCGGATCTTCGTTTTTTTGTGTTTTCCTCCTGAATTATTAAGGATTTTTGAGCAATTCGAAAACTCTGAGGTTACACTGCTGTTGTAACATCCTTAGTTTTTGTTGCTGTTAACTCTAAATTATTTCCTGCAAAAAGGGTCCCCCTTGTAAATGAAATGTTAAGATGCACGTTAAAAGATAGTAAAATCCGTTTGAACGCCTCCTTGAAAGGCCTGCTTTTTAAAGCGAAAATTAAAGGGTTTAAACTTATGGCCAACAAATACAAGATCTTAAGACTTGGTAAAAGGATAAACTTGACCTTGAATTGACTGGGATTTAGCTTGTTACCACTTGGCGGCTCAAATGCTGTAATGAAAGTTACGGCGAGCAGAGGCGTATAACACGCTAATGTCGAAAACACGGTGATCGCCACCGTCTTGGCGGCACGCAATTCAGTGAGGCGTCTTAGTGACATGGCGTCCTCCATCACGCGGATGCGCTTGTATTGTCTGATGGCGATGATGAAAATCCACGCGTGCGTTACTAGCATCACCCCACTGGGCACGAAGACTGTCAGTGACATCAGGGACAGAAAATGTGGCACAATTGTTTTTAATTCACTTTCTTCAGGAATTATGTTATGTTGAAGGCAGCCATAAATCAGCTGGAGTAGAATTTTACCCTCCTTGTGTTGAATGCGCTGAAAAATGTTTGAAAAAGCTCCTTCTAGTGCGCCCGCAATCCAGAGTACAGTGATTGTGGCCAGTGTGCGTTTTTTGGTCACCAAGGTTGAGTATCTGTGGAAAATTAAGAGAGAAAAACATAAAATTGCCAAATATTGAAAATATTGTCACTCCCAGAAGAGTCGAAGTTCAAAACGAAAAGAAAACAACGATAACAACAACAAATCCAAAATTGGTTTCTTTTATTTTCACCAAATGGAAAGTTAAGAAATGGTTCAAATTTGTACTTTTGTCATTCGTAGGAGGTAAACGTCTTAAAACATTCTCTTGACTGACCATGGTTCCTTTGCAAAGGAAATAGCCCTTTCACAAATAACTTTTCTTATTTACATTACAATGCAATCGAACGTGGACCAGAGGTAATTACGGAAATGTTGCGGTTTTAGGCCGACATTGCCTTTCCTCAACGCTCAAATACATAATGCAATCGAGAAAAGTTGTCTGTGAAAAAGGCTATTTCGTGTAGACGCCCTCATAATAATAATAATAATAATAATAATAATAATAATAATAATAATAATAATAATAATAATAATAATAATAATAACAATAATAATAACAATAATAATAATAATAATAATAATAACTTAATTGACCACTCCCCGTGAGGGGCTTTTCGGGGACAATGAAATAAATAATCTAAATGAACATAACAGAACCCCAACTGGCGGACAGGCAGACCAGTTGGCTATTGAACTCGGGGCCACCGAGAACAACTCCAGCTAGTGCTTAGAGCGGGGCTTGAACCCGGGACCTCCGGATTTCAAGACCGGCGCCCTAACCGCTCGGCCACGCTGCCTCCCAAAAAACACGGTTTTCATGAAAATAGGGAAGGGGGATATTGGAGGTGGGCGCAGTTGAAGACAGGGCGGGAACCTCGGGGGAACTGACGAGGGCGAGAACCGGGATCGAAGGAGATGGAAAGCAGGATAAAATGGCATCTCAGTGGAAAGTGGGGACGGGGTGGGGGGGGGGGGGGGGGCGGTGGAATAGGAGGGAAATAAAGTTATTTTGTAATAGTAATGGTGCAAAGATATGGAAATCCGCAAAGGGAGTGACGAGAATTGGGAGTAAAAGGCACGGCAAGCGGGAAGTACATATCGTAACGTTTTTTCCCTTAGCGTCATTCTCTGTAAGACCCTGAAGAAGAAAAGCTGTGTCTTTTGAATTATTGGTAAAAATATACAGTTTTTCTAGCGTTGAATCAGCATGGCTTTTTTATCATAACATATCCCCTTGTTCCCAGAGAGAAAGATCGTTCCACCTCTACTTTTAGAGCGAATAATTCTCAATTTAATTTTGATTTCGATTTGCAAGACATGTTTTATAACCTACCTCATGGGCATTTTAATAGCGACAAGGCGATCCAAAGAGATTATAGCGAGATGATACATAACCACACAGAATAAAGCAAAATCCACTTTTGACGACCATTTACACAATTGTGACGGTATTGTCTTACACTCGTTCATCATGAGAGAAGCGGCATAACTCGCTAGAACCGGGACAAACATGAGACTTGCTAATGACAGGCTCACAAGAAGATAGTTAGCTGAGGTGCGGAGCGTCTTTGCCTTGTACACTGCAAGAAAAACTAGCGAGTTTCCCAGGGTGGCTGTTATTATGCCAGTTACTGAGAGAGTCACAAATATTCCTGTCAAAAAATCCGGCGAGGTGGTCCCGTTGCAGGTGATGTTTTCCTGGGGATGCATCTTTAAGTCCTGTGTCTCTTCAGTATCTTCAAAAGTACCAGTAATAAATCTGCAAGCGATAGCCTACAGGACAGAATGATAACATCTTTAGAGAGGGCTTACCTTATAACAGGAAATTGACGTTCCACCTAACAAACGTGTGTTAATTCTTTGGAACTTTTTCACTAATTTCCGCGAACTAACATCCGTATTTATTGTTGCGTGCAGACCGGGGGCTGCACGGTACGGTGAATGGAGCGCTAATTTGACTAATTTATTTTTACTGGATATTTTGTCAAAGAAAAATTTGAACATTGTTCTCAGGTGTAGGCAATTTGACAGTTTACAGAGAAAAAGAAAAAAGAATAAAGAGAACGGAGAAATAAAATTAGTCAGTATGGTTGCGGCGAAAAACGGAGGCGGAAAGTGAAAAAATATATAGATATGCGCTGGCGACAACATAAAAATTACCTAGATTTGTCTCGAATTTGAATAAATGTTTCGCAATCATGTTGCGATCAATGTTTGTGGCAGTTTAGTGACGACCAGAAAACGGCATGTGGCTTCAATTTGTCGTTGTCAATGGAATTTTTGAAGGTAAAATGGTTAAATTTGTCTTTTGCAGTTTCACGTTAAACCTCGCTCTTGAAAGTGTCTATGTCTTCGTAATTACCAATTAAACATTCGGCTTTGTTCGACAGTATTCAAGACTCTATATTGACATCAGTTTCTTTCATTTGGAATCTTTGTCTTTCACATGATTGTTTTTTTTTTCGGTTGGAACACAACTTTCCTCATTTTGCGTCATTTCTAGTCATGTTAATTTCAGTTACCTTGATAATCAGGTGCGTTAGTATACTACAGTATTAAAGATGTGTGAAGGGCTGCTTTTTATCCCAAACCCAGATCTCCTTACTCTTTTCAAAAAGCCATATTCGCACACTCGCGGTTGTACCAACTGTGTGGCTTTCGTTTTCATCCGCGGGCGAAAGCAGTTTCAACCTGTGTAGGATGAGTACTCAGTTGCGAAGTTAGCGAGACTAGAAACGTTTTACTAAAAAGTTGCCTATTTACGAGTAACGTGTTCGTATGGGTGTAGGTGTTCTTCGTTAAGGAAATAATAAGCGTGACCATTTACGTAATGGTAAATTTACACGCCTCGGGAAAAGTTATAATTAATCTCTTCCTAGCAACCCAATGAACGTTTTGAAACGAGAATCCTGAATGATTTGACTTCAAGCTGAGTCAACAATTCAAGAAGTAGGCCTTAGACTTTTTTATCTCAAGACCCCATCGTGGTATCACCTTTCAAATGTAAGAATAATTCAGATACACCCTGATTTTAACGGGAACTTAAAATTTTACCTGTAATTTTCTATGTTGGCTTTTGGAAAGAAAAAAGGTAATTACTTAAGCACCATCTGCAAACAGTGGATAGCGCCTCAGGAAAATTTAACGTTTTGTTTAATTAGAAATTAACATGAGGATTTCCTGAAGTTATCTATATTGACTGATGCACGGCCTATACCATTAGACGCGGAGGCATAGAAAATAAGGAAGATAATGTTTGTATAACACGAAACTGCAATGGAAAATTTTGCACGGCTTGTAGCTAAGCGAATGAAACTTTGACGTTACACCCTGCCACTTACATTAATTCTTTAGGTCTTTGAGTCGCGTATTTGTTAGTTACCGGTGACTTGTTTTGTTCGATTCGTTGTATTCCGCGACAGAGTGGTTTGTCAATTGAGTGTCGAAAGAAATTCCCGTTAGTTTCAGTTTTGCTTAACTTAAGCAAAAACGGCTCGCGCCACCTTCTCAACCGAGTAGAAGTTAACCAAAACCAGTGTTTTTATCGCATGCGTTCTCCTCCACCTGTCGCATGTCGCATGCATTTCCTTCAAGTTCTGCTTGGTTCATTGGGTCATTTGGGTTCGCTGTGATTGGCTAGCGTAATCACTTTGATTTTGGTTTTACGACACTGAACTGAAAACCCAAATTACCCTATCAGTTTCCTGATTTAGGATTACGGACTGCTGAGATTCTTCAGAAAGAATAAATAGCATTAGTGGCCTTAGTGAGCATTTTAAACTCTCTTAAATGTTTGGTGACCCCAGATTTCCTTTCGATAGATCAGTTTCTTCATCAGTTATCTACGTTTTATGAAAAATTGAAGAAAATCTGTGTTGTGGAAGTTTGATTTTTTTTTCAACTTTTCTGCCCACGCATCATCGAATCCGGCTATTATTTTAGCTGCACGGTGTTGGCAAAATCCCATCTTAAAGGTGGCTCGATCGAGTTTTTGAGTGACGATACCTTTCAACTTTAAGCTACTAGTGTACCACAGTGAACAACCCAATAGAAAATCGATCGTTACTGGTGACCTAGAGAAAGATGAAAGTTTTACATGAGGTACGTTTCATCGAAATCGGAGTTAGCATAGCAACGTAATGACGTCATCCCCCATTTTACATGAGAGCTAATTAATTGTCACCAAGAGACAATTCTGGGAAGCGCTCGACTGGATCTTCGACTTGACATATTTGTCTTCACGTCTACAAAATTTGAAGAATTTCTATGAGAGAGTTTTCGAGAAATTTTCGGGTGAAGTTTTAAGGTGTTAAAAAACAACAAAAACAAAATAATTTTGAACTGTTATTGAAAAGTATGTCCACAGTGACTTGATGAAACCAAATTTTGGTTTTAAATGAATGATATGTCATCTAATTGCTTTAGGTGAAAATTTCGGGGAAATCGTTCCATTTGATTTTTAGAAACGTTGGCTTGAATATGAACTTGTTTAGTGTGTTACGCGGCTTTTTTATCAAAAATCGACCCTACACTTATTAAAATGATTATGAATTAAAAAGCGGTAGATGAATTTTTTTAAAACTTTGCTTTTAAGGAGAATAATCAATATTCAATACAATCCCCGAGTCTCAAACTCATTGAAACATTGTAAGGCTATCAATTTAAAGCCTGAACTCAGGAAATTATTGGACTGAATTTTACGCCAGTGGCTTGTTGCTCTTATTATGCATCTCCATTGTTTCGAATAGGCGTGCAATTGTAAATTTCAGTACATCATGAATTCATATAACGCTTGATTGCTTTCCGAAGATGTTCCGAAAAACGTGCTAATGTACCAGGTCAGCATTACAATGACAATGGACGGGCTGACAGCAGTGAGTGCAAACCTCAAGGTTAGCAGTAAGCGCAAACTTCGGTTAGCAGTGAGCGCAAACGGAAAGCTGCTGTGCTCAGTGTTCCAGATAAATTTTTATGGCAAGGAGTCAACGAAAAATTTAAACAGGTCAGTAGACGTGGGTCTCCCCCAATCTTATCCCAGTCTCAGCACGTTTTTGGAACATCTTCGGAAAGCAATCAAGCGTTATATGAATTCATGATGCAGTGAAATTTACAATTGCACGCCGATTCAAAACAATGGAGATGCATAATGAGAGCAACAAGCCACTGGCGTGAAAATCAATCCAATATTTTCCTGAGTTTTGGCTCAAAATTGACAGCTTTATAACGTTTCAATGAATTTGAAACGCTGGGATTGTATTGAATATTGATTATTCTCCTTGAGGACAAAGATATAAAAAAATTCATCAACCGCTTTTTAATTCATAACCAAGTGTAGTGTCAATTTTTGATAAAAAAAGCCCAGTAACACACTAAACAAGTTCATATTCAAGCCAACGTTTCTAAAAATCAAATGGAACGATTTCCCTGAAATTTTCACACAAAGTAATTAGATGATATAACATTCATTTAAAACCAAAATGTTATTTCATCAAACCGTTGTGGGCATACTTTTCAATAACAGATCAAAATTGTTTTGTTTTTGTTGTTTTTTAACACCCTAAAACTTCACCAGAAAATTTCTCGAAAACGCTCTCATAGAAATTCTTCAAATTTTGCAGACGTGAATACAAATGTGTCAGGTCGAAGATCCAGTCGAGCGCTTTCCAGAATTATCTCTTGGTGACAAGTAATTGGCTCTCATGTAAAATGGGGGATGACGTCATTACGTTGCTATGGTAACTCCGATTTCGATTAAACTTACCTCATTTAAAACTTTCATCTTTCTCTAGGTTAGCAGTAACGATCGATTTTCTATTGGGTTGTTCACTGTGGTACGCTAGTTGCTCAAAGTTAAGAGGTATCGTCACTCAAAAACCCGATCGAGCCACCTTAAATTAAGGTCGAGTTTAACTGATCAAAGGATGACAGTGGTTCAGATTATTTACTTGACAGACCCACTTGAATGAAATTTGACTGAGATAGTGGGCCCACAGCAAATCATTTTTAATATTTTTCAACTAACAACCACTGTGGCCATGTCGAGTTACGAGGACCGATTTGTCTTGAAAATTAAGGTCGTTTTCCACGCGCTTTATTTCGAAAACGAAGCTAGTGAGCCCCCAATGCTTTTGCATTTCTGACATACGTAACTCATTGTCTGACTGTAGCAAAATGACGAAAAAATCTGTGTTGGAGAAGATTTTCTTTCGTACGGCTTTAAGCAATAATACAACTGATCAGAAATAACACGTTCAAAAGCCTTAGCCACGACGATTAATTGAGACTGGTCGATATTTCTTTCGGTATTTTTTCTGGCATTTTTTAAAAGTGGAGTAACTCTGGCGTTCTTCCATTCGTCGGGGAAAAAACTAGTTACAATTGATTGGTTAAATACACGAGTAAGTGACTCGGAGATCAGATGTGGACATTCTCTTAGAAGTCTAGCTGAAACAGCACGAATCTAGTCCCGTAGCCTTTCTCTTGCGTAGCGGGTTTAGCGACAAGAGTTGCGATTGACTCACACCCCGAAAACGAAAACGATTGTTGGTTCGACTGACAAACTCTTCAAAGCAAGTGTCAACATCCATTATTTCTTTAGACAGCTCAGGACCGATTTCAGCAAAACTAAGAATTTGTTAAAAGTCTCAACAATTTCGGTCGAAATACTTGTTTTTGTTCCATAGAGTTCAAGTTCAGTTATTACGTTTTGTTGGCGGATTTGCGACGTGTCACCTCATTAATAATCGGCCAAGCCTTTCGGGAATTTCCATCACAGGCTCTAAAAGTTGAGTAATAACAGGACCTTTTTGCATGGCTTCATTGCATTGTTTATTTCATCACTACACTCAGCTTCCCAATAAAATTACTCCAGACGGCTGTACTATTGGTCAGTGAAGGCTGAACGGAAACAGACAAAACGAAACGAAACAACAAATTCTGAAGAATTTACAGGCGGCCGATGGTAACTCTGCCCGATTCTTAAAATTCCAAGGAAGCCTAGCACGTGAATCTGTGTGACCAAAACAGTGACTATTTGAAGCAATATTTTGACTAATGTTGTGACACTATCGAGAAAGATATTTTGGGTATTCTGAAGAATTTACAGGTATTCTGAAGAATTTATTCGCGTTGCATCATCCGTCTTGAATGTGTGACCTTAGCACTAACTTATAGTATCGATAACATAAGAGATATAAAGGAAATGTAATCCGAATCACGTGCAAGAAATACAAATGAACTACGTTTATCGGTAGCACTATACTTAGAACACTATATCCCTCCCCAAGTTGAGATAAGAAATCTAAATCAATCACTCGACGAGAAGGTCATCCTTACTACAATCTATAATGTCCGGCTAATATTGGATATGTCTAAATGTCTATGAGAAATAACAAAAGCGACTTTCATTGAAACGTTCAAAATTCGCTCAACCATAACAATCAAAATAATATACATGTAGTCAGAAACGGTTATGTTTTTCGCTACAGGCACCAACAATATTTCTCAGCACTTGCAAGTTCAGTTCAGGGGAGAACATAGTCTCGGAGATATATAGTCCGGGAGTTCGTCGGTCGTAACCTCTGAGGCCTGTTTTCTACACGTGTCGCTGCTCTTAATGTAAACAGTTTTAATTCTATTCTTAGAAAATATTGTAATTTATTTTAAATGAGTGTGCAATTACTGATTGATGTAAATAGTTTTTAGTTTATTTTTTTAGTTAATTATGTTTTTCATTCGGACATAGTGTCTGTTGGCCGCGCCACACCAAGAGGTCAAAGTCCCAGTGACGGAAGACGACGACGAACGACGAAAGGAACGCAAAAGGAATGCAACTTCCATTTTTAACCGACGAAGTCGAGTTAGAGCAGTCGTGACAAGAGGGTCGACTGGTTTGGTCGGTCAAAATACGTCGTGTAAGGTTCACAAGGTGTGTATTTCGCTATGGCCCACCGGATGGGATGACGTGAGAACAAGAGCGGAGTCGCCATTTTAAATTGGCAGGTCAAGAAAGGTGACGGAGGCTTGGTGGAAGATTTGCTTCGACTGTGTTGTGGTACAATTTTGTGCTGACCTCTGAACATATAGAGAGGAAGTTGTACACAGACATCGATTAGTATACACACGCACGGACGATAGGACAAGGGCCACATAAAAAGTATCGTAGGTGTAAAAGCACACGTCCGCCGAGCAGTGTTGGCTTTGGCCGGACTGAAATATCTGTGCAATACCAGTGAAAGAAAGCATGGAGGACTGATAATAACAGGTGGTGATGTCCAGTGGCACTGTTGATGCTGGTCGGACCAAAGTGTTGCTGAGACATCGTAAGCATAGAATCGTTCTCAGTAAATGTTATGAGAGGAAAATTCTGGTGAATGTTGTTGTGGTTATGTTTACCTGTTTAATACTTGGAAAGTATCTAGCTGCCAACGTTAAGAAAGGTTATTCGCAGGTGGGAAATGAATTACTACACGAGGCTGGATCTTCTTGGATAGTATAAGCGGCCCGGAATTATATACCAGTTAGTCTTTTTAATTTTTCTGCTTTACTTTTGATGTTAAACCGCTTTGTTCGATTTTAGAGTTCGAGACGCTGACTTGCTGACTCCGGAAGAGCAAACCGGATTTAACGATTACGTCATAAGACATGCTTTAACGTGTTTGAGATAAAGCGACGACTTCGCTTTTTACCAATTTCTCCAGATCGAAAAGCATGTTTTTATAGTGCCATATTTACAACAGTATATAAATGCTTCGCTCACAACTCTCGATAACGGCATGTTCAGTTGTGGCCAAATATATCTTTAAATTTTTATTTTAATTTAACAAAATATTCAAAGCGATAAGACAGATGAGCTGAGTCACCCGATTTTAAACATTACGTCATTCGGTAACGCAAAAGACAAAATGCTGTCACAATTTTCGTCACGCCGGTTAGCACGTTGAGATTCTGACGATGTGTTTATCTTTATCGATGATCATGTTTTTATAGTGCCCTATTCACAACAGTATATAAATACATTGCTTACAACTCTGACGGTAAAAGCATGTTCAGTTGTGGACAAATGTATATCAACATTTAATTTTTTAGTTTAATTCAACAAAATTAAATATTCAAAGCGATAAGACATGAGCTGAGTCATCAGATTTTAAACATAACGTCGTTCGGCAACGCAAAGGGCAAAATACTGTCACAATTTTCGTTACGCCAGTTAGCATGGCACGTTGAGCCAAGTAAAAACATTAATCGAGGGTGGAGTGGGTCAAAACGACTGGTAAATGCCTATAATGCGCTTTCTTGTAACCTGTACGATAGAGCACAGCAATGATTTATTTCGTATTTGCATTCACAATTTGGCTTAAAGAGACCTTGACATGATTAAAGGAAACTGTGCACAAAGCGTGGTTCCCAGGTGTGGGGAAAAGTTCAATTCTTTTGGGCTGTTACGGTGCCCATACTGATCAATCTTAAAGATGTGGTTACTTTTATATTGGGAAAATTATCGCCCATTTTTTGAAATGCGTCTGTTTAGAGAATTGTGATGGCCTTTTTGTTCAGGGTTTTGAGGAAGACCGACCAAAAGACAGCGAAAAATGGTCTTGAGTGAAGAATGGATGAGGTCATGGGCATAGTCTGTGGAGCTATGTTTGGTGAGGAGAGGGTGAATAATTCAGTTGACGTCCTTTCCGGGTATTGATCGCCTTTTCAGTTGGTAAAATTTCAGCGTAGTTACAGTTACACACTTTTACTGCAACGTACTGTTACAGATGCTTGAATGTTATTGAACCTGCAGTCACGCACGCCTCGCTTGCTTTCTTTTCGAGACGAACCAACACTTCGTCGGGTCTGCACGCATTGCGGGCCTATGTTATAAGTCGGCGGCGTGCACTCGTGCACGACGGCCGCCTAACAATATTGAAAATAATTGGCAAGAACGTCATGCTAGCCCACATATAAGGCACTAATAACATTACAATCCAATATGAATATATACACCAACTGATTAACGCACCTACCTCCACTCACACACACTTTCCTTCATTTGTACTCACTTTCCTTCATTTGTACTCACTTTTTCCTTCATTTGTACTCACTTTTTCCTTCATTTGTACTCACTTCCCTTCACTTGTACTCACTTACCTTCACATTAGTGCCTTATATGTGGGCTAGCATGACGTTCTTGCCCTATATGTGGGCTAGCATGACGTTCTGGCCAAATAATTCGACGGTCAATCACGCAATGGCCACCACGAGTGGATAGACATGCAAGTGCGCCTACCAAGAACATTTTTCAGAAGGCTAACTGTCATCTCCGCGATCGCAGTGCTTTTATATATCGGCCATGTAAGGTTTGCAAGTCTTACAGAAACAGAGTTCATTGCTGATCATAACGTGTTTGAGCCCACAGGAAAAATAGCTACAGAAAAGGGCAGCATGAACAAAGCACCACGCGAGAGACGACCAAAGAGTTCAGACGAACGAGGGAGATTTTTTCTTGCTTTTTCATTTGGTGATCAGTTGACCAGGGCAACAAGAAGTCTTCTTACGCTATAACTGCAGTTGCGACATGTGGACATCGGAATGTTGTCGTTCCATTTGTCAAAGATTCCAAGTTTTACGGTTCAAAGCTCTCTCACAACACAGAAACACTGTCTCGATACTTTGACTTGAAAGAGCTGAACCGCAAACTCGATTTCTACGGCTATGGATTGTTAGTGAGCTGGGAACATTTTCAGAAACACTGCCAACAAAGACTAGATGTACTGTTAACATTCATGTACTCAGGTCAAAATGTTACAATTCCCAGGAGGTTATCTTACTCCCAAAGAAAAGTTTTAAACAAAAAGGGTTGGTCATCATGCTCCGATCACCATATAAAAGCAACTCAAAGAATTGAAATTAGACAGACAATTTGCATCGATCCTGAAGTCTTGACGTCGTTTGAAAGGTTGGAAAGTGAAGTTCTACGCGATTCGCCTTGCGTTGGTATTGCAGAATGGAGGGGAATTGGATCTGGGCGTACTCACTTTTTTCTTCCATCCACTATTCCTTTACCTTTCAGCATTATTGACGAGGTTCCAATTAATCGCGATCTTCTACAAATAGCGAAAGAATTTGTATCCGCAAGACTTGGAAACGACTTTATATCTGTTCATTTTCGCTCTGAATGGATATTAAGAGTCAACAATGCAAATGCCAGCTACTTTTTTCAATGTCTGCGGCGATTAGGAGCCAAGATTCAGGAGACGAAGGACAAAATCGGTGTTATGAAAATATATCTTGCCACCGACTTCACAAAATTTGGATCTAAAAGTTATGGAGTTGAAACAGCTAAAGAAAACAGCAAGCAGTTGCAAGACATGCTCAATAAAATTCTTGACAACCCAGAAACATTTGACCCCGATGCCATGAATATTTCTGATGGAGGCTCTGCTGCCATTGTAGAGATGATGATTCTGACTGCAGGAAAGAAACTCTTTTTAGTTGGAGGTGGAAATTTTGAAGAATGGATGAAGATCAAGTTTGAAAAAGTGGACAACAATGTTTCTGTTAAGATTTGTTATCACAAAACTGCACCCCGGCCCCGTAAATCCAAAACTGGATTTAAAAAATGAAGCTCAACATATTCAATTACTTGGGATTATTTAACTCCTGAATCTAACCGGCTGAATCGGAGGTTGAGATAACTCCAGTCTCTATCCCAAATGGACTTATTCATTTTCTTCATGGAGTTACCTTAACAGGTCAGTTAACTACGTTTAGTTTATTACAATAACCCTGAAACAAAGTAAACGCCAGGAGTTAATTCCAATGCAGGAGTCATTTCGCTGAACTCTTTGAAAACCATCTTCAGAACAATAAATGAAGTTCTTATTTTCTAAAGCATGTTTCGGATGTACTACATCCATTATCATTTGTACAAATGCGAAGCCTCCAATAGGTGTGATACAAAAGTAAAAAACTACAACATCTGAGAATATTAATTAGCCAAAGTAACAATATATTAATAAACAAAAAAAAAACATAGGAAAATGCTAATGAAAAAAATACAATGATTATAATACAATAATTGAAATATTTACAATGATCACAGCACGAAATACTAAGAAAACGTATGAAATAAAACAAGTTAAGACAGTTGATTTGTTTTTTCGAGTGAAGATTGCTTTCGATCAAGTTTCAACCAATATGTAATGCTTCTATGCTGTTGGAAACGAGCCGAAGCAGAATTCCGAAAAGCACACTTCCGAGCTTAAATACCGACAAGCTTAGAAGCTTACAAGCTGAGAAGCTTATAAATGTTGAAAGATGTGAGAATTTTTATCGAACATTCAGACTTGAGCTTGTTCTCGAAAACGCATGAAAGCTCGCATGAAAGCTCGCGCTCGAAAGCGCATAAACTTTTATGACAAAGTAACCTTTGAGAGTGAAACATTGATCTTTAGGTCTAATAATAAACAAACCCTAGGTAAGACAACAAACCACAGAAGATACAGTTGGAGGGTTTACGTATTAAATCACGGTTTTAATCAGTGGACAGTTGATCATGGGCTTCCAAATGGAACATTTGGGGCCTTCTTGAGTTTTTCCAAATGAGTATCTGCTTCCTTTGTCAGGCTGAAGTGGTTGTTATGTATTGGCCAAAGTCGTTACCCGGGGGGATACTCCCTATAGTGGGCTATACGGGGAGGCTCCGCCCGAAAGGGGCGGCTTTTTTAAGTCCGCAGTATACGAAAGGGCAGGGAAAATTGTCATTTTAGTATGTGGAAGGGTCTTAAAATCGGCTGAAAAGTGGAAAAGATGGAGGCTGTACTGCTTCCGAAATGATCCCCAACCCCGAAATGATCCCCAAATCGACCCCGAAATGATCCCCAAATCGACCCCGAAATGATCCCGACTCCGAACTGATCCCCGTTTTTTTCCACGCTGACCCCGAAATGATCCCCAAGTAATTAAGTAATACGGTACTTGAAATTGAAGAAAATTCTATCCTTTATGCTTCGAATAACGCCGCGTTTCAAAAGTACTCGAAAATGTTGACATTTTTCACAACTTTGTTAGTCTCACTCATTTTTTCTTAAGTTTCTAATGCTTTCTTCGTTAATCATTTTTAAAAAAAATTATAGAAATCGAAAGCTGAGGAAATGGATCGAGAGCTGTGTTCATTTACAAAATCAGGCTTCAGTCTTTGTGCGGCGCCCCTTACAATGGCCACTCAACAAACTTTTTCGGTTGATGGTCACCCCCGCTCGAAAAAGCGAAAGGCGGGATTATTGTCGATCACTTAAAAAGAAAAAAGAATTCTGGCGAAGGCCAATAAACAGACGTTCCATAATAACCAACTGCTAACCGTTAAAAATGTTCATTTTCATTTCTTGTTAAAATTTTTAAGGCTTTTATACTTTTTTCTTCTAAGCCTATGTCACGGCGTTTTCACAGACCGGTTTATTTTTAGCCAATGTCGTCACGTTAGTGACGTCATATGGCTACTGTCAGAGCCTAAAAATCAACGATATACGTGAGCGGGACGTCTGTCTTACGATTTGTGAGGCTGGGGGGATATTCTGTGAGACGATGGGTGGGGGTGTACACCAGGAGACTGAAACTCTTACCTTATCAGCGGCACAAACCCATACAGCTTATATTATAGGAGTACGTCCCCCGGGCTTTGAAGTGTTTTGCATTCGCAAGTGTGGATCTACTTGGAATGCCTGTTTTGTGTACGTGAGGTCTGGCAGGATTTTATTCGCGTTGTAGTCCTGTGTTTACTTAACTGAAATACAAATTTCCACAGCAGCAAATACAAGACGGACTTGCCAATTTGAGATGTTGTATGAACAGAACGTGGAAATAAACGTTACTTCGATCCCTAATTATAAACAGTGAAAGAGACAGTATTTAAAGCCCAAGTTAATAACGATAGTGAAAAGATTAGAGTAAAACAGCATAAACTTTTTCGGGATTATCTCTCGGTAACAGCGAATCTAAAATTTGCAGTGTCATTTTTGAGTGCGTGTTATAAAACATGAACCCATTTAAAACTAAATCGGAAATTGCGTGGCTTGTTGCTAGCTATTCTTAAACCTGAAAAACTTGAATGAAACTAGTATTAAAATCCAAGTCACAGTGGTGATCAAGGAATTAGAGGATGGATGTAGTAAAATCTTTACAAGATACTAAACGTTATTTCGGGGTTATTCATAGCTCAAAGTGTAAAGCGTATGTTGAGCAAATTTGCATAGTTGACAGCTGTAATTTCAGTCGTAGGAATGTAACGCAACACTTAAAACATCTCGAACCGACCGAAACAGTACCGAAAGATTAACAACAACAGATATGTGACAAAGCATTCTAATAGAGACCTGTTGGATCTACTGGAAAGCGAGCTGAATTTGAACATTTTCGTACTGTTCGAAGGCAAAGCAAACGAAATTTATTCGGCTGTAGGTTGAGACTCAAAATAAACACGTGCGCTAAAAATAACTTTGTACCGTGGGAAAGTTACAAATGTAAACATACTCTGGTCGATTTGTGAAGCAAAAAGACGAAAATTATTATAGCCCACTTGATTACAAAGCAAGCAACTTCAATCAACAGGGGAAATAAATATAGTTGCAAAACTATTTCAGTCGTGTTTATAAACGCTAGTACAAACCGATTTCGAACGAAAATATTGTGGACACAAGAAACGCCGTTTGATGGCAGACTCCTGTTTTGACAATACAATGTACTAAGAACGTAAGTGGTTGACTGAAACGTCTGAAACCTTACAAGTTAAACAAAGTAAAGCGAGTCGCGTGTCACGCAAATCACGCAGAGCGTCAAAACGGCACCCTTTAGAAAGATGACCGTTTATGAGCACTGAAAAGTATTGGATATTCGCCGGTAGAAGTAAGAAATTAAAAGGTTCAACTGCAACTTGCATTTATTTCTGAAGTAAAATTGTTAACTTTCCACTGATCTTTGCCTTAATTATGTATGCAATATTTTTCGATGGTGAGTTTAAGTTTAAGTTTACTTGTTTTTGTCTCTGTTCTTTGAAGAACCGTGAAATAAAGGGCTTTCTTCGGTTTCTTTACTCCGCGTAGTCACGCTGCTGAATCATTACCAGGTTTTATAGTGGATAACCACAAGATCTTTTTGGTGATGGTGGGGGGGGGGGGGGGGGGTTGGGGCTGAGGGGTTAGGGAGGACTTACCGGAGATGTAAAGTCCCATAGGTTGTCAGGATAAATTTCACCATATTGTGAAAAAAAACGTCATTGGCTCTGCGCGCATTGCGTGCCTATGTTTAGACTACGTTTTCCCCGCGAAAAACGCAGTTCCGGTCTGTGATTGGTCGTCGGGGCTCATCGAGTCATCGAGTCTGGTATTCGCGGTAAATTCAAATCTAAAAATAAATTCGTCTGTGAAAACGCCGTGACAGGAATATAGGGTAGTTGCACGCTCCTGGTAATGGGCTCCTGCGTATGCGCATAAGCCAAAATTTGAACGTTTTTATTTCTTGCAGATTCATTCCCCATTTTTTCTTGCTTCTTTTCCTTCCCTTCTTCTCTCTCTTTCTTTTCTCTTTATCTTCTACCTTTTATGCCCTTCCTATCCACCGGAAAAGTTTGGGCCTCAGCTCTTCAAAAAACCTGGAAATGGAACATTGATCAACTATAGGTGACTTGGCCTATTTTACCACCAATTTTGCACCCAAAATTAGAAACGTTTTTGTGGAATAGCTCTGCCAGAATTTTGTCGATATTGAAAATGGACACAAGTATGGATGGATCTGTCCTTGCTGTGTTAGCTGCTAATCAAAACAATCTGGTGACGTCAAAAATGATGACGTCACAAGTGGTTCAAATGTCGACAAAAGTCGACTTTCGCTGCGAAAGTGTTAAAGGGTAAGGATGTGAACCTCCGGGCGGAGCCTCGGAGTCGTTATAAGAGCTAATGTTAATGTCTCAGTCAGATAAAGGTGTATACAAACCATATTTAACCTGGAAATACTCGAGAAAAGAGAGTGGACAATGAAATCAGAAACTCAGTTTCTTTGTTTTTAGGTTTTGAAAAAAATGGGTCGGTCGGGCGCCGGGAAACGAAACATTTTATGGGGATGGCCATAGCGCCCTTCATAACAAACAAGTTCGAGATTTTTCACGGGTTAAAGATTGACTTAATGTCTGTGTTGCAGTGCATCATCCAGAAATATATTATAAGACAGCTTTATTGCCAATATAGGTCTACGAGTAGTGAAAAATGAAGTTAAAAATCACAGTAAGGTTTGTGTACATGTTTTTCTTTTTAATCAGTACCCTCGAATTCTTTTTTTCGAAGAACGTAACTGAACTATTTTTTTCTAATCGGTTGTACACGTGCCTCTTATTTTCAGAACAAATGGTTAAAAATTAAATACGTAGTTGTCAGAGAAAATTTCAATCCTGGGTACGTTCGTATTATGCTCTTAAAATCTTCTTGAAAATATGGACCTTTCTCAACCAGGCTAAAAAAAATAAAGGTCCAAATACGAACAAAAGAGTGAGTGAATGTAAAACAAAGTCGCCAGAAATAAACATAGGAGAAATGGTCGAGTCTAGAACGAAGACTTGCGAGCACCAAAATAATCCAACGGCAGCTGCAACGAAACGTCAGCAACCGGTCTATATTCAGTATTATCAGTGAGATCACAAAGAGTGCAAAGTCCCTAGAGATTTCTTCGTGTCTTCCGGTGGCGATCTCAAGTTTGTGGTTACTTATTCGCAGTTTTACAAAGCTTCTGTATTAGGTTTTTTTCTAGTTAAATTCAAATAAATTGAATAATTGAAGGTGGTACAACTACTTTTAAAAACGCTATAAAAATCTAGTTTTTGTGAGTGTTGAAGAGTATGTTTCCAATGGTTTAAAAATGCTATAAAAATCTAGTTTTTGCGAGTGTTGAAGAGTATGTTTCCAAACAGTTTTCTACTGTAATGTAATGGTTTATGAATTTTAAAAACGCGAGAAGAATAATAGTGATCATATTAAAAGTGATAATTAAGCAAAGAAGGAAAACATTTTCTTCGTATCTGCGGGAGAGCTTTTGGAAAGTTTGGGAAAGCGAGAACTTCATGCCAATGGTTACCGAAAGCTTCGGATGCAACCAAATTTTCCTTCAACTTGCACATTGGGCCAGATTTGTGCAAGGCCACACACTTCATAATCGAAACGGTATTGCTCTTTTCATAAATTAAATCATGGGGCTATGCTCCTGGCTATGTAGAGATTTTCCCACATTTTGTATCTGCTGAAACACGGCTTCTTTGAACAACCGGGGCCTGGGTGCCAGCTGTCAATTATTTGCCTCACTCGCAGGTTATATAAACTTTGGAGTTCCCTGGTAAAGCCCTCTCGGGCGAAGGGTTTGCGTGTCGTTCTTGCAGCTCTCTCCTGCGTTGTTGTGCGTTTCACCAGTCTTCACAAGTATCTTTCCAAGATAAAAAGACCAAAATGTCTAAAGCCACTAGGAATCCGGAAATCAAGTACACGAAGGTAGGTCATTGCTTTGCTGCAGTTACAAATTTCAACGTAACTAAGTTTGTTTGGTAGCTGCACGGACATGACATGATTGATCTTCAATGAACACCCATGCATGCAATCATGCATTTTGTTTTCTTCTTCTCAAACTTACTTCTGACACGGCATTGTGCTTGGAAATTTTAATTGATACGAATATTCAGTTTAGAAACTTAATATAAATCACAATCTGAGAGATCTGCTGTGATATTTCTTAGCATGCTGTGCCAACGTGGGCGTATAAGTAGGAGGTTCGTCCGTCCGAATGTTGAATGGAATATTGTTGTTTTTGAAAGTTCAAAATGACATGTATCCCTACCTATATTTTTATTTATTCGGATAAAATAAGAGGTCTCCATTTGCATGAACGCGGGAATAGGGAAAAATGGGAACAAAAATTTAATATTGCAGGATATTTCACAGTAGGAAACGAGAGTGAAGAATGAACTGGTAGTGAAGGGGCGGGAACAAGCAATTTGATCCCCATTTTGGATTTGACATTGGAAATAATAACATAATACACGTAATCGACTGCAAAGAGTCTCGTTAATAAAAGGATAAACTGAAAATGGCACTGACTCTGTAATAGTCAGGTACACAGGAGCCCAAAATGTGACACCCACGGGCATTTTTGTCTGATTTTTGGCAACATAGCTCTTTTTATTAACTCGAGTACGCTGATTTCGAAAATCATTGTTGCCAAGCTCAATTCTTGGGTTAAGATGGTGTTTTGGGGCACTTAACTATGACATCATTGTCCAAATAAGGAGTTTTCTTTCCTTTAGCAATTTTAAGTTTAATAGAACCAGAAATTCTTTCAAAGCATTTTTGATTTACTGTAAAGATGATTCTAAGAATTTGTGACAGCTTTTATGCTGTTTCTATGAATATCGAGCCTTCACGTGACAATTGACCATGCCCTCTCATATAAACATAGGCCCGCAATGCGTGCAGAACCGACGAAGTGTTGGTTCGTCTCGAAAAGAAAACAAGCGAGCCGTGCGTGACTGCAGCTTCAATAACATTCCAGCATCTGTAACAGCAAGTTGCAGTAAAAGTGTGTAACTGTAACTAACGCTTAAATTTGACCAACTGAAAAGGCGACCAATACCCTGGAAAGGAGGTCAAGTGAATTATTCACCTTCTCCTCACCAAACATAGCTCCACAGACTACGCCCATGACCTCATGCATTCTTCACTCAAGATCATTTTTCGCTGTCTTTTGGTCGGTCTTCCTCAAAACCCGGAACAAAAATTCTCAAAACAGACGCATTTCAAAAATGGGCGACAAATTTGCCAATGTAAAAGTAACCACATCTTCGCGATCGATCAGTATGGGCACCGTAACAGCCCAAAAGAATTGAACTTTTCCCCATACCTGCGCTTTGTGCACAGTTTCCTTTAATCATGTCAAGGGCTCCTTAAGCCAAATTGTGAATGCAAATACGAAATAAATCATTGCTATGCTCTATCGTACAGGTTACAAGAAAGCGCATTATAGGCATTTACCAGTCGTTTTGACCCACTCCACCCTCGACAAATGTTTTTACTTGGTTCAACGTGCTAACTGGCGTAACGAAAATTGTGACAGTATTTTGCCCTTTGCGTTACCGAATGACGCTATGTTTAAAATCTGATGACTCAGCTCATCTGTCTTATCGCTTTGAATATTTAATTTTGTTGAATTAAACTAAAAAATTAAATGTTGATATACATCTGTCCACAACTGAACATGCTTTTACCAAGAGTTGTGAGCAATGTATTTATATACTGTTGTGAATAGGGCACTATAAAAACATGATTATCGATAAAGACAAACACATCGTCAGAATCTCAACGTGCTAACCGGCGTGACGAAAATTGTGACAGTATTTTGTCTTTTGCGTTACCGAATGACGTAATGTTTAAAATCGGATGACTCAGCTCATCTGTCTTATCGCTTTGAATATTTTGTTGAATTAAAATTAAAATTTAAAGATAAATTTTGTCCACAACTGAACATGCCGTTATCAAGAGTTGTAAGCGAAGCATTTGTATACTGTTGTGAATATGGCACTATACAAACATGACTATCGATCTGGAGAAATTAGTAAAAAGCGAAGTCGTCGCTTTATCTCAAACACGTAAAGCATGTCTTATGACGTAATCGTTAAATCTGGTGTCCTCTTCCGCAGTCAGCAAGTCAGTGTCTCGAACTCTAAAATCGAACAAATCGGTTCAAAATCAAAAGTAAAGCGGAAAAATTAAAAAGACTAACTGGTATATCCTTCCGTGCCGCTTATAGTATACTATCCAAGAAGATCCAGCCTCGTGTCGTAATTCATTTCCCACCTGCCAATAACCTTTCTTAACGTTGGCAGCTAGACATTTTCAAGTAATAAACATAACCACAACAACATACACCAGAATGTTCCTTTCATAACCTTTACTGAGAACGATTCTATCCTTACGATGTCTCAGCAACACTTTGGTCCCACCAGCATCAACAGTGCCACTGGACTTCACCTCCTGTTATTATCAGTCCTCCTTGCTTTCTTTCACTAGTATTGCACAGATATTTCAGTCCGGTCAAAACCAACACTGCTCGGCGGAAGTGTCCTTCTATACCTACGATACTTTTTATGTGGACCCTTGTCCTATCGTGCGTGCGTGTGTGTACTAACCGATGGGCTTAACTGCAGAATACGTCAGCCCATCCCGTGGGCCATAGCGAAAGACACACCTTGTGAGCCTTACACGACGTATTTTGACCGACCAAACCAGTCGACCCTCTTGACACGACTGCTCTAACTCGACTTCGTCGGTTAAAAATTACCTTATCACGAGTATAACTTTGACATTTTTTTAAAATCGAATGTGATTCTTGTTTTAATAAAAGTTGCAATTGAAAACGTGCAATCCTTTCAATATCGTCAAAACACGAATTCTTGGCAATTGGAAAAACTTCCCGTCCCTACCCTAATCAAGAAAAGGTAAAAAACTTTTTACGGCTAATTCAAAGGTGAAAACTAATTAAAAGACAAAGGGTGGATTTATTTGAAGTGTACGTGTATTGCTGTCGTATTTGCCCGTTGGAATTTTTTTATTGCTTTGGAGATTAAAAACAATATTAAA